>CM060968.1:94138497-94783497 GCA_030765045.1 Tenodera sinensis | reverse complement strand
AAGTAAGTAAGTAAGTAAATAAATAAATAAATTAATTAATTAAATAAATAATAAATAAAAAGAAAAAAAAAGAAAAATCCAGAATGAAGATCTCCGAAGACATTCCCAGAAAATTCAATATATTATTTTATTAGAGATCAAATCTCTTGCTTACATAGTATTTCAATCAAAACCAGTCGTCATTTTTGATGAAATCAAACTTTTCTAAAAACGTTCCATATTAAAGGATTTTCTCGAAAATCTTCGTGCCACATGTTTGGAAGATGATAAACTTCACTACCAGGTTTGGTACTTAACCCCCTTTTCGTTTTTGAATTAAGCCGTGCTCTCTGTCTCTCTCTCTCTCTCTCTCTCTCTCTCTCTCTCTCTCTCTCTCTCTCTCTCTCTCTCTCACACACACACACACACACACACACACACACACATCCCAAGCGAGAGAATGGGAAAGATAGAGGGGGGAGAGGTAGGGAAATGAGGGATCTTTTTCTAAAACACTTTATTTTTTGGATTCAAGAAGTCTCAAAACATGTATTTCCGGTGCAATCTCGATATTGAATTTTTGGGTGGGATACAATACTTGGTCTAATTACTGCACGTACCAGAGAAACTAAAAGCACTATAGTAGAAGCCAAAGGACCGACGTTCTTTGTTAGAGTATCTCAGTGAAGTAACATAAGATATCGCCACGTAGGAACAGGCTTTACGGTACCTGCCCTTGTAGCAGAAATAAAAATGTTTTTTTGTCTTAGCCTGAAATTCATAATAACTTAACTAAAATACTCTGACAAATGCGCTTACTTTTAATGTCACTTTGTTTCCCTTAAAAGTGAACCACAATTCACAACTGGTGACCTTGCAACTCAGATGTGCTTTGTTCTACCGTAACCTTGATACAAGCACTGCTCAACTGTCCACAGCTCGCTCCGATAATTCTACTCACTAAAAACTGACTTTTGTGAGCTCTGCCGACTCGCCTATATGGCCAAGAATTAGATATCGAGGAGTTTTCTGGAAATCGACGTTTCGTAAAGCTTCTGTAACAAGCCATGCACTCGAAGCTAGTGTTTCGTGGCAACGTAGTGGTGTGATACCTTATTTTGAGCCTCCTTTGATATGCAGCCGCCGCTACAATACTTATTTGCTAAAGAATAGACAGTAATGAAATGTTTATAAGGAACAGTGTTACGAGGTTAGATATTATTTGGTGAACACTTTCGACTTACATCCTCCACAGACACCCGGTTTCAGCAGCAAACATTGTATTCGTGTAGTTTTCACAATCATGAACATGAGAAGAAGGTGAGAGGGGGAGAGAGGGAGGGGTAAAGGAGAGAGAGGAAGGGGTGAGAGGTAGAGAAAGTGGAAAAAGAGAGGAAGAGAGACAGGGGTAGGAGAGTGAGAGAGATACTTTTGTAATAATGCACTTTCCTTCAATGAGATTTATAAAATAAATAGGCAAAACTATATAATAGAATTTCAAATGGAATTTTCCAAAATTGTAGGTCAGAGAAAGCAAGAACATTGAATAAAGGAAATATGAAGAAAAGGAAGGGAATTGCATTTCTGCCTATTTCTTTTTTATTTTATTTTATTTATTTATTTTTTTTATTTTACTTTTTTTTAACGTTATGATATCGCAGACAGGATGCGGAAATGTAAATCTCTTTGAGTAGCATGTCAGAGATATAAGAGGCAGTAGGCAGTAACATAAACCTGTGTATTAGGATTTCGAAACCACAGATTACATGAGATTTCTCTCACAGCCCCCGCTTCTGCAGTTATGACAACCGTAGTATTATGGCAGTGGGTGCCACCACAGTTGCAATTAATCATTGCAATTTTTCTTGTAACCTACATATCACTTAAAAAGGCGGACAAGCATGAACGGTAAATTGGCGTTTGCAAGAAAACTGTTATACGTATTCATATATCACTACCTATTCGCTACATTTTCTGTCCTAAGTGCTGACGCGGTTATTAAATGTTGTTTTATTTATCTTCAGGGTCCACTGATTTACAAAAAGGGGAACTTTCTCACTTTCCAATATGGAAATGAATTTTATTTTAATAATGGAAGGAAAAGTATAATCACATATGTCAACTTTATTTAAATTTCCACTTTATACTAACACTCTTAAAAGCCTCCTTATATACATATTATGTCTTTACAAAACCGTTTGCTTATCACCAAGGATTCGATCCCAGGGACCTTGCATGTGGTATTCCTAGTGGACGAAGCGGCGTCTGGGCGGGTTTTCTCCGGGTTCTCCAGTTTCCCCCGCCACTCATTCCACCAATTGCTCTATTATCACCTTTCCATTCATCGATTTCGCCTGCATTTCATATCATCCTCTTTCTCACTCTCATACCTGGTGCTTGGCTGACCACCCGCTCCGAGGCCTTCACTCTGTTCAGTCCTTAGGGTCCTCTGTTCCCCGACAGGTGTGTGACTCCAGGCACTGGCTTGTAAGTCCTCCATAAGGGGAGGGTAATCAGATAAAGAATGTCTTTACAAAAACACTTCTCAGTCAGAGAAAATATTTCACAATTACTCCATTGTTGTAACTGTACACTAAACCCCCACCCCCCCCCCTCCAAGAAAAAGAACTAATGAATTAGAACAAATATAGGTACTGAAATAACAAATGAACTATTACAGCGCACGATTTATTTTTACTCTCTCTACTACTTATCTAACATGAAGAGTATTGAAACAATTTTATTAGCCCGCTTTCTTGTCTATCAGTGTGTTCGGTAGAAATTTTGCAATCGATTTTAACTAACTTCCCTATGAGCTAGAGATCTGAAACCGTAAACATAGCTAAGTGCTGGTTGACAATGCAACAATAACCTGCTTTCAAGAAAGTCTCCCCATCCTGAACTCTTTACACACAAAAGATCCGACATTTTGAATTTTAAGCAAACTACCCTCCCGACAAGCTAGGGACTTGAAATTTTGAACAAAGTTCATTCCTAACCTCATACATATTGCCCTGAGAATTTATGATTGTGAATTTTTAATAGCTATGAAAAACGCATAATGTAGGGTGCCTGCGGTAGATAATGGCAAACGGTATAGAGAGTAGCTGTCATTGAGAAAACTCGTTTATCTATTATCGATTAGCACGATACCGTGAAATAAAGCTACTTGCGCCGCGTGTGACAGCGAAATGTGACATAACTCAGAATAACCGCCATTAATCACGAAATAATTTGCAAATGGTTTTATTTCGAACAAACATTCTTCATGAAAAGCATCCAACTTGTTACTTACACGCCAGATCTCTTATTTGACTTTAATGCATTATTACCATGTTGCAAATGCCCAGAAAGAGAACGTTATATTTTAGACTAAGCCAACTGTAAAGGCTATGGTATGTTAGACCCCGGGAGGTAGGATGAAGTGAGTGCGCCCTACGGGCGTTTTGGAACCCTGGCGAGTAGCGCAAGCCAGCGTGAGGACATGAGGGTTTGCCAAGCAGCTACCTGTCAGGGGACTACAACGCCAGTCATCCGTGAAGAACAGCAATTAAAGTTTTCAAAATACTCATACAGCAACGCCAAACTCGCTCATCGCCAGCGTTTCCGACACACAAAGACCGGATTGAAATGAAGGCGAAATGAAACGGAGGGACGAGAAATTCGAGGGATTTAATTATCTTTCCCAGCATTCACCTGCTGTTTAGGGAAAACCCAAAAAATTCCATGAGTCAGGAAGGTCGGCCATGGGAATCGAACCCACAACCTCCCCAATTCGAGCCTCACACATTAACGCGGAGTCATCTCGCTCGGTCAAGAAGATGCTAATGTATTATTTTAGTAATGTGACATTGGCTATTTATTGCCTTAAAGGACATCCATGAATATTTAGAGGGTTAAGCCTAAAACAGCTGTCACTATATCGCAGTGGAACACCAGCGGCAGCCTATTACTAATTTGCGGCAGCACAACACTTAGTTTTGTAGCTCATCCTTGTTTTTCTTTACTTCTCTCCTTTTGTTCCAAAGAGCTGGTATATTCTGATTTCATTTATTTATTTAAAGCTATTAATTTCTCCAGTTTATTATTTTAGTGTGGATAGAATAGAGTGACTAAACAGGGCCTTACTTGTAATTGTATGTATGTATTCATATCAAACAAGGAAACCACATCGCTACACTGAATTCGTAAAATCAAGATGAACCGATCAGTAAAACTTAAAAATTCCATATTTGTTAAATTATTATTCAATTTTGCCAAATATTTATTGTACATTTTATAATGAATTTCCAATGTGTAGATAAACTCATTGAATAGCTACTGTAAAAATATTATTTTCTGTCCTATTAAGTACTTAAATAGAAACTTGCTTGGTGTTAGATATACCTTTCTTACAAGTAAACATATAACATAATTTGTAAATAAATTGCCTTAGTATGAAAATTGCACACAATACTCATTTTCACCTTCTATACTACGTAGATGATAGGTACGTACAGAAGGTAGGCATTCCATCCAAAAATTTGATATCGAGATTTCGTGGAAATGCACGTTTTCAGCTCTCCCAAATCCCAATAAAAGCATTTTATAAAATAATCTATGTGTGACCGTTGTGTATGCATCTGAACAGCTACAGCATAACTCAAAAATGTAGCTAAATACCAAACTTAGTATTTAAGTTCAAACTTTTCAAGGATACAACCAGATTTTTAAGAAAATCTCCCACCCAAATATCTTTACCTTTATTCGAATATTTTGTATTTCTCAAAAATAGCTAATGATTTTTATTAAAATACCTAACATATTTTAAATATATTTTCAGGACAAATGAAATGTATATCTTTATTTTTCTGGAAATGTTCCTCAGAAGCCCTCTTCATTATGGATGACTTGCGTAACTGGTAAACCGTAAGAGATAGACAAAATCTTACATTTCACAAAATGTAGACCTCGTAAAATACTATGTTAAACACATATTTTGTTGAACGAACCATTTCGGAGATATTCCTTGTTATTTATGTGAATTTCTAAAGATTTAAACTTTTCTCAAATGAGGAGTCATTTTTTTTATCTCTTTGTCATTCAATGACAACACATAGCGACCAGCTTTAAAATATGTGACGATTGCTTAAAGCCTACTATATTCACCATATTCCCCTTGCATGTACAAGAAAATTGGCAATAAGGTAATTTATGCAAACATTTATCTCGATTAACATAACCGGAAAAATAAATGAGCGGTAGAAAGCACTAAAATAATAATAAATGAATAAATTCGCTTTAAAGTTGGAGAGGCAACTGTGGCACTTCAACCATTTCATGTGGTCGAAACCCCTCTTAACAGAAATGTAATGTATTAACATACAAAATCTATACTTGTGAGAAATTTCAAGGTTTTTAGATGTTCGCTTAATGGTCTTTGGAAAATCGTTATTTAAAATGTATACCTATAGTAACAGAAAAAACTTGTAAATGTTAACAGATGAGTTTAAATTAAAAGAATTGTAGCTATCGTAAATTCCAAAAGCAAGAATAACTAGTAAAACAAATGCACAATCTTTTATGAAAAACATGGAATATACATATAGAACTAATGCCGGATAACGAGCGTAACTGCAATTTTAACGAGAGACCAAAGTTATCAAGGTCATATTTTCAATGTGACTCAGTAGGCAATGATTGGGCATGTTAAGGTAGGCAAAAACTACATTTATGGAAGGCTCAGTTGTTTCCCACCATTGCTAGCCGAAACGGCAGCTCTATGACTCACTTGTACCCGTGGGCCTTTCCTGTGTGAGGGTTACAGGTACCTTATGTATATCCTTTCCTTGAACTATGCCGCATAATGTACACGCCTTTACACCTACCAAAACAGTGCTCATCTCTCATTATAGAATGGACATTCATAGTAAATCTATAAGGATGTTATTTACATTTTCTAGTGTAGAGGAAGTATTGCATTTGACTGGAATATTCGGTAGCTATTGCAATTTGAACAGCAATTTGTCTTCTAAGGACTCCTGTCTCAAGCTTCTATGAATTGTACGTGTGTGTGTGTGTGTGTGTGTGTGTGTGTGTGTGTGTGTGTGTGTGTGTGTGTATGCGCGTGCGTGCGTGCGTGTGTGTATGTATGAACGGTATAAATGAAAAACGAAGAGTTAAGTTTGTATTGATTTCATAGTTTACTCAAGGAAACCTTTAAACATGCTACGTGGGATTAAGAAATAACCACTACTCATCCCAAACAACACAAGGATAAAAATATCTCGTTATTACTTTCTCTACTGGTAAGTAGGGGAACTATTTGTATTCCACCCAAAAATTGTGTCGATTGACACACACACGCGCGCGCACGCACGCACGCACGCACGCACGCACATACACAAAATATGTCACAATATACTCCATATAATCCCCCCACATATGTGGCATTGGTTTTGTGGAAAGTCTTTACTCATCTCTTTTAGTACCCACACCCCCCGCTCTTTGTTCTTTATTTAGGTATTTTTCAATACACTTTTCTTTCCCTTGTAATTTTATTGTAATATACACGCGATTCCAACTATATCCCGAAACAAGGTTTGTATCTCTATATCTTCTACTCTTCTCCTTACACCTTTCAAAAACCTTAAACGTATTCTCCAAATTTTGCCCAATCCATTTCTTTCCGGGTTAAATTGAATACTGTGTCTCCATCCATTAACTTTTAAACACTTTTTTATGCTCTAATCATTGTCTTAAGATATGTCATATGTGTGTCATATGTGTGTTTACATACCCTTAATTTCTCCCAAGAATTCCACTTGGCATGACTCTAAATCGAGTTAGAACGAGCTCCGAAGAGACATCCTGCAAGCAAACGAAACATCTTCGTTAGGGCGTATTACTCCGAGATTTATCATATCAGTGAATCTCGTTATCCCTCGAGAAAAAAATAAAAGCATGGAACTAAGTTGACATTACATGTCCTACAGGCACCCGGTATGCGGTCTCTACAAGGAACGATGCACGCATGCGTGTTCACCACCCCTTTCCAAGCACATAATTCAATCAACGCCTATAATTAGGGCAAAAAGAAACAAATGACTGCACTGTCTACCTCCAGTTTTAGGAAATGCATGCTAGTGCGGCTCTTCCTAGAAGAGGAAATTTATATACCAAAAAATTCCAAAGAAAAGCCGTTGAAACAAGCATTTTAAGCCCAGAGAGCCAGCAGTTTGCTTCTAAGAATAGCAACAATATCCAATTACGTAGGTAATTTACTGTGGATCTCATGCACAGCTGTTCAGTAGATTTTTAACTCATAAAGTTAGGGCTTAAGTGCCATAATATCTAAGAACTCAACGAAATATAGTTTTTTTACATTCTCTACCGTGTATCTCTTTGGTAGAAGAAGTATTGTATTCCACCTAAAAGGTCCACATCAGATTTCATCGATGTTTTGATGTCTTCTAAACAAAACAAAAAGAATTTCTAGAATGTCTTTCTCCCTCTCTATCTCTGTGTCTGTGTGTCTACTAGTACGTCTCTATGTGCCTGTGTGTGTTTATGTGTCTGTGTGCGTCTGTGTGTCTCTGTATCTATGGGTCTATGTGTGTGTGTGTGTGTGTGTGTGTGTGTGTGTGTGTGTGTGTGTGTGTGTGTGTGTGTGTTTGCCTCAGTTGGTTAGACGCTGGCCTACTGATCCCAAGGTCGCGGGTTCAAATCCGGCCCAGACCGATGGTTTTTAAGTGTGCTTAAAAACGACAGCTCCATGTCAGTAGATTTACTGGCATGTAAAAGAACTCCTGCGGGACAAAATTCCGGCACACCGGCGACGCTGATGTGATCCTGGCAATTGACAGCGTCGTTAAACAAGAAAATAATTTAATTTAATTTGTGTGTGTTTGTGTGTGTCTCTGTGTCTGTGTGTCTATGTCTGTCTGTGTGTCTGTGTCTGTCTGTGTGTGTCTAAGTGTCTGTGTGCGTCTATGTGTCTGTGTGTCTATGGTTCTCTGTGTGTCTAAGTTTTTGTAGTGTTTAACGCCCGCTTTTACTACTACGGCACCGCAGGCGGTGACACTAATGATACATGGAATGAAGATGGAGCACCGGTGGAATGAGATGGCGGGGGAAACCGGAGTACCCGGAGAAAACCCGCCCTGATGCCGCTTCGTCCACCACGAATACCACATGCGGGTCCCTGGGATCGAACCCGGCCCGCCTAGGTGATAGGCGAGCGCGCTAACCGCTCGGCCACGGCGCCGCCGTGTGTCTAAGTCTGTGTCTTTGTGTTGCTATGTGTCTGTATGTGTCTATGTGCCTGTGTCTGTGTCTCTGTGTGTATGTGTGTATGAGAGAGAGACAGACAGAGAGAATAACTAACTTGAAATCGAAAACTAAGGTCAGTGTCTTTCAAAGAGTTTCAAGAAAATTCCCTAACCCGAAATTACTCTTGATATTGAACATTTTTCAAAATTTATTTTCTCAAAAAGTGATATACATGATTGTGATTTAAATATACAATAAAGATACGTATATTAAAAATAAGATGTATATGTTGAATTTTCTAGGAATTCCCTGTAAGCTCCTCTTTATTCTGAAGGAATTTTATGTTTTTGTATAACTGGACAACATTAAAGGACAGAGAAAACGTAGTACAAAAAGTGTAGGTCTCTTGAATGCACACAATGTATTTTCAACAAATATTTTTGTTGTGGTATAACACAAATTTAGTTGTTTCTCACGTTCATGGAAAATATGAAATTCAAGGTCAAGTTCTCAAACATTAATTGTCACTATTTCCCTTGTACCTGTAAATAAAATCTATCTCGATTAACAAGAAGTAGAGACAAGAACAAGCTTTGCAAGAATAGTTTTAGAAGAGTGACTAGAGAAAGTAATGCGAGCACAACACATAAGATGTTTTGTTACTAGGCAGGTGGTAGTGCTATAGTTACTAATGCGTTAACATGATCAAGTGTAATAAAGCCAACATTTGCCACCGTTAGTTATGAGTTGGAAGATTATTCCTCTCATTCTGGATTATCACCTCTTGGTCATGCTATTATCGCTTTGATTATGTCACCTCCTCCTTCACTTACGTTCCGGAGCATCTGAAGTAGCCATGCACAGTAAAACATAAGGTTTGCGAATATTCTGTGAGGATATTGATATTTTAATTGAAGAGGCGAAATAAAACTACGGAAAAGAACACGTAATGTGTGTGGAATTAGTTTTAGGTTTTGTAACTTTGAAAATTGTACCTTCAACAACTGCAATTTAAAACAGAGTAAACCTATCTTTAATAGTTAGCCTACTAACTAAATTCGTTCATTTATATACATCATATGTCTAATTCCGCATGCCCTGGATGAAACGCTAAAATTTTTGTTGCTGTTGTTCTCACAGTCTACTGGATTAGTTGAGGTACCAACTGTGAAAATACAAATTAACTGCATATATAAATATTATTGTAAGTGTAAGTAGTTTACTTTTAAATCCCTATCAATCTTATATAGTATTAAATAAATGAATTACTAATTATTTCGTGGAATACTCTAAACAAATACCACTCGAGACAACTTTCGCACGCTTCGCACTCGCAAAATTATCGTCATGTGAAACCATCTCCTGGTATTACTACAGATATTTCCTAACAAATCTTCAAAGGAGTGCAGTAATACACGTGAACAAGGTTTGCTTCATTCTGCAATATATGTGGACTATTTCTGCTGCTGCTTTAATGTGCCGTGGTAATAAACGGTCATCATCTGCAGCTATGTCGTAAACCGTTTCCTTCGTGTTACGCCCAATGAAGAAATCACAGGATGTCTAGACAACAAAACTCATGTATGAGCTCTGATCTCGGTTACTTTAGCAGGTACATTCATCCCTGATCTGTACATAGTTACAGCGATGTTCACTCAAATGTTGATTGCAGATTATTTTTTGATCTATGATAAGTGTGGATGCTGTGTGCATCATTTGTCCTTAGATTAATTTTCGTGAAATTAACGCCATTAAAAACGTGCCAATTGACAGATACTTTTGAATTGTGCAATGCTAGAGAAAGTAGAGGAAGTCGAGAGCCTTAAACAGGGAATAAACAGAATTTTAACAATGATTTATTTCCACCCTTAACAGCTTGGTTACATAGGCGCCTTTGTCTTTGGTAAGTGCTCATTGGCACTGAATTCCTTCGCTTTAATAGTATTAATAGTTGGGTTTTACATTAGTTTGTCTTTAAAATCACACAGAAATTCATACTCTCTTTCACACTTACAGACCGTTGGGAAGACTGCTAATAATCATAGTTAAAGAGAAATTGCTGTCTTCATCGAGATGTCGAACCCGGGACCTCTGGATTTGGAGCCCAGTGTGCCAGATCCTAGAGATAGTCAACAGTAAAAATTGAAGTTGAGATTTCATTTATGGACGCTTTTTAACTGCTGTCATCTCAAAATCCCATTCTATACTGGACAGGAAAGAAAAAGAATGCTTAATTTTGCTCAGAGCGCTCGTAATCAAGCGTATCAACAATGGTTTCTTGTTAAATACCATGGGAGACTGTATACATACGACTGAAAACTAAGGAATCTACGCATTTCGATATAAAGGGAAAGAAAAAGAATATTTGCTATTTCAGCAAGGGCGCAAATAGTAAATAAGTCAAATATAACCATTTTCAATGGTGTAAATTTAAGAAATACTTATGGAATGATTTAGAGTAAGAAAAGCAGCCTATTTGAAAAAGTCTAAAATGCATTAAATGTACATAGTTAATCTTTTAGTCCATATATGCATTCAGATTCCCTTTTTGCGTAAATACCGAGTGGTTTAGGGTGTGCCAATTAAACACATTGCTTAAATACTTCTGCTTCTGAAGGATAAAATGAAGTAGTCAGTGGATAATCCTGACATTTCTGAAATCTGTTGCAAAATGACGCAACAGATGTATCAATTTACAGAGGTTGATCAGTATGAGGAACAAGTTGATCAAATGTGGCGAAGAGTCCAATTGCCCACCAATTACACATCATCGTGTTTACAACTGCTTGATCCCCAATCAAAATATCATCAACTTTAACTATATTACTTGAAGGTGGGAGTTAGTACCAAACGTCTTTATGGTAGGTTCAAAATTCTTCGTACATATTTTATGCACCCTATGAACCAAGAATTTAGAAACGCCTGTAGTTTGCATTTCGTATGTCAATGCTATGAACACTAAAATACAGTGAGCCAGTGAACAAGCGATTATAAAAAGTTAATAATTATTTAACTGATTACTTTGAAACAATACTTGCAGTTTACACTTAAAGTATAGAGTGTCCATAAAGTCATTGTGCAGTTTTCACCGGTTACAGAAAGGCAACGAAAAAATATACAAAGGTGAAACCTTCACGAAACGAATGGAAAACTCTCCAAGTTTGCATACCTATTCAGTGCAGTTCCATGTAGATTTTATTTACTCAAATGTTGGAATGTGGAATGTAAACGTCAGGACATGGGCTAAACATGAATCCTTTTCAGTATCATTGTGCGTCTATATTGAGAAATTAAATTTTGTGAGTGTATGATAGACTGTAACAACTGCAGTAAAGCGGAGACTTTTCTTTAAAACTTCGTATATTGTCTACAGTCCCTTGGCTCGCCAAACGTTTTTTGTACAGTTTCCTTCAGCTGCTCATCCTTTCAGTTAAAGCGGCGTCTACATGCATGCGACAGTGTTCAAATTCAGCAAGCCACAGAACGCAATGAACTTTCCTTTCCACTGTCCACACCTTAAGAAGACTGGTGATAAACGTGGAGCCATGAAAGTTTTCCGCATCTGGAGACAACGTGCTTTGGAAATAAATCACTGACTACATCCATGGAAAGTCTACCTGTACGACTGGTTGCACCATGCTGTTGGAAGCACATATCTCACGGGTTGATAAGAGGATTAGTGGCGATTATGTTGACAAAAATTCGTCCATCATATGAAGATATGGCTACGATCTTAAACTAACATATTCCTATTATCCTCCACAAAGAAAAAAAGATTATTCCAAATGACCAAATTATAACTTTGACATGGTTTCTCATGCATTTCATCAAGGTCAGTTTGTGACCAGTATCGAAAATTTTGTTTGTTCAAGTACCTAGATAGATGAAAATGAGCGTCACAACTCATCAGCTTATTGTGATCAGTTTTCGTTGACATTTACGAGGTCCAAGAATATCTTGTAAAAGATCATGTAGTTTACTTTATCAGCATCTGTTCATGTGTAGAAAGTTTAAGACTACGGATCATAACAACCCTTTCGGTGTTGAGGTTCCCCGGAGTACGTACAGATATTGGATTACCTGGTGCTTCTTTAACGCAGGACCAATTACTTCAAATACTGAGCCCACATTTTTATTGCATGAGTAATGGTACCGCATCACTGTAATGACATCTTAGCCGTGCAGCAATGGAATTATAATTTCTATAATATACCTTACTAGCAAAAACCCATTGGTCATCCTCCATCGGTTCATTGTAAACCAATGCAATGTAATTAAGAATATTTATTACTATGAAGACTACTATATATAGTAGTTGGAGGGGATAATCTGGAAGTAAATGATAAAACGAATCGAACAAAGCAAATACCTTAGCTCTACTATAGACCAATCAGGTACAAGCGAAAGAGACAAACAACATACCAAATTAGTTAGAAATCAATGGGTTTATATGGAGTAGGGATATTACTAAACTAAACCCCGGCGCAACAGCCCATGAAGGGCCAAGACCTACCGCCCAGCCGCTACTTCCCCCACCTCTGCCTACTACAGGCGTCGTCTTTGGTGAGGTGCAGTACTGGAGGGTGGGACGTGGTCAGCGCCCCGATCCCTCCCTCAGTTATGCGGTCTTCACGACCTAGGGCCGCTACTTTTTCATCAAGTAGCTCCTCAATTGGTCCCCCCGGGATTAACGAGGCTGAGTGCATCCCGTGCCAGACCTCCTAGAGGGGATAAAATCACCATGCTGGTACCGGGGATCGAACCCGGGTCCTCCGCGCCAGAGGCAAGCGCGCTACCAACTGCGCTGGAGGCGGTCAGGGATATTACTAGAAGAATAAAATAAATACAATACAAATTATAGTTGAGAATATTTTAACAAGCGGAAGTGAAAGTTGGACAGAGAGAGAAAGAAAGATTGTTGGCGACAGAAATAGACAGATTGAGGAGAAGTATGAAAGTATCAAATAAGGGGCATATAAGGAACGCCTATATAAGGGCGGAAATGGATGCAATAAAAACGCTGTCGATAGACTAGAAACAAAGGCTCTCAAATGGTATGGGCACGTTCAGAAGAAAGGTTACCGAAGAAGGTCGTTAGGTGGTCAGCTTCTGGTCAGAACAAGCGAGGAAAGCTCCGATTTACTTAGAAACGATGGTATCGATAAATGCATGAAGAAAATAAGGTTGAAAGAGGGACAGAGGAGTTATCGAATATACCTATTGGAGAATTGGAAATAGACTACAAGGCAACAGATGAAAAGTGGAAAACTTATAAAAATGAAAGTATTATTATAAAAAAGGTGGGAAAGTCGACAGCAGCCGAAAAGTTACGAATCTGAAACTTGTTCATCGGTTCAGCCCTGACTGTCAACACAAAGTATAATCTGTCCTGATTTATAGAGATATGTTTCCAATTCAGACTGTATGAGGTTATAAAGGCAAGGCATTTCACAGATATCGTGCAGTACTCCTTACGCACCTGATTTTATCCTTCATCTGAGATGCACGAGACTGTTACATAACGACTTCCGGCAGCATCTCCGGATACCTTTCCTCCCACTGTGTTCATTCATCGCCTGCCTTGAGGATGAGTCAGTCCTATATCATCCATTCATTATCAGCGTTATTTTCGTCATAAGTTCTGTGCTTTAGGTTGATTATATTGTGAAAAAAAGCTATGAAGATGTACATTACAAACAAGATTGTGAAACACATGACTAGTCATACTTGTTGACGTCAGAAAAGGATAATATCCTATAGGAGTACAATTTAAGCATCCGAATCTGACAGTAATATTACATTAGAGAAAAATATCTACACTTACTATTTGCGTCAGCATTTAATTTCTTCTGTGTCCTCAGTTTTATATTTTTTATTTTTTTTTAAATGTGTAAACGTTTGCTGATACTTATAAGCAGGATCTAGGCCCATTTGTATAATCTTTCCTACTCTATTGAAAGGAACTAAGTATTTTAAGAATGTAATACAGCATGTTCCCGAATGTTCCACCTTTTCAAATCGGCAACTCAAATGACAAAGGTATGGTAATATCTGGTCCATTTTATCACAAATAATGTCAGAAAATGTATACCTTAACCAATAACTTCTGGAGCGGATCGGGGCGGGAGAATTTATCTGGAAGTGTCACACCGTCGAGTGATATTTATGCGTGCTATTTTATACATAAAATATGAATTTAAATACTATATACCAAAGATCTGACCAGAAAGTCTTGAATTATATAAACACAACCTACAATATATTCATTTGGATTAGTGTAATTCTACTTAACTCAGTACAGCCAAACTGAACAAAATGAAAACCAAGAATTACATGTAGTTCAATCTTTTCTTGTTATTATAACAGAAAACCAGTTTATAATACAAATAAATCTCACTTTATTTTTAACATTAACAAACAACATTTCTTCTGAAAAAATACATTAATTATTAAGAGAATAGTTAAAACAGTTGTCAAATTGAAATGGAGTGCTATTTTGATTGTTAATCGATTGTAATGTGTAATACATTTTTTTTTGAGCGATTTATGGGATACAGTTAGCGACGTCACTGAGCAATAAGAGAGTCGTCTGGCGATAACCTGTACAAAAAAAAGGACTTCTTTTTTTTAAACTAACGCCCTCCAACGTAATGTCATATCGGACGGTGAATGAATGAAACGGGTAAAATGATGCTCAAATGAGTACGAGGTCCATGGAGCTTTAAGTTACCCGACATTCATCTCTTGAGTATAAGGGAAAACCTCGGAAAAAACCTTACCTGAATAACTTACCCTAAGTGAGATTGGCACTCGCGACCTCTTGAACGCTAATCATCACGCTACCGAGGCGGACCAAAAAGAATGACTAGGTAACAGTATATGAGTGAGTGAGTGAGTGAGTGAGTGAGTGAGTGAGTGAATGAGTGAGTGAGTGAGTGACTGACTGAGTGAGCGACTGAGTGAGTGAGTGAGTGAATGAGTGTGGTTTAAGGGCCCGTCGACATCTAGGTCATTAGAGCCCGTGTATGATAATTTAGCACTTCTGTGTATGAAATAGTCATTATATTAGGGTAATTTTCTTCTCTTGGAGTTATTTTATTTAAAAACATTCTGGCATCGTTAATAGGGACACGTGAGGCAGTGTATTTCGTGCATTAATGTTGAAGTAGCTTCGATTGTTGCATTGGTTTGTAATACATGCTGTTTGTATTTTTAGTCGTAATCGTAGTCGTAGCAGTGGCAGCGGCAGCAGTAGCAGTAGTAGTAGTAGTCATACAGTATTATAAGTTTTACGATGAGAATACGTATCTGATGATATTGCATAATATGTACATTACACGATAATAATAATAAATAATAATAATAAATAATAATAATAATAATAATAATAATAATAATAATAATAATGACAACAATAACAACAATAATAATAACAATAATAATAACAACAATAATAATCATAATCATAATAATAACAACAATAATAACAACAATAATAACAATAGTAACAATAATAACAATAACAACAATAATAACAATAACAACAATAATAACAACAATAGTAACAATAATAACAACAATAGTAACAATAATAATAACAATAACAATAATAACAACAATAATAACAATAACAATAACAACAACAACAATAATAATACTAATAATAATAATAACAATAACGATAATAATAACAATAACAATAATCATAATCATAATAATTTTTCTGTATCCACCATACGTTAGACATCTGAAAGTTACCCCTAAGAGAACTGCATATCCGCAATCGAATCCCACTCCCGTTTGCAGAATTTTATGTGTCTAATTGATACTGTACTTTATGTGAACAGGTATGAACTGGGCCAAAACTCGTGATTGATAAAATCTGTGTCACCCCTGCAACACGCAACAACATTATACGGCGCGCCTTGCACAACTGCAAGATATAAATTCATGAAGCGGACAAGAATTCGAGATCATGTATAACAAAAATGCTTATTTCAGTTTAACTATAACACATTGTTTAACAGAAATAAATGGAACATTCTTCTTAAATTGACTAAACACCGCCTTATAAATTTGAGGATAAGATTATAGTAAAAGATGATGTATTTCCAGTATTAAATGGCGAAGCAGTCTCCCTCCAGTGGTGCTCTAAGTGCTGTTCTGTTTATCTCACTCATATTTGGTGCCAATACTTGACTGGACAGTGTATAGTCGCTCATCTATGAGCTGTGTGTGTGTGTGTGCGTGTGTGTGTGTGTATGTGTGTGTGTGTGTCTGTGTCTGTGTGTGTGTGTGTGTGTCTGTGTCTGTATGTCTGTGTCTGTGTCATTGACACAATGTAATCTTTCTTCTGAGGGCGTGGGTGTTTGATATGAAAAATTATGGACGCTCGTAACTGCTATGGTTCTACGATATTGGACATGAAATCCTGCTTATTGCTGCTCAGAGACCGCTTTATTAGGATCTCTAGGATCTCTTACGTACAGCAAATCTACGACACGGGACCACAAACTTTACTTACCTTCTGGAAGAAGTCATTGTAAGGATTTTTGCGCTCGAAAAAATGCAACGTCCTCCGCTGGGTTTGAACCCGCGACCTCGGCTAGCAGGTTACCACCAAGAACTCTACGTGATTGATTGTGGTAGATTTATTAGGTTAGTTATCTGTTGGTTTTAAAGTTACGTGTTAACACAGTTAAATACGCAATTGTTGGTGAGTTACTGGGAAGGTGCAACTTTCGAACTCCGTCCTGCTTTTATATACTCGTAACATTGATTATTAATATGAACCTTCAATAAAAAGGAATACTCCCTCATATCTCGGCCCGTCCTACGCACCCAGTAAGACATAATCTGACCGCAAATTCCAAAAGAGTACACATGACTTAAGATTGTCATCTTAAAAACGTTTGCTTATTTTGTCCACACATAGTCTAGTGTTATTTGTGTGCGCATTCCTACATCTCCTTATGATAACCAAGTATGAAAGCTTTAGCTGACACTGTTTAAGCTTCAAATAGTTACAGGAAGAGCTCAATGCAGAATTGCATTATAAAGTATGGTACAATGGATGATTGCAGCACCTTATTATACACAGTTCAACAAAATGTGAGGTTACGTCCGTTGTATTCCGATGCATTAAAGAACACTTCTTCACAGTAATGACCTAAGACAAGCAGCTTATGTCAGCAGTAGACATGGTGAAGTATATTTATGTGGTGATAAACACTAAATAGGTACATCCCCGTCATTTTAAAGATTAATCCATTTATAAAAGTAAGTCAAGTAAAAATAAAAACCGACGTTTAGAGAAGTTCAAGGGTGTTATGAACATGTCAGCTTTAATTTAATAGCATATAATTTGTCACGGCAGGTTCAGATACAGTGTGGAATCATAATTTAACTCCAGGCCGACGTTAAAGGGGAACTGTGCAACGTGCTGCATTTCCTTCCTTTGTGAACAAAACCGTTTAGGATATTCAACGACAGATAATTCTGTAACTCATACACAATAAACATTTTCGAAGTGTAACTATCCGTATTTGATTTACGCAACGTAATATCACTATTTACTTTAGCTTTCTTCAGAACTCTGAGAATATCAAAGCGTATTGTAATGTAGGGAAGGATATGGATGTGTGCTGAAAATAGTAATTAGTTAATTAGTTAATAGCTGTTTTTCACAGTTTTCTAAATAATATCCTATCATCTGAGAAGAGAATGTGTAAGGGCATTTATTCTTGTAATCTGTAAAACCATACATACGTGAATCGTTTAATAATTTCGTCAATAAATGGTTAACCACAAATAGCAACAAACGCAATCCTGAATTTGAAAGGCATGTTTATAAAGCATCTGAGTATGTCACTGGATACTTATTTTTCTTTATATCATCCATAACTTAATTGGGAAAGCTTCATAATCGAAGAAGAGTGATGACTTTTTTCTTTCTGGAAAACCCATAGTTCTTTTTTCCATTAAATTGGTTTGTAATAAGCGTTAACGCAAATGCAAATTCTTCCATTTCCATTTGTTCTTCTGATATTGTTTTCTGTAATTACTTTCAGGCATTTTCTTATTACGTTTGCAAATTTATGATAGGAGGGTTTCAATGAACTAATTCTTGTATTAGCTAGCATTTCCCTTTTTGCTTTCTCTACTATGTATAGTAGGTAGGGGAAGTATTTTATTTCACCGAAAAATTCCATGTCGAAATTTCACCGTATATATGAGACTCCCTGAATTCAATAAAAGCAGTTTTAGAAAAAGGTCCGCGCGCATGTGTATATGTCTGAGTGCCTGTGAACAGCACGACTCAAAAGCTAAAAATCGGTTAGAAACCAAAGTTGCTATTTTAGTTTAATATGACTCAAGGATGCGACACGAAGATTTTGAAGAAAATTCCTCCACCCTAAAGTACCCTTTAGGGAGAAAATATTTAGAAAAATTTTATTTTCTCGAAAATGGTTCCGATTTTGATTAAAATGCCATATGTTTAAGATATTTTTATAGAAATTTATATTTTGAATTTTCTGGCTACAGCCTACAGCCTTCCTGTTTACTTTCGATACTTTTATATAACTGGTAATCCGTAAGAGATAGATAAAATCTTACCATATAAAAATGTCGATCTTGCTAAAACAATTTATGTCCAAGTATTTTTTTCCCCTCTTTTTGGTAGACTGAATTACTTCAGAATTCCTCCACCCCAAACTACCCTTTACATGGAAAATGTTTCAAAAATTTTGATTTTCTTGAAAATAACTAACGATTTTTATTAAAATGCCACATGTTTGTGATATTTTTATGACAAATGAAATGTATATCTTGAATTTTCTGGCTATAGCCCAGGTAGTTTTATTTATTCCAGATGATTTTTGCATAACTGGTAAACCGTAAGAGACAGGCCAAATCTTACTATACAAAAATGTAAATCGTGCTAAAACACATAATTTATGTCTAAATGAGTGTTTTTAGAGTGCACCGTTTCGAAGATATTCCTTGTTAATTGTTGTAAGTTTTGGAGAACTTACAGTTCTGTCAAATGGAACATCGTTATTTATTTTCTATATGTTAACCATGCAAAGAGAACGGAATTTGAAAGTTTTAAAAGATTTGGTTATCGTTCAAAGGCTACTGTATTCCCATATTCCCCTTGTACCTACAAGGAAATAAGGAATAAGATAATTTCTGCAAATGTTTATTTCAACTAACACGAAGAAGATGTAAGAATGGTTAGTACAAGAGTAGAGAAAGTCATATGAGTGCAACACAACAGATTTTTTTTCCATTCTTCTGAATTAGCTTTTCAGATGCTTCCTCTCTCTCCAATGAATCATGCGCCGGCTAGCGCTGAAGAACAAGCCCGCTATCTACGAAGGTTAGGCACATTATTTTCAGGTGCATATCTTGCCAACTTCTTATTTCTTTCAACTATGTCTAGGTAACTCTTTCTTAATTGATATGTTTCGGTATTATCTATTCATGTTGTTTTATTTAAATCCATTATTAGTTCAAGGTTCTGTAAGCTGAAGTATGAATGCTCTGGTACGACGTACAATACTTTTGGTCATCCCTACATAGGCGTTTAGCACTGATTCCTTATTTGTTTCATTCCAGTTGACTTTCCTGACAGCCACTGCTGGACTGTGTATACAAAAGGAAATGGGATGAGGGTATACTCCCGGCAGGGGAGCTTCAAGACAACCTGTTAGAAATGATGAATCTTCATATTTAAGTACATGCAACCCATTAAACCACTTCCTCTCTCCTCCAAAAAGAATAACGTTCATGAATAACTCTGAGTCATTTCGTTTCAGGAAACGTAAATTAAAAGCTGCAAGACTACCTCAGCACTGCTCTTTTGTTATGAATACTCCTACTGTTGATTGTCTGCTTCTGAAGGAAAGAACTTGAAAGAGCTGAGAGCAAACATGTGATTTGTTTATTATTGAAGACGTGCTTCTTTTGAGAATATAATCTAATTGAAGTAGAATAGATTACATATTTCTGATTTAGACTTATAACAAAAACAATAAATCGTGCGGATATTTTGCCTTAAAATGTTACAAAAGCACAGGTAAAGAGAAACAATACCGTTTGATTTATTAGGAAGACTTATTTCTAAATATATTTCTTACTGATTTGTCTTGAGCACCTTTCCTCACCCTTCTTGTAGTAAAAGTACAATGTAAGAAATTTGCTCTTTAATTAATGTGCTCTGTATTTTTGTACTCTTACATGGAAATATAAACCGACATTGAAAAAAAGTACTGTCAGTTGGTATTGAAATGCCAAACGGCAACCCTCTTTTTCTCTTGGCAACCTTAAAGTAGATAAAACGCAATAAAGCCAGAAATATATGTTTCAGCACCCATTCATACTACGACATGCAATGTAGCAACTGAAATTGAACTTATTTACTCCAATCATAACAAATTTGCTATAATCTTAAGGATAAGATGCTATTAACGCAGCTGAAAAAATATAAAATAACCTATAAATATACGTAAATTTCTTAACAAATTATCTCTAAAATTATATAATTTTATTTCGAATATACAGATTATTAGGGGTATAAAAACAGATATTTTGATAAATGATAGCTTTATTTGTACCACTTCGATGTGTTATTTGTTTTTTTTTTTTTTTTTTTTTTTTTTTTTTTTTTTTTTTTTTTTTTTTTTCTCTTCGTCTAACAGTTGCCCACAAACCAATCACATAGTTTGCTACCTGATGTTGTTTGTATGGTCGTAACAACGCCACGAAATAAAAAACGCCTGTCAGTATAGACTATTCATTTTGCTTCCATATGTTCAGAGCTCAAGGCTTTATTGTAGAGTCATTGGATTTGCAGAGTGCATTTCTAGTCAGTTAGGAGTTATTTAAAAGTCATCAAGAGTAAACGGGACTACATAGGGTATAGCTACAAAATTCAAAATACGCACTTCATTTGTCATAAAAAAAGTCTTAAACATGTGGCATTTTAATCAAAATCGTTAACGCAATTTTCGAGAAAATCAAAATTTTGAAAAATGTTCCATGGAAGGGGTAGTTTAGGTTGGAGGAGTTTTCCTCAATATCTTCGTGTCACATTAAACTCCAATATCAACTTTAGTTTTAGTTTTTAACCGACTTTTGGTTTTTGAGATTTGATGTATCCATTAAAACAGCTAAATTTTAAAATGCAATGAAGAAGCATAATTTCATTGAAAATATTAGAATATAAGTTCTAAGAAGCCAATTTTACCTCTTTCATGACCATCTTTATAGTAAGTGCACTTGGACACATTTATGTTGTACGCATGGTATTACATCAAACAAGCTGCTGGTGGAATACTGGATACAAAGAACAGAAACACCAATACCAGCAGGTTCGCGCAGGTATCACGTATACCCGTCGTGACAGCAGGACTAAAGAGGCTTTGTTATATTGACAATAAACAATTCGTTTAGCCAAAATATCGTAAATCAAGGCGTGGACTGCATATTCAACTTATTTACTAAACTCTGCTGGCTCAAGAAACACGACTCCACGTAGAATGCGTACAGGAATGACAACCTCTACTTCTATGGAATGCATTGAATTCGAACAGTTATTTATGCCAAGACTTGCCCATTTATTCATATTTTTAGTTCAATTCCAACAAATTTTCTTGCTCCATTAGGAATTGCTCTTTCGAATTGCCGAGCAAGATGGCTCCTAATAAGTGCGGGTCTCGCATTCGGAGCTCTGAGTTCGATTCCAGTCGGACCGGTTACTCTAACCATGGTTGTTTTTGTGGTTTCCCCCGAAGGCGAATGCTGAGGTATTTCCCTTCTGCTACGAAGTCCCTGTCCATTTTTTATCCCAATCACTTCTTTTCATCTGTATCAGGATTCTAGGGCTAGACGGTGGAATTTGCGCTTTGTGCCTGATGCTTGGCAGGATTTGTGCCCTTCTCCCATCTTCTCTCTGCACTTCGAACTCCCCGTTACGGGTCGCTAAAGTAAGAATAGTGGGTGTCAAGCTTCATATCATGTACAGAAACCGAATTTAGTAAAATGCACCGTTTCTTATCGTCTTAGGGGGTCTCGTAAGGGGTGAGGCATAACTACTGACCAATGAACTGCTGACAGTTGCAATACGCGAGAAGGGTAGATACACTTGGCCGGTACAAAAGCCACGTTTTAATGTTATTTACATTTGTCTACAATATCTTAATACTTATTATGGAAAATGCAAATATTGCTTGAAATTTGCAGTATATATTGATTTAAACGATTTTATGTTATAAGAAAAGCTTTAGGTTTGTCCTTAGAATCATAAAAACGTATAAAACTTTGTAGTAAACATAAGGCAATATTATATTGAAAAATATAAAGACGTTTAAACCTACAAATTCTCCCTATATTCATACTGGAATTAAAATGCGTATTAAAATATCTCTAAACATATTTGTCTGTTACATTATATTACAATACGGTTTCTGCTTTCGAATGAAAGGTTTTCTTCTAATACATGTGCAATAAACGGCCTTTCTTGGGCGGCATTAAACTTTAATTACATTTCTGTGAATTTGCACAGCTTCAGAAATTTGTGCAACTGTATTATCAGCTTGCCATAGACTAATAATAATCTGACCACGTGTAGCTTATGATATGTACGTACTTTACAGCTTTAGGCAACATTCCAGAACATTTATACTATATAGACATTTTGGAACAATTTTATTATAACTGCGTAACACATGACAGATTTTATACAAGAATTCCGTCTTGTAGGTAAATCCTGGTTTTCGCAACAGAGAAAGCTCTGGTGTCATTTCCCTAACTTTTGCAATTCTGTAAGACACTAACAAACATTTTCACACACTGGGTATGACATCTTCCACGTCTGAAAATAATGTATGTGTTATTTCAGATAACTGTGTACAGAATTATTTTAGGCGTTGCGAATGAACTTGCTATGATCTGCGGGAGTGTGGTTATGCAAATTGATGGTGGGGGCAACGTGATTGCTTTCCACTCGGGAAAAAAAAAAAAAAAAAAAAAAAAAAAAAAAAAAAAAACAAGAGACTGCTGATAGTGGGAGCGGCCATGTATTTGATCATGCACTGTTCCGCGATGTTTACTACACACAAGTGGGAGCGGCAGTCACCTGACACCCCTATGGTCTTATAAATTGTGAATTCGACCATAAACCAATGCGCAATTTACAGCTATTCGCCACGTCTAAACAGTATCCTTGTACTGCCAATGTGCTACACATACGTCATATGAATTATTTTCATTTCTCTTATCCTCGTAGTTTCTCTGTGAAGATGACATAACCAAGGGTAACACCTTGAACGCTGCAACCTACATATATGGACCTATAGTGGCTAAAATCCCCAGGAGGAAGGAATGAAGGAAGGAACCGCAGGTAGACAGGCTACAGAGAGGCTCGGAAATCCCTAATAATCCTAGGTTCGAATATCCATCACACTGCTGGAACTGCCTTGAAAAGGCCATGAATGACCCGTATACCAAGCAGCCTTTAATGACCATGGCGAGTATTCTTCTTTGAGTATGCATCCGCGCCTTCTGTCCAACACCGCCATATGCCATGAATCCTAAAAGCATGCCTTAAAGATGAAAAGATAAAATGATGGAAAGGAAATTGTAGTAAATGACATACCACGCCAGAATATGCCTGCCGACCAGGGAAACCACGAAAAACGCAAGGTTGGCGGTAATAGAACCCGGAACCTCCCGAATACGAGCCTCACACGTTATTTTGGAGTCATTTCGCTCGATCTAACCATATAAGGAGCAGCATCAGTGAAAAAGCTAAACTTTTAAAATGTTCAAATAAAATCGAAATACTACCAATATATTTCATTTTATTATTCCACGCACGTCTTAAGAGTTTTTAGACCAATGTGTCCCTAACTGCACGTAATCAAGTGGTGGTTTATTTACTTTTGCGTGCATTTTGCCCTAGTACTGCAGCCCCACAAAGGCTTTGAAAGATGCAAAAATAAGTTTGCCTGACATCGCTGAGAAAGTATCAAGTGTGGTTTAAGAGAATGATTAATCCAAAATTCCAAAATCGTTGGTCACTAAGTCTAATGCTAGGGCAAACCTTACAGGGAAAACTTGGCTCATTTGTTATCGAAGTTTCAAGGTTCTTTATCTTTTTTCCCCACCTTGAGAGCTTTAAAATGTTATTTTTACTTAATTACTTAAACCCACATTCTTTTAAATCTAATCTCAAAAAATATACATATACCACTATGTTTTTCTTTTCGAACTGCAACAACATTGCTACCTCTCATCTATTCAGTTGAGGGTAGGCGGATAACAAAAGAAGAAATAAAAATTAGATCCTTGTTGCACATAAATACGCGCAAGGTGAGCGACTGTGAATCATCGGTCGAGATACCAGCACAGTAATTATTATTCTTCGGTGCATTATGATAATTGTGCATGTTAGGAAATTTTATAATTAACATACTTGAGCTTTAGAAGCCACTCAATGTGCCTCTGTAGTTTTTGTTGACTGTTTGCACAAGCAAGATTTCTCTTTTTATTCGGGAAAGTGATCTAGTGATTACAGTAGTTGCTAAGAAACGATGAAACTAACCTAAAGAGCCTCAATCCTTCAATGTGCTTCAAATATTATATAGATTACAATTTTCTACTTATCGCTTATTTTATTAACTACAACTATCCATTTATATCCACAATTTCACACCGATCTCCCTTTTCTTTATTTTTTTTTTTTTTAAATTTTAATAAATCAATCAGAGTTTAATATACAATACAGAGCCGGAGGTCCAAAAAGCGACATCGTGTACATACTCCTCCTTTTCCCTCTATTAAATTTGGCTTAGCGGCGTGGCCGTGCACGGTAAAGGCAACTGGCATTGTATAGCTTTGAGAATAAGTTAGAGTCAACTCGAAACTTTAGTCAGCTTTGCACCAACTTGCAATATTACTAAGATAAGTGAAGCTTTTAGTTTCTAATTTGTTCTTAATTTAGAATTGTGCGATATTTTTTATTTCTTAAAATGGCATCAACATTTTGCTTACATTTTCTAGGCGTAGCCTGTGAAGACACTTTACACTTGGAAAGAATTTTACATAATGTTGTCTAACGAGGGAACCATAAAGTAGATACAGGTAAAGGAGAGAAACTATCTATTCCCCTTTGCTTGTATCTAGCTCGACGTTAGTATTACCAATTTATTAACAACAGACTTCAAATGAATAACACTAGCACTAAGTTACCAGTGTGATTCCAAAGCGATGACGAAAAAGTTATAAAAGAGAAAATTCTACGAATTCAGTACCCACACCTCTGAAAACAAACATTCAAACAAATGTGTTTGGCAGCTTTCCTGAACAATAACAATCACGTGGCCTGAACTCAACTATTCTGGATGCATTCGACGAGTAGGTGATGATCAAGAACAAGGCAATAAAAATACAATTCTCGCTTAGAATCTAAATCGAAGGAATTCAAAAGAATTGAGAAACACAAGACATATTGTATAAGTATTTGAGGGGAATACAAACTCTATGACCAAATACTAGTAAGAAACTGACGAGCCCCAACTGCTCAGAATTTCAGCGCAAAGTTTAATATACATCGAAAATATTACTTGTAAAAGAGATCTATTGAAATTTCTAGTAAGTACAATCCGTTAGACCTTCCTATGTAGAAACGTATGGAGGATTCGGAGAAAAATTACTTAGGCACTGAAACTATATTTATCTGTGAAGTGGTGGTGGCGGCGGCGGCGGTGGCGGTGGCGGTGGCGGTGGCGGTAGCGGTGGCGGTGGCCTTTTATTCGCGATAACAGATGGACACAGGTTCGGGCAGAAAATTTCGTGCCGGAGAAGAAATACTTTCTCCTTAAAGCATGTCCACCACATTGGCCGCTCACTAATGACCATTGTGCAACGTCCTCGGGAAAGATGAAAGACAACGAAATAGGAGGAAATGAAATCAGAAAAATTCACACCTGTTGACCAGGGAAAATCACCAAAAAAGGTGAAATGGCCGATCAAATGAAAATCGAACCGAGATCTGCGGTAACTCTTAAGTCTACACAGGATGAATGAAATGAAGTTTCTACAAGAGTAATCAGGCTGCAAAGAGCTATACTTAACTTGAAATTAATCTTATAAGTTTAGGGTTAGGCTGATACTTTATCCGGGGCTGACTTCCAGCAGCGGGATCCAAACCTACTTTCCGTCATCCGTAGTATTCATCAGCTACTCCGTAGTACTCTGAATGTCGTAGCCGAGACTAGCAAAGTACTACGGTCACACCTCTGAGAATGTTCGCCGCAGCTTCGAACGAAACGTCTGGAAGAAGCATTTCCACTAGACCACGGCCTACAAGCCCGGATATTCAATTTCTATGCTTTAATCTTCGTTTAGGAAGAAGCATAATTTGTGTGTTTCGTTCCCCTTTAAAGTCTTAAGGATTATTTCACTTCCACTCTGTTTTTCTGTGTATGTGTTCTTGTGCGTGTTGAAGCCACACGTTCCTCATAACAAATTGCAATATTTGAGATAAGAGTAATGGTAGCAGCAACAATGAAAAGTACAGCCAGAAAATAACAATCATGCGTAAAGCTCAAGCTTTTGGAAGAATAGTTTATTGAAAAATAAGGAAGAGAAAGCCGTGTGAATGTAACATAACATGTTTATTCTAGTTGTGTAGCAATTACATCCATATGTAATTTAACGTATAGATTTCTGTATAATGACTAATAAATTAAATAAATATCCGTTTTAGGTAATATTTAATAATTACCATGGCAGTTTTTAAAAATCGCAGTCATTTGATAGGTAATTTTAGAAACAATTTAGATCATCAAATCTGTGCCCTGGTGATCTCCTGATTAAGATGTTATGCAGCTGTTTAGAATTTACAGTATATAGTTTATGCAGCAGTAATGAGCATAAATGTCACTTGCTTTGCAGTAAACGAAAGGTGTCTTTCTCAAACTCAAGTTGCAAAGCTCCTTATCAAGTGGTATATGACGGTAACGCGATAACGTATTTAATGAGCTTTGGAGGTGTCCAGAACGTTCATGTTTTCTGCACGGTGGATGCACTCATATCACCTTTTGGCCGGTAATCAAATGAGATATAAAACTGAACATAGAGGATAACAGCGGAGGTATTATAAGGGCTTCGTGCTGCTTAGAAGGTCTAAATGTTCTTACAGAATACAACATAACGAACGAGTGACAGCAGGAAAGTTGTAAAATCAAGAACTCCCTAGAAGCAGTGCATTACATCAGTCAAAGTAACAATGAAAGTTGTGAGTGGAGAAGTAATCAACGCCCACTTCATTAATTTCTGGATTATATAATTTGTGTTGTGTAAACACT
This sequence comes from Tenodera sinensis, assembly GCA_030765045.1. Taxonomy (NCBI): domain Eukaryota; kingdom Metazoa; phylum Arthropoda; class Insecta; order Mantodea; family Mantidae; genus Tenodera; species Tenodera sinensis. The sequence continues at coordinate 94,755,892 of CM060968.1, read as the reverse complement.
AGTGCAATTTATTTTGGAGCAGATTTTTAGTGGACATTTAAAGCTTTCCCATGTTTTGTCATGTCGGATATTAGGACACAACAATCACGAATTTAAACAAAAGTGAACTATCATTCTTTTCTCCTGAGCTCTCCATTTTTATTACTACATTTTATAATATTGCAATTGTTGTTAGCAGCAGAAAATAGTCTTCGTAAGTCTCTTCAAACTTTTAAAAATATCGGAAAGGAAAGAAATAAAACTGGCACTTTCTGGGCAAAAATTGGGATTTAGTTGTCACAAAATATCGAGAATGTGTTAGAATTACTTTTACTCACTATGCGCCATTCTTTTACTAACGTTAAGCACAGGAGTACTCAGCTGGGACTTTAAACTTTTCCAGTTTCTTGCTGAAAAAACCAGTTCTGGGATCATCTGCATTAATTTAAAAGCTAGCTCTATGCCAAAATGGAAATTAGTGATGGTCCTCGTATGTTTGAACAAAGTGCATAGCACACTAACATTTCAAAAGTCAATTTCAAAGATAATAATTTGAACATCTTGAGCGTCACCAGCAAGATGAAGCACACCACACAACTCTTTAGAGCACCGAAAGATACAGGAGATATAAATCCATAAAACCTAAGAGTCTGGTAGGCAGTAGGTTAGGGTTTAATCCCAGCCACTAACTACTAATTGGTCTATTGCATAAAGGCTTTCCAAGGCAGAATAAGGAAGATAGATGCACTATCTTTCTGAAGTTTTTTGCCAGAGAATATTGCTCGGAAATGTAGAAAGACTGCTACAAAAGCAGCGATTGACTTTTCTTAAAACATGTATTTGTTATCTTAACAATCCTAAAATAAAATATTTAACTGATGAAATTCCTGTGTGTGGCCTGAGACAGATTTACTGAAATCTAAAGATTGTGAAAGAAAGTTTCCTGTAATGTGCTTGCTGGTGGTATAACTGGTCAGTGCTCTGCAGTATTATGGTTTACAAATGTATTTAAATGTTATGTGCTGTAATCTTTCTGAGACACTGACAAATATTCATTTTGCTTTACTATAGCACTATATAAGACGACTCGAAGATTTGATTGTTAGCATTTTGAAGGAAAACCCACTGCCATTGTGATGGAAATGCACTAATGATTATAAAAGTATTCAATGTATGTATTTTCTTTGTTGTATCACTTAAAATTAATTATAACTTGTAATGAGTTTATAATATACAATGGCAATTTATAATTGGTCCCGCGTTGAGGCGCATCTCCTAGTAATTTCATAGAGATTTCCTGAAATGGCTCGATCTAGCTGCAGTCTTAAATCCGAGACCATTTGGTCTTCTAAGGGTTGTAGTAACGGATCGATATGAGAGCTTTAATGAATTTGTTAACAAGCTTTGTTATTTTTTAGTGGCGTTTCACAATTAAGTATATATAATGTATCACAATTTTTCTATTCATATATTGATTTTATAGTTGCTGTTCATAACATGTGAAGAATGACTTCTTAATCCTTCTATTTTGCATTTATGACGGCTTAGAAATGAAGCTGCCTCAACCTTAAACTGAAGAAACTGTGGAACTTATAACAGTTTATCATAACAAATTGTTGAATATAGGCTCCATGTAAATATGACGTGCTCTAACCAATATGGCTATACCTTTCTTGCCTTGCCGATGTTAGCATGTCTGGTGTAACCTATCTTATGCCGCAACAACCCTCTGTCCTTGTTGGATGCATTTTTATGACACTTGTCAGACTATATTTGTTGAAATTTCTAATTTTGGACTCGCCCGCCGCAAAGACTTAGAAATGCGCACGAAAGTCACCTACCTCAACATTCCCTCTGATATATGCGGTCTTTTCATTACAGGGAGAACTCGTTTGTATCACCAACGAATGCTGTCCTCAGAAGGGACGCCTATACGCCCACTGAACTGTAGCCATTAAATAAGTTTCCAAACTCCGAAATACAAAAGGCTTTTTCATACGTATTGACACGTTGTGTTTATTTTGTTACTATGGGTACAAAACAAAACAAAACTGCACATATACAACTCAAACTTCCACAAATAACCTTCCATTTTAATAATTATGATTCAAAATTATATCGTAGGTATTCCGCAAAGAAAGGATATGTCTAAAACTTGTACCTTGTCATTTAGATACAAGTTACAACTACATTATGGGATTAAATTATATATGTATTAAATTCAATTAAATACAATAGTAATTTTCATGAAGAAATGTTTAACAAGTATAAATTACTGTTACACTATTTAGTTTGAAGTGACTTTAAACAGTCTATGAGCAATGAGAAGGAATAAATAAATAGCTTACTGAAATACATTATATAATCTTGAAGGTTGTGTTGAACGATTTGATTAACTTTTCAGAGGATCATACTTGACGTTGGAAAAGTCGTATTGCTGATGCTTGCCTTCTATCGTTCAAACTGCATTCCAAGCGTGCCTTGGGCATCTCCTTGGCCTAAGAGTGTGGGTGGACAAAGGAATGAAGCTGAAGTCGGTATGTAATTTTTAGTATATATTAAGCTGCTTCTGTTGATTCCGGCCTCAAAATGATTGCGGGATAGCCTTACAGTTGCTCAGTTTCTAGAAATTTCCCTCTTTAATTGCCTAAGCTGGAGGACCTTTTTACTACACGTTTGACATCTTTCCAGTTATGTTTGGAGCGACAAACTAACATAACACTGTTAGCATCGACAGAAAATAGTAAATAAAATGTACTCTTCTATGTACAATGATTCCAGGTGCTAAAGTGCTAATCTGTAATTCATATGAAAACTATCCAAAAAGCATCGATCGTATTAAATACAATAAAGCAAATTAGAACCGCTTTTAACATTTTTAATTTAAAAAATTGATGTGTTGCACTCATATGATTCTCTCTACTCTTGTACTAACCATTCCTGCAAACTCTTATTCCTATATATCTTCTTCATGTCAGTTGAGATAAACATTTGCAGAAATTATCTTATTATTTCCTTGTAGGCGCAAGGGGAATATCGGAATACAATAGACTTTGAGCGATAGACAAATGTTCTAAAGCTTTGAGATTCCGTTCACTTTGCACGGCTAAGATACACCAAAATGAATAAGGATCTTCTGTTTGACCAAAGTATTCCAAAACTCACACAAATAAGAAGGAATATCTCAGAAATGGTTCACATTACAAAAAAAAGAATAAAATCATAGTCTTAAGACAACATCTTATGACTCAATTTTGAAGTTCATATTGCTTTAAAAGGAAAGCCAATAGAATAAGGTAACAGTAGGAATACCCGGCTAAATAAGGAGGAAGTTACTTCTTATTTATCTGATTACGCTCCCCCTATGGAGGACTTACACTTTCTAGGACTTACAAGCCAATGCCTAGGGTCAGACGGTTGTCGGGGAGCAGAGGAAGCTATGGACCGGACAGAGTGAAGACCTGAAAGCGGGTGGTCAGCCGAGCACCAGGTATGATAGTAAGGAAGAGGATGATATGAAATGCAGGCGAAATGCATGGATGAATGAGGAAGTTACGAGAACACTACATATAACGATTAAGGAATGCATTCTCAAAGTAATATATTTGTGCAACACATCCCTGATTTGAAAGCAAAAGTAGGACAAGCCAGTTATTCTAAACACTAACGGCCACTTTGTTAAAACCTTGAAGAGAGTGAACAGTATATTAGGTATTGCTGGATATAATCATGAGACAACGAAATCAATTACGAGTGTCACTACAAAAATAATGCACACTGTTTTAAAAAATATCGTTTTCATTTTACATCTTTGAAATTTTTATAGTGTGTGAATACATTCTTCCCGCTGGTGTTCAATTTATTTCAACCTGTTCCCGTAAGTGGCGCTATCACAGCATGAATTCAAGATGGCTGCTGCACTTGACATCCGTCAGAACCAACGTGCCCTCATCGAATTCCTGTTCTATGAAAACGAGACAGGGAGAAGCATCCACAAGTGGTTGAAAAAGGTGTATGAAGATGCTGATGTCGATTGCGGTTACAGTTAGTCGATGGGCAAGCAGATTACTTAATGAAAGAGGGTGCGGCAATATTCAGGATTCTCCTCGCAGCGGCAGGACTCACACTGCACCAACTCTTGGCAATTGCTGAGAGTTAATGAACTGGTTTCTGCTTACAGACACACCACAATGAATGAATTGTCACTCTACGTTGGAATAGGGGAAGCAAGTGTATGCAGAATACTGAAAGTGTTGGGATTAAAAGGTGTTTGTGTCAGGTGGGTTCCCAGGATGTCGACAGAGGCTCACAATGCAGCGAACTTTAGGAACAGTACGGGAATGGTGGAGGTGACTTTCTTGGAAGAATTGTGACAGGCGATGACACATGGCTCCATTATTTTTCACCAGAGACGAAGCCACAATCAATGGAGTTGCATCATGCAAATTGGCCCGAGAAAAGCAATTCAAAACTGCACCTTCAGTTGGAAAGGTTATGATTACGGTGTTTTTCGATTCTGAAGGACTCTTACTTGTGGACATCATGCCACGTGGAACCACCATTAATTCTGATGCATATGTGGCGACTCTGAAGAAACTTCAAGCTCGACTGAGTTGTGTTTGACCAGATCGGCAAAAGCAGGATGTTTTGCTGTTGCACGACAATGCACAGCCACATGTAAGTCAAAAATCACGGAAGTGATCACAAAATTTGGATGGACAACATTGAAACACCCGCCTTGCAGTCCTGGCCTAGTTCCGTGTGACTATCATCTCTTTGGGAAACTGAAAGAATCTCTTCGTGGAACGAAGTTTGAAGATTATGACCCTCGTGAAACGCTACCAAACATGCTAGTCCAGAATGTCACCGTGCGAGTATACAGGCGCTGTTTCCAAGATGGCGTAAGGCAGTTGAGAAGAATGGGGATTATGTTGAGAAATGAAATGTTGTTACTAAAGGATGTATGTTCACAATGTACAAATTTCAAAGGTGTAGAATGAAAACTATTTAAAAAATAGTGTGCACCTCTTTTGGAGTGATCCTCGTATGACAATCATTTAAATTAAAGGAATAAATCCTATATCTGATGCCATTGTGAAATTCAGTGGATGCTAGCCTTTTAAGATATAAATGCAGGAGGAATTCCATCATTAGTGTCTCATAATTCCTGCCTAATATCTCGTAGTAGGCGTGCTTACTTTTCAGTTTGTACTCATTAAGCTTAAAATTATGCTTGCTTGAAATAGATTCAACTTTTCAGTACTAATTGAAGATAATTAATTTTGAATATTAAGGATTAGTTACAGTTTTTAAGTTGAAGATTAACAACCCTAGCCAACAAAATTTTACATTTGTTTGTAACTGGCATAGAAGCAGCTAATCTTTATGTATTCAGGTGTGCTGATAACGAAAATGTTAGTAAAAATGCAAGGTTAGCTCTTGTTTTGAATTGATAACTACGTTATTGCCTTTATAAGCTTGCACATGTATTTACCGTCCTCAGAGTACGGTCATTAAAGGCCAAACACTTTGCTTGGCGTTTGTAGTTTTCTGCTGGTGATTCCCTGATTAATGACCGGAAGTAATCGGCTAACATAGATACACTCTACTTTACCTGGTATCTCATTCCCACGTCCAAAATTTGCTGGTGGAAGTGTTCCCCGCACTCGTCGCTTACAACACCACATTTGCCAGGAAAGAAGTCCAAGTGGGAATCTAAGAAATGTAACTTTAAGGACATGTTGCAGTCCATTCTATTGTGCAGTACCGACGATTTACCACAAGATCCCTATAGTTCTCTGCCCTCTTACTTCCTAGAGAGTTTGTTGACATTTGAGCAAAGGTATCCCAAGCTAACTTTTCATAACCTATCAGGATGGAGTTGAAATGCTCATTTTTGTACGGTCTGCGTGTCTAGATGCCTACGAAAATCCCCTCTTTCATTCTGGTCTCATTAAGATGTGGAAATTTCTCGCGCAAATAGAGAAATGCTTCCCCAATTTTGTCCATGGCCTTAAAGTTTTTCATTACGTCCAATTTTATATGAAGAGCACGAAGAATTATACTATTGTATTTAACAAGTGCTTCGTGCAAAACATTTTGAGATCCTGGTTCAAATGATTGACGCTGAGGCCAATCTTCTTTCTTCCAGTACACGACCAGAACACAGCTTGTAACAGACAAACTACGCTTAAATGAAACATACTACGCCCCTCGCTTCTTCTTCCCCTTCCCCTTGTTGCTATGACCCGGGCTAAAAACAGCAACAAGATACACACAGCCATTGTTGCCTGAAACTTCATAAGTGCGCCTATATGGGAAGAGATTGACAATGAATGCTAATAAAATATAATTATAATGAAATATAATTATATCTACCTCTTTAGCTTGGAAACGAAAGCTAATTCGAGAGCTTTTATTGTCGTTTTCGTTATCAGCGTGGTTGATATACTCAACAAACATTTGTTTCATCTCAGTTACATTTTTACTGTTGGCTAGTGTAATTGCATTTGCAGCAGAGATAACAGCAACACTTGACATATATTTTGTTGATTGTTCTAGGACAAGGAATAGCTGCCTGGAAACCTGAAAACAAAGATCACGCCTGGGAGAGAAGTGGTTACTTTGAGGGTGACATACTGCTGTCACGTTACAGGAACGCTGTAAATAGCAAAAGTCTGCTGTGGCCTGGTGCCGTGGTGCCATTTACTTTTGATTACTCCACTTTAGGCAAGTTTATTCATATCATCAAACTAGCCTAATACGTCTATCAGTAACAACCCAAGTCTGGAGGTTTAGCCATAATATAGAATTTGAGCTGTGATGGTTGCCTTTAAAATTCTGTGGAGTCTTGATTTTGACGCTATTAATTTCACTGAGGTTTTTATACCAGGGTGAGCCAATCCGTGAAAATTACAGATACTTCATTTCGAATTCCTCAGGAATGTATGGTCTTGTTTTGGTAGTAGATGTGTCAAAAAATTGCACCAGAAGGAAGCAGATAGTATTCAAATATTAAACAATTTCCTTTTTGAAGTGTTACAATTCATGTTCAAGTTAATGTTCAGCTATCTTAATCATCAATTAGTGATATTTCTTCTGTTCTGGAGAGTGCGTCGGCTTTCATATTTTCGTTCCCTTTTTCCATCGAGAACTATGACATGTCTTAGTTGTCGAGGTGGCACTTTCTCATTAGGTTTTGGTATGTATAGATTGTGAACGCTTTCCCATAGAGAAAAATTTGAATTTATTGATGATAAGTAGATTCCAAATAGCTCTCGATTGCACGTACTATTATTCTTGTGTGCACTGTTAATTTTTTTTTTCGAAGGAAAAAGGAAGCGGTCTCCATTTTCCATTCTTCAATTGTTGCGAACGGGACCAATAACAATATCCGAAGCATCCGTACACAACGCTAATGTAAGATCAGAATCTGGAAATGTGAGCAGTAGCTTTTTGTACTTTTCAAAAATTTGTTTTGCCGTTTCCGTTCATTGATTTCACATTTTGTCCTTCTTAGATTGCTTAAGATAACGGCAAAGAATAGCTTGAATTTGGACAGCATCTTTCAGATAACATCTATAATAGTTGTCAATGCCAAGAAATGTTCGAAGGTAATTTTTAATCTAAGATGTTTCGCACTGTTTCTGGAAATGTGATAAATATATGACAAATTAAATGGCTATGTTCAATTTTCTGAGAATAGTCTTTTAAATCCTCTTTATTCGGAAGGAATTTTGTATAATCTTGTATAATTGCTAAATAAAGCGATAGTAACAGAGTATTTGCACCCCGGTATTCCTTTAAGAACTATTGGAGCACGATGGCATTTTAGATATGGTAGTTTGAAACAGATTGAATCCCCCGCCCCCTCTTCATTTTGCATCGATTGTTCAAGCGATTGGATGCCGCATTTCCACTTAGATTAGATGGTGATCACAAAATCTGACTTGCAGATTCCTCGGATCTCGCACCTTTCGATGTTTTTGTACGGGAATAGGTAGAGTTATAATTTTTGTACAAATTTATTATCCTTTATTGGGGAAATCTGGTACCTATTTTATAAATCGTTACATTTGCTTACATACAGAAAACATTGAACAACACAATTGTAGGAGATTTGTAACATAATATATAAGATAATGAACAGAGTTTAACAATGAGTAAATAAGTAGGACATAAAATAAAAATATAATATGGTTGATCATGAATGAACTATAAATAATCCTAAACTGCAAATAAATAATAAATAAATCATATCCATGTTCGTATATCCAGTCAATGTCTTGTACTTCTGACGTTTTTTGAGTTGCTTAGGATACGCAGAGAAGTACGTTACTCAGGCGATCTAACCAGAACCATATTTACCTGTTTCTAATTCTTTCACATATACTTCAGTTATGTAGTACATAAGACTGTGTTCTGTGTATTTGAGTGAGAGGGCATTCCCAAACGGCCATATGTGCCATAGGGACCGTGGCCAGAGAGGAGTACATCAGGCATTTGGATGGAGCAATGAATTTCAAATCCTTATGCCATTCTTCTATATTTGGTATAATGTCATAACTTCTCCGTTCTATAGAACTTGTATCCAAAAATCCCTGCCATTCAGTTTCGAGTGCTTCCAAAATTTCGTATTCATATCTGACTGGGGCCCCGGCCATCAGTGACCTTTTACAAGGGGAGCTTTACGCAGAGTTACAAGTATAAAGGATCAAGACCAATTCCGTTGCTCGGCATCTAGAATGCTAGAAAAGGTGTTTCTTGCTGGAAATTGTGCATAGCCGTGGAACACGATAGTGATACAACTATGATAGATTGTGTACTATGTTAAGGATTTCATTCAGTATAACGATTGGAATAAAATATGTTTTCCACAACAATGCATTCAAGTTTTATAAACAATTATAATACATTATTATAAGTAGGAAATGATATGTTTTGATTTGCTCTAACTAAACGCTCTGAATTTACTGAAGGTCACTTTAGCACGTACTTCCGTTGAACTGTTACAGGCCCAAAGGAAATTTTTGAGATTCTGCAAGCAATGTCGGAGATAAGCAAAGTAAGCTGCGTGAGATTCCGACCCAGGAGATACAATGATCAGAGCTATCTTGTGATAACGGCTGCAAAAAATGGGTGCTTTTCATATATAGGTCGCCAGGGCGGTCCCCAGGTCCTCAATCTGCAGAAAGGAGGTTGCTTCTACAAAGGAGCTCCAGCTCATGAATTAATGCATGCCCTTGGATTTTTCCACGAGCATAGTGTGATCGGCCGGGACAACTTTATCGATATAAAGTGGGGAAATGTGGATCCCGGTAAGTAGTGGAATTAAAACGTTGACTTGCATGCCATAGAAACCAGAGGACAGAACACTTTGTGACTAATATTTGTATACAACATGATCCATCAATTTTGTCTCCTCTCAATACACTTTCTTACATCAAAGTTCATAGCACTACTTATTACTCAAATATTAGCTGATTAAAATTCTACATCCGTTCTTAAATATAAGTAAAAAGACTAAGCTGGAGGGTGTTATATCTTATACATTTATCACGTTAATTACTCGAATTTTACTGTAGCATAGATAATCGTTTTTTACATGTAAAGCCCAACTCTGCCTATATCTTGGTAGCTCCCGAAGATTATTTGTCTAATATTTGCCAAGCTTTCCAAGGTTATAAATATTGAGTGTAATGTGGAATTAAAATGTAGAAGAACGATCTCTTAATTCGGTAAAATGTTTTAAGAAGGCTAATACACAATCTAAATAGGTAAATTTCCAAGTCTCATAAATTTATGCCAAATTTAATTTTATTATATAGTGTATTTTCAGCTATCACCAATAAATATTACGTGGAATTCATACAATAAAAATTAAAATTCGTAATATCTCTGTATAATATACACGCAAAATTGGATAAAATCGGGAGTTAACAAATAAGGCTAATACATTTGTCAAAAATGACAAAATGTCTAAGTACATAGAAAAAATGTCTAGACTGTTTACATAGAATACGCCACACAAGAATTCCTACAGAGTTACTGCCAGTTATGAGAATTGGACGAAAGACAGAATATCCTAGACCAGAGATGCCAAATCTTATGTGAAAGAGAGGAGGGTGGATTTGCCTCCACCTACGTTTCGATGATCTATGACGCATTAATGGAAGTCAAAAACTCAAACACATCTCTATAATGCTTGGTTCCTGAATGAAGTGGAAACGCTTCTTGTACAAAATTAAGATGGGGTAGAGCGACTAGGTAACGTCATTACCTCATAAGAGACAATATTGGACATTGCTGTTCTAGAGAGATTCGGCATGAGGCTGAAATAGTCAGGTTTCATCCATGGCATGGAAGAGGAGCAGTGCATAAAAATGTTTTAATTGCCTGAACACAAAATCCTTATGGAAAACATTTTTACAGTGGGCGCTCTTCAGCAGTCTTTCATTTTTTAATTATGTATACTACTAATGCCCCTGCTTATGGGACTTATTTGTTTACACAGCTCATTTCAACGACTTCATTTCGTTGAAGCCGAGTGAGTTCACAAACCTGGGTATACCTTATGACGTTAACAGCATTATGCACTACAGCAGCCAGGTTTTCTCCAAAAATGGAAAGCCTACGATAATAATTAAGGTAAGTATTACTGTAGATCATGACCTCATAAGTATATTCACTTACCATTTATCAACCTCAATTAGTAAACAATTTCCAAGGACGTGTTATTCCTACTGCCTACCAAAGTGGTTCTGAAGGACTCGATATATGAACATATGTTCCAAAATCACATTACAAGCCCAAAAATGATATTGGATTGGAATTTTGATGGCAGGAGAAGTAGGGGGAAGCCCAGAGAACAGTGGTTGGTTGAAGTAAGAATGTACACGATCAATAAAGGCCTCAAAGAAGAACATTTGGATCTCCTTTCCATAATTTCCCTTGCATTCTCATGTCTCAGGCATGCTTCTACATTTCGTGGTGTACGGTGGTGCCTGGCAGACTAAGTGGATGCTTTCTCAAATGAAACACTGCTCTCCTGGATACTGAAGGGCTGGTTGGTTGATGACTCGTTCATTGCCCTCGCTAGGCAACTCCGGCAGTTGGATGGTCTTCGAGCCTGAAACTGGTACGATTTCCGCACGTCTCTTCGGCCTGTCTACCTCCTGTGGTTCCTTCACTTCACCCTTTCCTCTTAAGGGATGGTAGAGAAAAATAAATCAACGTAGTTCTCAGAGCGCGAGGTGCCCCCTTCATTGTATAATCTATACCCGTCACTATATTGAGTCAGCGCAGATGAAGCTTAAGAGACATAAAAATGTGGGATATTCAATAATTCACATCTAAAATACACAGAAGAGTCGACATCATAGCCAACCACCTTGATAATGCACCAGAACCGCCATAGAACATACCATCGAATGGAAAACAAGTGAAGACCAACTGGGGAAGTTCAGAGACAACAGTGTACCAATTCTGACCTACTTGTGCGTCAAATATCACCTTGTTTCAATTGACGTTGTTATTTTAATGTCTGGAGCCAGGGATAATATTTCAGGTTCTTCTGTAGGTCACTAATTGCATATTGAAGAATCAGTTGTATGTCGACTGTTTTCTTCATATCTACAAATTTGTTTGCTTTAGATGAGAGTCATTTGTGTATTTATACAAGGTGTCCCAAAAAGACACCGTAAACGCTTAGTATGTTGTATGGGATTGCAAACTGATGATTGGTTTTCAAATAGGAATCCCTGTCCGGCAATGCACGGTTCGGACGCTGTAGCGCACCAAAGTGTGGGATGGGTGTGCGTTCACATTTCAACACATCGAGCTGTGTACATTACAAAGGGGCTTCGAACTCTGTACCTCCTACGACATTGCAGAGCCTATATCGGCGGTGGTGGTGAGCTTCATGCGCATGACCCAATACCTGTGGTTGTCTTTTAAGATTTTCAATCGTTCCGTGGACTTCAGCCGTTAGTCCTCCGCTGATGTTACAGAAGAGCCATACACCATACGCTTCATACAACTGCACAAAAAATAGTCGAGAGCTGTCAGATCTGTTGACCGTGCTGGCCATGGAACTGGTCCACCTTTACCAATCGATTAATTTGAATATGAGACGTTGAGGTGATTCCGCACGTTGACATCAAAGTGTACTGGAGCTCATGTCGGCCATTTCAGCAGCAGCTGTGTACTCGTACGTGTAGCATTGCTGTTAAAAACGCTACTGTACTGGAAATTACGCAAGTAACGCAGTAGAATGCATGCCAAGAACTTTATGGAGAGATTTAGTGCAGGTGCAGGAATGTTATTATGCTCAGATCATTCATCCCAGTACACAGTTGGATAAAGAGTTGCATACCTTTCATACTAAGATGCCAAAACAAATGTTAACAAATTGTCACAACCGTTCGTTCTCGAACTTCGACGCTCCCTAGCGTCCAAACCGTACATTTCCGGACAGGGGTTTCTATCTGAAAATCAGTTTACCATACCGCACAACATACTAAGGGTTGTCGGTGTTTTTTGGAACACCCAGTATAATTGCATATTATACATATTAACTAGTATTTTATATAGTTGTATCTTTTATAGTATTGTTTATACTTCCAAATACGTATGTATTCACATCCTTTTGTTGTTTGATATATGTTGTGTAGTACAGTATTCAGATGGAGGAAGTCGAATTTATTAACAATTCCTACATGAAAAAACTAATACTCATTTAAGATTATTTTTCTAGGCAACCAACCAGACGATGGGGACGCGTACGAAACTCAGCCCATATGATGCTATAAAGCTACAGAGATTATACAAATGCGCTGTACCTCTACCTTGGATTCATTTTGCAGAGTTTCTGGGAGTGCAATCCCCTAAATGAATTTGTATCCTTATTAGCAGGGAGCGGGGTTCTAGTAAGTAAACATAGGAATAAGATCAACAGCACGGAGTATGGAGCCGGCAGGTAGCGTGAGGGCTGTACTGTCTTCCACTCTGCAAGGTTGCCGGCGCTTCCACTTCCCGTTGTAAGTGCACGGTTAGCTTGATGGATTTCGCACTAAAAGCCCGCTCCCTGCTTATTAGAGTGTATTATTAAAACTGACCAGCCACTAGTTGTAACGCAACGAAAGCTTGCCAACGAGAGCTGCACAATATTTCGATACTACTCGAATAAAGTCGGGCTACCTCGTTCGATTGAGCGCGACATACCACTCCCACTCCCCGTATTGTACTTGCCGCTTCCTTTATCTACTCCCCCTCTACTCGTTCACTGCGACGTGCACTCCTCGAGACGTCGATAGACACTGGAATCCGTAATGGGATTACAGTCGCCCTGCAACAGGCACAAGGGTAGGTTTACGAAAATAGTCCTGCAGATTCTGCAGCTTGGTAAACTTTCGTTGCGCCAGCTCTACCTATGTAACTTTCGTACCGCAAAATAGTGTAATAAAGTCAAATACAGGAGAGCCACATTACTTACAATATACATTACCAATGCAATATCCTTGTATTATCCTATTCATATAAAGGCTGTGTGCTCCATTTCATGTTATGTTAATTATGATAAATAATGTTTATGCTCGACCATGTCATTATGTAGCGCTTATACGCCACTGTAACGCACCTCATTATATCTACCTCTTTATAATGATACTGCTATGTATCAATCAAAGGTGCGCAAGTTCATAACGATACTGCTAATTCACAATTAAAGGTCTACCAATTGATAATCACACTGCTAATCGACCAATCGAAGGTACTAGTATGAATATTATGTAACTCGGTATCACTCGTTTCATGAAATATACTCGCATCTTAATTGCTGCCATTATGCTCTTGTTGCATAATAAACCAATGCCTGAAATGAAACTGCACTACTGTAGGCCTTACGCTGTTAGCACTTTCTCTAAGCTTGTTTTCTATACTTATTGCTTGTACGATACAAAAGCAAAAGCCTACACGTGTGCAAAGCATACTTTCAAGAATCATTGGGTAGATATTTTCGCTGTTTTCAGAATACAGAGCGAAACTTAAAGGAGCAATCCGGGTAAAAGAAAGGCCTTTAAGTAAACCAAAATAACTGTGATCACCGAGGAGACCTTTTCGAGATACCCAGATCATCGTGAACCTGTTTTGTCACACTGTTCATGTGATTTGCTGGTTCCGCGCCAAGCCCGACGAGCTAATTGCTCATTGTTGCACAATCTCTCAATAATGTAAATTTTTACTTTTTCTACTACGTACCCTAAGTAGGGGAAGTATTGTCTTCCATCCAAAAATTGGATGTCGCGATTTCAACGAAAATGTACGCTTTGAGACCCCCTGAATCCAAAAAAGGACATTCTTAGAAAAATGTCCATTTGTATGTATCTGGGTGTGTATGTGTTAGTGTGCGTGAACACCATAATTCAAACTTAAACACCAGCTTTAATTTTCAACCGACTTTTCGTTTTTAATATCTTTAAAGGACGCGACACGAAAATTTTGAAGTAAATTCCTCTATCCTAAACTTAACTTTACGTGGAAAATTTTTCGAAAATTTCTACCGATTTTGATTAAAATGTAATATGTTTCAGATATTTTTATGGTAAATAAAATGCACATTTTGAATTTTCTGGCCATAGCGTATGTAGTTACGTTTTAATGCACTGATTTAACGGAGGGTTATCTACCTACGCCGATGCCGGATGAAGTGGGCCACCTGGTATATGCTGTAACCTTTGGCTTTCAAATCAAGTAGACAAATTGAATTTGTTAGAACGTTATTTACAATATTAACACCAATTATGTAATAAACAGAGTAGCTTCACTTCATATATGAGTATCGCACAGCAATGTGTGCAGACGGCGAAGTACTGATTGCAAATTGCGAATCTGTTGATTGGTGGTTAGCACTGTCGTTATAAACAGGTGCACGTTTGATAGTTGAATATCAGTATCGTAATAAGAAGTGAATATAGTGAGATCCATTACACTGGCGTATAAGTGCTACATTATGGCATGAGCTAGCATAAACATTATGGTTTGACCTAAACAAATATTTGCAAAAAATTAATGTTCTTGTTAGTGCAAAGAGAATATAGTAACACAGTAAACTTTAAGTGTTAGTCAAATCTTTTAAGAGCTGCTTGATGAAACTACTTTCTCATTGCATGGACAAGACATAAAAAACTAATAATATATTTATATTTGAGAAAATTGTAAGTTCTGAAAATTCTAACGAATGACAAGGAAGTTCTCGAAAATACCTTACTTCACAAAAATTGCACTCGACATAACTTGAGTTTATTAACGTGATCTACATTTTTGGTGTATTAACATTTTGTTTAGGTGTTACGGATTACCACTTAGCAGAAGAGCATTTCCCAGAAAATTCGAGATATACATTTCATTTGGCATGAAAGTACCATAAATATTTGGCATTTTAAACAAAATCGTTAAAGTAATCTGAGAAAATCAAAAGTGTTGGAAATCATTCCATATAATGGGCAGTGTGTGTCGGGTATTTTCTTGAAAGTTTTTGTGTCGCATGTCGGAAGATTCTGAATTATATTCAAACTTTGGATTTAATCGTCTTTGAGTTAGAAATTAAAAGTGATGTATTGTATCACTTCTCTTTCTCTACTCCTTTTTCTACACATGGTCTCTATAAAAGATTATTTATTCCTTCAGCTGCTTCACATTTGAACATTTTAAGAACGTTAGTGAAATTTTAAATCGGGTTGCTACGTGACGGCTTTGAAATCACATGTTCCTTGCGTAACCAGGAGAAAAGCCAATAACGACATGCCACACTCGCTCACGCACAGACAATTCAGAGGACCTCAAAAGGTATATTTCCAATGAGATCACGATATCGATTAGTCAAGTGGGGAGAAACAAAACAATGTCAAGTAGACAAGATTACTCCACTCGATGGTAGCACGGTAGCAGAAACAGAATTATGTTCAACTGCTAAGGGTACTGTTATAACACAAAGGCAATACTTTCTCCGAGTTTCTAGAAATGTCATTGAATTGTGAAGGTCACGAGTTCGATATTCGATTTTCTTCGAACGAGACTTGCAAGACTCCACCCTTGCCATAACTGCCACCTACAGTGTGTTGTTCACAGCAATATCACATCAGGAAGAAGAAAGATTTGTCAACCCACAAAGAACACAACTAGTTCACCCACTCGAGAAAATCCCTAACCTTTATCGCTAGGAATGAGTAATACTGCAGACGGCGTTCCGATCATTTCGAGGTCCTTCTCTGAAGGTTTTTGAACTTGAGGTGTCCTATCTCTATATCGAAAGGTAAAAAATACTCAAAGTCCATACACTGAATTAGTATTGTACAGCCAAAGGGTACAGCTTCGACTTTGTCAGCGCATATTATGAACTATACTATTATTAAAATTAATAAAGCTGCAACAAAGCCTTTCTGAGAGATCTTAACAATGACAAACAAAAAAGAATTATGCCTCCAACAAGACCTCCGTGATCTCAAAACACACGTTTCCTTGTTTGCTTTTAATGTGATGTAGATATGCATGGGTGTTAATGTATTCTATAAAATTCCATTCCAGGAATCAAATGATATTAGAAGCCTTGTCTATAAAGAAAATCCAACAATGCTTACTTATTACAAGCTTTCTAAATATACTAGAAGTCTTAGCCAATTTTGCATTGATACATTTTGTTTCGTTTAAAATGTATATATGGGAAAATATGAAAACTACATTTATTTAAAGAATAACAAACGAAATTCTAAGATATGGAGTCCTTTAGAAGTTAATTTAAAGCAAAAAGTAATAATGTAGTAAAACAATTAAAATGTGTTTGCATTTTGTGTACATATTAGGCTGCGGTGACCAACACACATTGTTAACTCATTTCTACAACTTCTTCTGCATCATAAAACATCGGATTCCAATATTTTTCTAGATGGTTGAGATTTTTGTGTAAGGTATTGTTTGTGGGGAAGGGTAATTTTTAAAGCTGCAAAGTAAAATTGCTTTAGAAACCTTTATAAACTACAGTTATTTTAAAATTATATTTGAATAGCGAAATACTTTTGATTTGCTGAGGACGAATCAAAATTACTTTCAGGATTTAATGTTGAGTATGGTAGAGCGGGCTTTGTTCTTATTTTTTAGAGAATATTCTAGAATTTGTTTGTAAGTATATTAACTAGTGTTATTTTCCTTGGATCTCATTTAAATCAATTTACTTTTTATTAAAGATTAACTGCATTAATTTTTAATGAACAGGTACTGTATTAGATATGTACATTCTCTGAGTATTTTTTTTTCAGAACCTAGGGCACATTTTTCCAAAATTGTGTTTAGATCGTTCAAAGAAATATATAGTATGCCGGAAATTGAAAATAAGGGATAGCTAGATGATGAAAGTTTAAGATGGACTTTATTCTTTCTTCTTCTTCTTTCTTTCCCAGATTATCCTCCCCTTATGTAGGACTTACACCCCCTAAGACTTACAAGCCAGTGCCTAGGGTCAGACGCCTGTCGGGGAGCAGAGGGACTTCTGGACTGGACAGAGCGAAGACCTGAAAGCAGGTGGTCAGCCAAGCACCAGGTATGATAGTGAGGAAGAGAATGGTATGAAATGCAGGCGAAACGGATAATTGGAAGGGTGATAATTGGGCAGTTGGTGGAATGAATGGTGGGGGAAGCCGGAGAACCCGGAGAGAACCCACCCAGTCGGTCCTATAACAAATGTATACATTTCTATTCTTATGATAAAAAAACCAAAACTCTGTGGCTAAAAGGTCAAACATAACAATAAGAGTAGCCTCTGAAAGCCTTCAGCAGTCCACGGTTTTCATTGGGAGCAGAAATGAATTTCGCAAAGTTTCGACTGGTTTGATTAAATGGTGGAGATTTCTTTGTAATCGGTTGAAAATGCTAGTTCGTGAAGTTTGTTCACTGTATACCATATAGCTATATAGCTCAACGGGGCAAACTATTGTACCAAACTGTGTAATTGTGTACAAATGGCTGAACGTACGGGATAAGCTATTTTTTTTTATTTTTTTTTTTTTTAAATCTGATGTGTTGCACTCAATGACTATTTCTACTCTTGTACTAACCATTCTTACAAACTCCTATTCCTTTATCTTCTTCGCGTTAGTCGAGATAAACATTTTTAGAAAATGCATTGTTTATTTTCTTGTACATACAAGGGAATATGGGAATACAGTATGTTTTGAGCGATTGTCAAATGTTTTAAAGCTTTGATTCTCTTTGCACGGCTAAGATATAAAAAAATGAATTACGATCTTCCATTTGACGAAAGTCAAAACCCACACAAATAACGAGGAATATCTTCAAAATGGTTCACTCTGGAAAAAGATCTACATCTTTTGTACAGTAAGATTTGGTCTATCTCTTATGGTTTACCAGTTTTGTAAAAGTCATCCACAGTAAACAGGACTACATAGGCTATAGCCAGAAAATTACAAGTATACATTTCGTTTGCCATAAAAATATGTTAAACATATGGCATTTTAATCAAAATTGTTAGCCATTTTCGAGAAAATCAAAATTTTCTAAAACTTTTCCTTGTATAGGGTAGTTCAGGGTGGAGGAATTTTCTTCAAAATCTTCGTGTCACATCCTTGAAATATATTACACCTAAATATCAATTCGGTTTTTACCAACTTATCGTTTTTTAATTATGCTACACACACAAACGCGCGCGTTAATTTTTCTAAATATGTTCTCTGGATTAAGGGACCTCAAAACATATTTTCCGGTGAAGTCTCGACATCGAGTATTTGGGTCAAATACAATATTTGCCCTAGTTACAATACGTAGTAGAGAAAGTAAAAGCCAAGGTTGTCAATATTAAAACAACCCACGAGAAATAAGTTTACAGACTTTTATTATAATACTAGCTGTAGAAATATAGTTTTAACAGAACGTGACATTTTCATGAAGTGACGCGCCTTTAAATCTCTGTTCACATCCAAAGCGTAGATAAATAAGACCTTGAGGACTATGACAGCGTTAGGCAATGCTAAAGGTGTGGATGACTGTTGCCGCCTTCAACCGTTAGGAAACAATAAGTAAGTAAAGAAACAAAGAATAATCACCCACTACGCTTTATAGAGTAGGACGCGACGCACCAACTGTCCTCCTACGGCATGAATTACCTAACGTTACTCTCCGCCTTACACAAAAACATATTAGCATGCAGAAAGCGAAAGTTTTCTTTCCTCTTTATTTTTTGTTTTCACACTGCTTTAACACGTCAGAGGACAGCAAAAGTAGAAAATAAATGTGTCAAGCTGTTAAAATTTCCTACTTGCTCTTTATATATTTGGAAGGACAAATGAGTATAAAACAGCCACTTCTTACACATAGTTTAATTCAAATTTCAGCATAACTTAATAAGCTGAAGTGGGAAAACTTAATATAAGCATCGAAATAGTTTATTGGCTTGCATCACTTATAGGACAAATTACCACTGAGCGAAGAATCAGCTTGTGACGTCATGCTGAACACTCGGATCCAGAGCTACACAGTTGACAGTAGTGAAACTCCAGTATAAAGCTAGCCGCTCTGCGCTCTGTGTTTACGTTCTTTTCGCGCTATACAAAGTTCAGTATGCACAATCATCACGTGCTACCATGTTGAAAACTTAAGTGGGACAATTTGGTACAAATAATTTCACAATGAATGGAGAATATATACAGTATAGTTCAGAAACAACAAATTGTAAAGAAAATTGTTAAAACAACGCTGTAGTACAAAATATAAATCATTGATTACATCGTTAGGTAGTAAGAAGGTAGAAGAACAAAACAGTTCACGACTACAATAGAAGTTCTTTGAGGATCTGTGTAATATGAGATACACACCAATATACCATCTCACAATCTGTATCTTCCTGAGTTTAAAAACTTCATTAAGAAATACACTAAACTGTTTGACAAACAAGCAGACAAATGAGAAGATAATACAACACGTAAATGTTTATATTTTTGGCAATAGGATGTATGTATCTGTAATGTCTATTTTTAAATTAGATTTGCTGTTACACTTCTGAGAGTTGACAGTTCCAAATTACCTGTATCATCCCGTTCCCCTCTCTGTACTACCCACACATAATCTCAGCACGCACACATTACAAGCATTATCATAGCTCTATGCATTGTGATGCCGGGAGGGGTGCACAACAAAGGAAGGTCGGAGCTAAGCTACTTCAAACCACATACCAGCCTGCGAGGAAGCAAAGGCACTCAAGGTTAGGCTGTCTCGTGCGACTTTTTGTGAATGTGAAACAGCAATAAGTGTGACGCATAACAAAGGATTGCTGGAACCTTCGAGGGGCATCCGGCGGCCAGCATGTTTGTGGGAGTCGAGAGAGGTCCCGTTTAATCCCGTTCTTACTGCACACGGCACCACAGGCGGTGGACATTGGTAATGCATGAATTGAAATGATATTTGGGAAAGGAGTTCCAGGTCTACGGGTACCTCCAACATTTGCCAAATATGAAGACTGAGAGAAACCTGAAAATAACCCGGATGGTCCTGGCAGATTTGAACCGTAGAGCTCTCTCCTTGATGAGTCCATGTGTTAACGTTTTTACTTACCTGTGTCGGTTTTAAGATACCTCACCCCTCCTCCCCCAAGCATTTAGCACTTACGAGGACTGAGGAAAACCAAGAGGATCCCAAAGGTAGAAAAAATTTAAATTTAAAATACTCTTTAATGGGAGAAATGTATTGGCAAAATCTCCCCCAATGTTAATAACAAATAGATGAGATACTTGGAGAGACAATCACAAATATCAAATTTCCAGTAGCGTCTGACCGCAGTATAAAAACTTGTACGGATGCAAGCACATGACAAGGTCCGACAGAAGCCTAAATAAACGGGAGAATTCCAGGAGGGAAGCTTGTTTGCAGAGGCAACATGATAACAAAGGTTACTTGTTGTTCACACATACGTGCTAAGTCAGACCGTGGGAGCCAGAGGGTCTGGAGAAAACAGAAGCATCCTTCCAGATAGTTTAGTAAAGTTCATCTGCAGTTCATTGCTTTGGAAGTTAGTGCAGCATGTGTTCACAGTGTTGTTTCGTCAATTAACAATCTCATCTTACGCTTCTAACAAGAAACAGGGCTACAACACGTACAGCAGAAGATACCGAATTTCTTACTTAAGTACCTTAACCACAAAGTGCATTTTAATCAGTTTACGATGCTGTTTTTTATACAGATAATAGTTTTATATTGTAGGTGATGTGCGTTTTAAACATATAGATAACGCATTTCCGAGTCCTTCCTTCTCATACAAAGTCGAGTCGCTATTAGATTACATCGGCCTAACCCATCTCAATTTGTTCGCACAAATCAGAGTAGAATTCAGTAAGATATAGGTACATTGTGAGTAGTCCCCTTCCTATCACACATAATATACAAATCATGATTCTTAGAAAGAAAGGAGGAAGTCAGTTATAAAGAGAAGCGATAAGGTTTGGATATCGACAGAGATGGTTCACAATAACTTTGAGTTTGTTGGGGCGTCTCCGGGTAACTCCACTATAGTGTGTGAGGTTTAAGTTAAAAAATGAGCATTGCGCTGCAACCTGGCGGTTCTAGGAGCGGCGGGTGCGCTAATTACGGTCCTGAGAAACACTGTCATAGTCACCCTTCACTGCCTAGTCTATCAGAACAGCTATACTTGTGAAATATGGAAGACTTTCTACAGAAATTTGGATATATTTTAGCCGTTCTTGCTTCGCTGGTTTTCATGTTGATACGAGCGGGTGTTGGGAAATATCTTTGCAACCTTTGCATCCCGAATTTAACTAAGTCTCAATAGTAAAGGATTTGAGATTAGGCAGATAAGGATTACCAACTATTGAGGAATCTAGTGCTATCTCTTTCTACTTTCCATGTTTCAACTTAAACCTCACACACTATAGTGCGATGGTCTTCGTACCAGGAGGTGTGCCTTGTCTACTTGTGTCCTGTGGTTCCTTCATTCAAGCGTTCCTCCGGAAGGTAGTAGCCACAGTAGATATCCCGTAGTTCGCAGGACGTGAAGTATTCCCCTTTGTTATACACGCAATAATGGCTGGGTAGTGCGTTAATTGCTTAAATGTAGAAAGTTAGGGAAGAAACACTGTTGATCAGTGTTGCAAAGGCCAACTGTACTTTATCACCCCAATGTAGAGTAAATTTTTTTTTTTTTTCTTAAGTACGACTTTTCTACAAGTGAAACATTTACAAATTAAAAAGTACTCCATAACATAGGACGTGTGGAGTTCATATTGTGGAGTTCATATTTACAAAAAATGTTAACCGATCAGGAGTAGCATTCATCCATCATGACCAGTTCCCCCTCGCTACTCCGATTTGTTTCGAGGTCGTGACAGTTGTACGGAGTGACACTTGCGCGGAGAAAAAAAAATTGTTGACATTTATACGGAGCCCAAAATATTCCCGGAAATGGCTGAGCATGAAAAATTTATGAAGTTGCACGGAATACTGGTACTGACCAGTACAGTTCCCGCCTGATGCATTTCTTAGAATTTTGTCTGGAGAGCTATAAGGGTTGGAATGTGTGGCTGGTAGGTAATAGTTGAGGGGGGGGGGGGCACCTGCTAAGAAGAGTTAATTAGCACAGTTGATATCCGAGTATCAACAAGTGTGAGTGCTATAATTTTGGAGACACGGAGTTCAGTGAAACCATCACAGGAAAACCTTTATTTATAACGGGCATCAGTATAAGTCGATTACACAAAGAAGAGATAATAAACTTATTGGCGTTGTATAAACTTCAAAAAAGACAAATGCAAAGGAAGACTAACAACTAAAACAATAGTTTTACGGGAAGGAAGCCATATACAGTAGATTACCGTTTATCTAAAATAAAAGGGGCGAAGTCATTTCGGATAATGCAATTTTTCGGATAATCGATGAAAGATATTTTCCGTAACACTATGAGGGATTAAGAGATCACTAAGCATGTAAATTTTAAACGTAACTGTAACTAGGCAAATAAATCATAATTATACATTATTTTTGCATCCAAGAGTGCAATTAGTTATTTTCTTCTGCCTTTTCTTTCTCGATTCGTTTACGAGATCCTATGTCGCGCCAGGTAGAGGAAACGACTCCGTAAAAGTGTCACTACGTACAAGTGTTCCAACCCTATTTTTATCTCTGGGGTTACTAAAATAGAGCTTCAAAACACATCTACACACTTTTTAACGAACTTTAAAATACCAAGGGAAGCAGTTCTAACATTTCTTTATTTGATATACGTGAATAATTTACTTTTTAGTGTCTATTAGGTTATTAGTACAAAGTAGGAACAAATTATCTCAAGGGTATAAACCACAAGTTATTTTAAGGTAAAATATATGATGTTAGTATACTAAGTAATAAACACGATATGTGCTAGGGTGCTAGCATGGAGAAGACACAACCTCTCTTAAGCTTGTAATATCCTGGCTTTGCAAAGATGAAGGAATTTCAAACCCAAGGGAACCAACTTGGAACGCATGGTAACCAGCTCTTAAAGCATTTCACTTTCGCTTAAAGTAGGAATATTCCCATTCTCCTCTTCCACCTCCAAGAAAATTAGCAATAAAATAATTTCTGAAAATACTTTTGTCAATTAAAATGAAGTAGACAGAAAAATAAGTATTTGCAGGAATAATGTGTATAAGAGTGAGTATAGCTCTACATATACAGAGTCTCTCCAAATTGAACTATATTGAAAGTCTGCATCACAATAGGTTACGCGACGATCACTTGGTGTATCTTCTAAGGCTATGCACTTCGGCTTTGTCACCAAATATTGATAGAGCTCTTAAACGTACCGAAGAAGCCACTAATGAATAGATGTTTATCGTATAAGATTTGAAAGTGCTTCCGTAAATCAAATGCAACTACATATAATGAAACCGCCACTGCAACATAATACACGTCCGTGTGTTAAAGAGAGGCAAAGTCCGCGTATAGAGGAAGGAGGTAAATCCAACCTCCCTCTTTCGCGAACGTTGGACGTTGTTGCACTAGAGCTTCATTAGTGGGAGGTTCTAGGACCACGTGGACTCATTTCATTCATTCCTTCACTCTGTCACCCAACACAACAACCGACCCCTTAGGTCATAATGTTCACGTAGTACTTTAGTTTATCTTAAACGCACTGTAATAATTTCTCGTACTTCGAAATGCTCTACTGTCAAGTTTTGTATTCATAACATACTGCTTATACTATTAAGCTAGAGGTTCTCTCTCTCACTCTCCCCCTCCCCCCCCCTCTCTCTCTCTCTCTCTCTCTCTCTCTCTCTCTGAGTTCGGAAGTAAGTTCACGAGATGTTCAAGCTGAAACTACAAATGTCATGCAGCATTACACACCAATTCAGGTTGCGGCAATATTGCATTTTCTGTTTCATTATTGGCCTTCCTCAGCAGTCACGCTCCATTAATTCATTTAAAGTTAGCCCAGTTCCTAAGTGTTACTCTTTAAACACGGTAGTTAATATTAACTAAGGTTATTCCAGAGATGTATTTCTTCCACCGAAGGTAACAGCCAAAGGCAATGCAGCTATAGTGCAGTGTACCTCACATTTAACGACAGAAATGTCAGGGGTAAACCAGTTTTAAGGCCAGGGAAAGAAACTATTCTTGGAGCCCTATTACACTCTGTCTATTCAACGAATATTATTGTCCTGTAAGATTAAAATACGACTACTTTTTGCTCATTATATGCTCTTTTCATACAAACACTCCAAGTTTATGAAGCTTTTATAAGCTCACTTTCCCATATTCTTGCGCGCGGTCTATTTACCTTTGCGTCACTTTTGCCGCAGTCTGTTTGGCTCTTGTTTCAACTGGTAAAGCCCTCAGTTTAATCTGAGGATAAAACTCACTGGTCTTACTTTAACATGCCTTTAATGGATATTCTCTGCTCCCTTTTGTTTCAATTTAATCTTAAAAATAAAACAAAAATAAGAAAACTAGTAAAGTTTTTTGTTTAAAAACACGTCGCTATCGTAATCCTCAACAGTGTTATTGTCAATATTTGTATTCTTAATATTATTATAATGATTAGTAATCATATTTATTATTATCATCATTATTATCATCATTATTATTAATTGGGGAGTTTCTATAAATATAAATTAATGACATCTCTAAAACAAATCAAATGTTGTTTGTTTGTAGTGTTTAACGCCCGCTTTTACTACTACGGCACCGCAGGCGGTAAAACAAATCAAATATTAGTTAACCATAAGTCGAAACTTGCATACGGACGCCAGAGATAAGTAATTCTATTTTCTTTTAAATACACATGTAATAAATAATTTTTTCGACGATAGTGTGCGTGGTTTTCTTTTCTTTCTTTTTTTGTTTTTTCCTACTGATATGTAAAGTTGAATTTTCGGCATTCAGTGCTGGTAACCTAAGTAAGCTACCTGCTTCTGTCATGAATTATTTCAAATGCTCCTGCTGGTTGGTAGTTAAGGCATTGCGTTATCCAGGTGCGACCATCCAACTTGGTGGGTATTGCAGGAGTGAGACAAATTGACGCCCGCAGAAACTCGCAGCCTTTTCTTGTGCCTACCTTTGTTACTAACTAACAATGAACGTAGATGTTAACATTTATTGCTTTTGAGGTCAGCTCTATTGTCCTTATCCTTATTGTGTAGTGATCAAACCTCTGCCCACAACCTTTGATGATGCCCAACTTGGAGGCGTAAGCAAAAACGCCATAGTTCATATAACTGAGATGTATAGATGTATTAATTGAAGTTGTTGAAGTTATGAACTTTTTCGAGATTCACTTACTATAGAGAAAATATAACGAATTGAACTGAATTTATTTGCAATTACAGCTCCAAAAAGACAAATTTGCGGACTGAATAAACAGAAACAAATACTTCTTACAATGTCATAATTTAAATGCACTAATACAGAACCGTTTAGTAAATAATTTTGTATTTAGCTGTATCTTGGAGAATATACATTTTTACGTATACATAACGTGATAGAAGACATTTTCTTTGAATGAAATCCCACACTTATGTTCAGATTTGTTAATTGTAACCTTCATTCTGAGCTTATTTGTCAGTTGGCGCAGGTCCGTTTGCATAAAGGTTAACGTGAGTTAACCACCTGAAAATGATCTCCAGTCAAGCTGAACTTAGAATTTTGGTTGTATAAATCTTGATCTATGGCACAGATACGTTCTTAAAAGTTGATGTTTTTCAGACAGCCTGTAATCTACAAGTTTGAAGGTGCATAGAGTGGTGCATTTTACAGAAATATTTTCAGAATGATATTTTAACTATACCTAAAATAATCCACAGCGCATGAGTTAAATCAACGGTATCAATGGACTAAACAGGGCGGTCACTGTTTTCCCTTTATAGTTACCCTTTGCTGGTGACTTAATAGATATCAGAGCAAGCAAGAACATTAAGGGCGTTCTGAAAGGAATTTGTACTGACGCCCGACACGGATATTTCTTATTTTGTGAAGTACAGATCAATGCCAGTCAACTTTACCCTGCACGACCACGCCATTAACCCTAGCATTACCAAGCCTTATTCCATAACTTAGATTACCAAGAGTGGTCTTTGTGGCCACACTAGTATCAAAATGTCTGAGCAATTTTTAAACAAATGTGTTTTAAAATTGGGTGTTATGTTTTGTCATGTTTATAAAGGTAATATTTAACACTGTTTAACTATTCCTTTTTTACTTTTTTACATGAATCACATACACCGATGGGGCAGTAATTTATGACCACCTTCACATTTCATTGTTTCTCAGAAAGACTAACAATGAAAACATTGTAAAAAATACGCAATTTAGTGATTGACAGTAACTATTAACTGCATGCCTTTAATCAACAAATTAAAACACAGATTTAAACAAATTACAGAAGGTGGGCATAAAGTATCCACCTCCCTTGGTAATGCGCGGGTTAAGCCAAAGTGAGAGGAGGGAAAAGAGGAGAATAGCGCCATTGGTCAAGCGTATGTTCAGATAAGTTACTCATCTTCCGGTTCATTAAATGTTTCATATCACCTTCATTTTAAATCTTACCCAAACATCCTTCGAAGTAAGCTACACTTTTTACTTTCTCTACTACGTATAGTATTTTGGAGGAAGTATTATATTCCACCCAAAAATTCGATGTCGAGATTTCACCGAAAATATGTTTTGAGGCCCCCTGAATCCAAAA
The DNA here is from genome assembly GCA_030765045.1 of Tenodera sinensis. Lineage (NCBI taxonomy): Eukaryota > Metazoa > Arthropoda > Insecta > Mantodea > Mantidae > Tenodera > Tenodera sinensis. The sequence goes on along the minus strand of CM060968.1, from coordinate 94,728,684 downwards.
AAAAAAAAAAAGCATTTTTAGAAAAAGGCCCGTGTGTGTCTGTCTGTCAGACTGTGGACAGCATAACTCAAAAACGAAAAGTCGGTTAAAAACCAAAGTTGGTATTTAAGTTTAATGTCTTTCAAGCATGCGACACGAAGATTTTGAAAGAATTTGCTTCACCCTAAACTACCCTTCACCTGCAGAATTTTTCGAAAATTTTGATTTTCTTGAAAATGGCTCTAACGATTTTGATTAAAATGCCATATGTTTAAGATATTTTTATGACAAATGAAATGTACATATTGAATTTTCTGTCTATAACCCCTGAATTCGTATTTACTCTGGACGACTTTTGCATAACTGGTAAACTGTTAGAGATAGACAAAATCTTAGTATAAAAATGTAGATCTTGCTAAAATAAACAATTTATGTCAAAATAAAGTTTTTTATAGTGAACCGTTTCGGAGATATGCCTTGTTTTTTGTGTGAATTTTGGAGAACTTCACTTCTGTCAAATGGAACATCGTTATTCAATTTTTTATGTTAACCGTGCAAAGAGAACGGAATTTGAAAGCTTAAAAGCGTTTGGCTATCTCTCAAATCCTACTGTATTCCCATAATCTCCTTGCACCTACAAGGAAATAAGACTAACACTAAGAAGATTTAGGGATAAGAGTTTGTAGGGATGGTTAGTGCAAAGTAGAGAAAGTCATGTGAGTGCAACATATCAGACTTTTAGGAAAACGTTCCGATCGCTGGAAAGCTAAAGCTTGTAGTTAATAATGTGTTCTAATATGCTATGGACTCTCTTTAAATGCTGTGGTTCTCAGCATCCCATTCTATACTGGACGAGGAAGACCACTTAATTTTACTCAAAGACCTCTTTATCAAGCTTGAGGTTCTTTTACGTGCCGTTAATCTACGATACGGAACCGCTGGCTTTACTTTCCTTCCAAGGAAGCCATGCTAAAAACTTTAAGCCCGAAAAAAGCTATCGCCGTTTGCCGGGTTTGAACCCGCGACCTAACCAGAGGATAACTTGTTACCGATGAATCTGTGTATTAGCTCAGTGAGTGGGAGCATGATCTGTGAAAATTAGGATAATGGGAATCACGAGCAGAAAATTATTCTCACGATTGCTTATTATAGCAGTTAATTTCAAAGATATTAATCTGTTATTAAGTGTTATTACCTGTGAAGGAAGACTTTCTAATCATCTAATCGATCTGACAAAGCAGATAGGCAATATTCTTGTAAAACCCTTACCAGGTAATGATCTTTACATACATTCTAATTCAGGACCTCTGGATCCGTTTGTTCTGCTGGTTCGTGGCACAGAGGATATGCCACGATACATCGGATATGGGCGTTAATGTATAAATGAGTATGTTTCTCTCTGTTTGGGTGGCTCAGTTGGTTAGACGCTGGCCTACTGATCCCAAGATCGCGGGTTCAAATGTGACCCAGACTGACGGTCTTTAAGCTTGCTTAAAAACAACAGTACCACGTCAATAAATTTACTAGCATGTAAAAGAACTCCGGCAAATCGACGACGCTGATATGACCCTGACACGCACGCACGCACGCACGCACACACACACACACACACACACACACACACACACACACGACTTCAACAACTACCCTGACACCAAAAGCTAAACTCTAACTCTAAAAACACACACTCTGTCACTGCTGATTGTCTGTCCGATTTATACCGGAGCCGGCGTGATGTATCCTCCGAGTTAATTCCACACACAGGTGTACATGACTCAGCAAAGAAGATTCCAGAGATTGCTGGACACTATGGTGTTATCACGCTGTTTGATCTTATACACACAGTGACCAGGTGTCTTGTAGCCCTGGACCTCCCTTATGTTTTATCAGCAGCACTGTTTTATTGTCATGTACACACAGGCGCTCGCCGTATCCAAGGTCACCCAATGTCACAATATACTCCATATAATCCCCCCATATATGTGGCATTGATTTTGTGGAAAGTCTTTACTCATCTCTTTTAGTGCCCACACCCCCCGCTCTAACCCGCTCTTTGTTCTTTATTTAGGTATTTTTCAATACACTTTTCTTTCCCTTGTAATTTTACTGTAGTATACAAGCGATACCAACTACATCCCGAAACAAGGTTTGTATCTCTATATCTTCTACTCTTCTCCTTACACCTTTCAAAAACCTTTAACGTTGTTCTCCCTCGTTCTCCCTCATTCTCCAAATTTTGCCCCATCCATTTCTTTCCGGGTTAGATTGAATACTGTGTCTCCATCCATTAACGTTTAAACACTTTTTTATGTTCTAAACATTGTCTTAAGATCTTTTTTTTTTTTTTTTCAATAGGTTTAGAATGACTCGAAACTTAAGTGCTCTCTCTATAATCATATGTGTGTGTACATACCCTTAATTTCTCCCAAGAATTCCACTTGGCATGAGTCTAAATCGAGTTAGAACGAGCTCCGAAGAGACATCCTGCAAGCAAACGAAACATCTTCGTTAGGACGTATTACTCCGAGATTTATCACACACACGCACGCACACACACACAGACACACACACAGACACACACAGAGACACACACACACAGACACAGACACACAAGGTAGCCGAGGTCATTAAGACAGGGACTCGAAAACGGGAGGTCCGCAATTCCAACTCCACTAGGACAGATCTCCCTGACCGAGGTTGTTTCCCAGGATTTCTACAGTGTTGACAATTGGCAAATGCTTATGAGGTACCCCTCAAATGTGTCTGGAACGTTTCCTTTACTAAACTGAAGAGTATAACCCAAAAACCTTTAAGTACCAAAAAGTTGTTATACTAGAAAGTGTATGCCAGGAGTTTTCATTTTGAACTTTAACATTGAATATAGTGTACACTAATAGAAACACAATTGCAGATATATTGTCATGTTTAATTAATGATATTCCATGTCACGTAAATAGTATGAAATGTTACAAATAAAAACATAGCTAAGTGTGTATACATCACTAAATGCCTTATACCTACACCTCAACTAAGCTAAGCACTGTGGCACATAGCCATTGACAGTGTTCTTTATTTAAACAATGGTACATAGCAGTTTCTTGTGTTGCTCTTCGATTAGTTACACACACACGCATACACGCACGCACACATACGCACGCACGCAAACACACACGCACACACACGCACGCACGCAAACACACACGTATGCACGCACGCAGGCAGGCACGCACGCACACACACACCAATACGAGATAGATGCTCAAAACCGCTAACTGATACCATATTAAGTAGAACTAGAGGAATACAATATGTATGTTTGTATATAGTGATTTATGCTTTATGAGATACATTTGTGAGAATAAAAATCTGTATGATTAAAGAATTTACTCTTTTCTTACAACTAACTAATCAAATTTAGAAACTAGAAATAAATATTTTTACGACATGGCTTACATGAATATGACAATACATATTACGGCGATGAAAGTGTTATATTGTATTCCTAAGATCAGCAATTCGTCAATAAAGGTAAATCAACCAATTATACTTTGAGTTGGAGGGAAAATGACTTTATTTACTTACTTAATAACTTATGTATTGTTTATTCTTTTATTTATTTTTGCTTAAATGCAGCAATAAAAACTGATATCACTTTGAGAATATTGTTCTGTTTGCATTTTTCTTACAAAGTTCTGCCTTGCTATGTATTTCATGAATACCATTCATGCGTCCCCTGGAAACCTTCTCAAATATACATTTTGCTAACCTAAGCCCTCATCAAGTGTTCCCGTTAGATTGTAACAAATTCAGAAGTGAGTCCTTTACTACGCTATAACGTGTGGCTACCGATCTTGATAAGAAATCTACATAACTAATTGAATGCACTCACTATCTGTTTCTCTTTTAGACAATACGGTCGAAAGCGTAAACATGTATTTCGTTTCTACGCCATTTCGTATTCTTTGTTTTAGTTATTGGTTAAGGTCATTTATCAAAAGGAGTAGCACACCCCTGCATCAGGGCCAAAGCAACCAATGAAATGCAGAAGGTTTCGTGTAACAATAAACAATGTGATGTAGGCACGAAGTGCAGTGTGATTTTCTTAGGCTTTCAATATACTGTGACATAAGCAAGTTTAAGGTCGTTCCCTTTTCAACAGAGGACAGGGTGCCCGAACAGAAAATAGTATCATTTAAGTTTAGCAACGTAAGCTGATGATATTCTTATGATAGTGCACTGGTATTTCCAAGCGTAATTATTATATGTTAATGGTGCATTAATGCACCTCCCACATATAAAAGTGTCTTACAAGCAGGCGAATTTAATTCCTCTTATCTTGTTTTCATTACATTGCCAAGCCACTATTAATGCCTATTCCGAAAGGAGTGCTAAAGCGTTTTAAGATTAGTGTTCCCATAATTATTAATATATTATCTTCACCACCTATCTTCTTATATTCGTGATTTAACAAAAGATTCCTTCTGATCTGTCATCTTAACAGATTTGGTCAATAAAACCTGACTCATCGGTGAATGGCTCGCATCGATAATGACATGTCCAAATTGTGTTGCAGATCACGATCTAGTTGTTCAGGAAAATTAGAATTTACACCATTAGATTAGCAGCCTTTACTCTTCGCCGCTTCAATTACTTTGCAATACGCTAGGAACATTTAATTAAAATGGAAGCACGGATCAGAGAACCGTCCAAGGCTTCAAAATGTAATCTAGTGTAAATAGTTCCTAACGCACGTACCGTACACAGCATTTTATTCTTATTTCCAAAGATCCACACATTTAAGACTCTGAAATTAAACATTTTATTCAGAAAGTTTTGAGCGGAATGGGTAATGTAAAATGACAAAAATGGCCGTTTTCCGTTTTTAAGGGAAAAGAGATCTGTGATTCTTTCTGATTCAGACTATACCAGATGGAAAGTACTGCTTCGGCCATATGTTAAACCATGGATTCAACATGCTGGGTGTAACAAATATGTTCAATGCAATTATTTTCAATAAAGTAGCGTTTCGCCGAAAAAAAGAAATTGTCAAATATTTGGAGCCATCTAATCTTCTTGACTAATGGATATAAATGGTTTATTATTTCACTAACTATCGCGCAAACAATATGTGAACAATGCTGTAATGCATTTCTACCATAATTCGAATGAATTTAGTCACAATGTAACGTTAAGGTGTCAAATCGCTCTTAGAAATTAATGTTTTTATGACATTTTAGCATTAAGCAGTGTCCAAGCAATATGTTGCACCCAGTATGTATTGCTCATTGGTCGTTTGACACTTAACTCTCTAAAAGAAACGTTTATATTGACTGTGGTCTCCTTAAATGTTAAGAGTGCCACGCCCCTTTATGTTAAATCTTTTAACATCTCGCCCATGTTTTAAGATAATGATCTACTAAAAATGCATTACGGGCTTCATCTGAGTCCCGGGTCGAAAGACATGGAAATGCAAATCAAGAGGCAACAGGGGCTGCAGCTAATGATGCCTAGTACCCTGAAATGCACAAACATGAGGCGCGCCCGCTATCAACTGCATTGTTTCAAACATATATTGTTTTGTGATAAGCTATACAGCTACAAGGCTCAAATTTTGCACACTTGAGTGAGACAGTCTATTACACACTCACATTATATTTCTAAGTGTAATATATTTTTAAAAATTGAGGGTACATCTTCAAAAATTTACTCGTAAATTTTGTTTCATTTTCTTTACAATCAAAAAAGAAATGTTAAAACCAGAGAGGTTATTGGCGGCTTGATTCCCCTCATTCAGTTACATGAAGCAAAGTGTCTTCATACTTATTGACATTTTATTTCTCTGCTGTTCCTGGTTTCTGAAAAAAGGAAACCTGAAGTGTCAATCTTTTACCATTTATTTACCAAACGTTCCTCGAAGTTAACAAATATTTTCAGACGAATTACAAAATCTATAATTATACATATAAATATACATACAGGTTATGCAGTAATTTTACATTGATCTGTAAATTAAAGCCGGAGAAATCCATTTTTTAAAGTTTTCATGTTATATTTTAATAATCGCTCACAGTTTATGTTCGAAGCACTACATATCTACAAATTAAACGTTTTTGAAAGTTGCTTTACAATTGAAAAGTGATACTGAATATTTCAGTACTGCTGATTTCAAAACGGACTTCCATTTCTCTTCATCACAGGATGTTTTACAGATAATGAAATATTCACAAATTTTGCTCCAGAACTGCATAGCTCAAGATTTGGATAAGTGTTACAAAAAAAAGTGCGGTTTTAATTACTCAACAGCACATTAAACATGGTTCCAAAGACCTCATACACCAGCCGGGAGGATCCAGGGCGTTGACCACGTCTCACCCTCTAGTACTGCACCTCATGACGCCTGTGGTGAGCAGAAGTGGGCGCATTAGTAGAATTTTTTCGTTGGTCTCTTGGCTTTCCTTTTGTGTTACCATACAATACCTACAGAGCATCGAGCAATAATCCACAATCTTTCATGCATTCCATCACTTTCCACCGACTCCCGGCATACATTCGACGTAAAACGTCATTTGCATTGGTACTGTTGCAGTATGCTGTTCACTGTAGGTTCAAAATGTTCAAAACAATCGATGGGCCCAACGATTGTAAAATATGATCTGCGATTCTGTTATTAACAGCAAGGAACGTTTCAACAGCATTCATCGACAGATCAGTGAAGTGTGTAGCCCTAATGTGATGAGTGACAGCAAAGTGCGTAAACGGTTGAGAGCTTTAAAGGCCAATTTCATTTGATTTTCTTACTGTATAAGCTACATAGTCTGGCAACATTTCTAAAAGTTGCTCATGAACACCATCATTTCAATCAGAGCAAGGGGCTAGCCGGCTAGTGGCTCCTACACCAGTTGACGTCATTGCCATGGAAGTCTACTGCATCTAGCTGGTGATACCTACTGTATTATTCGACATACCATGGCAGCATTAATTAGTATACCGTAATACATTCCTTTTTTCATTACTGTTACTGATTAACGCTATATTGTATTTATAGAACTCCCTTAGTAAATCCTATTCAGAAAATTTCTAAACTCCTATGTTAAAAATTCCTGAAAATAGTATTATTTTCTTGCAGGAGTACAGAACATTTGCATCATCGAACCGCCTTAAAAACAATTCGAAAAGCCATTAAACGTAAAAAAATGAATTTAATCGATAAATTCGATTTAGAAGAAACACGCAGAATGCCACACAGCTACACTAATTACGTCACTAATTAACCTCCTTGCGTTTAATTATTGACGTCATGACTTTTCTTTTTGTTTGGGGATAGGGGGCTTGGGCACCATTTAGCCTTTTGTATTTATGTCGTAGGGGCGCCTTGGGACGGAGGGGTGAGGTTGGAGGAAACACAGCGGTCTAATTAGGAGTCAATACAGAGCAGAGTGCAGGGTCCCTACGAATTCCAGTTTTAAACTACCTGGCGGCTTCTACTACAACCATCTGCCCCTCCTCCGCAGGCTTGCACATTCACTGAGGGACTCGGGAACTGAGGATCATCCTACCGGGGAACGGAGAGACTCCCGCCGAGGCTTGCAACCCTGAAACAGCCAAGCAGATGAAAGGTGAAGTGAGATGAAATAGAGCGGCAGGAAATTCGGGGTGAGGCGTGTAATTATCCTTCCCAGAATTCGCTTGGCGATTCGGGGAGAGCCCCCGAAAAAACCATGGGAATCGAACTAAGGATCTCCCGAATGCGAGCCACGTGCGCTACCGCCTGCGACAACTGACTCAGTTTGGTGGGGTAAATAGCTCGCAAAACGCGTTACTCTTCCGGTTATATATCGGACCAATAAGTTTCAATGTCATTTGTAGAGTTCAGGATCAAAATGGTGGTACAGTTACGTTTTGTCACCACTTTGATTAATTAAGCTCATTGGGAGAATGCTACAGAATGAGTGTAAGGTCTTTGGACCCACTCAAATGACAAAGGTTCTATGTACTCTCAACACTTTGTTTTAATACTTTGCATTATCCACAAAGTTCAGGGAATCAGTGACAGCATTTTATGTATATACTACAAAGCAAATAATTCCTCAAGCTGTGCGTCTCTGCTTTCTTTTATGTGTACCAAATAGCATCGTGGGTAGCAGTGCCTTCTATTTAGAAAATGAAAGGTGCAAAAGTAATAAGGCGGTAGTGCAACTGGTTTTCCTCAACTGTCAGAAAATATCCTTAGGGCAGCCAACAGAAAAATCTGACGTATTACATTTACATTCCTTCTCTGCCTACTCTTTTACATTTTTTACAAAATGCTTTTTGTTCCACCTAAATTATGTTCATAAAAATAAGCGTTATCAAACATGGTTTTATTACAATTTAATTGGAGGTATATGGGGGATACAGGAAGCTAAAGCGATAGCCAACCTCTGAATAGCTGGTCGCAAATGCTGGCTTTGAAATTCCACTCTTTTCATGATCGCTAGAACAGACGAACACTAGAACAAATTACGAGAACGAATGGCTTCACACTTCAGAAGAGTACCTAGAAGTATTTAGAAATTTAAACCAATAACTAATATTTCGGAAATTTTTCACGTCACAAACATTTATCAGGCAAACCGCATGTTTTAACGAGATCTTCAAGTTTTATGTATTAGTTTTTGTTATGTCTTTAAGATTTACTAGTCATGCAATTGCATACAAAATTCATTCAGAATGAAAGCATTCGCAGAAAATTCAAGACATAAATTTTATTTTAAATGCAAAAGTCTTAATTGTACATTTTAATTGAAACCATTAAAGCTATTTTTTTTTCTCTGTTTACCCTCTTCGTATGTAGGGCCTACGCCCCTTCAGATACCTGAGTTAAGATGCCTGTCCAGGAGCAAAGTATAGATCACAGAGTAGCCAATATGAAATGAGGGTAAAATGAAAGGTGAAAGGAAAGGTGGTGATGGAGCTGTTGGCAGAATGAATGCTGGTGGAAACTATAGTCCGGGAAAACACCCAGAGGCCTTTGTTTCCTCTAAACTTCTCACATACGGTTCCCTGGTATAGAACCCGAGGCACCTTGATGGGAGGTCAGTGTATCCACCATGCTGCTCCCAAGAGATATTAAAAATGACGAAAAGCCTTCCATCTAAAAATTAGTTTGGAGCGTGTGGATTTTCTTATAAATTTGTGTCACATCCTTGGAATATGAAGAATTCAAATGCCCAGTTTGGTATTCATCCGATGCTTCATTGCCGAGTTATACTGCTCACACAGGCGTTACCAGAAATCCTTTTCTTTTTAATTCAGGAGATAAAAGAACACGTATTTCTGATGAAATGTCGACATCCACATTTTTTCTGGGATATATCACTTTGTTTACATCCTCTATGTAAATAGTAGAGAACGTAAGAAGGATACAAAGTTTCCCTTTTGTGGACAGCTAGTCCGAATAAAGATCAGTACGTTTGAGAAACGCTTACTCCTCTTCGATGGATACAGATTTTGCCCCTGGTTATATACCAGGTGACCCAACTTATCCGTCTTTCGCGTAAGCAGATATCCCTTTGTACATTAAAACAGTGGCAGAACGCAACGAGCAATTCCAATCGCAGTGGCGTGAGCGAACCTCACTCTGTTTCTCTTATCAGCAAGGAGGAGCGATAAGAGATAGTTCCCAGACTTGAACTAGGGTGTGTAGCTCGTGATAATAGACAAAAACACAATAAAGAATGCTTGGGACATTAAACGTCCTGTCTCGGCAATTTGAAATCAGTAACCTATTATGTTAGAACAGCATGACCTTTTTTTAGGGATGCATATGCATATTGCATACCTTCACTGATAACTTTCATTCAATAAGTTCGTTTATTAAGGAAGATCTTTTCTCAATTACTATCTTTTGACTAATATGTAATCATTAGTTTTCTGAAATACAACCAACAAGCTTACTAAACCAATGTATATCCCCAACAACACTTAGAGCTTCTTTTATGATCCTCAAATGTAATGTATCTGTTTTCAATGGTGCCTGACAAAATTGGTCATTTATACCAGAAAATTTCATTCACACGAAAAGCTAATCAACGTAAAAATGGAGAAAACAAAAACCTGCATAGCTTGAAAACAAAGAAACTGTCTTACTTAACAGCGATACCAATTTGTAGTGCAAAACTGTCCCTCAAAGTATATTTCTAATTCTTAGGAGTCAATGAGTGTGTGACAGAGAGAGAAGGGGGGGAGGGGTGCATAATTCAGGAATACAAAATATCAGATCAAGTACGTTTTTAAAAATATATTTAAAATATAAGGATGTGTGTAGGCTTGTGTACTATTATCACAAGTAATATCATAAGACGTGTAACCCTACTCTCCAGCGGAGTACAGAATTTATCTGGGAAGGTCAAACTGTCAAACAATATTTATCTGCACTATTTCTTAAGTGACATATGAACTTAAATACTATATCGGAAATATCTGACCCAGAAAATGTTAAATTCCATAAAAAGTAAATTAAAATATATTCATTTTGATTACTGTAGTTCAACTTACTCAGCACTACCAAATGAGGAAAACGAAACCCAAGAATTACATGTATTTCGATCTTCTCTTGCTGTTATTTTTAAGGCTAACAAATAACCTTTCTGCGGAAAAATGCACTAATTATTAAAAGAACAATTGATCAAAATACAGCTGTCAAATTGAAATGGTGCGCTATTTTGATTGTTAATCGATTGTAATGTGTAATAAATTGTTCCTCAGTGATTTACAGGATACAGTTGGCGAAGCTGAATAAACAAAACAATGATCTACTCGTATACAATAATTCAGCGCCTCTATGTAAGAAATAGTCGATTTAAATGTACTTAAAGTACAGGATATAACCCTTCTTTGAATTTTGTAATTACAAAAAGAAAAGTAAGGATTTATTATGGTGATGTTCTTCTGAAACACTCATTCTTACTCTAGGCTTTAGTTGTGATGTTGTCTAAAGCGGAATTATTATGGTTGTTTCTAGTCCATTATAATGGGCGTTAGTGTCAAAATAGCTTTGTAAAGATTTCATCGACCCGAAGTAACTTTGTTATTCCCAACAATAAATCTTGTTTTCCCTCTTTTTTGTTCCTGTGACATTACAATGAAAGGAATCATTTTCGTATTTGACCAAAGCCCCGAGGTAAACCTCATTACTGCAGCCCATGCACATGCTGCAGCATTAAATCAAATATATTTCCTCTCATTCTCTTATTGCACTTGGGTGCAATAAATAAAATTGCTTGCAAAGCCCCCAGGCTACGGCAAACACAGTCACATACAAATATGGTTCACGGGAGGAGCCAGTATGTGAAACATCGATATAAAAAGAGATCTCTGCTCTCTGCACACTGACAACCATTCTTTTTCATTACACAGGGTGGCCCTAGGGTGTAAACTAGCTGAAACGGATACTCAATATTAATTCAAAACTCATTTTAGTCCAAGTAACCGAGCGAGATGATTCCGCGGTAACGTGTGAGGCGCCCATTCGGGAGGTCGTGGGTTCGATTCCCGTGGTCGACCTTCCTGACCCATGGGTCCTTTTGGGGATTTCCTCGGGTCGCTAGGGAAATGCTGGGAAGGATAATTACATCCCCCGAATTTCTAACGAAGAGAACTTCAGAGGTTATTCCCAGAAAATTCAATATATATACATTCCAATTCTAATGAAAGTGTCTTAAACATACGGTATTTTAACCAAAATCGTTAAGAGACATTTTTGAGAAACATTTTCCATGTAAAGGATAGTTTGGGTTGGGGGAGGGGTTTTCTTTAAAATCTTTGCGATATATCCTTGAAATATGCTGAACTTAAATAGCAAGTATTTGACGGGCTTTTCGTTTTTGCTTCGCGCACACAAACACACGCACGCACAACGCATTTTTTCTAAAAATGCTTTTATTTGGGGGGGGGGGCCTAAGGGGACCTCAACATATGTATTTCTGGTGAAATCTCTATAACAAATTACTGCGGGAAACAATTTTGCAGAATTGACGATCATTTCAAATTTAATTAGCATTAAGGAAACTTTTTAAGGTGTTTTATTCCAAGATTTACTTTTATATCCTGTTTGGGAGCATTCTTGACCCCATTGATACTATGAAGTTAATTAATATCTGCTATTGTATTTGCAGAATCTTGACGGTATAGATGTGCCTGGGGCCCTAATGGCCAAGTTGTCGACGGGAACTTAAACACAACACATTCACTCACTCACGAGATGTGCCTTTCTGAATCCTCTTTATGGCCTTAAAATAAGTAATTAGTTTTAAACAATAATGTCTGAAATAAACAAATTATTATTGAATTCTGAACTAGGGTATTTTTAAAAATATGGAAAAAGTAGATGCATGGAGTAATACAGTTGAATAGGAATATATATTTAAACATAGTGATATATGCAGACATATAATAATAGAAAATGCAAAATTAGAAGGAGTGAATTCTTTTAAATACTTGGGGTTTATAATCAATAATAACAATGATATAAAAAATGAAATAAATAAAGAATTTTTGCTAGGTCATAGAGGATTCTAGGCTAACAAATTTCTATTTAGCAGTAAGTTATTATCTCAGTCAGCAAAAATAAGATTATACAAATCCATCATCAGACGTATTGTAATGTATGCGTGTGAAACCTGGGTCCTTAACGAAACAAATAAACAGAAGCTAATGGTATTTGGAAGAAGGATATTATGTACTATATTTGAAACAGTGAAACAAAATAATACATGGAGAATATGTTATAATAACGCATTAACGAATTAATAAAAATGAACATATCATTAACCACATAAAAGGTTTAAGATTAGGATGGTTTGGACAAATAAATGGAACTCCGGATGATGGAATGGTTAAAATAATATATAAATGGACCTTAATGAAACCAAGGTTAAGGGGCCGTCCCAAAAATAGATGGTTAATTGACGTACTTGATCACATTAAGCATATGAAAATAAAAAATTGGTCTATTTGCGTACAAAATAGGAAAGTCTGGAAACAAATTGTTGAGAAAGCCAAAACCTTTGTAAAGTTGTAGTGCCTTAGTAAAAAGAAAAGGAAAATGTATATGCAGACGATATTTTAATACCAGAAAATAGTGAGAACCTACAGCGCTTTATTTATAAATTACATGAAGTGGGCAGTAAATACAACTTAAAATGTTCCCCTCAAAAAAACGTAATGGCACTCCAAGGAAAATACCAGTTAGAACAAAAATACGTATTGGAAATAATTGGAAACGTGAATTACTTGAGATGTGATGTAGCTGTCGATGTTGACAGAGATATAAAAAATGAGACAAATACATTTCAACACATATGTGGGACCATAACAGAACTCATCAAAACAAAACAAGGAAAGAAAGATCATGGCAGTCCCTGTGCTCATCTATGGCAGGGAATAATTCCACAATTATTGTGGATAGTGAATGAAAGGACAAGCGGAAAATCCAGACAGCGGAAATGAGATTTCTATGAAGATCTAAAGGATACACTAAACTAGACTTAATAAGAAACGAAACAATTAGTGAAGAACTGAGTATGTATAAGTTAAACGACAAGATCAAACAAAATAAACACAGAAGGAAAGAGCACATGAACCGCTTGAGTAAGGAAAGGATCCCTCTATTAATCAAAGGATACAAATTAGTAGGGAAAAGAGACATCGGAGACCCCAGAAAAAATGCGATGACGGAGTTGATGGAAACGCCTAATCCTTGAAGTGTAAAAGAGTATTTAAACATGCCCTGTTCTGTTTCGTGATAAACAACAATATATTATGATGATCATCATCTGCAGAATGAGTGATTAGTGGAAACCTTTCCTGATTGCCAAGTTCATCATGTGTTATTCTGATGCAGAAAATAATATGTTTGAATTGAATTAACAAGTTGTTTGACCAAGAGATGGGAGAGAAGGATTTTGGAGGAGAGGTCGCGGAGGATACCTAGTTCGTTCACCTGTTGCGAGTCCCAAGAATGGTAAGGACCAGTTCGTGTGACGAGCCCAACGGCAACATGAGTGTACTATAGTACTTACCATCCGAAGGTGGAAACGGGAAGTTCTTCACCACAACACATTGTGAAACTCTTGGCTTCAGTTTCAACACCCCACCTATTCTTCTTACACCTCAGTCCCAATGGTTCTCACGAATAGTCAAACATATACGCCCTTAAGGCTGAAGATTTTGTTTCTCGAACCCGTTGAGTCTGAATATTACATCCGGGAGTTTTCTTTTATCCCTTGAGATGGATATGCAATAGTCTTAGTGCTTCAGTTATGCCTGAATTAGTGTAACTTGGGTATTCTGACAGTTCCCTCGGCGTCCGCTAAGCACGTGATAGGGCAGTGGCACAGCGGTCTGTTGTCATGACAACCAAGTTTGACTTTGAAGCACGCAATAGACTTAGTGGCCACGCAATCCCGTCACGAAGTCTATTGGCTACTTCAAGGTCAGACTTGGTTGTCATGACAACAGGCCGCTGTGCCACTCCCCTATGTCGTGCTGAGGGAACTGTCAGAACACCTGTTACATAGTGGTTAGACCACTGCGCTCACCAAAGCGGCTCGGGTTCGATTCCAGGCGATCGCATATGGGATTTGTCAAAGAGAGCTTAATTTTGTTCTATCAGGCTTGAGGTGCTTTAACGTGCCGTAAATCTACGATATGGAGCCACCGGCTTTACTTTACTTCCTTTCCGAAGGAAGCCATGCTAAGGATTTTATGCGCGAAAACATCCATCCATACCTCCGCCGTGTTTGAACCTGCGACTTTGGAATCACAGGCTAACATATTACCCTTAAACCACGGAGGGCGGCCATGTGAATTGTGGTCTACGAAACGGTGTCTGGGCGGATTTTCTTCGGGTTCTTCATTTTCTCCTGACAATTTTACCAACTGCCCCATCATCACCCTTCATTTCATCACTTTCACCTTAATTTCGTATCATCTTCCGCACACTCATACCAGGCTTCGGACCGTGCCCCCCCCCCCTTCCTGTTTTTCGTTCTCTGCTCATCACTACACTTACATGCTACGAGGATCGCATTCTCCAGCTGGGAGGAATCCGAGTCGCTAACCACATCCCACCCTCCATTACTGCACCCTACTCATGATGTCCGTTGTGAGCCGAGGAGGGGATTGTGGTGGTTCAGCAGTAGACTTTGAGCATCTATGGGCTAAGTTTTAGGCCTTCGGTAACCTACTGATTATCCAAAGAGAGGTTTCTCATAGCCCGTGAGCCTCGCATTCCGGAGGTCCCGGATTCCCGTTGACCGGCCTCCTTGGTCTTTGGAATTTCATGCTTTTCCCTGGCAGGTTGGCGAGTGCTGTTTCCAACCTGTCTTTCACTCTGCTTGCTTTTCATGTTTCACGCAAGAGTTTTCGTGGCTTTGGGCGGTACTGGACAGATGACGGTGATGCCTGCTGAAAGGTTGAACGGGTCATCCATCGACCTCTGTGGGTAGCTCCAGTTGTGCGACGGGTCTTCAAGTCAGGAAGGGACTTCCGTGTGTCTATGTGGTCTGTCAGCCTACGGTCTGTAGCCCCCGTAGTTTCTTTCCTTCATTTATTCTGGAGCCCAATAGAGTCATTCCCGATCATTAATCAATCATCTTATCTTCGGAGAGTTTTCTAATTTTACCCTTGGACTGTACAGCGCAAGTGAAATCTCATTTGCCTTCTACATTTGACTTCTGTTCTCCCATCAGCTGTTGAAAAAATTGGATTAAAGCATAATTTTGGTGTCTCTCTCCATTTGTTGTCTGCTCGTAAAATACCACACCAACTTGTGTCTTTCAGAAATCGCAGACCAGGCTTGCGACAGGCAGGTTGATTTTTTCAATTATATTCACTAAACACAACGCAACCTTGACTATAACATATTATAAACCTTTTATACTAACCCTAAAGAGTAAATAAGTATTTTGTTTGCGCTATCAACCGGCAATAGCATATTCACACCGCCGTTGTGACGTCCCGCAGGAGTTCTTTTACGTGCCAAGTGGTTGTCGCTTTTAAGCACACTTAAAAACAATTGGTCTGGGCCGGGATGAGTAGGCCAGGGCGTAATCAGCTGAGCCACCCGACCGATTCACTAAATATTGCAACGCCTTTTGCTGGGTTACACTATTTACATACATGCCACAGAGGTTTGTAGGTGCATTGTTGAACCTAGAAACGCTTAATGGAGTCAATCAGCACTTAGTTCTCATTGTATTATTTCAAACTGAATATTCTTCTTCTTCCTCTCCCTCTCCTCCTCTTCTGGAATCAGGTTACTGGTCTGCTCCTCCAGGGTATGAATGACTGCATCTTTTCCTTGATCATTCTGGGGTTCTCACCCCTTCTGGAATTTTATTTCTATATATCATTACAATTCTGTCAAGTGTAACTCTTAAAATCCTTTTTTTTTTTCCTCGGTACATTCCACAATACTTTTTATTCTATACTCGTCCCTAGTACCTTCGTTCCTGTTTCTATGAAGTTTCGTTACCTCCAATATTTTTCTTAGGGTTTTCATTTCTGTTTCTTCCGTTTGTCTTTGCCCGCCTCCGTTGTAAGGGGGAGTATGTTTGCCGCACATTCAAAAGGTCTCGAGTTCGAATCTCGTTTACAGTGAATTTCCTGGATAAGGTTTCTCCGGAGATTTTCCTTATACTGAGAAGAAAAATGTCAGATAACTGTGCTCCTGGTCGTCTCCTTAGCGCGGTGGTAGCTCTCCTGTTTACCAAGCGGGAGACCCAGGTTCGATTACCGGTATCGACGTGGGGATTTTCTCCCGCTGGGAGACCTATTCCGGGGTGCACTCAGCCCCGTTAGGTCCTAAGGAGCCAAATGAGGGGCTACTTGATTGAGAAGTACCAGCCCGTGTTTGCGAAGACCGCGTAATCGGGTGATAGGAACCGGGGCGCTGACCACGTCCCACCTCCAGTACTGCACCCCACTCATGACTCCTGCGATGGCCAGAAATGGCTCTTGCACCTCAGAGTTAGGGTTAACTAAGTTCTATGAACTCGGGTCCCTTTGAGCATAATTTCGCCCACTTCATTCATTCATTCGTTCAATCATTCATTCATTCATTGTCCGATATAATCTACCGCTCAAAGGACTAAACAAAAATATGTATTTATAGTGTCTCAGGGTCCTCCGAGCGAGTATTTGCAGGTTACTTAGATTCTCTATGTAGATATATGTATACTTTTCCAAGTGACATCAATCAGGAATCAGATACCTGATTTACTTTTACTCTTGTGAAAGCACTTTGTTTTGCAATATACCAGTATGTACTGATTGTTTCCAATATTGTTATTGTCACTACTATATTTCATTAGTAGAAATGTCCATTTCAACACGTCTGTAACTGAAGAAAAGTTGTTATAATATTTATAACCTGTAAACTTGAATGTTGTATATCGGCAGCTATGAGACACTCAACACCTGTTGTACGATTTTGCAGTTTGTTTAAAATGCTCGGTATTTTCTTTGCGTGGTCGTTCCGAATCACAAGTTCTACCACTGCGCCTATGGTATGTTCTAATTAGACAAGGAGGAAGAACTTCAGTGTAAAGACCCGTTCCCTTCTCGCCAAAACACTCTTCTATAGGACTATCTCTTTCTTTGCAACCAATTAAAAATTCGTTTCAGCATATCATTTTATCGTTTTACATGGAATGCTTCAGATTAACATTTATTAAAGCATAGAACATTTTCAAAGCTTTTCTTTTTTTGTCTATGTAAGAGTGAAGAAGAGAGAGAGAGAGAGAGAGAGAGAGAGAGAGAGAGAGAGAGAGAGATAATACAATATACCCTGCGAGTTATAGTTGCAGTACTTCACGTAAAGGTTTTTCATATCAGGTTATTGCCCCTACCGAAACTGTTATCGAATTAAAGGAGCTAATCACCAGCAGATGTCTGCGGAGGAAAATTCTATATCCACTGTCTAAGCCTCTAAGCCCTAAGGCAATACCTCTATGAAAATAAAAAGAATTAAGTTCTTTTTCCGATTGCGTTCATATTTTTACAAGATACTCGGACATAAAGCATATAGTGTACATATTATTATCATATTATTATTATCGTTATCGTCGTCATCGTCAACGTCATCGTCATCGTCATCGTCATCATCATTATTATTATTGTTATTGCTGTTGTTGTTCTGGTAAATAGCTCGCGGTGTACTTTGCGCATCACGTGAAGAGCGACTTAAATACTTTTTGTTTCACAACATGGCCTAAAAGTAGAACTTTTAACATCGCGCATATACTAACATGATAATTACGCTTTGTATTTGCACATGTTTAATAATTCGAAGTGTTTTAATTAGCTCTTACTTTTCATTGTCTTTTTAAATGATTAATTTCTTATGGTACTCACATTATCGCTTCTCAATACAAATTGTCATAAGCCAATTTATTGCAATTCGTTGTTGAGTTAACCAATGCCCTATAATGGCAACCTTCTGCTTTCTTTGATCTAAAACGTTATTTTATCTAATATAAATTACATAAAGATTAAATGGTGGTATATATAAATTTAGAATAAATGAAATTACACAGCCAGAAGTAAATATAACATTAAAACTGCCACCCAAAAATCTAGAAAGCAGTATTAAATATAATTTAATCTTTTCATTGTGTGTGTAACGCAAAACATGTCATCTCGTTTTTAACGTCATTTCTCTTATCACACACGAGATTGCGACCTCGTTCTAAACATTATTTCCTTTGGTTTCAGGAATCAATATGCCTAGATAATGTGATGCCCGCTGCCCGTCAAAGAGACGCTCAAGCCCAAGTTACGCCAAACCACTGCTTTCAAATGCGCTGCCCGGAGACAAGAGCGATGAGAACAGGGGGTACAACGAGTGTCTGCAGACAGTTCGAGAAATTGGCCACATACCTGGCTTGTTTACGATTTCCAGAAAAATCCGTGCTGCATTATTCTGAACTAAATAACGCAAAGTAAGGTTGAGACGAACGAGTCTTTAAATGTTGAACGAGGCAGTTGTTAGCAGTTTTTAGTTAAGCATTTTTGAGTGAGTGCAAGTGTATCGTCGGAAGCAGTTTCTGAAAGAGAGAGGGAGCATTAGTGAAATGTGTGTCGAGGTTACGATCGTACAGAATAGCTGTGAGTTGCAAGGTCACGAGAAATTTTAGATTGAATTAAGGATAAAAATGGGACTGTTCTTTGTGATTCAATTTTAAGGGAAATAAAGTGACAGAAAAAGTAACTGAAAGTGTAATTTGTCAGCCTGGTTTCAGGAGTGGGATCTGTCACATTGTCATTTGTCACAATATTATTGATATTCTACAGATTCGAGCGCTGTCTAAATAGTATATTACGCACGTGTTAAAAATCGTTTTATTTTGCTCGTAGAACTGGGAAGTGAAGGTGATATAAACTCTACTTTTAACCCTTTTATCATAATCTATTATAATATATATCAAGCGTACGAACAAATCTAACAGCATATGCAAGTTTGAGACTTGTAACTTGTAAGTATTTTGTATATGCGCTTCTATTGTCTAGTGCTTCAGCTTACGTTTTGAGCCCATCCAGAATAATGAAAACTGATTTAATAGTCTAACCCTTAATGTTGTAGTTTTCAATTTCCTAGCGTCAAAAATATGTCACTGTAGGTAATGTTTTTCTGAGCCTTCCCCTTGCGCGTGTGCGCGTGCGTGTGCGTGTGCGTGTCCGTGTGCGGGGTAACCGAGGGGACACGTCGACCTACTGCTACCCTGACATGGATCTATTGCGGGCTACCACCTTCCCAGGGGAAAGGGATGAGGCGAAGTGAGACTGTAGGCTTGTAAGAGAGCGGAGCCAGCGAAAAGACACACAGAAGTCCCTGACAGTTACAGCTATTGACACCTGGCGTACAACCGAAGGGTTTCTTCTATCCAGGGACAGGGTGACGAGGCGACCCTGCGTCCCGGGCAGCAACTTTCAGGAGGGCCAGAGTGCAAGCATCTGTGCCACATGTCCACATTTGCCGGAAAGTACCGCGCTACCAATCAAACCTGGAATATGACAAGGAGAGAAATGAGAAATGAAGGGAAAGGAATCCGTTGGAGAAGAGAATCCACCCCAGCATTCGCCTAGTGACATGGAGAAACCACGGAAATATCCAAGTTAGAGTGGTCGGCCACGGGGATCGAACCCGCGACCTCCCGAATGCCGGCCACCTGCGCCGCCTGAGCCATTCCGCTCGGTGAACGTTCCCATTCAATGCCTGGAGAGTTGCTGTAGCATCTATCTTTGATGTAATTCTCTCTTTCATGTGATTTGTCTCTGCGGTCGTATATGCATATTACTTTCCTCAAAATAAATTGTGCGATTCTCATATCATTATACTTAGATTACATCTTTGATATGCCATTCTTGTAATTTCCATTTGAAGAACTTTTAAATTCAAAATTCCTGAAGAGAAAACTCTCAATATTATACTTCAGGCTGGACAAGATCAATCGATCTACACGAGTCCCTATTTGTTATCAATATATCAGCTTGTCTGAGGTAGCTTCTCAATGTGACAGAGATTACGAAACAATAAACTAACAACTCAGAAAGGTAAGGCAAGAACAATCTACTGATGGGCACTGCGGGAACAGCCGACATCAACGATGGTCGTAATACGTAATGACTGTGATCTCAACTGACAATATGATGTACAATTGTAGATGATTGTGGATATTCTATCCGACAGTTAAACAAGTTAAAGGCCATCCGGCTTCGGTAATGATGTTATCTTCCTCTTAACTACACCAATGACAGCTGACTGACAACCCTGCTACTAGATGTATCAAATGAGGACGAAACTGATATACGTATGTGTATAATCACAAAGCTATAAGGTAGAGGCGCGCTAAAGCGTTTACCTATAAGCCTTAACATCTCAACATGAGAACAGTATACATAGATTTTACACCTATCTGAAGACTTTTGGTAATTCTTATGATGGGTATCTGGGTAACTTAGTATTTTTCGTCAAGATCTTCCATCACAAGTTACGAGAGATTACCCTAGGGAATTTCTGTGAACAACGATTTGTGTGAAATTCTTCCCATCCTTTCCGTGGCAGGTGGCTCGCAGCATTTTCTCAACACTTCTAATAATTTTGGTTATAATGTTAACATTTTGAGCAGTTTGAAGGAAGAAAAAGCACTGTGTTAACATTTATATAAATATCCTTAAAAGTCTTGCTTATGGTCTAATTTCACATTACCAGATAATCCTAAACACGAAAGGCACACATACGCACTCACAACTTTTTTAAAATTACTTTGTGAGGGTGTGTATTCTTGTGTGAAAACTTTGATACCGAATTCTTTTGCATAAAATACAATACTTCCTGTTCTAACCGAACTAAGAGGTAAATGAAAGGGAAAACATGAGGCAGACGCTATAATATTATGACGGTTTGGGATGGTTGGAGCAGGATGTCCACAATCACCTGTTACATTTAGCGTCTCATTCAAAGGAACCAAAATAAAAACAACTGTATGCATTAGATCATGTATTGTCCACAAACGATTTGCTTACAACGCTCTACCGACACGGGCTTTAAATTGATGGTCTGGGGTTCGAATTCCCTAAGGATCGCCCTCTGTGAGTGAAATTTCTTCCAGATTTTCCTTAGTGTCGATTACAGATGAGATTTGTATGCAAATGTGTATTTGGTTTGCTTTTTATATGGACTTAAGTTGTGCAATATGTTTGTTTCTTCTGTGTACATAACATTTTATAGCACATATATCATTGCATATTTCCAACATTAATGCATACTTGATAATTTTCCATACACTGAGCATATAGTACACGAATTTTTTAAAAGATTAAAGTAATACCTAAACACATTTGAGACAAAGTAATGAGGTTGTGAAGTCTATGGTTGAAGCCACCGAAAAAGTATGGTTTTAAGTTTACATAGTACTTAGTGAACGTAGAACAATGAGTTTCAGTGTAAACTTGAGAAGTGCTCCTTTAAAGTAAAATTAAACGGTAAATTGTGTGATTTTTAAACAGTAATCTGACATTGAATTTTTGTGTTCTGTGGACAAAGGTGAAAACGTAGTGTTTCCTGAGGAAATTTCCCGAGAGTTGATGCGTGCTTTTCGTCCAACAATATCTGTAGACGTGGAAAGATTCTTCTCAGCATACATGCCTGTGTTAACTGATGAAAATCATAGACCTAAATATACTGCAAATCACACTACAATTACCGGAATTATGTGTGAGGAAAAATGCATTTTGTAAGTACCAAAAAGTATGTTTAAGGTTAATAATTTTAGTGCATGATTTTGAATGCAAATAATCCGATGTCTACTATGACTGGCATATGCCGGAGAGGTACCTTAAACTGGAACATTTCCTTCCCGTATTTCCTTTCCCAATTACCGTTTTATCACGTGTATTTGTTTGCCATCCCAGTAGTGTCATATGCCACAGGTTGCCGCGAGAGACCTCTTCCGCGACACACAGCTATTATGCAACACGCGTTACACCAGTAAGTGACATGTGGATAATAAATGGACAGCCAGGCAGGAAGAGAGTGGCGCCTCCGAGTCCAGTTTCAGCACCTCTGCCGTATACTGTAAAAAGGGATTAAATACTGATAAAAACACTACTGCTTAAATAAGGTTGCTGAAAAACAATCAATATAAATAGTAATGTTTTAAAGGATCAAAGGTTTAAAAGGAGTCTGCAACTATAGCCGGGGCTTCAGTGGCCTGGCCTGTCAACCTGGAGGTACCGGGTTTAATCCCTGGCTAAGGTGGAGGAATTTAACTAATATCATTCTCTTCCCTCCACAGAGTGTGTTCGTATGGCAGAGTGAATGTGAGCATGTTTCATAGTGTAAGTTAAAACAGTCAACGCTTAAAGAAATACCTACAATCAACTATACAGATATACCAATTATTTTTCAAGTCTCAGCCCCAAATATGACCATGGGGTTTGAAGTATACTATACAAATTAAATAATTAGTTGTTTACAAAAAATTGATCACATGTTTTAATTTGTTTGCGGTACCAATTTTTCAAATGTATGACATTTTAATTAAAAGTATTAAAATAATTACTGGAAAATTTGAAATGTATGGAAAAATAACATTTTTGTGCCAAGTTGTCGGCGCTGTTGTAGTCTTCTGAAATGATTTGTATTACAGCATTTGAAGAGGCACATATACAAATCAGAAGTATGTTTTCGGACGCAAACGAGTACAGCTTGTCTATTTTTGGCAGGGTAAAGCGGATTTTAAAATTTATACTTCCAGTGAATATTGTGTGTGTGCGTGTGTGTGTGTGTGTGTGTGTGTGTGTGTGTGTGCGCGCGCGCGCTTGCCACAAACTAGATGCTCCTTGGATGATGCTTTTCTACTGTCTGGCAACACAACAGAGATAGTTTTCCTGGCTAGTTTTTGAGAAAGTTAATGAGTAATGATACAGTTGAATAAGTGTATAGTGTTAAATTGGTGTATGGCCGGCATGGCAGAAATAAAGGCACAAATGAAGGCAGTGAACTCCGAAATAAAGGCAGAACTGAAGGCAGTGAGTTCCGAAATAAAGACAGAACTGAAGGCAATGAGTTCCGAAATAAAGACAGTGTATTCTGTAATGCAGTGGATGATAACAGAAATGTCCAATACAAAGTTAGTTAGCGGCGATGATCGACGAGAAAATAATTAGAGAGAAGGAAGCCGAGAAAGACTTCGGCCAACGCGTTAACGCTCCGGAGGATGTTGGGAAACACCTTACCGTCCCGGAAGACAGTGTCGACGGCAACACCACGCAACCGAACGCTAGGGTGGAACAAATTCTCAGCGGAACTAAGAACTTGGAGGTCGAGACATCAGGATACAACATCAAGCTACTCAGGTACAACGGAACGTCGAAATTAGAAGTCTTTCGTCGACAGTCCGCTAACCTCGCTGCCCACAACCGATGGTCCATGGAAGAGGAAGCTGAGCAGATGACAGCTGCCTCCAGGGACAGACGGCAGAACTACTGAATGTGATTCCGACGTCGACAGTGTCCCAAAACATCTGGAAGGATGTTGAAAAGCGGTTAGGAAAGCACAATCTGGCTGCAGCCCATCGCAGCCAGCTCAAGTCAAGGTTACAACAACCAAGGGAGATGCTGCAGGAGTTCACCCGTGTTAATGAACAACTAGTGATTAAGGCTCTGGTGAACCTCCCGGCCAGATACATGTACAGGAAGTTATCCATTCCGAAGACGGGGCGCGACGCCGAGATACGTCAGCGCCTAATACTCGACGAAAATCAGGCCACCCACGAGGCGCTGACGCGCGCGCAGATCACTGAGCAGACGACCGTGCTGACTACCGTGCAGACGACCCTACAGATGACCGTGCTGACTACCGTGCTAACTACCGCATAGACGACCGTACAGACTACCGTAGTGGACGACGGAGACGGTCAAGATAACAACTGTCTTCGTATGGAAGATCCGAAGTATTCGGTTTGTGTGAGACAGAGGAACAGCCCCAGGACATCGACGCTCTTCCAACCTCCAGGACATTCGGTGAGGGACCTCCCACACCTGGCCGATAAACTAATCGTAAATTAATAAGTACGGGCGCGAAAAAGGGCACGTCGGAGCTATCATCTCCGACCCCTAGAGTGATGCTGTGCACTTTGTGCAGAATAATGGACTTCATCGTGGACGGATGGTTACGCGGAAAGCGGTACTAGATATTGGTAAACACGGGTGCAGTAGAGACCGTGGTGTGTCATGACGTGGTGGAGGGCTTGCCTTCGAGGAAACCATATAGGCTCTACAGGAGTCCTGGCATTGGGCAACGCCTTACCTGTGGAGGAGAAGGCCTTGCTGGAGTTGACCTTGGGAGAGAACATTACAAGTTCGTGGGTGTACGTCGACATGGATGACTGAGGAGGTGGTCCTGGTTATGAACGCCCTCAGAAGATACGAGGTGGCGACCTACGTCGGCAGGAGAGTCCTGCGAGTCAGATAGGACAAGATAACGCTCCGAAGCCCAGTTAACATGTGAAAGTCTGCAGGGTAACCCTGGAGGAGGTTACGTTAGGGCCCACCAGGAGCAACGTGTTCGCGAAGATAGGAGAGGTCAGCAGTCATGGGAAACCGTGGGTGCAGGATGGCCGGCTCTTGGATATGAGAGGATCGGCGATGCAGTCTACCGCATCCAGGGGCTGCCTAGAAAGAAGATACCGGTGGCGTTGCTCGGGGCACGCAAGCGCTGAGGGGGGTGGGGCAGTGTAACATTGGTTAAGATCTTTGTGGAGAAAGCTTGCCATAAACTAGATGACCCTTGGATGATGTGGTTGCCAGGCAGTAGAAAAGTAACAGAGTTTTGCAGGCTAGTTTTTGAGAAAGTTAGTGATAAAGAGAGTTGAATAAGTAAGTGTATTGTGTTAATTAGTGTATGTGAGGCCATTCCTAAAAGTACAAGTTCGTGAAATACAGTAATCAAATTTTCGAATGCGTTCTCTGCCTTAGAAAAGTGATAGAGAAAATAAATACTTCTAAATCTCATGTGGCTAGAACAGTCATGTCCAACTGCAGCCTCATGGGCCGAGCTTGGCGCACCTTCGCTGCGTGTCACGTGTACTTGTAACTGCCGACACACCCCTTCACTTGCCGTGAATGCCATTGTACTCATAACATTGGTAGTTTGTAACGGAGATAAGTCGCTGCCTGACAATAAGAGTATTCTTAAGAATATTTGCAAACAGCGTTTAGGAATCGAGGTATTTAAAATTGCTCGTAGAAATAATGCCCTCATGTTAGGGCATGTAGCGCTCGTATACTTGCAATATTTGGATCTACATACATTTGCGAGCATGTCTTAAATTTCTTTGGCCTATGAATGCATAGTAGGCCTTTCTTATGCACAATGTTTAATCGCATGTAATAAAACATCACTTGACAGTGCAAAGGTCCATTTACTTCTCTCCCTCCTTCCAAACACACGTCATACGGGAAGTATCAAGGGCTGTCTCTAACAAAGGGATAT
Source organism: Tenodera sinensis (assembly GCA_030765045.1). Classification (NCBI taxonomy): domain Eukaryota; kingdom Metazoa; phylum Arthropoda; class Insecta; order Mantodea; family Mantidae; genus Tenodera; species Tenodera sinensis. The sequence goes on along the minus strand of CM060968.1, from coordinate 94,702,667 downwards.
TCAGAACAGTATGAACTTGAAGTGGACTGAAAACATCAAACGGTGGAGGAAAAGGAAGAAAAGAAGGGGAAGAAGGACGTAACATTTTAGGCAAAGGATACTCATCACGGTTTGTTAACATGGTTCGTAAATTAACACAGAGTAAATGTTACGGTTCCTGGATGAACAGTGAAATTAATATACCTCTAGTGTTCTTTTAGTGCTGTCATAGCATTGTTGCAGTTTCCTAAAGATAATGTTTATGTCATTTCCTCTTCCCGCAACCCCCCCCCCCCCCCCATTCTACTCCAATTTTGGCCAACCGTATCTCCTAAACCACCGCACTAGTCGCCATTACTCAGCAAGCATCCCCTAATCAGCTGCATGAATTAACTATTTGATAAATAGTTGTTTGTTAAAACGGATAACAAATGCATCGAGGAATGCCCTCTGCGTCACGCCCTAGGGAGAATAGGAAGAAATGGCACGTCACGATATCCCAATTTACGTCAACACACGATTGAAAACCATCTGCTGGTGCTGTTGTTCTGTTTCGTGATGTGCAGGTTTGTTCAACTCTGTAGCGTGGGCAACCTCTCCGGGTCGTATTGCTGCTGCAGTTATTAAAGATACATCTTAATGGTCAGCGAGTAGGAGGACGGGCACATCTTCACGGTGTGACGAAAAACCTAACTACCGAGTCCTCATGTGGGCTCAGCGAGAGAGGCCGTCAACCTCCACTAGCCAAGCTCAAGAGCCTTTTAGTTTCTTCAAACCAAAGTTCGAGTATTTCACGCCTACGTAACTTGGCGCAGTCTTTGGCACAGGTTATCTTACAGCGAAACACGTAACATATAAATTTGTCAGTTAAGGTGTGCTTCCTTTAACCTGTTACTCAGAAACATTCCTAACTACACGTAACAAATATGGCGTCCAAGAACCGCCGGCAAGTTTATGTTAATAGCAAATGATTCTGGAACAAGATAACCTTTTCTAGTGTAACCATCAATAGAATATAAACGAATGGGTTTTGTTGAAATAAAATACAAATGTTGGTTGTCTCGGAACCACTACTGTCATTGAATCACCTGAATAAAAGTGAGGAAACTTATTAGTTACAAGTCAGTTTTGATTTCAAATTGAATAACAGTGTTCCTTCCATTGCTTCTTCAACATGTTAACCGTAGAAGGTACTGAAACGACTGATTCTCATAAATTTGTCGGACATATTTATACTAAGGAATTAAAGTTCATGACAGTTGATGTTTCATTCTAAGAAAACATTAAAAAGGTGAAGACGAAGTCACATATAATATGTCATTTTTAATCTACGAAAATGTTACTTTTATTTCGAAATATTTTTTCGATAATATACAGCAGTAGAATCAAATATTAGATTTTCGCAACATAAACATTTTTCCTCGAAAAAAAATAGGAACGTAAAAATTTCAATCTTCTAAAGATCAACTCAGATGTTAAATTAATTCAAAAATATCCTTGATAACAATAAAAAGCTTTTAGAGCTCTTTATCCACTTCCTAAAATGGTATACCAATAATTTAGACTGGATGCCATTCAAAACATCAATAAATATATTTGGATGTGCTGTGGAAAACATCATGTTAAGTTTAGAATGGAACGCTTCGCATTCGTTTGTCATTCTACTGATACAGGCGTCAAATCTTGGGCAGAAAAAGATTTTCTTCGCTGATGAAAGTTTGTAGTAGATGGTAAAACACAACATTTTCTTCTTGTGGTAATATTGCCATAAGCTCCTTAACGAAGCACTCATTGACTTCTGGACTTAAAAATGGTAGACCAAAAACATTTCAAGAACGTGCTGATGTCCTTGTCTTCTTTGTATTTTCTAGTGAGACTCATTACTTATATTTTTCGCCACCAACTCTGAACAAGATGAAAGCGACAACCGCGAATTTCAGACTCAGGCAACATTTCTTGCACATCATTATGAATAGGAATTTAGAAGTCTACGATTACTTCCTTCGGTCTGAAGCTTAGTGTATTTGTTAATTATGTTTTGCAACATTTTCTTGTAGGTTTCCTTACTTTTGTTTGGTAATAAACAGAACACCAATGGCACTGTTAATTTATAACTGCGTGCTGAGTGAGTAACTGGTAGAAATGTGATGGACAGCATTTAAATGTTCTATCTCCATAAATCTGCGAGGTAGCACAAAGTTCTTCAATATTTGTTTCAGTTGAAAATCCCGACATTTTGCTCTCAGTGTAAGTAAATAACAGGAATGTCCCACCTTTTTTTTATATTATTTGCATTCTTGAACTGCTGTTAGAGTTTCGTCGATAGTGTTGGGTTCCTTAGGATATTTGGCGAAATGTTATTTCTAATCGAGTTTATTTCCGAAGATGTTAGTGTACTCACAACATTAGTCCTCAGCTCCTGGTGTATAAGTTTCGTTGGTGTAAGAGACAAATGCTGAGTTACTCGTCGTTTCAAACAATTTGATATCTTCTGCCTGTTTAAAACGTTATCAGCAATATTGTAATAGAAAAATCCCCTTTATAGGTTAGTTTGTGGAACAGAGAGAAAAAATAAACATAGTGTCATCAAATATTTAGATTTAGTCCTTCGATTCTTACAACGAACGGTCAACGTGTTTGGAACTGAGATTTCGTTCGAGCTCAGAGCGTTGAAGTTTCGGTATGTGGTTTTGGGCTCGGCGTGTTGAGTCACTCACCAGAGCAGTCTTTGGCTTCTTTTCTAGCATTCCTTCTATCCGCGAAGTTCTATCATCAAAATATAACACTCGAAAATTGCCTTAAATATTACTTTGGGCCAAAACCGTTGTAATTTCCAGGAAGTACCTCACCTGTGTCAGCTAACCTTGCAACACGAACTAAATCATAGTTTTGAATAAATGGAGTTTTCCTTGTTGATCGTAGAAGACTACCGTTATGGAGGAAGTATGCACATACTCCGTTCATCTTCCGTGACAACTCATAGAGGAATATTCATTGCAAACAATAAATGCTAGTTGACAACCGAAACTAAAGGAAAGAACGCATGGCTTTTGAAGCTGGTTTATTATGTTTGTGTTGGTTTGTTTTGATGGGTAATTACTTGTGTGGGGGTTTTGTGGTAAGCTATTTGTTTTCTGAACGGTGTTTCCAATTAAATCTTGGTTCTCTTGCCTTTTGTCGCTGGATGTTCTCAGTACTAAAACAGCCGATTCTCGCCAGATCTCTTTTTCGCATGCGTTGGCGTTAATCTTAAATTTTATGAAAAAGGGCCGTGTGTTTGTGTGTATGTGTATGTGTATGTGTGTGTGTGTGCGTGTGTGTGTGTCTGCCAGTCTGTGGACAACATAACTCAAAAACGAAAAGTCGGTTAAAAACCAAAGTTGGTATTTATGTTCAATGTCTTTCAAGGATGCGACACGAAGATTTTGATGAAAATAACCTCACCCTAAACTACCCTTTACATGGAAAATGTTTTTGAAAATTTCGATTTCCTTGAAAATGACTCTAAAATGCCATATGTTTAAGATATTTGTATTTCGAAGAAGATACAGGAATAAGAGTTTGTAAAAATGTTTAATACAGGAGTAGAGAAAGTCATGAGCAACACATCAGATTTTCTTTTTTTATTTTTATTTTATTATTTTTTTATTTTTTCAGCAGGCCTCAAAACTTATTTGTAATATCGCTATTAAATTTTTGGTGTAATGCAATACCTTCTCTGTCTTCTAGATTATGTGGCAGAGAAAATTTAACTGTGCATTTATTTTGCAACTGGGAGGGCACGTGCTCATGTGTCGCTGCTGCTAGTGTGAAAGCCCTGCTTGTAAAGTTTGGTATTTCAACCTGCAACTCTTTGATTTCTTCAACAAAGCTATTCTCTCCATTTATGGTGCTAGAATATCCTCGGACATGTCTTCAACAAAGCAACGTATTATACTTACACTGCTGGTGCTCTGCAACCCTTTCTCAGTCACGTTCTCTCATTTAGTTCCTCTGAAAGGAAATCTTCTGTGCAAAAATCGTATTGTGGGGAATAAAGGAAACCTGTTTATGTTGCCGTTTGGGCACCTCTGCATATCCTTGAACCTTTTAGACCTTCCCTGTTCGCAAAGTTAAGCGAACTAAACTTGTTGAAAAACCCCATTTTATGGCGATACAAAGAGGGCGAATAAGTGTCAATAAACTCAGGAGATTTAGCTACAAAACAGCGTTCACGTAAGTGCTGAGACAGTTTTACTGCGGGACGCTAAATTGCCTTTCCCTGTGCCAGAAAGGAAGGTTTCAACAGGCTATAAAGTGTGTTCGCATAATGACTCGTGCGAGACAAAAGAAAGACTTCCTTTCTTCCTGAGAGCAGGATTCAAATCATTTTCCTTTGAGTGGGAGGGACAAACAATACTTTACACCTTCCGTTTTGGTTATACGCATAGCTTTTGACAGATTGTCAGTGGCACACTGTAACATTAACACACATTCATAATACTTTCTCATTGGACCTGCTGAACTATTTCAGGGAGACCAGTTTACATTATCTCAATCTGTGAAACGTAACACGTTCGTGGATTTCTTCATACAGTTTTGAAATTCCTACTACCTGTTTACTTGCACCTTACAAGTAAATATATCAAATTTCAGCATTCTTCATTAAATATTACAAAATTATTCACTATTAGTGTTATTATAAGCAACTTCAATAGTTCTTATTCTAAAAAATGTGGTTATCTCACAACTCAAAATACTAGTGTGTTCCCCAAGGTGGCCGTAAAATGTATAATTAGCGTTTTAAATTGTATTTATTTATTGGTAGAAAAGGGTTATGTCTTGATTGATGATATTTCAAGCGTATTTGTAAATTTTACAGTTTTGACCTGTGATCGCACAAAAACAACTAAGCATACAGAAAAAGCACATGCAATTTCCATGTATGTATTTTGTTGCATTTGTGTGCAAATTTCAAGTCGACTGAATAAGAAATTTTGTCAGAATAAACTTTTTAAGTTCATAAAGCACTGAAAAACACATTGAGAAAAACCTGATGTGTTGCACTCACATAACTTTCTCTACTCTTGTGCTAACCATTCTTACAAACTCTTATTCCTATATCTTCTTCGTGTTAGTTAAGATAAACATTTGTACAACTTATCGTATTGGTTATTTCCTTGTAGGTGAAAGGGGAATGTTAGAATGTAGTAGGTTTTGTGCGATAGTCAAATGTTTTAAAGCTTTGAGATTCTGTTGTCTTTGCACACTTAACATAAAAAAAAGAACAACGATGATCCATTTCACGAAAGTTCTAAGTTTTTCGAAACTCACACACATAACAAGGAATATCTCCGAAATGGTTCACCCTACAAGAAAATTTATTGGGACATAAATTGAGTATTTTAGGAAGTTCTACATGTTTTCTATAGTATGACTTGGTCTATCTCTAACGGTTTACCAGTTATGCAAAAGGCGTCTAGAGTAAATGCGACTACAGGGGCTATAGCCAGAAAATTCAAAATATATATATATTTCATTTATCATAAAAATATCTCACACATATAACATTTTAATCAAATGATTAAAGAAAATCAAAATTTTCGAAAAATTGTCCATGCAAAGGATAGTTTAGGGTGAGGATATTTTCTTCATAATCTCCGTGCCGCATCCTTGAAGGACATTAAACTTAATACCAACTTTGGTTTTTAACCGACTTTTCGTTTTAGAGTTATGTTGTCCAAAGACTGACAGACACAGTCCGACACCAGCAACATGCGGTAGTCGAGAGGACAGCAGGAGAATTACACCGTGGGTCACAAATTGGCATCCCTGATCTATGGTAGCCGCAAAATTTAATGGCGGCTGATAGCGGTTTATTACTATTCTTTTTCCTGTTGTGCAAATAAATGTTGTGGGTGCATATTCTATGTATACCATTGGCCTTACAGCGTGATTTCACAGCGTGTTTAACTGTATAACATAGCAAGCATATGGCAAGCCTATGACTGGATTTAGTATCGAGCCACCCGCAATTAAATTTTGCGACAGCTATAAAACTTTTTTCTACTATAATTTTATACATAAAATTAAGGATTACTTTAAAATTCTGGGAGCTTTAAGTATTATTTTACATTCTATGGCGGTTGTAATATTATAGTTGCAAAATTGCGTCTGAAAAGGTACAATGTGTTTTTAACACACACCCTGGAGTTCACTGACTACAATTCTTTCATTCCTGACTCCAGCTTTTGTATTTCTGATCCTCTACTGTTATTAGGAATGTATAGTTCATTTGAAGTATAATTTTGGGTTTAATTACTGCTAAAAGAACAACTAGCAGACAAACCAACAAGAAGTAACTTGACAAGAAATAATATTAGTGCTCTAAGGAGAGCATATTATTTTTAAACATGTACATTTTAGTGTCTGCAGTTGCTGAGAGAACTCTCCAACGGAGGGGGAATCTTCTACTTCTGCAGTTTTGTATATTGAAGAGTTTAATCTTAGCCGTGTTAGACCTTGAGATAGAATGACGGAGAGAGAAAGAGGTAAGGTTTCCCTTTCAGCCCCATAAAACGAACAAAACAAAGCAACCCTACCTAGGAAATTATTGCTTGCGTTTACAACAATTATTATGTACTATCTTAAGAAGTAAGCACTCTTAAAGAAACTATCCTCTTCTCTTCAATTAAATGCACTTGTGCAGCAACCTGTTGCAGTAAATAACCCCGCAAGAATGCTACCAACATACCTTTTCAACAACGTTCTTTGAAATGACAGAGTCACCAATCCCTCACAAGGAGACAAGGAGTCGTCTGTCCACCAAATGACACAACATCTGCTTCTAGATGAAACAAGTGGTTAAAGAAAGGAAAATACTCAACATTTAGTTCACTTGTTTGCTACTTTCTTGAGAAATACCTTGCCGAGGTGAAAGAACGAAACAGCATGCCTCTAAGATTGTATTTGTAACATAGAAAAAAACAGATACCTAAATGCCAGGAAAATACTGCCGGAATATCTAACACTAACCTCCTTATAGGTAGATACGTCTGATATAAACCTGCTAGCCTCATTTTACGAATACGCAACCCTCCTCGCATTATCTTATCAATTGATCTCTCTCTTACACACACACACACACGCACGCACGCACGCACGCACGCACGCACGCACGCACGCACGCACGCACGCACGCACGCACGCACGCACGCACGCACGCACGCACGCACGCACGCACGCACGCACGCACGCACGCACGCACGCACGCACGCACGCACGCACGCACGCACGCACGCACGCACGCACGCACGCACGCACGCACGCACGCACGCACGCACGCACGCACGCACGCACGCACGCACGCACGCACGCACGCACGCACGCACGCACGCACGCACGCACGCACGCACGCACGCACGCACGCACGCACGCACGCACGCACGCACGCACGCACGCACGCACGCACGCACGCACGCACGCACGCACGCACGCACGCACGCACGCACGCACGCACGCACGCACGCACGCACGCACGCACGCACGCACGCACGCACGCACGCACGCACGCACGCACGCACGCACGCACGCACGCACGCACGCACGCACGCACGCACGCACGCACGCACGCACGCACACACACACACACACACACACACACACACACACACACACACACACACACACACACACACACACACACACACACACACACACACACACACACACACACACACACACACACACACACACACACACACACACACACACACACACACACACACACACACACACACACACACACACACACACACACCCTCCGAAGGAGTGTCGCCTTGTCGTGGCGGAGGGGCTCAGTACCTGAGCCAGACGGCCTACTAAGTGTTCTTTCGACTACTGGTAGGCAAGAGGTGAGGGGAAGCAAAGAACATTCCAAACGGGTAGATGGGGCTCGGTAGTCTTGGTCGACGACTCATCTAGGAGAAGAGGACTCCGAAATCAAACTCCCCCAGGGGCTCCTACTACGGTAGGTACGGGTTTGGCGTACCCGGGGCCCCGAGCCATACTCTCGATTGGGTTCCTCCAAGAGGTGAGAGAGCACATGCCAAACGCCCAAACAACTTTGGTCCACTTTTGTGTTTGACCTCCCACCTGTTACCTCCCTGTACACAGTCTGATGGATAACCTACGCGCGGGTCGTCGGAGGATGGGGTGACGCAAGGGGTGACTGGGTAATCGCGTAAGTCCCAGCCCCTGGTTATCATGTAGGATCTGTGTGCGTATCCGCTGATAAAGGTCAGTCCTGGGGAGGGGCCATTGCATGAGCTGATGCACTCCTGAAGGCGATTGGGTCCCTCTGTCTATACATTGGGAGGTGAGACCCTAGGGTGAGCAAGGTCCAGGCCAGGACTCTCACCTAAGCCGGGGTGGCGCCCAGGATGTGAGCATGCCATCGGAGACATTTGCAATGGTGGAGGATATAATCGCAATGAGTACATTCAAAACTCAAAAAAACAAACATTTTAAAGTAAGTGAAAAGGAAGTAGCAGAGTTGAGTGGTCCTCGCTACTTAGTAATTACAAGAAATGAGGAAGGTAAAACATTTAGGTCGGTGAATCCATTCGCTATACAGAAGGGTCTCGATAAGATAGCTGGCCCCGTGAAGAACTGCACGAGATCTCGGAACGGCACGCTGTTGGTTGAATCCAATTCAGCAGCACAGGCAGCTACTATATTAAAAGCCAACATGCTAGGCAGCTATCCGGTGCATGTAGAGATGCACAAAACGTTGAACTCCTCTCGCGGCGTTGTCAACACACGCGCATTGGACGATATGTCCAATGATGAAATTAAGGAGAACCTCGCAGATCAGGGTGTGATATCTGTTTATCGGGTTCAGAGAAAAGATGGAGGCGAATATCTGCCTACCCGTACCCTTTTCCTTACCTTTAATCGGGTAGATCTCCCGCAAAGGATAAAGGCTGGGTACGAGGCCATTGAAGTAAGACCTTACATTCCGAGCCCGCTTAGATGTTACAAATGCCAGCGCTTTGGTCATACAAGTGACACGTGCAGTGGTAGAGCTACCTGCGTAAACTGTGGAGGCATCGCCCATGACGATGACTGTACCTCACCTCCCAGTTGTATTAACTGCAGGGGAGAACATCCAGCAAACTCCCGAGAATGTCCGCGCTATATGGAGGAAAGAGCTATCCAGGAGATCCGGGTTAGAGAGAAGGTGTCCTTCTCAGAAGCCCGAAAGCTCTTACGTTTGCGCCAGCCCACTATCCCGAGCTCCGGTACCTATAGCTCGGTTGCAGCTAAAGCAGTACCATGTCGGGAAATCGCAACTCAAACTAGCGATATAAATGGGGCAACAATCTCAGAAAAAATTCTTGTAGCTAGGTCACATCCAAAGCCTCAGACATCACCTAAGTCCGCCAGAGCATCTACAAGCACCGCCGTTCAATCCAGCAGACCAGGAAGGTCACCAACAAAGAAGCCGACCTCGACAAGTAGACCGATTGTATACGATGCTTCACCGATCAAGTTTAAGACCGAGTATAAAAGATCCGATTTCCTCAAGGCAAGCAAGGTTTCTCCCAAGCCATCAAAGGGAAAGAAAAAGCCATCTCCTAGGAGATCCTCTTCAGAGGGATCCTCTGGTATGGCTACAGACCGGCAAATGTCATCTTCGCCGGTCCCCATTAGCAACCGGTTCGAGACACTCGAACCCAAGTTTGCTATGGGAAGACGCACGTCCTCGGCAGAGGACATGGAACTAGAATCTGCCCACACTGGAAGACCCCCAGTGGAAAAGAGGCGCGAAAAAGCGTCCGAAAAGAACGTCAGCCCAAGAGAGAAAAGGGCTAAATTAGTTCGACAACCGCCTGCTCCAAAGTAATGAAGAGTTACCTTGGAATTACCTATCCCATACACAATGCAATATGACTATCCTACAATGGAACGTACGTGGCATTCGAACTCAAAGGCCAGAACTTGAGCTCTTGCTCAAAGAAAACGAACCTCTGGTCGCATGTTTGCAAGAGACTAAGCTGCGTCCTCGAGACGCTTTCCATCTAAGGCGATACACCCCAGTACGGTGTGATGTTACACCAGAAGAGGGTGTACCGGCACATGGCGGCGCTATGATACTTGTCAGAGATGACGTATATATGCAAACTCTACCTTTGCACTCTGATATACAATCAGTTGCTGTATGGATTAAACTGCCAAAGATACATTTCACTATCTGTAATGTTTATTTGCCTCCCTCCCATGACTTCTCGCACATTGATTTAGAAGATCTAGTTTCCCAGTTGCCAACACCTTTTCTGTTGGTGGGAGACTTCAATGCGCACCACCCACTTTGGGGTTCAAGTCGCGCTTGTGCGAGAGGTACACTCATTTCCGATTTTTTGGACAGTCACAACCTAGCTCTCCTCAACACTGGAGAGCCTACATTCATTTCGGACTCTCATAACAGCTTCTCACACCTTGACCTTGCAGTTTGTTCACCTCAGTTGGCAGTCTCCTTACAATGGAATGTCATCTCTGATTTACACTCTAGTGACCACTTCCCATGTCTTATTAGTCTCTTGACGCAACATACGTATTCCACACGTATGCCCAGATGGCGTTTGGACCATGCCAACTGGAACCTCTACACCCAGTTGGCTGTCTTTACGTACAACGAGCACGACTCAGTGACAAATTTGGCGCAGCATCTCACGGAGACGATTCTCTCTGCTGCTGAACAGTCGATTCCGCGGTCGACTACACACCCCCGTCGATTTCCCGTCCCCTGGTGGACGGAAGAATGTCGGAATGCCATTCGTGCTCGAAGGCGTGCACTTAGGGTTTTCCAACGTCACCCTACTTTGGAAAACCTGATTGAATACAAGAAAATGCGCGCCAGGTCCAGACAAGTCATTAAGGATAGCAAAAAGTCATCATGGAGCAAATTTGTAGCTTCATTTAACCAACACACACCTTCCTCGGTTGTGTGGGATAGATTAAGGCGTGTTGCAGCTAAAACGACCCAAATACCAATAGCGGGACTAAAAACAGCCACAGGAGCTGTTGTTGATTCATTTGAAGTGGCCAATACCTTTGGCAGTGCTTTCGCACAAGTGTCTAGCTCGGAAAACTACTCCCCTGAGTTCCTTCCATTTAAAACTCAGGTGGAATCTCAAGGCTTCACGTTTCGTTCTAGAAACGTAGAAGATTACAATCGCCTTTTCACCATGGCGGAGCTGGAGCATTCCCTGAAATCTTCGCGATGTTCAGCACCAGGACCGGACGGTATTCATGTACAAATGTTACAACAGCTCTCTCCTGAAGGTAAGGCATTCCTGCTCGAGGTCTGTAATCGTGTTTGGGTTGACAGTATACTCCCAGAAAATTGGCGGGAGGCCACCGTTATTCCCATCTTGAAGGCTGGGAAGGACCGTCATCTTCCCTCCAGCTATCGTCCTATTTCCCTCACCAGTTGCGTTTGCAAGGTGATGGAACGCATGATCAATGGACGATTGGTATGGTGGTTAGAAAGTCGTAACCTACTGACTAACATCCAGTGTGGTTTTCGACGACGCCGTTCAACTGTTGACCATCTTGTGTCAATATCGACACAGATAATGGACGGCTTTATGAAGAACTGTCAAACCGTTGGCATATTTTTCGATCTTGAGAAGGCTTATGATACGTGCTGGCGAGCAGGGATTCTACGTTCCCTGTATGCCTGGAACATACGTGGACGCCTACCACTTTTCATTCAGGAGTTTATGGACCGCTTTTTCCGAGTAAGGGTCGGCTCGGTTTTTTCTAATTCTTTTGTTCAGGAGGAGGGAGTACCTCAGGGTTCGGTGCTAAGTGTCACGCTCTTTGCTATAGCAATTAACTCCATCTGGAAATGTGTTCCACCTGGAGTTTCGTCATGCCTATTCGTAGACGACTTCGCTGTCTATTGCACTTCTCAGCGCACGGCGTTTTTACAACGGCGCCTGCAGCAATGTTTGGACAACCTCAGAGAATGGAGCGTGAAAAACGGCTTCCGTTTCTCAACTGAGAAGACAATCTGCGTTAATTTCTGGCGCCGTAGGAGACGATTACCACCTTCGCTCCGATTTGGTCCAGATTCACTTCCCTTCGCAGAAGAGACGCGCTTCCTGGGTTTGATCTTAGACAGGAAGCTTAGTTGGTCGTCGCATATTGCACAGCTAAGAGCGAGATGTGACCGTTCCCTAAATATTATGCGAGTACTGAATGGCAAATCGTGGGGAGCGGATCGGACAATTTTGTTGCGAATATATCGCGCATTGGTCCGATCCAAGCTAGACTATGGGTGTATTGTTTATTCGTCAGCACGACCATCTGTGCTGAGAAGATTAGACGTGGTCCACAATCGGGGCATCCGCATTGCAACAGGAGCTTTTCCAACAAGCCCAGTGGTGAGCCTTTACGCCGAGTCCGCAGAAGCTCCTCTGCAATATCGGCGTGAGATTCTCTTGGCAAATTATGGTTGTGCGCTTAGATGTATGCCTAAGCACCCAACGTTCGCTTCTTTTTTCACCACCACGCTAAGAGAACGATATAGAAATAGCTCCCTTAGTCCAAAGCCTGCGGGGTTCCGTTTCCAAGAGCTCCTAGTGAAGCTTGGAGTGGAACTGCCTGTGATGTTCGCCAAGGGTGAGAGACTTTACCCCCCTTGGCTATCTGGTACGCCCCATGTAGATCTTGGGATGACCATACACCAGAAGTCCACGATGCCTATTTCAAGTATCCGCACGTGTTTCTTAGAATTTTTGTCAGGTTACTCTGACCGTAGGCATATTTACACCGATGGATCAAAGAACACCAACGGTGTTGGATGTGCTTATGTTTATGGAACCGAACCATATACATTCGGTTTTCCAAATAGCACTTCCATTTTTACTGCAGAGCTTTATGCAATTTATCGAGCCGTTTTGTATGTTCGCCGTCGTAAATTAGGTGACTGCCTGATTTTGAGCGATTCCCTTAGTGCACTGCAGAGCCTTTGTCAGTTGTACAACCCCCACCCTATTGTACAACGTATCCAGGATGCCCTCCATGTTTTACACGCTTCTGGTGTTGATGTGGTGTATGCATGGATTCCTGGTCACGTAGGTTTGCCTGGGAATGAAATGGCAGATTTAGCAGCAAAGACGGCAACTACAGAACCCAGAATTATCATCTCACGTGTTACTTCGGAAGACTTTAGGCTTGAAGTGCGGAGAGCGGTGCTGTCGTCCTGGCACGACGAGTGGTCAGCTCTCCGCGGTAATAAGCTTAGAGAAGTGAAAGAACTTCCGATAAACTGGGTAACTTCCTGTCGCACATCTCGTTGCGAGGAGGTTAGTTTGGCTCGATTAAGAATAGGGCACTGCAATTTTTCGCATGGTTACCTATTTAAAAGGGACCCTGCGCCTCTATGTCCGCTGTGTGACAACGTTTTGTCGGTTCGCCACGTGCTCCTAGAGTGTTACTCTCTAGCGCACCTTCGGGATTCTCTGCAGCTGCCTGCCAGACTTGCAGAGGTCTTAGCGGACGACAAAACAGCGGTTGATAGAGTTTTTAATTTTTTAGCGCAGTGCAATATAAATTTGAGGATTTAAAATTTTTAATTATCTGTTTCTGATTTTGGACATATTTATCACTTTGTTTCATATCTGGCTATTGCCACTGCTTTTTACCTTTGTATATTTTTCTTGTTGCTAGTATTTTTATTTTTTGAGTGAAATTTATATCTGGCTATTGCCATGAGTCTCTTAAGGGCGCTAATGACCTAGAAGTTGAGCGCCCTTAAACCAAATCCAAATCCAAATCCAAAAAAACACACACACACACACACACACACGCACGCACGCACGCACGCACGCACGCACGCACGCACGCACACACACACACACACACACACACACAGATCTTCATGTAGTGCTTCCCAAGACATCTATAAAACTACTCCTTCAGGGTTGTTCCTACAAACTAAATAATTGGTTTATTCATTTATGTGCATTGATCATATGGAGAAAGAAAGACAGAAAACGAACGTGACATTTTCGTTTTTTAAATTACTTTCTGTACTATGTACACTGGTGGTCTACTTAGCGCAGTGTTAGCGCTGCTGCTTAACAAGCGGAGGACCCGAGTTGGATTTCCGGCACCAGCGTGGAGATTTTCTCCTTCTGGAAGACCTGCTCCGGGGTACACTCAACTTCATTAGGTCCCTGAGGGTCCAACTGAGGAGCTACTTGATTGAAAAATAACGGCGCCATTTAGAGAAGACCGCATAACTGGGCGGGAGAGACTGTGCGGTATTGCACGCCACTCACGGCGCCAGTGTGCAGAGGTGATTGACGCAGTGTGAACAAGTTAAATAAGCCTATACAAGTGAAGCATTTAAAAATTCCATAACCAGACCTCGTATTTTAGACTAATATCAAGCTTTGTTTCACGAATAAACTAAAACTGATAAATATCCTCCTTTTATATAAAATATAATGTATGGAAGGGGTTTGTGTATTATCATTGTTTTGATCATTGAGATCTAATGTAAGGTCTTAGAGCTGAAGGTTGCTATTTTAACATTTGTGTTGTTTCATTAATTTTATTTCAAGAAACAATGAAAGACAATTCAGTATTTAATATCGTGGGTTTGGTTTTATTCAAATACTTCGTAATAGTAGTTGTAAGAAAGAGACATTCCTGCACAAAGAGTGATTCATGTTAACACTTTAACAGATAGGTCCACTCCTTTTGTAGAAATAAACCGAAACTGTCCTTCTCTAAATCTCCTTCTCATTCTTTGGTAACGGTCGGTTAATGCAGTACGGAAGCAATCCCGTCCAAAGAGCAGAAGGGTGTGGCGGACTTCCCATTGTTTCACATGACTATTTTATTAATATGCAATGCAAATTCATATCATTGTTTATTAATGATTTTATGTTCGAAATGCCATATAAACTTTTCCCCTTTTTCCTCTTTCCCTTCTTGCTTTACAACTCAAGGGCGGCCATACCAATCCACGTTCTCCAATGATTCCTGTCCCACATCATTCTCCTCATTTCTTCCACCATCTTGTTCCTCTGTCTCCCAAGCTTTTCCGTTCTATCTTACCATATTATCCGAGGTCTTTCTTTCCCTCTTCCTCCTTGTATCCTTGCTCATATTTTTTAGGCTTTTCTATCCTCTGCCATTCGATACACACACTCACACACTTCCATTGCCTTTAATTATATCATCCCATGATCTTCAACGTACTTCTCTAACCTTCTCTTTCCTTATCCTATCCCTAGTGGTTCATTTACTGCTTTCTTTAGATATTTTATTTCACTGATCCCAATTTTTCTTATTTCCTTATCTTGTAATGGTGTATTTTCCATTCCGTATGTGAAAATTGCTACCAATACTAATTGATATAATTGTAATTTTGTTTTCATAGACACCTCTTTCTTTCCGAGGATAGTTTTATTTAACTGTTTCAAACACAGAGGTGTTAATTTATTATATACAGGGGATAGGCCAAAACAATGTGAACACCTGTACTTACTTCGGAATGATTTATAAATAAGGGGTTGGACCCCCATTTGCCCATAATAGAGCTGCAATTCTTCTTGGAATATGAAGATTGTAGTCTCCAGTGGAATTCTCTGTCACACTTCTATCAGAACCTCTTATAACTCCTGTAGTGAGGAGAGAGGCGGAAATCTGTTACTTTGTCTCTTCTCCAATACTTCCCAAACTGGTTCGATGATGTTCAAGTCCGGCGATTGTACTGGCCACGGAAGATGCTGCAGTTCATTTCCAGGCTCCTCAAATCACGATTGTACTGTCCTGGCTGTGTGAATTGGTACATTATCGTCTTGAAATATGGCATTGCTGTTGGGGAACAACATTTGAATCATAGGGGGGGGGGGCACCTGATCACCTACCCTTCTGCTGTAACACGATCTTTGAGAGTAATGATGGGACCAGCAGAGTACCATGATATGACTGCCCACAGCATCACAATTCCACCTCCATACTTAACCATTGGAATCAAGCAATCAGGATTGTAGGCTTCTTTTGGAATTCTCCAAACGTAAATCCGGCCTGACGTTGGAAATAACGTAAACGTTAACTCGGTGACCATATGATTTGTTTCAACTGATCAGCCGTCCAGAATTTATGCTCCTGACACCATTTTTATGCTTCTTTGCGTTGGGTTTAGTCACTAATGGTGTAGGTAAGGTACAGTAGCTCGTCCATGAATATCCGCTTTATGGAGTTCTCGGCGGACAGCGTCGATAGATACAGGTCTAGAAAATGGCTAATGAGCTCGGCAGTCAGTTTAGCCGCAGTAGTTTTGTGTCGTTTTGACACAATTCTTGTTAGTGTACGACGATCTCAGTTATTTAGTTTTGATTTTCTCCCATTATTACTTTTACATGATGTCTTTCCATGTTTTGTGCTGGCTGTTGAAACAGTTATCCTTAAAACATTAAATAAGCCCCCTTGGTTACTGTTGCTCCAGCTAATCGAATCCCACAATCTGCCCCCTTTGGAACTCTTGCTAAGTCTTACATTATAGGTCTACCTATACGTCTGAATGGAAAACGAAGTATGCACTACTCGTAAACAACCTGTACTGTTGCCTAGTCAGTAATAAACACGCACATTCAAGCACAACATGCGTCTTATCTGAGTAATTGACCGTCAAATACAACCACTCCTTTACTACCACTGTTCACATTATTTTGCCTATCCCCTGTACGGTTTATTACCTCATCAATCTTCTGTTCTGTACCACTTAACACTAGGTCATTCTTTTATTTAGTCAATGTTGCAAACTGTATTTTCATAAATCACTGAAAAGCAAATTATTAAAATCGATTAACAATCAGAACAAAATGGAGAACAGTTCAAAACGCTTTGGTGATGCATCATTACTCGTTACCAAAAGAGCGATTTATAGTATATAAAAACTGTTTGATTGGCTAGAACGAAGTCGTTAAGGATATGCATCTGTGAAATTTTGAAAATCCACAGTTTTAGTTCAATTTATTTGAAAATTTTATGCAGTAATCAGAGCATATTGCATAGTATTTGTACTAAGTTTCATGTATATATCTATCTTAGTTCCTTAGATATTAATTTTTTTATTCAACTTTTAAACTGTTTTGAAAAATCATTCCATACGATGCACTTATTTTTTAAAAAAATTGTAATTTTATAATTAAGTACATTAATAGTGTATTAATAAATTGCTAAGATGAATTTTTATTTTTACTGCTAGTTTGGGTGTAAAAAATTGTTGAACATGAGAAATAATTATTTTTCTTAAAATTTTTCATTACACAAACCTTATTAATTTCATTACATACAAAATATTAAGTTTATCAAAAAATCATCTTAGCATTATCTTTTTTAGTTAATTATGAGGAGGTACACAAAATTTCATACATTTATAAGAAAAACTGCATCGTGCAGAGCAAATTAAATCAGAAGAAATGCTGAAAAACTGAAATACGATAAAAAGAGGTTTTAAAATTGCATCACAAAAAATAGCAGGTTTCTGACCTTTTAGCTGTTTAAAAAGGTGGCCTGGTAGACTCAGCTGTGTGTACTCTAGGACTTGTATAGTTTTGACTTAAAACTGTGTCACAATCATTGCATTTAACAACTATTTTAGATGCAAATCCCAAAAAACTTGTAAGTTTTACATCTAGACTAGCACGGTCACATTCACCACATTTGGTGCCCCTGAAAATATTCTGCCATAAGGTTGAGTGTACCAAGGTGAAGTCATGGGAGGATTCTGAAATATGTGTTTCATCTCTTGTAAACATTGAGAGTTTAGTGTTAGACACTGCTCTTCACAAAAATACAACAAGAACTTCGCCTCTAAACACTTTTGTTTCCTTCATCTAGATCTATAACATCAAAACAAACATTTAGGAGGGAAACAGAGTGCAAACCTACCGTCAAATGTTTTGAAGTGCAGCCAACACACGTTATGATAAACAAACAACCCTGCCTTACATTATTCCGCGAAATTCAAATAAGAAAAATGAAAAGCACTAAGTCACGCTCAAAATCTTCGATTTTAGTGGGTACGCCCACCTGCAGGGAGCCATTTAAATGACCACGTGACATGGTTTAAAGGGCCGTAGGGGTATAAAAAGCACAGAAAACAAAACTAGAAGAATCATAGTATTTAATAACACCAAAATCAGTTTTTGTGATTTTTGACAGATTTTGGGCTATTTTCACAGATGCATATCCTATGGACCAAAACATCTGCACATAAAGTTAGACTAGATACAAAAAGAAGGTAACTACTCACTCCAGTTGATCGAAGCTCATATCCCAAATGACACAAGCAGGAATCCAAGAACAATAATCAAATTCACGGAACATATTAATTCTTCTGCATTTAAGTCTTATCTATAGATTAATCAACATCACAGAACTGCTAAATAAAGTGCAAAATTCTACGTACTTTTGCATCTACGTCTTCAAATTTGATGCCCGTTCTTTCTAAAGAAAACCACTCCATTTAAATTTGACACCTGTGTTCTTTAACAATTGTTCTTTTAATAATTAATCAACGCATTTTTCCAAAATAAAGGTTATTTGTTAATGTTAAAAATAAAGTGAGGTTTATATGAGATCAACTATTTTTCTGTTGTAACAAGAAGAGAAAATAGAAATACATGTAATTCCTGGATTTCGTTTTGCTCAGTACAGTTGGCAGTACTGAGCAAATCGAACTGTACTAAGCGTAATAAATATGCATGTTTTAGGTTACTTTTTATAGAATTTTACATTTTTTGGTCAAACCTTTGCGATGTAGTATTTATGAAACGTCAGACAAATGTCATGCGTCGGTCTGACCTTCCCAGAAAAATTCTCTAGTTCTGCTCTAGAATTTATCGGTTAGGTCAGACATCATATGATATTGTCTGTGATGATACATATTATTTGTGTTTCTTTCCCTAGTTAGCATTTCTTCACCCCATCGTTTCATCAGTTGTTATAATTGTTCCTATATACTCTTACATATCTATTCGTTCTACCTTTTCATGACATAACATACTATTTCCTAAAATGAAGTTTCTCGGACATGAGTTCCTATATTCAAGTCAGTCGTAGCGATCCCGTCTATCACTCTTGTAAATGAGCGAAATACAAGTAAATACACTATAGAATGTTCAGAAAGCACCCCACTCTAATTTGGCTTGACGTGTCACTGTTAAGAGTCTATTTAAGACACGAGGCGTCGAGTGACTCACATGACCTTATGCCTTTTCCTCGGTTCTGCTGTTCCTGCTGAAGACGTGCTAGGGAACGTGAGGTGCGCATCTAAAATGCACGACGTGATCTTTGGGGGAACTTCCTTCCTGTGCGACACACATAGGATGTGACGTGACGAGACTTGGGAGTATCACACTAATTGCTTTATCATTCATTTCTTTAACATCAGGAATAACCGTTCCCCCAGCGTATACCTTCAGAAAGCTACAGAGAATCGTAAACCTGTCCATAAATTCCATCAACTTCCATACAAGAGAAGAAATCATAGAAGAAATAAAGTGTATAAATAGAGAAGATAATTTAATTCAAGGTGCTCAAATTCTTGAGGCACAAGAAATTCACTTATATTCTTCGGTTGCCTGCAAGAACTATCCCAAATTTAACACAAGGTGCAGCTCTTTGTCTTTCTTAGCTACACATTTCTAGCAGATGATCGTGTCCTTTAATGTTAAACTGTGTTGACATAAGACTTTCTCTGCTTCTTCCACAAGTCATAAGCCTGACGACCTGTTCCGTCCTCAAACATTTCACTCCATGTTTTCCTCGGTCTTCCTACTTGGCGATATCCTCTAGGTTTATAATTTAATAACATTGTTTAGTATTACTGTCTCTTTCATCCTTACTATGTGTTGATTGATACCAATTATTTTCAAGTGTGTGTGTGTGTGTGTGTGTGTGTGTGCGTGTGTGTGTGTGTGTATGCGCGTGCGCCTTTAATTGTTTCCGAATTTCTTCATTTCTTGGTCTAGAAAGGTATATCCAGCTACTGCTCTCAGTAGCTTCAATTCGTTTGCTATGTGTCCTATTCATAGTCAGTTTTCACTTCCAAATGTTGCCAATGGCAATGTCATTACTTCATAAAATTGCATTTGTTTCCTTTGACGTATTGTTTTTCTATGTTCTCCACATTGCTCGGTTCATTTGTCTTCATTTAATTCTATGTTCAAATCTTCGTTTTTGCTATATGATATATTAAAACCTAGGTAATTAAAACTAGGGACTCGTAATTGTTCTATTATTTCTTCATCAATACTTATATTACATGATTTATCCCTTTATAAGATATTGATTTTGCCATGGCTGTGAAAATCTAAGTTGTTTGTCTCAGATTATTAACACTTTTCTGTAAACCATCTTCTGTGCACATGAGATTCATTTTGCTGTATACCCACAAATGAAGTATATATAATGCATAATACTGATGATAGGGTGCAGTAAATTAGAACAGATTTTAGACATTTATTTAGAGTTATGAAAATCTTGTGATTTCAGGCAACATTACATCCTGAATTTTTCTTACACTGTAAAACCTAGTATATGCAGCTTGAAACAGAAATACAAGGGCTAACTACTTCCTATGATAATAAGCCAAAAGGAGTTTATGATGACATCAGCTTCCTTTATAACTACCTGCAGAATTGCAAGCACCAATCAGAACTCTGAACTGTCAGATCTCACTAGAAATGTTCTAAAACAAATTCAATGGGTACTTCGTTACTATTGCCTGTTATAATTCAAACCTAGGGCGATGGTGCACCATATTTAGTAAAGCCTAATAAATATTGCAAAGAACCCTCTAAACAGCCATAAAGTATGAAGTACAGTGGATTTTACTCTGGATCGTTGCTTCGGTCTCATGTCTCCTGGCTGGTTACTTGAGCACGTCCATCATTATTAATGTTATAACACTTAACGTCAAGTTCTTGCTAAAAGGGCCGGGCTCTCAATAGGAGGAATCCTGGACCCAAAACATTTCTAACTGCTTGGAGTTTGGTTAGCATAATAAATGCACTTCTTAACCTCTGTATGTGCGAATGTAAACTCTACCACGTGATCCCCAAGTTAATTCCCCAGTCACAACCCCATGACTGTGACAATGTTTCTTTATGTCCCACTAATCTGCCTCCTTTAACGTCTAAGGCGGCTTTTACCTTGGGAACAATTGCTCTTCGGCAACGATATTCACTTACATATGCTATCACAAACACACTGAAAAACTTAATTTGCTACACAAGCTTTACAACTCAGCATTCAGAAACTGCTAAAAGTTACTCAGCCTCCTAGCGACGTAGGATGAGCGACGGAACCTCAAATATTCGGGGTGCTTTCCGCCCGGAAGCTCAACGTTTAGAATTACATGTGTAATCCGTGTCAACGTCACACTATACACTCTTTGTTAATGACGCTGTGAATTGTCAGAACCATATCAGTTGCACCGGAGTGCGGGAATTTCGTTCTGCAGCAGTCATATTGCCAGTAAAAATACTGATATGGGCTGCGGTGTTGAAGCACATATTTAAAAAAGTGTCAACAATTCAATGGTAGTTTACTTTGAGAAACAAATCTCACATTACTTTTTTAGTATGATAATGTGAAATAGAAATGGAGGACTACAGAGACTGGTACATTGTAATTACAGGTGGTCAAAGAATGAAGCGAAAACAAAAATGTTAAATTGCTGCCCACATGTAGCGCGACATTGCAAGCTCCAAACATCTTCTGTAAAATAAGCTCGCGTAGGTGGTAGGCTTCGGTACTAGCAGAACTCTGTTTACATTAGAGGTGCGCACGCGACCTTCTTTTTTCCTACCTCGTCAGAACTGCAGATAACCTGCTGGCCGGACAGGGACATTACTGAAGAGCATTGTTGCCAAATTCATAGCAGTTTAAACACCTGTTGTTTTGCAGAACTACGAATAAGGGGAATAAACTCATAAAACATTTTAACCGACTCATCAATATACATTTATACGTTTAATTTGTGCAACAAGTGCCTTTCATCCTATATGTCCTGTGCATTGATGCAGTGAAGTTACGAGTTCGCAATTAAGGTGTGCATTTCTAATGAATGTGGAGCATTACTAGTAATGAGGAGTAATTTATATAACCTGTAAACAATGTATGTGCGTCCCTAACCCTAGCTACCTAAGTGAATTCTGTAGATGTCGCTATCATCTTAACTCGTTTGTATTAGGACACTGCCGGGCAGTTATGAAGCAAATATATTTTATTTGTATTAATGCAAGTTTTTTTAACGTTTTTGTAATTTGCTTTTGTTTTCAACTGCTATGGTTCTAAATGTTCCATTTTCCTATATTGGAAGCAGAAGAGTGCTTAATTTTGCTTAAATGCCTATCATGCTTGAGGTTCTTTTACATGCAATAAGTTTGCCACGTGAGATATCCGGCTTTATTTCCCTTCTGAAGAAAGCCATACTACAGACTTTTGCGGCATGTTGCCCCATAACTCCTAAACCAATGCCAGTTATTCTAAGTGACATTTATTGCAGTAATACCCTGTGCTTATCCTAAGTGGAATAAACATTAGAATGTTATAATTTTTTCTCAGAATTTCACACATGTACTTAAGGATACCAAATATAGCTATTTGTGAATTTGTGGACAAGGTATATGAGTATGATGGTTCTCTACTCATTTAACTTTCATTGGAAACTAAAATCACACCTAGTTTAGACATTCTGAACAGCTGGCAAAATAGTTACTGAATTCAAAATTATTATGAACTTCACGTCATGTTAAGAATCTGATGTCTGATTCATGATTCCCTGGGGTAGGTACAAACTTAACTAAATACCCTGATGTTGAAATGAAGTTTATTATAGAGGAGTAATTAAAACTCTGTACGCATGCTGGAAGGAAGTGCCTTTCTTCCTAATGGCTTGCTTGTTGCTTGCAATTAATGATCCGGAGATACCGCCAAAAGGCCGCCATTGGCCATCTTCTCTACCGCAGCGAGTGATAAATGAACAGTATGGAGAGATGAATGCGCGATGAAGGTAAGTGTTGTCTTACTATCTTTTTCACTAGCATAAACATTGAGACCATTCATTTATTGTCAGAAACACAAGTGCAACTAATTGCACTGACATAACTGGCTGTGAAAGTCATAATGCATGGGTAATTTCCTTTGTTCTGTAGTATGTACTACCAAAACGTGGTGTGCAATAAACGTATGTTATACTTTGAATACTTTCAACATTTGCATGTTTCTCTGCTGTTGCTACCTGACAAACAGAAAATTAGAATGTAATGTTGGAAGATGGCAGGTATTAATATGCCTTTGACATAATGGTTTAAAGGGAAACATGGATCACTTGCTCCAGGTTGCCTTTACGTAAAATTCTCAGCTTGTTGACTTCTCAGCCCAGAGATGATACTATTGCACAGAGCTCCTGAATAAAATCTTATTTATTACATCCAAATATCTTTCTCTTCGACAGTCTTACAAAAATGGTTTTTCTCACTTCATGTTAATCGTGATAAACGTTTGCGGAGACAGCTTCAGCACATTTCACTATAAGCACAGGAGCCTGAAGGGAAAGTCAACTCTTTGAAATGTAGATGGCTACATACAGCACTTAAAATATATTCGCACCATATCCACACAAAAAAGGGACAGCAAAAAGGAAATAATCTAGCAATTCAAAAATTGCATAGGAGTATGGAAAATTTAAACGAACAGCAAAGAGCAAAGGGTTCGAGCGAGGTAGCGCCGCGGCAACGTGTGCGACTCGCATTTGGGAGATCCTGGGTTCGATCTCTGTCGGCCGAACACTTGGGATTTTCCGTGGTTTCCCCTTGCCATCAGACAAATGGTGTGGCTGTTGTTGTAGTGTTTAACGCCCGCTTTTACTACTACGGCACCGCAGGCAGTGACATTGATGAAACATGGAATGAAGATTGGAGCACCGGTGGAATGAGATGGCGGGGGAAACCGGAGCACCCGGAGGAAACCCGCCCTGATGCAAATGGTGTGGTGAATTCTCTTCTCCACGGATTCCTTTCCCTTCATTCTCATTTCCCTTCATTCTTATTTCCCTCCCTTGTCATCTTTCAGGTTTGGTTACTAGCGCGATGCGTTCCGGTGAATGCGCACAGACGGCTCAGATGCTTGTGTTCTGGAAACTCTCCTTCCCTGTTGCCTTCTGGAAGTTGTTGTCCGGGCCGTAAGGGTATCCTCGTCGCTCTCTCCTTGGGAAGATGAAACACTTCGGTCGTGCGCCAGGTGTCAATATCTGTTACTATAAGGGATGTCTGTGCGTCTATGGGCTTCGTTGTCTCTATTCTCTGACCAGCCTCCGATCTCACTCTGCCTCATCCCTTCCTCAGGAGAGGTTCGCATTCCGCTATAGGGGTCGGTGGGTCAAAGTGCCCCCTTCGACTCTACACACATCACATAGAGCAAAGGATCTTTCTATAATGGCTGATGCCATGCAATTTTAACGTAATTTGTGGACAACACAAGAACTATATTTTCCGTGTAGCAAGTTTTTCTGCATGTATCGCATGATTTACCAGTTGAACAAAATAATAATAATAAAAAAGATGACAACTGGCTATTTGCAGAAAATTGACATACATTTCATTGGTTATGCACCATGCAAATGTGCATGTAGTACCTAGTGTCTGACAACCAGAAGAAGACGAGCTAGAGGAATGTCCTACGTAAACATTGTCTACCATCCACATCAATGTTTATGCACGCTAGTATCATATTGAGAGTTTTCCTTCGTAAGCCCTGAAGAAAATGTAAAATATGGAGACTTAGAGATCGTCTTTGTTTTGGAAAAATAACAATGCTTCGAAAAAGACACGAGAAAAGTAAATTGTAATTTATCTAGCGCAGCTGCTTTTCAAGAGTGTTGTAAACCATAATAAAGAAGATAAAAGGACTAGCGGTATACACGAATTAATTCTTGTCATGGTATATAACATAATAATAGCTCCTCCGTGGCGAACACTTGGAGACACGAATTTTAATGCAAATATCGCTCGAGTTAGAACCAGGAACAACAAGCAGCAAAAAGGTAAGAAACTGGGGTTTTGCCTTAGAAATAAAGGTACAAAAGAAGCATTTTACCATACACAAACATACTAAATTATTACGCCACGAAAGAACACAACGAACATACAAAAGAAATATATAGTTTTAATGTGTTGTCAGGTAAGTACCAAATACCTATCACAGCAGTTGCACACGCGCACGCCCACCCATACCCACCCATACACAGGCTCACACACTTTTCTAGTAAACAAATCAACTACTGAGCAGATTAACACTTCAAACGCTTTCTCGCACCTCAGACCTCTCTCACCTTCCTCTGATGGTCAGACATTACTTTAGTCAAAAAAGCCATTTTAGGCAAATGAGTAACAAAACATTTTCCGTGTAAAGGGTGGTTTGAGATAGGGAGTTTTCTTGAAAATTTCGTGGCACATCCTTAGTAAATGTTTAACTGTTAAAAAATTATATTAGGGGTTAAAGGAATGTTTAATGTATTTACTGAGAAATCACGATATAGAATTCAATACTTCCTTTAGTTGATGTAGGCGGTAGATGCTAGAGCAGTGGTATCATTGAGGGGAAACAGGGTGGTTGCTTTTTCCCCGTCCTAGTTACCCTTCGCTGGTGACTTAATAGATATCAGGACAAGGAAAAAGGCTGGGAGAATTGCGGTTGGGACGTGGTGACACCCGAAACTAACTTTCTTATTGCGTGAAACTCAAAAGAGGTGCAGATCTACTGCATTACCCAATGCCGATAATTTTACCCTGCATCGTCACGCCACTAAGCCAAAGCGAGTGGCGGGGGGAGTAGAGGAGAATAACCCGCATTGTCATTTTTGGCACCTATATGCTAGAGTAAGTAAAAAGTATTTACCTTCACGTAATTTGTCAGTTATATTTGCTAACATTAATATCCAAAGGTCTCTATATCTTAGTACGTGAGAGACCATGCTTTATCCCACGCTGATGTCTGGTTAACATCTGTTAAATTCGTCCGCTACCAAACTTCACGTTCGCTCAGCAAACTGATACCAACACGTTCTTCTTGTGTTAGTCTGGTGTGGGACTTGTTAAGCATCCTGTAGCTATATTGCTGTTTGTACTGGATGCCTATAATCAAGTTTCGTTGCATTATCTATTTAAATATTGAGTTTATAGAGAAAAACAAAGTACGAAAAGCTTAGATGATGAATACCTCTCATAAAATTCCAATATACGTCAAGATTTAATTATTCTATCCTACATCAAAAACGAAGAAATAGAAAATCTATAACGCAAGGAACAGTATTTTGTAGGTAACCGCCGGCAAAATAAAGAAGCAATCTCGCCTCAGGACCTCACGACTATATCTTGTTTATGAGACCATAAACTGACGGTGCACTCTACGAGGTATTGCAGTTATTCTTGTTAGTGTTAATGGGTTATTAGGGCAATTTGTTTAACAATGTTGCCTGATACTGCACAATATGCTCTCTTCCCACGTCCGTGAAGTGTCTTTATGACAACAAGTTTTATCATGCACTGCTAACCTAAACGAGTATGTTCTTAATACAATCACAGCAAGATCGTAAATGCGTAGTCTTATATTTCAGATGCGTTTACAATATTCTGTGTCGTGTAATAGTTGCCTAGGTATGGCGTTAACTTGTATCCGTGTATTTTCTTCTTTTTTTTTGGGGGGGGGGGCCTGTGGTTAGGGGAGAGGTGTCTTTGGGTTTTTTTTTTTTTTTTTTTGGTGCGTTAGATCACACACATATTTACGTTATCAATCATACTTTCAGACTCTGGGTGTATAGAGAATAATTTTCACTAGATAAAATTTACCATTCACCGGACCAGAATCCTACCCGCCACCCCTCGCACAACAGGTACCAACTGCTACCAACCTACTCTTTACCCTAGCATTTTATCAAGCTTTAATCCAGAACTTAGATTACCATGGGGAGAGGGTAATTTGTGAGCACCATTAGTAACAAAATGTGTGAGCAATTTTTAAAATTTTTAAATTATTATATCGTTTCATGTTTATAAAGGTAATATTTAACATTATTTAACTATTCCTTTTTTACATGAATCACATATCTACAGGACAGTACTTTACGACCCCATGACATTTAATTGTTTTTCAAAAAGACCAACAAGGAAAAGTTAACATTAAGCAATTCAGCAGTAGAAACACTGATTGACAATAACTTAACTAAGCTCTAGTCAAAAAATTAAGAGACAGAAGTTAAAAAATTACAGAAAGTGGGCACAAAGTACCCTGTCTTGATAATACTTGGTAATACTTAATATTGTTCATGGAGTTGGAGTATGTTAACATTTAACATTTTTCATATTTCTACATACCTTGGGAATTGTAAGTTGCACATTTAGCTAAAACTTTCATACTTTTGTATGTTCTGTTGTTAACCAAGCGAATCCTGCAGGTTCAGCAGAATGCTTCATCAAACGAGACAATATTAATTTTTCTCTATATTAAACGCTTAATGGGTATCTTATATGTATGACGTTTAATTTTTAACAATGTTTTGTATTTCAGCAGCGTTATTGGTATTTCTATGCAATCATCATAGAAAAACATATTACTTTGTAACCATATGCACGATGGAGGCAAGAAATGCACAGTTCTTGACCCCAACGCATACCATGAAGTCTCCATTGTGGCGGCAAATTATCTCTCTTTGTGAGGCTTTAATTGTGGAGAACAATGGTAAAGATTCGAACCCGCGACGGACGGGCGGACGGACGGACGTTTATGTTCGAGTGCAGGCCTAACAAAGTGGCTATATTATTTATGTGAGGCAGTAGACGCTCGCAGCTAACCATAAATCTGAGCCAGAATATAAGGTACACTGTGCACCAAAGGTAGGTGCTCATGCTAGTACAAATTATAGGATGGACGCTGTCACATCGCTTTGTTTTACGACGTATTATCAAGTAGTCAGTTCCTCAGGGGACAATATTCAAGGATATGATGGGAATATTTTCTCAAAGCTGACGTGACTCGCGACAGACTCCTTGTTTGTACTAAAACAACTTCAAACAATAAAAATTAATATAATGCATGTAAATTAAAATAACTTAGAGCATTCTTGACATAACTTACTCCTCCATAAATATCCACCTCGAGCTAAGACAAAATTGAAAAATGAATAGTTACTTATTTTTATATTTTTTATTACTTTACTGCTCACCTGTCCTAAGAACAGTCGTTATTACATTCCACCCAAAAATTCGATGTAGAGGTTTCACCAAAAGTACGTTTTGAGACCCCTGAACCGAATTAATTTAGGAAGAGGATGGACTGGAATGCAATGTATTAGATTCGATTGTATTAGAATGGAATAGGTTGGATTGAAATTAATTAGAAAGGTTGCAATGGATTGGAATGGGTAGCAGTGGGTTGAAATGGATAGCAATGGATTGAGATGGATATCAATGGACTGAAATGGATAGCAATGGACTAAAATGGATAGCAATGGACTGAAATGGATAGCAATGGACTGAAATGGATAGCAATGGACTGAAATGGATAGCAATGGACTGAAATGGATAGCAATGGACTGAAATGGATAGCAATGGATTGGATTGGAATGGGTTGGATCGGATTGGAATGGAGTGGATTCAACTGAAATGGATATAAATGGAACTGAAGAGGTTGAATTGGAATATACTGGACTGGAATGGATTGGAATAGACAGGAATGATTGGAATGGCTTGCAATTAAATAGGATAGAAATGAATTGGAATGGATTCGAGTGAGTCAATGAGTGGGTTTGTGAGTGAGTGGGTTTCTGAGTGAGTGGGTTTCTGAGTGAGTGGGTTTCTGAGTGAGTGGGTTTCTGAGTGAGTGGGTTTCTGAGTGAGTGGGTTTGTGAGTGAGTGGGTTTCTGAGTGAGTGGGTTTCTGAGTGAGTGGGTTTCTGAGTGAGTGGGTTTCTGAGTGAGTGGGTTTCTGAGTGAGTGGGTTTGTGAGTGAGTGAGTCAGTGGGTTTGTGACTGAGTGAGTCAGCCAGTCAGTGAGTGAGTGGGTTATGGGTGAGCGAGTGAACGAGTGGGTTTGTGAGTAAGTGACTGGGTTTGTGAGTAAGTGACTGGGTTTGTGAGTGAGCGCTTGGGTTTGTGAGTGAGCGCTTGGTTTTGTGAGTGAACGAGTGGGTTTGTGAGTGAGCGCTTGGGTTTGTGAGTGAGCGCTTGGTTTTGTGAGTGAGTCAATGAGTGAGTGGGTTTGTGAGTGAGCGAGTGAACGAGTGGGTTTGTGAGTGAGCGAGTGAACGAGTGGGTTTGTGAGTGAGCGCTTGGGTTTGTGAGTGAGTGGGTTTGTGAGTGAGTCAATGAGTGAGTAGGTTTGCGAGTGAGCGAGTGAACAAGTGGGTTTGTGAGTGAGTGAGTGTGAGTGAGTGAGTGTGAGTGAGTGAGTGAGTGAGTGTGAGTGAGTGAGCATGAGTGAGTGAGCGTGAATGAGTGAGTGAGTGAGTGAGTGTGAGTGAGTGAGTGAGTGAGTGAGTGAGTGAGTGAGTGAGTGAGTGAGTGAGTGAGTGAGTGAGTGAGTGAGTGAGTGAGTGAGTGAGTGAGTGAGTGAGTGAGTGAGTGAGTGAGTGTGGGGTTTAAGAGCCCGTGGACAGCTAGGTCATTTGTTCCCAAGGAATGAGTTAGAATGGAATGAGTTGGCATAAACGAATTGTTTTACGCCATGCTCCATTACCATAGGCGTTGCATTACATGTTCTGCAATTACCCAATTTACAGTTATTAATCCAGAACTAATATGCTATTGCATAACTATCTAAAACAATGACTGACTTTTTGCTTATGTAGTTTAGTGTAACTAATCCCTGTGTTTTACTCTGTAGTAACCTAGATATTTCTAGTTATGTTGACTTCATATGATGTATAAATTTCTTTGTATATTTATGCCTTAATAACCGAGTGAGATGACTCCACAGTAACCTGTAACGCTCGCATTCGGCAGGTCGTGCGTTCAATTCCCGTGGCTAACCTTCCTGACCCTTGGGTTTTTTCGGGGTTTGCCCGGGTCACCAGGCAAATGCTGGGAAGCATAATTACATCCTTGGAATTTCTTGTCCCATTTCATTTCATTAATCATTTCATTCATCCTTCTACCCGTTAGCTGTTTCAGGGTTGCTATCAGCTAAGGCTTTAGGTGCAGCTTGGCATGGATGATACGCCCACAGGAACTCTTTTCGTCCCTCGTTGTCCGTGGGATCCGGGTGAATAAGGGAGAGGCATACAAGGTGCCCCTGAATAAGAGAAGCACTTTTAGAAAAAGATTGTATATGTATGTACGTATATAAGACAATCCCCTCAAACGCAAACTATCCTTTACGTAGAAAGTACATATCATATTTTCCACAAAAGTGGTATATTATTTTGATTAAAATAACATATTTAACATTTTACATTACAAGTAAAGAGTAACCTAGGAAGTCCTCATTTGGAAGGAACTTTGTGTAATTTTGTATGGACAAAACCCGCTGAACAAGTAATGTAGACCTGTTTGAAGCCCAAGAATTATATAAGATAAATCTTGTTTTGTGCCATCATTCCCAATATTATCGCTGTTATTTGTTTGAATGTTTCAATATTTTGTCATCTGGTGAAATGCTGACTCCTGCACAGAGGATCTGCATTTAATCCTTTTTTTCCCCCTCCTATCCTCCTTGCACTTATAACGTCATTGTAGTGAAACTATGACAGAAAAAAACTGAATGGCGCCTAATAAATTACCATCACTATTCTTTTTCCTATTGTGCTAATACAATTTTTGGGCCTAAATGATATTTATATCACCGACTTTAGAGCGTGATTTCACATGTGTTTAACTATATAACACCACAAGGCGTGGCAAGTCTCTGATGGATTTCGTGTTGAACCGTCAGCCATAATTCTGCAAATGGTTATCTCAAGCAGAGAAAAAATAAGTTTTGTTATGACGGTTGTAGATTGTGTCTAAAAAATGATAGTGGGTAGAGAAACTTATGTGAATGTAACATCACAAATTTAACGTGATAACAAGGAGAGTAGAATATTTAAGTTTGTCTTTCTCTCTGTATCTCACTATATAATCTTTCAGGTCGTTGATATCACGACAGATGTGTTAGGAGTTACCCCTAGAACGGTGTGTGGAGGACAGATAGTCTGCAAGGTCCCATTCAGATCATCCTGCTTCGCTACGAGTCCACAGAGAGGGCAGTGCAGGACAACTGTACTTCCGCCTCTGTTACGGCCAGATGGCATTAGGGCGCCATCCAGTTTATTTGCTTACATTATCTTGGATAGATGGCATAGCATTCACTACCACCATCTATTTTTCATATACTATTGTTTTAGACTTGATGTGAAACTTAGGGTCGTAATATTGAATATCCAATCCGCTATTTACCGTGGCAACTGAGGGAAACCACGAAAAAAAGCTCAGTCAGATTGGTTCATTTCAATGAAAGTATTTATGTGATTCATTTTTCATGTGTAGATATCTTTGTCACCATGCCGACTACTTTCAACTTCAAATCAAGACAAGTTCGCCAGACGTTTCTGGGCGTTACTACATAGAGATAACATCAAGATTTCCATGACAGATCTGCAAGCGATGGGAGGTTTGTGCATGAATACGACGTGCTATATGGCACTATTGTGATGCTCGAGGGCGACCGAGGGTAAATTCATTTGAACTTTGAGTCACGCAGTTAACGTTTGGTTTTCCATTGGATCAGAT
The DNA here is from genome assembly GCA_030765045.1 of Tenodera sinensis. Lineage (NCBI taxonomy): Eukaryota > Metazoa > Arthropoda > Insecta > Mantodea > Mantidae > Tenodera > Tenodera sinensis. The sequence goes on along the minus strand of CM060968.1, from coordinate 94,670,848 downwards.
CCAACATGTATACAATTTGTCTCAAGCCACGGTAGACTTGCATCACGCCTGCTATGGACCAGTGGAAAGCGTTACCTGCTCCACCATATGAAACTGCACGAACTCGATGACGGGACGTCTGAAAGCTGGTTCTTTCGTGTGTACGCGGCAAAGAAAGCGGCTTATCGTTTGATCGCCAAAACTCTCTTCTAACTAAAAAGAGGTTTATTGGATTAAACATGCCACGATACTAATGCAAAAGCATAAAGGAAAAAACCATACATCCTCATGTACAATGCAAATTTGCAGAGCCACTAATCAGATAAAGTGATATTTGAAATCCATAACCAGGTATAAGGCTCCTTATATGTTATGTGCACTCAAAACGAACTGTCACAAGTAATATTATAAGACGACTTAAACAGTAACTAACTATTCCAGAAATTTCTATGAAAATATAGAAAACAGAATCTATGGAGCGTACAGAGTGATGACCTTGAAGTGGGTGGTCAGCCAAGCACCAGGTACGATAGTGAGGAGGATGATATGAAATACAGGCAAAATGGATGATTGGAAGGGTTATGATGGAGCAGTTCGTGAAGTGAGTGGCGAGGAAAACCGGAGAACCCGTAGAAAACCCACCCAAATGCCGCTTCGTCCACCATGAATACCACATATGGATCCCTGGGATCAAACCGGGCTGCATTGGTGATAGGCGAACAGTCTAACCACTCGGCCATGGCGTCGCCGGGAAAATATTTTACCAGAAAAATTTAAATTTTATAAAAAATAACCTAAAGTATATTCACTTCGATTAGTGTAGTTCGACTTACTTAGCACTGCCGGCTGCCTCATCTGTGGTACAATAATTACGTTGTAAGGAAATCATCTGTTGAAAGACACCATAACAGAGTGCATGCAAAAGCACATGGTAAAATTATAAGGGATACTAAGGGGGAAGAATTTAGGAGGCTGCTCTATTTTGCAGAAAACCTTTCCTTATCCGGAAATGAGGTTTGAACCAAAACTTTGTAGATCATTAAAACACAAGACCAGAATTATCCTTAAAAATCCAAATTAATTAGTTTAACACTGCGCGATGCGCGCATAAACATTACAGAGTGAGGAAGAAACAGCGGTGAAAGTGAGGAAGAGGAAGACGGGAAAGTCAGCAAGAGAAAGAACCGTAGGGAAAGAGTAAGTGGATGTTTGCACCCAAGTCAACTTTTGGTAGTTGCATTTTGCACCTTTCACCGTCCGATGCACCGGTGCATGCACAGTGAGAGGCTCTATTATTAACTGCTATTAACAGTGCCTTAATATTTGTAGCACTTAGTCATTGCTAGTTTATTTCTGGCATTCCAATGCCATCACAATCGTCTCCAAATTGGAGCATGACAGCTGTTCTATTTTCACCCTGTTCACATCTAGCTCTTCCTGGATCATCGCGCACTTTGTTTCCCTTTGGAGTTATAATTAATACTTTTACTTGGAATTATTTCTTTGTACATACAATACATCCTTTCTGCCTTTCTTAACAATATAATTTCTGCTGCTTGTATTTGTATTTAGCTTTCCCTAACATAAGCTATGAACTAGTGCTGCTATTATCCTACAGAACTTTATTTTCATTCCTTTTGGACCGTATCTCTTGATTGTCTGTTGATTGTGTCACATATTTCTTGGGGTTTAGTTTTATTTTCAATACTTTTACTTTCTCTACTACGTATAGTAAAGTAGAGGAAGTATTGTATTCCACCCAAAAATGTGTTGTTGACATTTCACCGGCAATAATTGTTTTGAGGCTCCCTGAATCCAAAAAAGGCATTTTAGAAAAAGTCCATGTGTCTGTCTGTGTGTCTACGTGTCTGTATGTTTGTATGTGTGCTAGTCTGTGGACAGCATAACTCAAAAACGAAAAGTTGGTTTAAAACCAAAGCTGGTATTTAAGCTTGATGTCTATCAAGGGTGCGGCGCGAAGATTTTGAGGAAAATTGCTTCACCCTAAACTAACCTTTACAGTGAAAATTTTAAATGGCTAACGATTTTTATTAAAATACCATATGTTTGAGATATTTTTATGACAAATTAAATGTATATCTTGAATTTTCTGGCTATAGCCTCTAGATGACTTTTGCATAACTGGTAAACTGTAAGAGCTAGACAAAATCTTAGTGTAGAAAAATGTATATCTTGCTAAAATACACAATTTATGTCTGTATTTTTTTTTTTTTTTTTTTTTTTTTTTTTGGTGGAGTGAACCATTTCGGAGATATTCCTTGTTATTTTTGTGAGTATGGAACATCATTATTCATTTTTATATGCTAATCGTGCAAACAGAACGGAATTTCAAAGCTTTAAAAGGTTTGACTATCACTCAAAGCCTACTGTATTACCATGTTCCTCTTGCACCTACAAGAAAATCAGCACCAAGGTAATTTCTGCAAATGTTTATTTCAACTAACACGAAGAAGATAGGAATAAGAGTTTGTAAGAATGGTTAGTACGAGAGTAGAGAAAGTCATGAGAGCAATACATCAGATTTTTTTCCGTCGTACGTAATGCTGCTTCCCAAATAATTTAAATCTAGCACCTGTTCTGCATTATTATTTTGAACGAAGAGCCATAACTCGTTTCTTTGTGGAAATTCTGATACTGTAGTAATGTCGTGCATTTACGCGTAAGACGTATGTATGTACCGTAAACGTTTGTTGTAACATTTGATAGGAACAACACACTGACACCCAACATAACCGTACCACATTTTGGCATAACCCACAACTAAGGTTGAAGCTTGCGTTTTAACTGCGCCGAATTCCTTGGCTTGATAATGTTAATGATCGTTCATGTCTACATAAATCAGGCATGCATGAAGGAAATGATGAAAGTGAGAGTGAGGAGGTAAATGCCGGTATTGATGACGACTTAATGAGTATCCAACTGAAACTGAATTACAAGCTAATGAGACAGTACTGATACCCTGCAGAATGCCAATGCCAGTGAAATACTGGTAAAAGTTCGCATTGCTAAGTAATAAAATCCTTTTTGCCAACTTCGGTTATAGGCGCAAATGAGCACATTTTTACTTTCTCTACTACGTATAGTAAGTAGGGGAAGTATTGTAGGTATTCGACCCAAAAATTTTATGTCGAGATTTCACAGAAAATACACATTTTAAGCCCCGAAATAAAAACAAATTAGAAAAAGATCCGTGTATGTGTGTCTGTGAACAGCATAACTCAAAAACGATGGTCGGCTAAAAACCAAATTTGGTATTTAAGTTGGATTCAAGAATGTGACACGAAGATTTTGAAGACAATACCTCTACTCTAAACTACTCTTTACATGGAAAATTTTTAGAAATTTTTTATTTTTTCGAAAATGGCTCTAACGATTTTGATTACAATGTCAAAGATATTTTTATGGCAAATGAAATGTATACTTTGAATTTTCTGGCTATAGGCCAGGTAGTCCTGTTTACCCTTGATGTCTTTTTCATAACTAGTAAACCGTAAGAGATACACCAAATCTTACTGGACAAAGAGTGCAGTGAACTATTTCGGAGATATTCCTTGTTATTTGTGAGTGTTTTGCTGTACTTAAATGTTTTTCAAATGGAAGGTGGTTATTCATTAACTGTTTAGCACATTATCACTTTACCTTTAAATGGAATTTCAAAGCTTTAGAAGATTTGACTATCACTCAAAGCCTATTGTATTCCCATAATCGCCTTGCATCCATAAGAAAATCAGCAGTAAGATAATTTCTGCAAATGTTTATCTCGACTGACATGAAGACAATCGAAAAAGTTATGTGAATGCAACATTTCAGATGTTTTACAAGATTATATAGATGGCGGGTATAAGCCACACTAACTTTACAGGGGCGAAATTTGGATAAAAAGTGCAGCTTGCTTTCGGGCCAATACGGTATGCCAGTTATTGCATTCTTAGAGACGTAATTATAATAGTAAAGGCTTCACTAAAAGTTGCTTAGTGATAGAACGGGACAATGACACCCTACATAAAGCAATGCCCTAACGCTGGCTGACGTGATTAGATTATGTTCCAGATAAATGATGAAAACGAAAATGCCTCCTCGATGTTTTTGTTTGTGGTTTCTTTGATTCGTGATACTATGCGAGGATAGGTTCCATTGCAAATATCCGCTCGGTCGGCTCTGCGATTTGTGATTCATCATAGCTGATGATTATCCGAAACTAAACAGTAATGCAATGAAATAGAAAAATCAAAAAGGATACCTCACAACAATAACATATTGGCTTCCTCGAATACATGGACGTATATAGTATATCATTGTTATTCGCCTGGGGCGCACACCACATTTTCAAATTGGACGTCTGTAATACCTTCTCCCCACCCAAAGTCTCGACCGCTGATTGGTCAGTGCTCGACCACTGTCGAGTTTTTGTTATTCGCGCTAGCTGCAACAAAACACAATTCTCATGTGCTGCAGCGAAAAGAAAAAGAACAGGTTTAATAGGTTCAATGTGCCTCAAGGTCCGTCAAGGACGAGTGAGTGAGTAGATTCTCTTGTGGATGACGTGGTTGCAAAGGGTTCACAGCCCTTCCTTCCTTGCTTTCTTGCTCCAGGAAACGTGCTCTTCTCATGCTGCCTAATCGCTACTAGAGCACTGCTTTATATTCCCATCACGAGGCCTTCAGACCGTCATAATCGTCATCTTCTTCATCCACAAGGTCGCAGCTTTTGCATTCTTTTGGCCCACCATTTCAAGCTCTGAACCTGCGGGTATCATCTGCCATTATCTCATCATAAATTTATGTGTCTTCAATGGTCTTTAACAGAGCTTAACTGATTTCTAATAAATTCCATTCAATGCCAGCGAGAGTTGTGTTAGAATGGTTGAATGCACAATCAGTATATCTTCTCTGTTCGGCATTCCAGCTTCAGCTCCACCCCTGCCTTTACCCGTTAGTAATAAAACATACATATTTGGGAGTGGTAGCTATTTTCAAGGCTTTTACACCCTGGTATCGTGATCCTTTCTGTACTTCCACTGCATTTCCACTTACAATAGCCAGTTAACATATACTTGTGTGTAATAACTGATTACGGTAGTTGAAATACTAAGTTCCGGTTGCATAAATATCGTTGACTGGAGATCGCATTTAATCTAAGGCCAGAACATGAAGAGAGATTAGAGTAGAATCGCATTGTATAAAAATAATCTAAGGTTATCAAGCCTCAGTTCAACTGATCTTAGTTCGTAATATAATTTTGGCAACGTCGTAATACAGTTGAAAATCGTTGCTTCCGGGTAGCAGTAGTCACTTGTTTTTTTCACCTTCGGATGCATTCGAAAAGGTGCAGTACCGTAGGAAAATGTCGCAAAACAAGAAACAAGAGAGTTCGTCAAATACCACACCCGAAGAAAGATGCACAGTGGTGAATCTGGAAAGTACAAACATACAGTGAAAAAATCTGATGTGTTGTACTCAGATGACTTTCTCTACTCTTGTACTAACCATTCTTACAAACTCTTATTCCTATATCTTCTTTGTGTTACTTAAGATAAACATTTGTACAACTTATCTTATTGCTTATTTCCTTGTAGGTACAATGGGAATGTTAGAATGCAGTAAGCTTTGTGCGATAGTCAAATATTTTAAAGCTTTGAGATTCTGTTGTCTTTGCACACTTAACATATAAAAAAATCTGATGTGTTGCACTCACATGACTTTCTCTACTCTTGTACTAACCATTCTTACAAACTCTTATTCCTATATCTTCTTCCTTGATAGTTGAGATACACATTTATACAAATTATCTTATTGCTTATTTCCTTGTAGGTGCAATGGGAATGTTAGAATACAGTAGGCTTTGTGCGATAGTCAAATGTTTTACAGCTTTGAGATCCCGTTCTCTTTGCAATGAACAACGATGTTCCATTTCACAAAAGTTTTAAGTTTACCGAAACTCACGCACATAACAAGGAATATCTTCAAAATGGTTCACTCTACAAGAAAATTTATTCGGACATTAATTGTGTATTTTAGCAAGATGTATATTTTTTGTATAGTATGACTTGGTCTATCTTTAACGGTTTACCAGTTATGCACAAGTCGTCCAGTGTAAATACGACTACAGAGGCTATAGCCAGAAAATTCAAGATATACATTTCATTTGTTATAAAAATATCTCAAACATATGACATTTTAATCAAAATCGTTAAAGCCATTTTCAATAAAATCAAAATTTTCGAAAAATTTTCCATGTAAAGGGTAGTTTGGGGTGGGGCTATTTTCTTCAAAATCTTCGTGTCATATCCTTGAAAGACATTAAACTTAAATACCAACTTTGGTGTTTAACCGACTTTTCGTTTTTGAGTTATGCTGTCCACAGCCTGACACACAGACTCACAGACACACACACGAACCTTTTTCTAAAAATGCTTTTTTTTTTATTCAGGGGGCCTCAAAACATATATTTCCGGTGAAATCTCGACATCGAATTTTTGGGTGGAATACAATACTTCCCCTACTTACCAGTAGAAAAAGTAAAAAACCGACGCAGTTTCATTTCTCAGAAAGAAGCTGCATGGAAGTTGCTGGGGATCTGATTCGAGGTGCATTATATGTTTCCTTATTAATCGTTTTATTTACATATCTTAACAATTATTGGATCAAAGCATATTTAAGTTCAACCCATTTTCCTTACAGTTGAACCATGAGGGACTTATTTCTCGCCTCCTCACATATCAAGTTCCATCATATCTCATCCATCTACTGTACTCTTATCTTCAAAACAGATTTTTCGCTGTAGCATATGAAGATGCTACTTCCACCTCTCATCCTATACGTGCCGGCGTACCCCAAGGCAGTGTACTGGGACCCACACTGTTTCTCCTGTCAATAAACACTCTTCCTACACTACCACGGTGCTCACTCTACCTTTTTGCGGATGATACCGCTGTTACCTCAACATCTTCAAAAATTATATGTCAGCTAGGCGCATTCAACAATATGCTGACCTACTGACCACCTGGTTCAATCGATGGCGGTTACGTATCCACCCTCAGAAAAGCCAAGCTATAACCTTTGGCCGTCGCCCGATGGTCGACGTGGCACCCATCCGCTTGGCAGGGGAAGATGTGCCGTGGTCTAATTGTGTCAAGTACCTAGGAGTTACCCTAGACGTCAAACTTACCTGGAAGACACACCTGGAAGACGTCAGCAATAGGGTTAATAAAAGAATGGCAATGCTGTACCCGCTTTACAACAGGAGATCTCACCTGTCCTTGGACAACAAACTGCTATTGTATAAGCAAGTTCTTAGACCAGCCTTTACATATGCCTGCCAGATCTGGGGAGTAGCAGCTCAAACACATCTGAGACAGCTAGAAGTTCTTCAGTCGAGATACCTAAGAACGGCTACAAACTCTCCATGGTATATACCAAATGCTACCATTCAGAAGGATCTTCACTTTCCCTCAGTGAAACAATACATCAACATACTTTCACAACCCTTCTTTGACAAGCTCCCTTCCAGTTTCAACCAATTAATACGGGGACTAGGCGAGTATGACTTGGACCCTGGAGAGCGCTATAAACGCCCACGACTTGTCCTTTGCAACGTATTAAAAAAAAAATAATAATAATAATAATAAAAACAATTTATGACATAACTTCCTAACGTGACATAACGATATACAGACATACTTTAATTATAATTAAAAAAAAAAAAAACATACACCAACAAACCAACCTTATTACCGTCTATTATGTAACACATCTTACACGGCCAGTAGAGGGTTGATACCCTGACCTGGCAAGAACCGGAGGGCGGTCTGCAAGATCTTCTGCAACCACAACCCTCCAGTGTTTTTCGCAGCGTCGTCGTTACAGTTGAACACAATTGCAAATTTCATTTCTTCATGTTTCTAGATGTAAGCCTCAGACACAATAACTCCGCATTTTACTCTTTGTGAAAAATGTTCTAGGTTAGGAGTAACTAGTTTTTGCTTCTCTCGTAAAAGTTTGTTTTTGGACATAATATAATTTGAAATAATAATCATGTTATCCAAATAAGTGCAAAATGGCATTACTCACCATTTTATTTTATTTAAACTTGTACTATTTATTTTTTACCTTCTACAGTTCCGTTGACCTAAGTTCAGTCAATTAACTGGAGGAATTCATCACTCATGTTTGCTCTTAGATCAAGATGCAATGAAGTTCGATCAAGCTTTATACAACTAAAATCCTAATTTCAATTTGAGTGAAGATCACTTTCAAGTGGTTTAACTCAAGGCTAACTTTTATGCAACCGGGCCGAAGACTAATCTCTCATTTGCTTTAAAATTAAGAAAAAAATTCACAATAGTCAAATAGTCAAACTTTAAATAGAGCCTGGGAAAACAGTTCTTGAGAGGAAAATATTTATTACATAAGCACTCTTGATTGCATCAAAATTCAGCAGAAAACACGAATTTAGTGTGGCAAAAGATATCCTGGAAACACACTACAGATGTAAAGAGTTAATATGTTACATGCAGACGGGATTTTGTATCTTTCTTCAGACTATTCTTACAAAATGTTATCTTTGATTCACTTCATGTTAATCGGGATAAATGTTTGCAAAAATAATTACTTGACATTTCGTTGTCGGTACAGGAAAATGACTTTCAAGCCTCTAAAATGTTGGCTTTGAAATCATACACTCTCCATATGACACCGTAGAAAACAATAAAGTAGTACTTTAACAATACGGGTGATATAATGAAAAGGTCAAACTTATAGCAACACGTGTGTCGGAAAAAGTTAAAATCAAAGTTTTTATATCAATTGTGTGTTTTAACGAGATATTGACAGGATATTCGCAGAAAATTCAATTTATGCATTGTGTTCGTCAAGTGTTGTAATATATGGTAGTTTAATTGAAACGTTAGTCGTTTCTGAAAAAATTAAAAATGATGTAAAGTTTCCCGTGCAATAGGCAAATACGTGAGGGTTTTTCTTTAAAATATTTGTCTTATCCTTGAAAAATGTATTGTCAGAAATGTATTTAGTTATGCTTTCTCTACTACGGATAATTTGGGAAGCATTGTATTCCACCATAGAGATTTTGCAGGAAATACAGGACTCCTTGAATCCTAGTGCACCTTGTGTCTTTGTCTTATTGACTGTACCATAACTAAAAAGCGAAAAGTTGGATAAATACCAAGCAGTATCTTCCAGGGATGCGATGCGATTTTCAAGAAAATCCCCCACACCAAACTACCCTTTACATAAAAAATGTTTCGAATGTTTTGATTTTTTCAAAAGTAAATCTAGTAATTTGGACTTAACATACCATATGTTTAAGACATTTCCATGCGAAATGACTATGTATCTTGAATTTTCTGAGCATGTTCTCAAAAGTCTTTTCATTCTAGATGGCTTTTGTACAACTGATAAATCGTAATGCATAGACAAAATGCCCTGTTTATGTCAAACAGATTTTTCGTGAAATTACCTATTTCCGAGGTATTCCTTGTTGTTTGTTTAAATATTCCAATATTTGTATTTTTCTTAAATGAGAAGTGGATACAGCGCCGATGACCTCAGCAGTTTCGTACCACTCAAACGCTATTTATAAACTAGGGAGTCGTTATGCCCTGAATATGCAAAGAGAATGAGATGACAAATCCATGACATAGCAAGCGGTTCTTGAAGTATTTGACTATCGCTAAAGCCTACTGTACTCTTCCCTTCTCATTGTACTTACAAGAAACTTATTTTTCAGCCACTACCCTACAGAACAAAGAAGGGTTCAAGAAAAAATAATGCGACATAAAACCATTTCTATGAATGCATCTGTCGATTGATATAAAGGAGACACGTAAGTATTTTTAAGAACATTTTGTACGAAAGTGAGTAGAGAAAGTCATGCGAGTGCGCGAATCAGATTTTTCTATAAATGTTTTAATCTTGAATTCGTTAGGCCTCAAAACATGTATTTCCTATTAAGACTCCATATCTAACTTTAGTGAAACGCAATACTTCCTCTGCCAAACTTTGGTAACTATATAACCTATCTTGTGGTGCAACAATCAATTCCGGGCCGCGGTATATGTCCTGCCGCTGCGTCACTCACCTGAGCCCACTACACTACGGGCCTCTTGAGTGGCGTGCAGTACTGAGAGTGAGACATGAAATCTCCTAACAAACCTGAGTGTGCCCCGTTTTCCAGCGGTAGAAAATCCTCACGCCGGTCCCGGGAATCGAACCCATGTCTCCCTTTGGTAAGTAGCAGCGCTACTACCGCTCTAGGGTACGACCATCTTTGCATGACAAACATTTTGTGAGCAGTTCAAATTCGTATAGCAATTCTGCGCAAGGAAATAGTCATGAGTTCCCAGATTAACTCTTCATTATTATCTGCACAAATCGGAACTCTAGCATTACCCGACAGTTATTTACGAAAGCTTGCCAACTTGGATGTATAGTGCAGTGGTGTCATTGAGGGGAGACACATGAGGTCAAGGAAGAACGTTGAGAGTATTCCGTTTGGAATTTGTAAACGGACATGAAGCGCGCAAAGGGGCGCAGACGTAGCGAACTAGCCAATGTCAGTCACTTTTTCCCTGCACGGACATGCTATTAAGCCAAAGTGAGTGAAAGGGGAAAAATAGAATGACTTGCGGTGTCACTTTTTGGTACCTCTGGTATAGTGGCAAACCAACAGCATAAAACCTAATTTTCGTTAGCTAAGGGTCTTTGTCGAACACAGTGAACTAGGAAGCGCCTGGCACCAGAGTGTGTTGGCATTGGTTTGTTCCATTTCCATTTTTACGACAATAATATAATAAACGTTAAACTGAATCTAATATTTTCTAAGTCTTCTCCTACTATTTGTCCAGAAAACACTGTATGGAAGGATGCTGCGCAATATTGTGAACGTTCTGTGTGTTTTTAAACTAAGAGCCAAAATGGTCTTCTGGTGCCACATTCTGATTTACTTTTTGTTAACATTATTAAAATTGTGAAATAGAGAATTTTTGTTTTCTTGGACCAATGTTAGATTTAAGTTTAATAATTCAAACAATTGTTTGGGAACTCCCTAATTATGAGGGATCTTCCGAAAATAAGTAATTTTAATTCACAGGAAAGCTGTATTACAAACTGAGAACCAAAGAAGAAAGAAGCAGCAGTCGTTCGCCAGGGTTTATTCAGTACAAACTAGTATGGGAGAAACAAGTGCGTTGGAAACGTGGTCAAAACTGGAAGTGCATGCGGTCATGTGTTATCAATAGGCTAGTGGGACTAGTGTTTCAGATATTTATCAACGTCTAAAGAACATCTCTGTAAACAACAGTATGTGCCTACAAGTGGTTGGACGCTGGTGTTCATTGTCAGTGAGTAAGTCAGAGTGTGAAGAAGGAAGACTGATTTGGGCACCCCTGCAGTCCACGACTGCAACATACGTCCACTAAGAATAGGGAATTGTCTTAGCCGACAGGTGCCTGGATGTCGCACGCATTCACGCTGAGCGTTAGCCCACCACATGATTCACCTATTGTTGGGATATCCGAAGGTGGCACCTGGCCTGAGTGGTTGGATCACTAGCCTCTCACCAAGGCAGCCCAGGTTCAATCCTAGGTGATTACATGTGCAATTTGTGGTGAATGGCGTCTGGGCGATTTCCTCCGCCATTCATAACACCAACTGCTCCATCATTAACTTTCATCAATTCCACCTTTATTTCATATAATCTTCCCCACTTTTATCCGCACTTCAAGCCGTTTCTCCCCCACCCCCCCCCCCACCCCCTTTGGACTCACCACTGCGCTTCCAGGTTACGAATACCGCATTCTCCGGCTGGAAAACGCTAACCAGGTCCCACATTCCACCATGCTCCCTACTCATGACTCCCGTTCTCCCCGATGTGGGGGTTGCCGTAATCGGGCAGTAGGTCCTCCATTTGGTCCTCCGTGGGTTATTCTGCCATGGAGTTTTCGGTTTTTGGGATGTCCAAAATCCACGACGCAAGGGACAAGAGCGCTTTAATCGAGCGGTTTTATTGTTGGACGGCAATGCAAGAACCCCCCCCCTCTCCCACTAACAACGGACACTGAAGAACACATTGCCATCAGGAGTGGTAGAGATTGTATCGTCAAGCCAAAAACCCCGATCATCCTCCATCAGACTTCACGCTTTTCCTGCGTTGGAGTCAGCACAAGCGAGACTTACTTCAACTGCAATTGCTGTGAAGAATTTCCTGAAATTCTCTGGGCACCCATTTCTACCAGGATAATTTTTTTTTAAATTTATTTATTTAGATCCATCAGTAGTAAATACATGCTCTACAGATCTGGTAGAACCAAAATAAAAATCATAGTAACATAAGAGTAACATTGTAGAGGTAGGGCAGTGGGCCCCCTCTGAACTAATACAAATGTGATACAGGCTGTAATAGTGAGAATTTACATATTACAAAGATAGTAGAAAAGCAGAGGTGGAGCAGTAGATTAGTCAGAGCTAGAGGTGTCATCACTGAGAAGCAGATCCTGTAGAAGTCGTCGCTTCAGTCGTGTTGGCCGGCGACTTCCGACGCCGATGTTGTACGTCACAGCTCCTGGAACGTGGCGTAGATTGGAGAAGAACCGTCGGGCGAGCTGTCGGATGAAATGATGGAGAGGAAGAAGGCCCAGTTCGTGATGGAGCTGCTGGTTGCGTACAAACCAAGGAGCATTGGTGGCGATTCACTGGAGTCGGTTCTGGACGACCTGTAGACGCCGTAGGTGACACATAATGGCAGCCCCCCCCCACCCCCCCCCCCCACATCTAGGATAATTTCTTAAAATCCATTTCGCGGTACGGCAAATGTAACAGTATCCGATTGATGACACATCAAATTTTAATTACCCGCTACTCAACTTGCACACCTTTTCCTCGTTCACGTATAGTGTCCATGTTTAGTGACAATATTTTCGATATTGAATCCCTTAATGCAGATTATTACTTTATTCATTCTTGTTCGTAAGGAACTGGTTTTACAATCCACTTCAGTATATAAGCACCAGTGTTTCGCGTCTGTTTGGGTGGCTCAGTTGGTTAGACACTGGCCTACTGATCACAAGGTCGCGGGTTCAAGTCTGACCCAGACCGTGGTTTTTAAGTGTGCTTAAAAACGACAACTCCATGTCAGTGGATTTACTGGCATGTAAAAGAACTCCTGTGCGACGAAATTCCTGCACACCGGCGACGCTGATGAGATCCTAGCAATTAACAGCGTCGCTAAAGAAACAATTTTAATTTGTTTAATCTATTGTTCGTACAGATAAGAAGTAACTCCAGTCTAGCGTGTATATCTCTCGCTCTCTGTCTTCTCAACAGGAAGAATAAAGAATAATCGACAAGATACCTTCAAGCGACTGTGAGGTCATCATCTTATGTAAAACAGGTACCCATGTCGAAAGCTATAGTGTTTCTGCGAAGGATGTCATCAAAACGTCATTTCAAGAAAATTAAAAAGAAATCTAAACATATTCCTTTTGTAATGCATTTGGCAAGATGCTAAAGAAGCAGAGAATTCTCACTCTAATGGAGTTTCCTTGGAAGGTTGCGACCACAAAGGCTAATGACGTCACCTCTGCGGATAGCGTCATGGTAGTGAGCTCAGCAGAGGCGCGAGGTCATGGATAAGTTGTATCCTGCTTGATTATGGATGTTCCAGTGCCATCTCCCACCCCATAATTTTCATCGCTACAAAAACTGACGGCCGTTAAGAGTTTTACACCAGACTCATTTGTTTCCACAGCTAAAAAACAGGCCTCAAAACCAGCCTGACTCAGACAACTCTATGTTGTTTCTCTATTGTATTTTCCTGCCTTTTATGCAAAACGTTTCAGAAACTTTCACTGCAATAGCATGTATTTACAACTGGAATAAAAGACGTAGGGATAAATGATGGAGTTTTGGAAACTAATAGACTGACAATATTAAACACAGAAGGGAAAACTAGGATTGCGCATGTACTTGGTCACTGGTACATTTAGTTCTCGATACCAGAACTTGTTTTTTCTTTATAATATTTTAATGAACTATTTAGCTCTACAGATGTTAATATTTTCAGGTGTAGTTTAACAGCTGAATGAGCTGTTGAGATTACTAGCTTCCATTAAATAAATAGTAGATATTATTAGCTGTTGTAATTTTATGAGATGGTTAATTTTGCCTTTCTCTCCAAAGTAATATCGATATGAATGTTTGTTTCTTATCGAGTGGGATTGTGCAGGCGGTAACGTCTGTGGCCCTCATTAGGGCGGTCACGGGTTCAATCCCCGTGACCGACCTATCTGACCCATGGGCTTTTCGGAGGTTTCCCCAGGTCTCCAAGCGAATGCTGGGAAGGATTTCCGTGTCCTCAGAATTTCCTGTGCCTCCATTCGTTACATTAATCACTTAATGACACCCTTCAGGGTTGGAAGCGTCGGCAGCAGCACGCGAGGGTGAACAAATTCGCTCTGGAAATCTCATCCTCCGGTTCGAAGGCGAGCCTACTGGTTTCCGGAGCTTCCCAGGGATGGTCCAAACCTGAAACGGGGGAGGGGAACCGGTTGGTAGTACAAACCTGAGGGGGGGTGGTCTATCATGGTGACAGTGGCCACCCTTAGGATCGATTCACCACATCCATCCTCACCCGGGGTGCCGCGTAAGGGACATAGGCACGAAAGATTGCTGCCTTTTGGTCGAGGTACTAAGTCCCCCTCCATAAGTTGTCATTGAGTCATCATTTTTGTTTCTTTGTCCCTCACAGGTTCCTGTATCATTCATCCGATTGCGATAAAGCTTTGGTAAGTTGTGCACATTGCCACGAAGGTTTCTGCGTTGATTAAACCATCCTATAATAAGTAAAACGTGAGGATTTTCAACAAATGTGTAGGTCTATCTATTATAAATAAACATGGTTGGTGCGTATGAAATCCATAAACTATAACACTAGTTGACTGGTCAGTAGAAAATTGACACATCTAAATGTTTCTTCATGGAGAAAATTTTTATGCTATTCACTTTACTATGCAACGTATTATATTCACAGGATTTCCTTTATTCAATTTTCTTTCACGGAACACGATCAGATGTATTTCTCTAATCCCTCTTCAAAATTCCTAAACATTTTATGTTTGAAATAGAAATAAACTAAGTAAACTACATGCAACTATGTCTGAAAGATGTAGGTATAAATAGCAACGTCGAGTATTCCATCTAGTGTTGTTGTAGTTGTGCTTAACGCCCGCTTTTACTACTACGGCACCGCAGGCGGTGACACTGATAATACATGGAATGAAAATGGAGCGCTGGTGGAATGAGATGGCGGGGAAACCGGAGCACCCGGAGAAAACCCGCCCTAACGCCGCTCCGTCCATCACGAATACCACATGCGGGTCCCTGGGATCGAACCCAGGCCGCCTAGGTGGTAGGCGAGCGCGCTAACCACTCGGCCACGGCGCCGCCCCATCTAGTGTCATATGTATATTAATTTCGTTTAATAATGTGCCACTTTATATCATTTCTTTATTTATTTTGAATTTAAATGCGAAATTATGGCTAAGAATAATTGGAAATATAAATAAGGTATATAATTTGGGGGAAAAAATGTCCCGGTATGGCTATCAAGTTGTCGGGATGACGTTTTACAGATTTTATTTCATTAGATACATACTAACACATCACTACATCATTCAAGTGTTTATCGGACCAGTAGAGCTGTTTACAATATTCAATGGTCTCTCGCCTGTCTATCTTAAACAAAAAGAAAGCAGAGGAAATGCATTAGCTTAAAAATGTATGAGCTAGATCAAATTCCCTTCGGTCATCCAGATTCGTAGGGAGTTAAAATGTTAAAATTTACGCAGAAATATTTATTTATGCAAGACCTGCACTTGGGATTTGCTGATTACCATGGCGGCTTTTTATGATTTTGGTCCATTTAAAAGTATTTTCTGCATATCCGTGCCCACCTCTGTGGTGTGGCAGTAGCGTGCCACGTCACATTCAAGAGGTCCCGAGTTCGAATCTCGCTTAGGATGAGTTACCTGAATAACATTTTTACGGTGGTTTTCTTTATCTTGAGAAGACGATTATCACGTAACTGTAAGCTTTGGGCTCTCTGGGCTGAATGAGCACCATTCCACCCAATTTCATTCATCGTCCGATATGACATACCATGTTAAACAATGATACACACTGTCGCACAGAGCTCGCCTTGCTCTGGTGGTCAGACGGTACAGTGTATTGGCGTGTGCAGAAAGCACTCCCCTTCTTTCCCTAACTCCTTTGTGCTGTTAAGCGTGGAGAACCAGGCTCTATCCATCTCCTCCATTCATCTCGATTCCATGTCATTCTCTTTATTTCTGTCATTGTTTTTCCTCTTTCATTACCCAGCTTCTCAATATAGTCGTGATATAACATACGTGGTCTTCCTCTTGCACTTCTTCCTTCAGGTCTCGCCTCTAAATATTGCTTGGGTTTTCTTTCCTCCGCCATAGTAAAACATTGCCATACCATTTCAGTTGTCTTTTTTCTATAATTTGTTTTACTAAGTGGATATCCTTATTGTTACGTTTCTAATCATGTCCCCTCTAGTCTTCCGACAACTCGTCCTCATTTCCATAGTTGTTATTTTACTTTCTTGATTCTGCAGAAGAGTCCACCTATCTGCTTCATATAATAAGATTGGAGGTATTATTGTTTTAAACAGTGGTTTTGTCTCTTTGGTTATTTCCTCCTCCTCCCCCCCCCCCCCCCCACAATGGGGAACTGATAATAAACAGAGTTGGCCTTCCTTATTCTACTTAAAAGATTTCCTGTTCTATTTTCCCCATCTTTATTTACTAATATTCCAAGATATTCAGAGTTATCCACCTCTTCCATTACATGACATTTTGATTTCATCTCTCTTTTCTACGTACATAGTTTTATATATATTCAATTCCAGTCCCTTTCTGATTAATTCCTCCTTCCATTCATTAATTGCCATCTGTAAATTATTTCCACTGCTTGCAATCAATATGGTGTCATCCGCATGTATCAACGATTGTGCCCAGAAGTTTCTATATTCTACTGCTGTTCTTGCTGTTCTTCTCTTATAGATTTCCCAGATTTCGTCCATCACAATAATAAATACTAGTGGGCTACGGCTGTCTCCTTGATTAATTCCTCTATTTATCATAAAGGGTTCTGATTCTTGTCCATTTAATCTTATTATTCCTTTTAGTTCCTGATAAACTGATTATATTAAATTAAACCCCGGCGCGACAGCCCACAAGGGGCCAAGGCCTACCGCCAGCCGCTGCGTCCCCCACCTCTGCCCACTACAGGCGTCATTGGTGAGGTGCAGTATTGGAGAGCGGGACGTGGTCAGCGCCCCGAGCCCTCCCGGCCGGTTATGCGGTCTTCTAGACCTGGGGCCGCTACTTCTCTATCAAGTAGCTCCTCAATTGGTCCCCCCGGGACCTAACGAGGCTGAGAAACTGATTATATTGCTTTCATAAAATTAGTAGGGACTCTTATCCTTTAGAGTTTTCCAAATTTCTTTCTTAGGTGCAGACAGCAGTCACCAGGTCATACTTTATCAGCCCTCAATGACTCATGACTGTAATTATTCACATTCGTATAATTGACAATGGTTTGGGTGTATATAGCTGCCTCCAACTGCCTGGGCAATGGTTTTCCTGCTGATACTGGTAAGAAAGAATGTAACAAAATGACTTTTTTGTATAAGTTTCTAAATGTATTTTTGAAGATCTGTAGGTATAGATACACTGAAATATATTTCTGAAACAATATATTACATAGAGCAGCTTTAAGAAAATTATGAACTAAAGTAAGGCAGGTTCCAGTCTTCGTAATCTTGCCAACCACATATTCCCAGATTTTGTTACATTGAAGTGATTATATTTATTTTAATGATTTGACCAGGATGCATAGCGTTAAATCTCTGGCATATTTATACGCAATTAATGTTCTAGTTAGTCTGACAAACATTTAGTTTTCATATGAAGTGATATTTGTGTGCATTTCATTGATATTATTTCAGAACTTACTTCCAATGTGCTGTAAAAATAAAAGCATATTCTAAGTTAAGCAGAGTGAACTCAGACCGCTTTACTTTCGGAGTTACTGCAGCTGCTAAGAAACAAAAACTGGTCCTTTTATTAGTCGAAGTACATATAAAAAGTACCCTTTTGCTTGAGTGTTGTTTTGACAGTTAATTACGTCCTTGATCTATACAGCTACTTTTTTGCAAGTTGGGCAACTGCCGTCTTTTGTATTAATACTTACACCTCCAACTTTTCCGAAAATAGGAACTAAACATGAGACTAGCTTTAAAAGTAAAATATACTAAATTTTAATAATATCACACCATATTTCTATTGTAACTATCCTGTAAATTACACTGTCTTATCTAGCCGTAGCACATTATATCTAGCACAGCTATAGGCTGTGAATTTGAGACAAATGCGTGTATTAGCAAGGAAAATCGCTTTGTTCAAAGATATGACTGTCGAATTGTTTTGGAAGCTGCCGATTTGTAGGGAGCGAACTTTTATATAGGAAACAGAAGGTTGCCGAGTTTGGACTATAGGATGTGAGAGAGGCCAGTCATATGATCGCAACATAGAGGAGACAAGGTACAGTTGACGCAACAACGTTGTAGATAACTTACATTCAAAGCTGTCACTATTTGCAGTAAAATATTCACTCACAATTCTTGTACAAATTCAGCAATACGTGAACATTTCAATTTTCATGCTGGAAGCATTTTACACTGTGTGGAACTAGTGAACATATTTGGGGAACACTATGCACTGTAGGCAGTGAGCCCAGATAATAGTGTTGCCACTGTACGCGCGCGATGACATCACACTCTGTCCATATGGCAGATAATTTGCGATCGCCTCAGTTCGCGATAGCTGTATAAAGGTTGGAACCCTACCGATTCGTTTTGAGTTGGAGCTGACCAATGCTGATTTCAGCACTTAGAAAGTACCCTCCAAATATGTATAAAGAGAGCCTTTAATCCGGTCACTCTCTGTGTCAACTGGATTCCAAGTCATTTGATATTTATACGTATCGTACTCAGTCACATGGTTATAATCTACCGAGAGTTGAACACGCAGAATTATGGACCGCAGGACCACCTCCACATCTCTTCAGGTAACCACAGCTGCCAGGTGCAGCTTGTATATGTAATCTGAGGTACAGTATAGTATAAAACGGCATTCATACTGTGACAAAATAATTTCAGTTACTTTTTTCTCTCTTCTTCTTCTTCGTCTTCTTCTCCTCTTTCTCTTCATGGAATAGGAGAGCCTCCTGTTCTGTCCCCAACTTTCCACCTTGCTCTTGGTTGACCGACATCTCTTCTCCCTTGTGGCTTGTAATCCTATACCTGTTTCGCTAGTCGTTCTTTGTTCATTCTTCTTAGATGGTTCGACCAATGAAGTCTGTATTTCCCTGTTTTGTCTGTAATTGGGAGCAGGTTTTAATTATTTCTTCTATCGTCATTTCTATATCTATCCTATCTTTTGTATCCTCTTACTCTGAGAATTTTCATTTCCGCTGACTGTATTCTATCATTTTTCTTCAAGGTCCATACTTCACAACCACATAGAAGAGTCGCTGCAGCCATAGTCTGATACAATTTTATTTACGCTTCTTTTCTTGTTTTCTTCTTTAAGTTCTTTGCAAATTTGCCAAATATAGCCTGGAAGCGTTGTGTTTTAATATTCACATCCTTATCATAATCGTGATATCGCAACCTAGGTATTTAAAATGTCACACTTGTTTTAAAACGGTATTACTTATTATTATTTTACTTCTAACTGGATGTTTTCATCTGAAAGCCATTACTTGCCTTTTGTAATGAGATTTTTAAATTATATTCTTCACACATTTAATTTGGGTATGCCCTTTTGTGACTTATGTTCACTATCCTGGATAAGTATGTAATTTGCGAATAAAAGAGTATTTAAAATATTTACTTTTTTCTCTTATTACCTTATTTCTCTTCTTAAACTGAAACACCCAAAAATAGTTTCGTTTTATTTTTAACACAGTGTATAATTGGTCGTGACCTTGCATCTTACAGCTGTTCTGTCTTATCGTAACCTTTACAAAAAGGGCTAATACTGGTCACACAAACAACTCGTACAATTCGCTCACTAAAAAACTGCTTCAGTTCAAGACTGTTTCCTACGTGACGACTAAATGTTCAAAACTGTCTCTCAAGCTATTCAATCTCGTATCTCCCTCCCTCCCTCCTCTCTCTCTCCCTCCCTCCCTCCCTCCTCTCTCTCTCCCTCCCTCCTCTCTCTCTCTCTCTTTCTCTCTCTCTCAGCGATGACTGTACAACACACACACGCGCACGATCACTTATAACTATAATTTAATTGCTAACAGCTCTCTCGTTCAACGTTTAAGAATTCCGAAGATTTGCACATCTCTCGCCACGCTTTTGCTTATATAAGTGATAATGGCGTAACACCGATTTTGCTTGAACTCTACGCTTTCTGCCATGCTCACAGTCATCGCTGTTCTGACCGCTCCACTGTCGTCGGACCACGTATTTACAAGCAGTGGTGTGAGTAGCTTGACCTTGAGGGACTTTGAGACGCGTGGTCGCCGGCCTACGTCACATTAAAATTATTAAAATAGGTTTTAGAACCTATTTTACTAAGAGCAAAATTTATGTCTTCAAAATTTGCTTTTTGCTTAAATGTTCCCTGTTGGACACAATTCTGGGATTTTATGCTATAAGCAGATTATAGCATGTTCTAAATTCAATAGCTGCTTTAGGCGAAATAGTGTGACAAAATAACAACAAAGTCGCTCACTTTTTCTGTCGCTTTATTTCTCTTCTAAAACTGAAGCACAAAACACAGTTCTCTTTTACCGTCGTTAACACAATCTAAAGTTTTTCTGATCATACAGCTCACAGCTGTTCTGTCTTATCGTAATCTTGACACACTTTTCTGGCTTCCTCCGTCTCACAAACATCTGACTTTGACGATACAATCACTCAACACTCAATAAAATTGCTAACAGCTTATGATTCCATCGCATAGAACTACTACCCTCACCGTCCTGATCACAAAACAAGAACTATCCCCTTTGTCTCACAAAACTGCCCTCTCTCGCCGTCCTGAAAGCTTATAGGTGAGAATGAGGTATGGATTTTTATGGAAATTCGTCCTTTACTCAATGTTTCCGCAAACAAGCCGGCAGTCGAAGTTCCCCGAACGTTATTCTGTTGGGTATTTACTCGCCGCTAGTGATGTGAGGTAGCTTGACCTTGGCTCTTTGAGCCGTGCACCCGCGGCCCACGTCACAATAGAATCTATCAATAAGCATACCGGTAACACAGAAATATTCAATTTTGATACACATACCTAAGACTTGCAAAAATAAATGTCAAAATTTTTAATAGTTATGTGTAAAGCCTTATATAAGAAGTGAGATAGGTAAGTATACTTCACAATTGATAATTAGAACCAGCTTGTGCATAATTCTCAATGCTCAGTGATAGGTTTTGCGATACAAAACCAAACGCACATTAACACTACGTCAAAATTCTCATATGTACATCCACCTCCAAGTTTCTAGGCTTACTGTCCCGTTTGGGGCAGTCACTGATTAAAAAGAAACTGCTCCAATACATTGAAGAGAATTGTCAATACATTAAAGAAGAAACCAAAATAAAGATGTGGACAGAAAAGCTTAGACATTTTTAGGTGGGAATTCAATAAATGGTTGATTTATTAGGTTCTCGCATAGGTTATTTTGGTTCCTTAATTGGGTTTATATCGTATGTACTATTTGGCAAAGCCATGAGGCGTATCGGAAAGAATGTGAAACTGCCCAGATGTTTACGTGAGCTCATTGCACAAACACGGCGGGACAGGGTATGTACAATCCGTTCAGATGCAATCATATCTTCAGGACAGCAACGTCTCATATATCGGCAGGTGCGAGAGAGATCATCTATTTGTTTTTTATCACTGACTATACGCCAAGTTACTATTATTTCGCTGTTCTAAATAAACAATATAAGAAGCGACCGTAGCGCTCGACAGTCAAGGTCAATACGGTTCGTCGCTTTGCCAAGTAGTATATATCGTATTTTTTTGTCGATACTAGATGTTATGGTTCTGTTTTGTATTGTTAGCATTTTGGCAGCCAGCAGTTTCAAAATGGAGACAACAAAGTTTGAGACTAGAGTCCTTCTGAAGCAATACTAGAAACAAGATTAGGTATATAAAGCTGCTGTCGCGGCTCGAAGAATATGTAGAGTAGAAAAAGGTGTAGTTAGTGACCGAGTAACGATTCATTAATGGAAACAAAAACATTAAACATTTACAACGTTCTGGAAGTTGTGGCATATTGAGAATATACGCCAAGTTTTGGGGGAAAAATCCACCATCACTCGGAGGTTATGAGAAAACATTGGTGCTACAAAAGTTACCATACATCGCCATATTAACTGCCTAAGAATTGTTGAGAAGCTGTAAATTTGTACAGCATGAATTTACACCTGATTAAGCTTTTTTTTAAGGAAACTCTTCTGTACAATTAGGTACAGTGGGTAGTTCAGCTAAAAGATGGCTTCATAAGGAGAATTGCCACGTGCATGAAAAATAGGTGCAAACAATCGGTTTGGCCCCAAAATTATGTGTTTGGTGGAATTTTTAACATGTGGTTCACTGGGAATTGTTCTAAATGAACGTGCAGTCGATGCGGACCTTTATGCATATGTTCATGAAATTCCTGTGTATATGTATATATATTGAGTTCTGTGTTTGTGAGCCTTCATACATTTGCTTCATGCATAGAACGGACTGACACCACAAGGTGCACTGTAATAGTGAAAGCATTTAAAATTGAAAGAAAACTGAGCTATATACGGGGTAAAAGGTAGTCTGCAGAATAACTGTTATTAAATGTAACCTTTCATTACAATGTAATGCTCCATTAATTGGAATGTCGAAGGCGCTTTCACACACACACATACAAGCAGCTAATGGCCATGGATAAAAAAGTTCTGTTTCTAAGAGTACGATGCTAGTAATAGGTACTTTATTAGAATTCTAACACAAAAAGTAGCCTGATCAAGGAGAATGAGGTCCTTCAGAGTGTCAACTAGTTTACATCACAACTTCAGATTTGACAGGTTATGTGCAATATCCCTGAACCATTATCATTATTGCTCTAGCTGTAAAAATGACTCATGCAAATGCTTGAGCTTTAGAATTGTAGATAAACCGTTAGATATGGAATATGAAGCATAGCAATTATTGCAGTATTAGGGAGCTGTGGTGAAACTCTGGTAGCGGCGATTGAACTTAGACAAAACTTTGCAAAATTATTATCCTACAACGAGTACTTGAATACTTTTTACTAGGATTTACTACTTTTTCTAATGCCTATCTAAGCTATGCAGCTCTTCAATTATATGAATATTATGTAGCACATTTCACTATTGCCTACTCAGTTTTCGGATCAACCGTTTATGTAGATACAGGATTTCATGGTCTTCATGAAGCAATTGGTACCGCATTCTTAATTACATACACCCCTGTGTTCCACCAACATATCGGATATTATGAACTCTACCAGAAATAAGATGAAAATACATGCTGCGGGCGCGTGCGTGTACCTTAATTAAAAACGAGAACGTTGGAAGAACATCATCTTAGAAAATACTTTCGTTTGTTTTATTTTCTAAAAAATATGGCTAACTCGTTTTTTCTTAAAATCCTAACCCCTTTCAGTATAAGTCAAATCAACTTTAGGTATAGGTATACAAAACAGTAGACAGTTGCAGAAATAATTTTAACTACACTAAATTTTGTGCAACTAGGAAACTACAAGGGGCATTAAATGTAGAGCGTTTAATATAAATTTGTTATTGCTTTCCCAACTGCTTATCCTCGAATAAATAGAGGAAGTACTTCATTTCAAACAAACATTTAATATAGATATTCCAATGGCAATACGTTTTGAGGTACCTGAACCCTAAAAGTCATCTTAAAAGGGTCCTTTCTGAAAAGCTTTTCTGGATTCAGGGAATTTAAAAACATATTTCTGGTGAAATGTCGATGTCGAATTTTTGGGTGGAGTACATATTTCGCCTACTTACTTTAATAGCAGAGGAAGTAAAAGAGGAAAAAAAAAACACGTATTTGCAAAAAGAAAACTGCACATAGATGCTTCCGTGTTTAATAATAATGCCAATTGGTAGAACACTTCTCCTAAAAGGTAGCTAAAGTTTACCTGTCTTCTCCAAACTGTACTTTTATTTCCTGTGAAGTGGTGAAGAATTCTCTGAACATGATAGCAGAAACAGTAACTTCTTAAAAATTATTTATACTTAATGCTACAAATATAAAATTATCGTATCAATTTAAACAAGAAATTCCAATTTGTAACACAGAAGAAAGAACTAAAATGTTTTGGCAATTTTCAACGTTTAGTCTCCCTTTAAGAAGATTATTATAATATATTTCTAATGAGATTAATTTACGTCTTTTTTATCTCCGTTACAACTATCGTTTCCCCCCCTCTTCTTTTCTCTTCCCCTTCTGCCTTTTTTGAGAAGAGTAAGCTAGCAGTTATTTTCGGATGAAACGCGCTTGTTACTGAAATTAAAGGACCCAGGCGCGTGTCAAATCACATACTGTAAGTTCTCGAAGTGCCAATTAGCTCAACAAAGGAAGTTCAACAAAGTTCGAGATGTAAGAAAACAATGACCTGCCCGATTTTACACAATCAAGCTCTTGGAAGTGAAGTCCTTTAAGAATGAACTCATCAGTTACATGGTTGCATTAGAACAACCAGTCCTTGTTTGGAAGAGTCAGTACTAAAATCTGGATGCAGGTGCAGTGTTATTAGTGACGCCATTTGGCACAACCCACATTATCAAAATGGAAATAAATGAACATGATGAACGTACGTGCTTGCGGTTCGGAGTATATTTAACGTTCTTCGTTTCTTATACCTTCCGTCTACTGTCTACAACAATACAAATGGAAATCCTCATTAAAGCTTTAACCGAATATAATATATGCTTTATCCATGAGGTTTAAGAATTGCTAACTCGAAAACTCTGAAGAGTATTCCGATTGCATTACTTTTAGCCATGTATGATTTTTCATTATACAGGATGGGGCAAATAAAAGTGGCTCGGGGAAAGGAGTTCCAGGTTACAAAGAAACACATCAAAGGAAAGAAGATAGTTGGCTAACCTGCTTACAGCAGATGTTGAAAATGACTACCACTCATCCATTGGCACCTTTGGTCCTGGCTTAGCAACCATTCCTGGAACAAAAAGGAATATGAAAGGCTCTTCTTCACCGCCCCATTCTTCATGTGCCCTTCGATGACATGCCACACATCGTGCCCACTTTTCCCTTCATGCTCCTCAGAATATAATCCAGTATAAAATATACATTCATCATTTGCGTCACCACTGCATCAGCTACTATCTCTTATTTGGAACCACGCTGTCTCTTATTATGATCTAGAATACACTGAAATTTCATGAACACGAAAATTTGTAAACATTTTTATACAGTTTCTTCTTTAGGTAAATTTTCTTCTAAGCAATTAAAGTGAGACACCAGATTTTTTCGTCACTTTAGAAACATACTATATGACACAGCTGGTGAAAGATTAAGACATTTTAAGGAAAAATATCAATTTTAAAAAATATAGAACTATTTAACTTTTTTAGACATTTATAATTTTTTTAGGAATTTCTACAAAGTTAACATGAAAGTTTTCACTGGTCGTTTTGAGCACTACATTATGTATATGCACAAAAAACACAGCTCTATCATACCTTTTTAGAAAAGTGCACCTAAAATTTCAAAAAATCAAGTCTTGATAAATGGCAAAAGAAGAGAGTGTCGTGTTTTTGTAACATACCCAAACTTCAAAACATCCCTGGTCCATATTCCTAACTTAAATGCCATAAACACAAACTTTATATGGGCTTATTTTACAAGCTACGTATATTCATATTATGTATAAACCATCTGTCTCTACCAACTACATCCATAATTCGGAAGTACAGAGTGACTCATGAAGAACTAACGCATTTCTATTTTTTTTTAATTACTCTGATATTTACTCAATGCCCCAACTTTAGCACCAAATTAAGCAGAATGTTCTGGAGTTTCGATTGCCTATCACTAGATGCACAGATGTTCATGTTTTATTCGTAATTGTTAGTTTTATTATCGGAAAATATTTCAGATTTTGTTCTAGTCAACGTGATAGTGGAGTCCACATTAAATGAACGACTCTTCCTTGTAAACCAGTACTGGATTATGAATTCAATTACAGCTACTCAAAGGGGAACCAGAGAGAATTTGGTGTCCAGAATCTTCCCCAAAGAAACAATACTGAGACAGACAAATTAGAAACAACTGGATCTTTGGTGAGTGAAAAAGGCAAACAATGTTCATCTAGGCTTCCCACAGTTGTTATTGACGTAAGAACACTACTGGAACAGTCACCCAAAAGATAATTAAGATATTTATCGCAGGAGACACGATACAACTACTCAATGTCTCAGCTACGAAAGGCGCAGCCGTATAGGATTACGGTTATCAATCATTTACAAGAACCAGATAAGGATAGACAACCGAATTATTGTCGTTAGTTTCAGGTGTTCATTGTGGGAAATCCTGTCATATTGTCCATCACATGGTTTACAGATGAAGCATAATTCAATTTATCCAGCTATGTGAACCCAAGTAACTCACGCTACTGGACCAGCGAAATTCCACATGTCATTCATGAAGCATCTATGGACCCAGTTAAAATGGGCCAATTTTTTTAAACAATGTGAACACTGCAGAGTACCGACGGATTTGCATAGTTTTCTGAGCAACTAGGCAATGTGGAGCTGTGTCAAAGATATTTTCAGCAGGATGGCACTACATGTCATTCATCAAATGAATCTATTAATCGGAATGGCATTAATCGGAAGTTTCTTTGACGATCGGATAATTTCCGGAAATCTGTGTCCACCGAGGTCTCCGGATTTGACATCGCCGGACTTTTCTAGTGGTTACTTAAAAGACGGGGCTATGTCACATAACATTGGGCGATATGAAGCACAACATATACGTGATATTCAAATTATTGACAACAAAGTCCTCCAACGATTGGCCAGTAACATGGAACGATGTGTTGTGTTGTGCCTTATAAGGATGGAGAACATTTTCAACATTTTCTATAAAGATAAATAATCTCCCAAAATTCCTCTGCTTTTCAGGTATAATAAGCTGTCGCTAGCTCAACTGTTTTGAAACAAAGAAATAAATGTGTCAGTTGCTCATAAATTAGCCTGTATAACTTCCTTGTTCAATTTGCACTAAGCAGTCTTCGTCCTTACTGGATTTATATTCATGCCTTCCTGTTATTTATCTACATTAGCATGTTGTTTATGATATTTTCTTCATTTCCAATTTCGTTCTCCCGCCGTTACCACAAATGTATTTACAATAATATGCTTCATCTACCTCGAGAACCCCACCCAAAAGCCTCTCTTAGGATCTCAATTTGTTTCAAGCTTTATATACAGCATGGGAAATATAAAATAAACTTTATGCGAGCATCTGGCTAGCCTAGACTTTAGTTTCCTGTCTTCATAAGTGAATGGCCTATCAAATTGCACAAGGAAAGGAAACATCATATTATAAATAAAGCGAAACCGAAACGTAACAACGCTTATAGCAGGACCACTTTCGACTGTATTGTTTTCCGGTTTCCCTTCTAAGCAAGACTCCACCCACTAGCAACAATTAATTGCCCGGAGACAGAAAACTGGAACCAGATGGGTGTTAGTCATTTGTTTGGCCTCGCTCCAGGTGATGCAAGTGGAACACCGCCTGGGGTGCATATGGTGTGTCTTGCACCAATGTTGCCACCCACACCACGTCCAATAGAGCGCAAATCTTATTTTGAATAGGTATTTATACGGCTTTTAAGTGAATTTCTGGAGACAGCACAATTTGTGACCTCATTTCCCGCGTCACCACATAATTTGCATATTAAGTAAGTTATCCCGAAATCGTGGAACGGGAACTTTAGTTTTCTGTACCCTAGGTAAAACGCGTAAAGTTATTTAACTCTGACGATTAGCCTATTTTATAGAATAAGTTATAGTTTACACAACGAAGGAGAACACCTCGAGCACTGCAATCTCATACTTAGGTATATTGTGCCTAACACCCGTTCAGGAGGAACCACACGTCCCACTACTTAGCTGCCTAGAGAGGACGATGAATGACCCGTAGGCCAAGCACCTCTCTAATGTACAAAGGAACAAGCAAGGAAAAGGAATGAAAGGGAAATTATAGATAGTAAACCGTGGTAAACGGGAAACTACACTAGCATTCGCCCATGGACCATGGAAAACTACGAACAACCCAAAGTCAGAGTGGACGGTGATGCATATCGAACCCGAGACTCCCAAATACCAATCTCGTGCGTTAGCTCGGAGCATGATAAATAGTGCATTAATATTTTGACGCTAAGCTCCGCGCACAACAGAGCATGGATGGGGCAAAACTAATTCACATCCATACCAGGCTGGCGAGCAAAAAAAAAGCGCTTCCTCACACCACTATTCGTGCAAGCGAACAGGTGACTAACAATAAAGCAGCTATATAAAAGGAGTTTTCTATGGAGCCTTCAAGAAAGATCTGACTGCGTCACTGGCAGCGCGTTTGTGAGGATCGAGAAAGGTCCGTTGGCGTCACCCCTCATGTAAGGAAACAAGACTACAGCAAAAAAAGTTACTTGGAGTTACAGTTACATACACGAGTCGGTCAACTGTGCGTGTGCGTCGTAAAGAAAATTTCACGAGTGTCGAGTGATTGCATCATCGTAGATAGTGCATGAGAGACAGAGAAAGAAAAGAAATACACTGAAAGGACCGAGGCAGGGTTACGAGAAGTAAAAGTTATGAGTTGTGATAGTACGAAAGACTGTAAAATGTGTGAACGAGAAGAAAGCTGTGTATTTGTGATAACATTTTAGAAGATAAAGTGCAGAAAAGTAACCGGATTAATTTTGCCATTTTGTCACAGTATGTATCCACTTCAGGGTGGTGGATTTTTCCCCCCTTCGCCTAACATTTTTTCCACTAACCAATCAAGTTTACTACCTGATGTTTCTTGTATGGTCATAACTACGCCACGAAATGAACAACGCCAGGCAGTATAGATTATCCGCTCTATTTCCGCATGTTCACACCTCAAAGCGTTACCTGCGAGCCCAAGTAGTGTGGTGTCATTGGCCTTACAGAAGGCATTCACTTCTGATATTACATTCGTCTCCCAAGGCCTGCGCACTCTACGTACACCTTTCGCTTCATCCCTCGGGGGGAACAAACACATATGGCTTGTGTGTGCCATGTTTATTTGGAGGAACTAACCAACGTGAAAACGTACTACTCTTAATAAGTAAAAGTATAAGTCCACAAATGAAGCAAATATTGATGTAATGTTGTTCATTACACTGTCCTCAATCGTCAATATAAACTTTTGCAACTGTACCCCGAATAATCTGTACAGTAAAGATTACTAGGTAAATGGACATTGTTCTGTAAATACATTCAAGCTAGGAGCTTTAAATCTCAACGACAATTTTCAGATTAATCCAAGTGTTAAAAAAAAATGACGAAGAAGATAAGGTTATTTTTACAAACAGGCTCTTTCTTACAATTATTGTGAAGATGTGTTGAAAGCCACATTTTTTAGGCATAAAATGAACGATAGTTTGATTCAGGTTCGCCTAGTATAGATTATTTCAATAACGTGCGTAAATACGTGCAAGTGCACCTAATTTCCTCTAACAGAATCTCGTGCCTTCCAGAGCTAAATCAACATCGTTGTGTGCCAGAATTTTGTGTGCAGGACTTGATTTACACACCAGTAGATCAAGCAGAGTTGGCAACTTTCCTATCATGTCAGTACTTCAAAATTATGAATTTATGCTCTAATTATTACTGTAGGTTTTACAGAAATCATTTTAGTAATCGCGATATTATGCTATAAAAGTTTTACGCATGGTACGCGTCAATTCTTCTTCAATGAAAATCATTCGCTTTCTGACAACAAAGGGCTACTATGTGTAAAATAATCTTTAAAACTAAAACACTACGCTAATATTGGCTCAACCAAAATGAATTACTGCAATAAAAAGCTGTAATGTTCGTCTTAGGGAGTAGAAATTCCATAATACGTAAATAGGTAAATAATATGTAAATACCTCACATCACTCCTAAGAATGCGTGCCTAATTAAACCCACAGCCAGCATCGAAATAACTTATGTAATAACGTGTAGCTCTGTGGTCGCATGGGCAGCGTTCTGGCTTCTCAACCCAGAGATCCTATCCTCGATTACCGATTGGGGTTGGAAATTTTTCTTTAACCAGAATAACTCCCTATTTCCTACAGAATCTGGAAGTCTGAATGTTGGAGTGAATGTGTTTAATGATAAAAATCAACGTTAAAAGCGCCCTACAGTTCAGCGATTAATAACAACATCGGTTGTTCAAGTGAAAGCCCCTGATATGAACAAAAGTTAAAGGATACTATACAAATAAAAAAAAACACAACGCTGATTAATTATGGTCTTTCAAAATATTGCACATTTTTTGCAGTATCGCACCTTCTAGCGTTGTTAAAATTATCGCAAGTCCCCAGAATTATCGTACAGGTTGGCATACTCGATCATGAGGTTCTTGCAAATACTTAAGCACGCAAGTGTCGTCTTGAGACAGACTCGAATGATAACTATTGGCACAGAGAGCTAAGGTAGCACTTAACCCACTGCCTTGCTCAAGTGACTTAAGTGATTCAAGGAGCTATGAGCATGTTTTAACTGCAGTTCCAGGTTACACATTTAAATGCTCACTTACATTTAAATGCGTCATGCATTTTCAACATTGCACAGTAAGCTACCAGCTGTTTCGTAGCCTTTAAAGGTAAACTCGGCACTTTAACCCACAAATCACAAAAACTTGGTTAGAATTTATTTTAGAAATTGTAAATGCATTGGGGATACCTTTCCTTTTTTAAGGAAACATACCAAAGCGACAGGAATGAACTGTCCATCTTGTGGTAGGAACGAAACTGGGTACATTTTGGTAGAATGAGCTCATAGGGAAAGTTGCGAAAAATAAGTGCAAAGAAAGAATTAAGTCCAACTACATAGGCAGATCTACTGGATGACCAGAAGAACTGCAAAAACATGGGAAATTTCCTGTCTAAAGTGCGCTAAAAATATTCGTTTTGAAATTCCATGAGTAAAGAATTAGAAAAGGCGTACTTTTTGTGTGTGTGTGTGTGTGTGTGTGTGTGTGTGTGTGTGTGTGTGTGTGTGTGTGTGTGTGTGTGTGTGTGTGTGTGTGTGTGTGCGAGAGAGAGAGAGAGAGAGAGACCAACATAACTAAAGAAACAAAATCGGATAAACACCAAATTTGGTAGTTAGGTTCAACATCTTCAGTGACAAACCAAGGTTTTCAACAAAATCTCCACAATGGAAACATACCTTAAATGGAAAAGTGTTCATTAGTTTCTGTTTAGTTTCTCAAAAATTATCAGTATTTTAATTAAACTGGCATTTATGCTCGATTTACTGAAATGATGAAGAAAATGTTGACGTTTCTGTCTCGAGTGAAATTTAATATGAAGACAGAGGAGATACATAAGTGCTTACGACATATTGTTGTTAATCGGAATGTCCAGCATTTCAAATACTACACACTTCTGAAAATGTTCGAGTCCATTGTATAGCTTCTCGTATAAAGAACACTCAGCTTAATAAGTACAACATGCATGTAACAATCAAAATTTAAACTTTTTAATATCCTAATTGGGTCCTATATGTTTATATTGTCACCGCGCCCGCCGCATCTAATTGCCGACAACAGCAGTGTCACCCACCGCATTATTGTCGGCACTACCGCAAAGGAGCCGAAGGAAAGAGACAGAAAATGGCCGCATTGTTGGGGCGCTTGCCGAAAGAGAGAAAAGGATAGAAGCTTCTGGAATCTTCCGCTTTGTATTCCACCGCAATAACTGAACTTTCCAGAATAGTGCCTGGGAGATATAAATAGCGGTAAAGTGCGACAGAAGAGTGAGTCCAGACAGTGAGACGTATGTGAAGCGTTGAGTAGTCGTGCCGACGGAGAGGACAGACTATGTGAAGCGTTGAGTAGTCGTGCCGACGGAAAGAAGAGACGTATGCGAAGCGTTGAAGAGTCGTGCCAACGGAGAAGGGACAGTTTTGTGACGAATTTGGAGCCGTGCTGTGAGTGAATCGGAAAAGACTTTCTTGCTGTTGCAACGAGTGTAAAAAGTTACTGTTTACGGAAATAAAAGTGTATCTTTATCCCGACTACATCTGTCTTCTTTACTTTTCACACCCTCCAAAAGTCACAATATGTAAATATAATGACATCTATATCGAAATAATTTCGGAAGACTTTGTCCTTCTTTGCGCGCGCGTGGGGGGGATATGAATGTGAAAATGCAGCGGTCGTGAAGTGTTTTACGATTAAGGTCAGTATTGAAGATGATCCTAATGTGAAGACTACAGAAATATCTATCGTGTTAGTATCAACGTCGGATATAACAGTTGAGGTGTGTGTCAGAGTGGCATTATGCAAATTCAAATTTCCTATCACGATCTCTCGCGACAGGCAAAAAGGTTAGCCATATGACTTTTGCCATAGTTTCGTGGATCAAAAATCTACCTAATTTTGAAAGAAATCGGCATTGTTCAGTTGGGTTATTCGCACCGTTACCACAGCTAGCATTTACTATGTTTTAACCCGCGTGTGCAAAATTTATTTGTCCCGTGTCCTTGTTTGTCGACACAGCTACTACATGTATCCTCTGACATTTACATAAACTCCGTGACTGTGGAAGCGCTGTACAAGAACCGTGTAAGCAGATGATCTCTCTCACAGAGATCCTGAAGAAGGTTGCTGCTACTGACTCAAGTAAGGTTAGGTTTTACCGGAACTCTGGGGCACTTAATTGATGTGCAGGATATTAAAACAAGTTCTGTTAAGTTTTTGTGGCATTTTGGAGCAGCGCCTGCGGCTAGGTTGTCAAGCTTCGAGCGCCCACTGCAAACTTCATATATTATGCAACACAGGATCCGCAACTGGTTAACAAGGCCTTTCTCATTATCTAATTTAAACTCATTATGAGAGTAATATAACAAGCAGAGCAGAACGGCTAAACTAACCTGGATATCAGTTATTCATCTATTATAATTATCGCACAATCCTCTGTTATATTCCCTATCAAAACATTACTCAGATTACTGAACAAATCTTCCCAAGTCTAGAAAAAATTTGCTTTTGCTACAAAAGCAATTAATGACTCCAAATCGTATATGAGGAAAAAAAAAAACAATGGCTTTTAGATAAATAAACTAAGTTAACCAACAGTAAAGTGTTGGTAACCATCTTGGATATATTGTATCATACATTAATAACAGGGATTTGCAGAATTAATTAAATAAATTCCAAATATGTGCTGTAATAAAAAGAACTTTTAGAAATTGTAATAAAGAGACAATGTTGAAACTTTATAAAGTGATGGCTGTTCCAACATTGATGAGAGAGTTAGGTGCTGACCCCCTCACAACAGAAAAAGATAGAGGTTGCCGAGACAAGATTTTTAAGATACGTGGCTAGTTACAGACGCTTGTATAAAAAAGAAATAATGGTATTAGAACAGCTTTGGGATCCAGTGTCGAAATGAAATAATTACTAAATACAAAAGAAAATGGCAAGATCATTTAAACAGAATAGATGAAGATCGAATGCCACAAACAATACAAAATTATGAACTAATAGGTAGAAGTGTCGGTAGACCACGAATGAGGTGGGCAGATCAGTTTCCTTGAAGTCGAAACAAACCAAGAGGTTTATGGTGGTGGTGATGGTAATGGTGGGGGTGGGGGTGGGGGGGTGGGGGGTGGGGGTGGGGGTGGTTTGGATGGTGGTCGCGACGACGAAATGTATGAAATAGCATGTACTCCAAATTATTGTTCCTTTGAATGGAGACGCATTATTCATAAGCAATACAAATTAGTTCTCTATATGTAACATTGCACCTTTAGTTATCAAGCATACAACTAGGTCTTTACTGTCTTTTGTAAAATATCAAAGATTAAGAGAAGGAAAGAGATTCGGGGAAACAACATGGTCTGAAAAAAAAATAGTACTAATTTCTGTACATATTTTCTACTTATTATCGCAGCTGTTGTACAAAATAATGAAACAGCAACTTAGATTTCTGCCTATCTTTAATTAATAATAGAAACATATTTACATTAACTGGCTTCAAACAGCCTATGTTGTTTATGTACATAGCAGTAGCATACGGCAGATTTGCATCATTAATAGTTCAAATAGTGCTGCTTAAAATTTCGGCAATTCCAAGGGATCTACGCCGAATATTTCACAAATGGTTAAAGTTACAAAACGTTTGATATTTTCATATTGCAATGACGATAAAGAAGACTTCACCTACATCGTTACAAACCACTATGATGAAATAAAAATAACGAAACATGTTTCCATTGTTTCGGACTGCATAAGAAAACTTGTCATACAAGTCGTCTGATTTCACTAAAAAGGTTGCACTTACTGAACATTAAGTTTTCAGTTTACGCTTTAGCTATTTTATCTCCCCCCCCCCCCCTCCCCTCTACTGGTAAGTAGAGGTAGTATTGTATTCCACCCAAAAATCCGATGTCGAAATTTCACCTGAAATATATGTTTTGAGACCCCCTGAATCCAAAAAAAAGCATTTTTAGAAAAAGGTCCGTGTGTGTGTCTGTCTGTGTGTCAGTCTGTGGACAGCCTAACTCAAAAAACAAAATGTCGGTTAAAAACCAAAGTTGGTATTTAAGGTTAACGTCTTTCAAGAATGCAACACGAAGATTTTGAAGAAAATTCCTCCATCCTAAACTACGCTTTACATGCAAAATTTTTCGAAAGGTTTCATTTTCTTGAAAATGGTTCTAACGATTTTGATTAAATTGCCATATGTTTGAGATATTTTCATGACAAATGAAATCCATATCTTGGATTTCCTGGCTATAGTGTGTGTAGTCCTGTTTACTCTGGATGACTTTTACATAACTGGTAAACCGTAAGAGATAGAACAAATCTTACTATACAAAAATGTAAATCTTGCTAAAATACACAATTTATGTCTTTTTTTTTAGAATGAAGCATTTCGAAGATATGCCTTATTTGTGAGAGTTTTGGAGAAGTTATGCTTTTCTCAAATGGAACATCGTTATTCATCTTTTGTGTGTTAACTGTGCAAAGAGAATGGAATTTGAAAGCTTTAAAAGATTTGAATACCGCTCAGTGCCTACTGTATTCCCGTATTCTTCCTGTATGTACAGGGAAATAAGCAATAAGATAATATCTACAAATGTTTATCTCAATGAACACAAAGAAGATATAGGAATTAGAGTTTGTAAGAATGGTTAGTACAAGAGCAGAGAAAGTCATGTGAGTGCAACACATCAGATTTTTTGTTTCAAACATTTCTTTCTTTTTTCAAATAACCTGAAATAATACGTTTTGGCACAGTATGCATTACCGAAAGTAAATTCCACTATTTGGAATTCTAAAGGTTTCTCGTCCGGTATCGCCGTTTTGCGTCCCCCTGCGGCTGAAGATAGAAAGAGTTGATTTCCACTTTCTACAGGCAACTGATCAACATCCGTGCTTTCTATAATAGTGAGCAAATTGAAGACTGTTCATAGAATATTTAATGTTCTGAAAACCTACAAAAGAACTGAAGATCTTTTTGGTTATTTAATTAACTCATAGCTATATTCTCATAGACAGCGACTACTAACTGTTTTGAGGCAACCCTTGCAAACTGAACGCTCAATTTTACTCCTCCATTTATTTAGTTCAGTCTTATCTTTAATCTGCATTAGATTTAAGAGAAGGTCGCCCACCATGGCGTAGGGGTAACATGCTAGTCTCTAGTTCCATGGTCGTGGGTTCAAAACCGGTGGAGGGCGATGGATTTTTTAAGGCGTAAAAATCCTTAGCATGACTTTCTTCGGAAGGGAAGGAAAGTAAAGCCGCTGCCCCGGGTCGTAGATTCACGTCACGTAAAAGAATTTCAAGACTGATAAAGAGCAAAATTAAACGGTCTTTCACACCCAATGTAGGATAGGACGCTGAGAGTCAATGCAGTTGAAGCGCGTCCATAAATAACACTCAATTTCAATTTGAAGAGAAAAAACTACCTATAAAACGCCTGGCAGTTTAAATGTGCCGGATTATATAGAGAAGGGATGTATTTTCACACTTTATCAGATACAATAATTGCAAAGATTTAATTTGGCCATTAAAAATTAAAATACACGCTTTCAAAATATCCAGACCATCTACTGCATGGTTATCTTCAAATCTACCAAAATGAAAGCCAACACAATACACCTCTATGAAAAGAAAAGTTATTTTATTGCAAAATCTTCTGAAGAAACTTCACGGAGTAAAAAAAATTACGTTTTATGAATAGTTAAATACTTAAGGGATAGACATGAGTTGGTAATTTATAGAGACAGCTATACAGTGTTACAGGATAGTTAACTGCAGTCTTTTTTAATGTCTGCGTTAACAGCTTTTTCCAACTGAGCGATGATTTTTGCTTGTACATTTCATATAACTAGATGCATAAATTCTTTATTTTTAATTAGCGATTGAATAAAAAGCGTATACAACGTTCAGACTGACAAAAGTGTCTTGCTGCAGACTGCATAATCAACAGCGATGCTTCATTGTTACCCCCATGTGCTCGGTATAAAATGCAGTCTTAAGTTTTAAGGCGTATGCTTGTTGCATGTTAAATTTGATGTTGGACTGATGCCAGGGGCGTTGCAGCAACATTGTCTGTCTCTGAGAATAAGGGCAGAAAATATATTGTGATCTAACCTTCTTAAAACCTCCCTCTTTAGTCATATTGCTTCAATTAAAGAGAATGATTATGATGTCATTTTACAACTTGCTTTCTTTTCCTACAGTGTGTTACAAATTTAGAAATACGACTTAAAGAACAACAAATTGCTTTAAATCTTCGTATTAGGAGCTCGGTCGGTGCTCCTTGTTGACACTAATAAATGTAACCCGTAACTTTATGAAACTCAAGTGGATTTCTTATCCTGACAAAGTACGTCTTGATGTCTTAAATTCAGAAAAGAGGACTTTCGAGAGGGAGAGGAAGATAAAACTACGAGTCGCTGCGGCTTCTTCTTGTTGATCATCGTAGCTCCCGAGGTTCGCATGACAATGATTACTTTATCCTCCTCAGAGATAAATAACTGCATTACTCCATCTCTTACTTATAGTCTATTTTATAATTAGACTGACATCGTAACTTAGGTATTCACAGCAGTAAAGCGCAAACAGCTCCTATTACGTGATTAACTGCAGGTAGGGAAGACATTCTGAAGTCTCTGGTTGGTTAAAGTTAGATATTAATAGATTCCTACTGGATGGAACCAAGGTAACAATGAAGGATGTGACCGCATCGCCAATTAAAGTCCTTACATATTTTTATCATCTTCGCTACATGGATTAGACACATTGCCTGTTCCGATTTTCTCTCTCCATCGCTTCTGCGGTCTCCCCATGTCTCCTATCCCTGCTGGTTTATAATTTAGAGCTATTTTCGGAAATCTATCACAGTCCTTCCTCTCTACATGTTACAACCAATTATTTTTATAGTGTTTTATTTCTTCATTTATAGCTTTCACTTTCAGCTCTGTTCTTATTACATCATTATTTATATGGTCTAGTTTTGTACATCCTTTAGTTCTCAAGAATTTTATTTCAGATCCTTTTATCTTCTTTGTTGCAACCCAGACTTCACTTCCATAAAATACTGGCTTTGCCATTGTCTTATAAAATTTAATCCCTGTATCCTTTCTTGTTTTATTTCTTTAAGCGTTGGGTAATGTTCCACAGACAGTTTGAAATCTTGATACTTATAGATTTATATCTGTTTCTTTCTGTGAGCCTATTTCACATCCAAGGTACCTGAAACTTGAGATTTATTTTAAAGGTTGATCATCTAAAATAATTTTAGATCTTATTTGTTGCTTACTCCAAAAGGCCATCATCAATGTTTTTATTTTAGAAATTCTAAAATTATAGTTCGTACATATTAAACTTAATTCATATATAGCAGTTGTGAATCAACCTCACTTGTTATACTACATCGTCTACATGTCATAAAACCTATCTCTGATTGATTATTTAATGTAATTCCTATTTATTGTTATTTAGGAGCCAATATAGACGCAGAATCCAGATATTTTGGGTTAACTTATGAAGATCAGGCATCATCAAAAGCTGTTTGGTTAGTTCAGTTATTTGGGACGGTCTACAGCTAGACAAGACAGCGTACCGTACTATGTTTTGACGCACTCTGCCATCGCCATCGTCATCACATGTACTACGAACACCGATAACTTGATTACTGTTAAATGTAGCTGGACTACTGAGCCCAGTCATTACGTTAATGATTAATTTTCATAGTGATTAGCCCCTAAGAGTGCACTCGTAAATGCTGACGATTGGTCATTATGCCACTTAACGTACAAAAGACATTCCACAAGTTTCTTACCTCTTGGTCCAAAAGCATCAATCAGAAATTTCGAAACATTAAGTGTCTTTCATTCTTGATTCAGGTCATTTTAGCGCCATCGTTACAATGTTCTAGATGCGTGTAAAGGATAGAGAGTTGGACAACTAGAAACAATTAAAGGCGATTGCGGTTGTTGGTATTTCAGACAGACTCATTAAACGTTACAGGATCGAAATCACTCATAGACGTAACTTAGGGAGGATATTTGTTAGTCACCACTGATTCCCCCTTGGGGGGTGGGGTGGTTTTGAGCATTTCAGCTGCCATGGTACAGTGCTGTGGACCCTTAGAACTCGAGGTACTTTCGACGTTACTAGTACGAGTACGTTGGACCGGACATTCAGACCCTCTCGCAAGGGAGTTGTTCGCATTGGGTTGAACTCGGTGGGGCTGTGGTACTAAGGTACCTTAGTAATATATTATGCAATGAGAGCATAATGGCAGCAATTAAGATGTGAGTAAATTTTATGAAATGCGACAGCGAGCATCTTAATTGTCATTATACTCAACTATATATGTTCGACCACGAGTCAAGTTTAAAACGTTTTAATATTCTACGTTGCATGTTATTGTCACTAGCGTCCGACATTTTAATGATGTATTTATTGTTCGATTGCACATATGAGAGTTGATAGTTACCCATTAAACTTTGGTTGTGTTGGCCTTGATACAATGATACAGAGACTATATGTGCTGTAAGCTTTAAAAAAGTAGACTTCCAAAAATGAGAAGACAAATTTAATGTATTAGAATGTTATTTACAATACTGGCACTAATGATTTATTTAATATACGAGGCTCGATAATTTCTCTTTCAGCTGCGTGTTAAAGTGCACAGACGGCGAAATATTGATTGATATATGCGGATCTTTTGATTGGTGAATAGCAGTATCGTTATGAACAGGAGCACCTTTGATTGGTGGATAGGAGTGTCGTTATGAACTGCGGATATAATGAGGTTCATTACAACGGGTATAAGTGCTACATTGTGGCATAGTTCGAGCATAAATAAATCATTATATTTATTACTTATGAATTCGTTTCGTTTACTACTTTTTATATTAAATAATGTTTAATTAGCTTGACTAACAAAACACTTTCAGTTCATAAGAAAAGATACATTCACGTTTCCTCATTCATCATCTCCCTTTGAAAACATATGGGTACCTGAGATTACATGCTGCTTTATTTCCCCAAAGTCAAATCTCAACTTATGCACAGGATCCCATTTTCCAGCAGGATGCTTTGTGTAAAGAGGCCGAAACTTAATAAAAGAATCTGTTTCGCAAATGGAGATCAGAATCAAGTGCAACAACTTATTGTTCTTTGATTCATAAATGTCTAATATACTCGATATCATTTAGATAAATTGACAAAATGAATAGCACATTTCTTCGTGTTCTTGGAGGCCTTTCATAGCGCACGATTTGCAAGAACGCCATGACTTTGCAGTTCGACTAAGGCTATTCATTCCAGCAAGAAATAGCAAATACCTATCATGAGATCCTGCACTTTGGGCTTTAGAAGACAGCTGAAGAATGTTTCTTATTTGCTCAGGCTGTGGCTAAGCCGTAGCGTGAGAAATCGGTTTCCTAATCGAACTGAAACCGTCTCGCACACAATGCATACTGACGTCAGTGTTAATGCAGACATGGTCGTGGTTAATGCAAACTTCCAAAGAAGCATTAGTGCATGTTTATCTTTGTGCAGATTGTAGAAGATGAGGTCATGTTACTGCTGCTGGAATCCCAGAAGAATCCTGGTAAAATATCATGAGAAATATAATTCGGAAATCATGAATGGATTTTCAGTTGTGGTGTCGAAACAGGAAAGTACATACATGAAGTTCCCATTAGTTGGAATGACGTTATATAAGCAGACTTCATGATTATGCATATGTAAAGACTGTCTAGCCCCCTCCTCCCCCTCTCTCTCTCTCTCTCTCTCTCTCTCTCTCTCTCTCTCTCTCTCTCTCTCTCTCGTCTCGTTGACTACCCCACCCACCTCATTATTTGAGGAAGTATGGTTTGAAGGGATGTTTGAAACGTAATATATATTATATGCAGTTTATAATAATTACTTCCATCTTTGTTGGAACCAGGAAGTATGGCTATAGACTAATTTAATGATAATAGAAAACTAATAGAGTTTGTTAAATTTGATGTTTCTCAATACAAGCTTTACAATTTTGGCACATAAATAATTACGAGGCATATTTTTAAAGTACCGATAGTTTGTTAAAAAATAACAGAACATTATGTTCCAAATATTTTATGATCTTCATAACCTTACACCTTTCACTACTTCTACACTTATTTACCACCCTTATTTAGCAACTTATCGTAATGAGAAACCAGTTTTTGTAAGTCCTTGTCAAATTATCAACATCATCGACGTTGAAATGGAATTTCTTCAGATGAAGAAATGGATGAAAATCTCTTGGTGCCAAATCGGACTGTAGGGAGTATGGTCAAATGTTTCCCAACCAAATGATGCGATCAGATTTTGAGTTTAGGCTGTGTGCGGCCAGGTATTGTCACTCATTGTTTTCCATAAACCTCACACAATTAGGGATGTAAATATTTACTAGCACAACATTTCTCGTATTCGAAAAATGACTGATCTGACTTCATAGTTGGCTTGACGTTCTGTTGTTTTGAACATTTCGAAACGCCGAAAGAATAAGAAAAATCAAAGTGACGTTCGCTCACAGCTGCGTATGGCTTCCTAATGAATGGAGAAAGAGAGTGCGCATGCTCAAAATCTGGACTGCAGTGCTGCAGTGACAAAATACTTAAACGGTACTTACTTTATAAACACGCCTTGTATGTTTATTAAAAAGTCTGGTGTATTACATTTACATGTTCTCTAACTCCTCTTCCACAAAAGATTATTATAAAAGAATATTTTGGTCATGATAATCTTCATAGCATTATCAAAAATAGTTTGGCGGCGCCGTGGCCGAGCGGTTAGCGCACTCGCCTACCACCTAGGTGGCCCGGGTTCGATCCCAGGGACCCGCATGTGGTATTCGTGGTGGACGAAGCGGCGTCAGGGCGGGTTTTCTCCGGGTGCTCCGGTTTCCCCCGCCATCTCATTCCACCGGTGCTACATCTTCATTCCATGTGTCATCAGTGTCACCGCCTGCGGTGCCGTAGTAGTAAGCGTAGTAGTAAAAGTGGGCGTTAAACACTACAACAACATCAGAAATAGTTTGATTACACTTTTCGTTGTGTATAAGAGAAATACAGTAAACTCAAACGATAAGATATTGAAGAAATACACCAAAATTTGATATTTATTCAAGATTTCGTTTATGAGCTATGCCTGTTCAAGCAGATGTTTGAATTCTCAAAACATCTATTTCGGTGAAAACACGATATGAAATGTTTAGATCAATCGTAATACGTCCTGTATTTACTATATGTAAGCAGTAGAGAAGACAACAATTAAACTTCAATCTGTCTAAGGGACCGTTCTACTCGTATTTAAGGTAAGAAAGGAGAATATGCTGATCAAACCCACTGTTAAGAATACGGCACTGAATTTTGGGTCCTGAAAAATAGTTCAAAAATTCAAACCAGGTTCGTCAAACACACATCTGGGCACACTAAGGGAGTTAACCACTGGGAAAATTCATTTAATTGTTTTAAAATGACACTGGTTCTAACAAAGAAGGACAAGTCAACACAGGTTCACATATATTTTTTTGGCCACAAGGTCGCTATGCAGTGAAACGACCCAGATCCTGTTTAGAACACAACAGTCTGCACTCTGCATAGTTTAACCCTGCGGAAGAGGAAGAGCAAGGTGTATTAAGCACTTATGTTTTGTAATTATCATTAGATATTGTATACTCTCTAAACATAAAGGTCAATGAAACCAATGAGAATTACAATAGCAGTATGACCTTGATTAGCAGCCAAAACAGGTCAAGGAGCTCAGGGGTAAGATCAGAGTGAAGGTCGTGACTTGTGGCGTAATTTCACGATGCAGCATCAAAACAGCCACATATTTCTTTTCTTTTGTGTTCGATGCAAATTACAACATTCATATATGACGAATTTGAAAGCCTAAATTTGTCTGGTGGAAGATTTATTGTGGAGGTAATGATGACAATCACTCAGGAGGGGAAAGCAACAAAAGTTGGTGACATCAACAAACATAATATGGCGTCAAATAATATGTGGAATTATTATAAAATTAAAATTACTTTGTTGTTTAACGACACTGTCAATTTCCAGGCTCATATCAGCGTCACCGGTGTCCCGGAATTTCGTCCTACAGGAGTTCTGTTACATGCCAGTATATCCATTCACATGGAACTGTCGTTTTTAAGTACACTTAAAACAATCGATCTGTGTTGGATTTGAACCCGCAACCTTGGGATCAGTAGGGCAGCGTCTAACTCAGCCGCCCAAACCGACAGGAATGATTCTACCCCTACAAAATAAGCACGATGCTAGGGATTACCCTAGCCCCAACAGCATTGTGAGGCTCCCTATATATAGAACAAGGGAGAAAACGTAGTCACACACCAACAGGATGGCCGAGGTGATCAAGGCACTAAAACTCGTGAACGAGAGACCCGCGGAACAACTCACGACAAGACCATCTTACCTGAACAAATCGAACTTTTTACAAATACCTCTGAAATTGCTGCTGTCACAAAAAAGGTAATTTTAAATAAATAGTTCGTTTTAAAGAGCTCTGCATTTTTTGTGAAGAGGGTTATCGTCTATCGCTTAATCTTTACCAGTTATATAGGATTATACAAAGTTCCTGTTGAATGAAAAGGACTTCACAGGTTACTTCCACAAAATTCAAGGTATACATTTTGTCATAAATATGTTTAAGATATGGCTGTAAGAATTTTAATTAAAACATCACTTTTAGACAGTTAAAAGTTGTAATCACTTCGGTCTTGAGTTCTGTTCACAGAACACATGCACAGGCATTTTCGTAATAACACATTTAACAACATGTTTCCACTAAAATATTATATCGAACTTTTGAATGGGTTGCAAATACCTTCTCTACGTTCCAAGTGTGTGGCAGATAAAGTAAGAAAGATCTTGCATAATACGAGGGAAATTCCAATTAAGAATGAGTTAAGGTTTACCATGAATCACCGTTTGGTGATGAAAGAATCCAGAAGAGCTACTGCAGAAAGTATTTACCTCTCTGGAAACCAAATGATTATCGACTTTTTTTTTAATGAGTAAACATAAAGAGCTTCGTTTCTGATTTATTTCCTGTTGCACCTAAAGTGACATTCTATCATCATTTGATAAAGCTTTTGTGTAAATGCTGCTTCACAAATAAATTATATATTTCCTTTGCTCGTTTGCAGAAACATTTCCTTCATTAGCACATTAGCTACAATGGCAGTAGACTGTACATTAAACACTTCAAGGAAATTGAACATCCAGCAAGGAGCTCAAGGTTTCTTACTACAGGGTTTTTCAGAAACAACTCATCACATGCTTCTGAGTACCTAATGACAACGTTTGTCTG
Organism: Tenodera sinensis; assembly: GCA_030765045.1. NCBI lineage: Eukaryota > Metazoa > Arthropoda > Insecta > Mantodea > Mantidae > Tenodera > Tenodera sinensis. The sequence continues at coordinate 94,626,603 of CM060968.1, read as the reverse complement.
AAGACTTCTACGTGCCTCAGTGCTGGTAGATTGCATTTCATTAGAAAATCAAATCTCAGAATTCATTTCTATGAGGCACTAAACCTATCAGGAAGACCAGTAAAATTTTAATTGATAACACTGGCCAACAATGAAGATGTTTTGGACTCCAAAATAGCTATTCTTATGTATTTACACCTGCTGAATTCATATATAATCGTAAAACTGACTGATAGTTTTTTTTTTGAAATAAGCACGCCTATCAACTGATAAAACATTGTTCTTCAGCTGTTTGTAGGTTATAGTTATAATGTGAGTGTACGAGTAATGTTTCTCTTGTAATTAGTAGGGGCCCTAATGACCAAGTTGTCGACGGGCCCTTAAACCCAACACACTCACTCACTCACTCACTTGTAATTAGTACAGATTTTCTGGTGTTTTGAAATTTTTAAAGGTGTAAACTTTATTAGAGGGCCAAAAAGTGTGTAAATTCAGAAAATATCTCAAATAGCTTTTTTTGCATTTGTGGTCAAGTACCATTTTCATCACATACACTGAATTTTGACATCTCTTGTGAAGATTGCTATTGGCATTATTTTGGTATGAAGATAGTGGATCAGAATAAATCATGGGCTCCACATATATCTTTTGCAACAATTTTTCTGTTATACTACGAGAATGGCAAAAAATAAGAAACGATCGATGGTTTTTGCTGTACGAATGATTTGAAGAGAGCCTACAGGTCATATAAATGACTGCTATTTCTGAATGATAACATATTAAAGGCAGGATTGTCAATAAACAATCCAATACTCGAACCCTCCATCTGCTATCCGACCAATTGCACATTCAGATACATTACCACTTCCTATGGAATGGAGGCTATTCATAGATTCGCCCAAGCTTAGTTTCAAAGCTGTATTACTTCACAACGGAACCGTGTTCCTTCTATCCCTGTTGGTTATGCAGTTTACATGAAGAAAACTCATGCAAACATGAAAGCCCTCCTCAACTCCAATATATTGAATAACAAGAAAAAATGGAAGAGATATCAGGGCCATTGAAATGAAGCAATGCTTGCAAATTACTGATGTCTGTATATGCAAGTCCTGGAATTCATAAGAGGAAAATCGAAAGACAATGAGCTTCTGAAGCCACCACATGATTTTCTTCAGACCCAATCATCTGCCAGGAGTTCTTAGATCACTATAGAAGTTTTGGAATGTTATATTCGTTAAAAAACATTAAAATGGACTCTCAATGTTGTTCACACATTTAACTAAAGTGTATAGTTTTCTTGTAGTTTGCTAAATAACATATTTTCCCCTATTGTGAATCAGAGGAACTAAAGCTAATACAATTGTGTCTTTGTCATGTTCGCTTTTTAACTTTCTCTACTGGTAAGTAGGAGAAGTATTGTATTCCACCCAAAAATTCGATGTCGAGATTTCACCGGAAATATATTTTTTAGACCCCTGAATCAAAAAAAAAAAAAATAAATAAATAAATAAAGCATTTTTAGAAAAAGGCCCGTGTGTGTCTGTGTGTCTGTGTGTCTGTCAATCTGTGTCTGTCAATCTGTGTCTGTCAGTCTGTGGACAGGCTAACTCAAAAACGAAAAGTAGGTTAAAAACCAAAGTTGGTGTTTAAGTTTAATGTCTTTCAAGAATGCAACATGAAGATTTTTAAGAAAATAATCTCACCCAAAACTATCCTTTACATCTAACATTTTTCGAAAATTTTTATTTTCTTGAAAATGGCTCTAATGATTTTCATTAAAATATCATATGATTGAGATATTTTTCTGCCAAATGAATATATATCTTGAATTTTCTGGCTATAGCCCCTGTAGTCGTATTTACTCTGGACGACTTTAGCATAACTGTTAAACCGTTAGAGATAGACCAAATCATACTATACAAATATGTAGATCTTGCTTAAATACGCAATTTATGTCCAAATAAATTTTCTTGTTGGGTGAACCATTTCGAAGATATTCCTTTTTATGTGTGAGAGTTTCGGAAAACAAAAAACGGAATGTCAAAGCTTTAAAAGATTTGACTATCGCACAAAGCCTACTGTATTCTAATATTCCCTTTGCACCTACATGGAAATAAGCAATAAGATAATTTGTACAAATGTTTATCTTAACTAACACGAAGAAGATATAGGAATAAAAGTTTGTAAGAATGGGTTAGTACATGAGCAGAAAAAGTTATGTGAGTGCAACACGTCAGATTTTTCAACCTAAAATACCTCATGAAGTGAAGAAAACATTTTTGTTTTTTCCAGTGTAATCCATATGTTCCCATAGTGAGTACATAGGAGAAAAACTTCACATTCGATGTTCTGTTCCGATACAGTAAGTCAGTACTCTCTGATGTACTAGGAATAATAATAATAATAATAATAATAATAATAATAATAATAATAATAATAATAATAATAATAATAATAATAATAATAATAATAATAATAATAATAATAATAATAATAATAATAATAATAATAATAATAATAATAATAATAATAATAATAATAATAATAATAATAATAATAATAATAATAATAATAATAATAATAATAATAATAATAATAATAATAATAATAATAATAATAATAAACAATAGTTGTTATATTTCTTTATTAAAGTCCCTATGTTTACTTTTATAATTAGTGTAAAAATGATATTGCATCTTAGTGGAAATAAGAATGGGAATTGAATCTAAATCTGACTGTTCGTTAATCAGTCCTACAGGCGTGGATATCTCAGTTTAGAACGGCATTTAAATTTGCTCAGAAATAAAATTGAATAAATAGTAAATTTAATAAAATTCGGGCACTTACTAAGGTTGCAAGGTGAGGGTTTTCAAAGAATATCCCTATCTCAAATTAGATATTGCATGGGAAATTTTATTTTATTTTCTCAAAAATGGCTGGGATGATTTAATTGAAATACCATAGATTAAGAAATTAAGATTATCAACAAACAATGAATGTTAAGTGAATGGATATAAAATGACTGAAGTTTGCTTTATTGACCACGTGCGTAATAGGTACAAGAGGTATTGCATTCTACCCAAAAAGTTGATATCGATTTTCATTGGAAACACAAGTTTTGACACCCTCTGAATCCGTTTGTGTGTATGCGTTAACAATATAACTCAAAAACGAATCGTTAATTAAATACCAAACTTGGTATTTAAGTTCAGAATCTTCTAAGGATACGACACGAAGATTTTCAAGAAATCCCACTCCAGATTACCTTTATATGGAACATTTTTCGAAAAATTGTATTTTCTTAAAAATGACTAATGTCTTAATTGAAGTACCACATGATAAGATACTTTCATAGCAAATGAAATGTACATTATCTTGAATTTTCTAGGAATGTCCTCAGATATCCTATTTTTATTCTGGGTGACTTTTGGATTACTGGTAAACCGCAAGAGATAGGGAAACCCTTACTACACAAGAAATGGACATACGTGTCGTTAAACACACAATGTCAAACTTTTTCTTTTTTTAAAGAAACGTTTCCGAGATATTCCTTGTCATTTGTTTGAATTTTTCAATGCATACTTTTCTCAAATCTAAACCTTTATTCGTTTTTTTTACATCCTGGAATTTGAAAGCCGTCACATAGTAAGAAGAGCTTAAACGATTTGACTATCCCTTGAAGCATACTGTATTCACATACTTCCGGTGCACCTACAAGAAAATTAGCAACAAGTTAATGTCTGTAAATGTTTATCTCGATTAACATGAAGTAGATAGAAGTATAAGCGTTTCAAAGAATACAGGAATAGAGAAAATCATGTGATTGTAACACATCACATTTTTTTTTTTTTTTCGTTGCATAACCGTGCTATAATGTGTAATTGCATTATAAAAAGAGCATTTATATTTGTTTGCTCTCGGTGATTGACCTTAGCTGTTACTGTCTGTTTATGTGTCCATAATTTTCTAGGTCACACTACACCCTAGGTACATATTATCTGAACCCCTGCTAGCCCCCTTGCTGTGCATCCAGCCGTAGTAGATCAGGTTTGCTTTTCGGGTGAATGAAGACTTGAAATGCGATCAGTCATTAGATCAGTATCCACCAGGAGCATAAAAAACAAAAAGTGGAGGTTTGGTCTGCTAGCAGAAACAAGAAACAAAAGACATTCGTCCTTTCTCTAGGACGTTGGAGCATCATCGCACCGAAATGCTGGAAGCCCACGGGGGAAGACCGTGGAGAAGCCTGTGCAGGTGCCACCCCGGCTTGCCTTCGTGACCGGCCTACGTGATTATTATACGGATACCATCACTTTCTTTTTGCTCTTCTTCTCTTCAAAAGGAAACGGATGATGATACAATCTTTTAAGCTTCTCTAAAGGATTTTTCCTGTGACGTGACTGCCTAAGCTGCGGAAAGAGCCTTCGCATCATTTGTTTGCTTTAACTTGTTTCTTCATTATTGATGACTATCCGCGGCCATGGGATATAATCATCTTCCATGGCCTTCGGAGGAATGATATCACTTGCTGTTAATTGTTGATGTCATCCCAGAAGCTTTATAGCGCTGACAGATTTGCAGTTTCATCAGATGATATGCTCACTCCGTGATGAAAGATTTCTTTTCTTAATAAAAATGTTGAGCTGTTCTCCGTTTACTCTGCTACTAACTATTCCTATTCAACTTATTAATAAAGTTACTTCTTAATCGAGATAAAATTTAGTTACATATTTCTACGTTTCATTGTAGGTACAAAATTAATACAGTAGGCTACAGCGATTGTCTGATTTTGAAAAGTTATTTTATTTAATGGCTTTCAAAATCTCCGAGTGAGCAACATTTTAAAAGGTTGAAACATCTGAAAATTCATACCAATAACAAATAATATTTGACAAATTATGTGATTTAACGAGATCTACGGAGGATGGAACATGAGACTCTCCTACCCCATGAAGAGAAAGAAGAGAAAGAAGAAGGAGGAGGAGGAGTAGGAGAAGGAGATCTACATGTCTTGTGTGATAAGGATTTGTCTTTCTCTTGCGGCTTACCAATCATTCAAAAGACAATCAGAATGAAGAGGACTTCATATGCTGAGCCTAAAAAATTCAAGATGTCACTTATCATGTTTGCACCAATGGTTTTATTCCAAATTTCGTGGTAGTTCAAGAGGAAAAAATGAGTTCCAGGTGATAGTCATATCATTAGGAACTGGTTTACCATGTGGCGGCTTTGAAATTCCAGATTATTGCAAGCAAAAGGTAAATAAATAAACAAGTAGTGACTTAGAACTTTCAAAACGTTATAAAAACATTGAAGTATTCAAACTATTAGCAATAAATATCTAGGAAATGGTTACGTTGAAATGTTATTTGACAAACTTGAGATTGTTTGCTCTAGAAACCTATTGTTGGTTTTGCTGGTACAGTTTCCCGATTATGTAAACTTATATAGAACTCAATCAGAATGACGCGGACCTCTCTTACTTATCTCAACTTCGTGTTGCGTGCTTGGAACATAGTGAACTTCGTTTTGAGTTTCGAGTGTTTTGTGGTTTGAGGATTTCAAAACGTGTATTTTCAGTGAAGTCCTTGTACCGAATTTCTGGGTCAAATATAACGCCTCCTCTATTCGTCGTAGAGAAGCACGAGAGTAAGAAATAAATCTATACGGAAACGTTAATTGTAAATACTCGTAGCAGTGGTATATTATTCCAGTTATGAAGGCAATACATTTATTACACTCGAAAAGTTTCAATATGTAAACACGACTAGTTTTAGGTTACTTGAAATTATAACAACAATTAAAAGTACTCGTATATAATAGACTTTAAATGTTAGGATATGTACAGCGAGCATGTACGTAAGCTGTCGTATAACTGTGATTGTAGAAGTAAATTAGAAAATGTGTTGCACTGAAATTTACAACTTATTCTTCCATCTACTTCTATTAATCAAGATAAATTTTCATTGCACATTTATAAATTCGTTGCAGGTAAGAAGAATGTAATACGAGTTGCCCCATAGCTCAGTCGGCGGAGTATCTGCCTGCTGTGTGAAGGATCTCGGGTTTCGATCCCGGCTAGGGAGTGGGATTGTGTGTGGGGTGTGTGTGTGTGTGTGTGTGTCTGTGTGTGTGTGTGTGTGTGTGTGTGTGTGTGGGTGGGGTGTGTGTGTGGGAGGGGGGGGTGTGGGGGGATGCGTGCGTGCGTTTTACTATCCTGCCTAGAGTTTGGAAGCATAAATGTGAGTGAAAATATGTGTGATCTAACGCACCAGAAACCCAAAATCCAGTATATGGGAGCTAACAACATTACCTACATATAGGCAATTTGTTCCAAAGTAAAAGCCGGCAATGTGACCATTGAAGTTAAAAGGGGGGTAAAATAACAAAAAATAAAGATATGTACAGTAGATTAAAATGATAGTCAAATTGTTAAGGACTTGATCGCAACCATGAGGAAAAAACGATAGCAATTTTGTACTTCAGTAAGAATTTGTACCTTTCTGTATCCTTAAACAAACGTGGAGTTGTTTACTGGATGAATATAACTCTAACACGAAAATTTTCACTGATGGATCAGCATCTAAAGAGGGAAGAGGATGTGCAATTGTGTATCCTGATCAAACAATGATCTACAGTTTACCTCGCCTGTTTAGCATTTTCTCCTGTGAAGCATTCGCTATTAAGGAAGCGCTTCTATATATAACCAATTCATCCATTAAAAGTCACTGTACCATATTCACCGATTCCTTAAGTGTACTACTTGCCATACAAAACTCCGAGCCAAACCATGCACTAATCTATGAAATTCGACTTTTCTGTCACAATATAAATAAGACCGATAAAAAGGTATCCTTTGTATGGACTCCCTCTCACGTTGGCATAACAGGTAATGAAACTGCAGATGAAGCTGCAAAAGAGGCAGCTAAACATCCCGCCAGTTATGCCTCGATCGCTTCTCCACACCAAGACGTCATCAATGGTACTAAACATATGTACATGCAAAAATGGATAGAGACATGGTCATCAGTTAGCAGTAAACTCCATGAAGTTCGCTCAGGCTGTACAAAACCTTTTCTGCATCTCCAAAGACTGAAAAGAAGAGATCAAGTTAATATCACTCGACTTAGAATTGGACACTCCAAACTAACACACAGTTATCTTCTCAGCAAGGACCAACCTCCAAATTGTACCAACTGTGATACTCCTCTAACCATCCACCACATCCTTATAGATTGCCCACAATACAGCAGATATAGACAAGCCGGCATTTCCAGTCTTCATCATGCAGTCAACACACCGAATATGATCAGCAAGACTCTACAGTTTATGAACATAAAACTTTCAAATTTACTGTAAATGTCAACATAATGTAATATATGTATAATTGTAAATTAATATCCACAATGTATTACTATGTATGGTCGTGATAAGACCGCGCTGTCAAAACGACCTTAAATAAATATTTACGAAAAAAAAATGAATTTATATTTCTTAGTGTAGTAAAGTTTTGTCTGTCTCTACAGCTTACCAATCAATATACTATCATGGGCCATTTACAGAAAATTAAGATATCTTAAACATACAATATTTTAATGACAATTTTAAGTATCTTTTTTATAAGAAAAAGAGAAGTAACATAAGTTTTCCGTGTAAAGGGTAGCTTTAGGTGGGGGATTTAGTTCAACATCTTTGGTATTTAACTAACTCTTCGTTTTCCAATTACTCTATTTACACACGCGCGCGATCAGAGACCCCCCACCCCCTCCTTTTAATTCAGGGAATCTAAAATACCTATTTTTCTAGTGAAATATGATATGACAATTTGGTTAAAATGCAATACTCCCTCTTACTAGAGGCAACTAGTAGAGAAAATAATGGTAAAATGTCTCAGAAATAAATTTGTCCATGGAACTGGAGTGTTGAAAACGTAATTATTTCACTTCTGTTTGATCTTTGTTGAAAGCCACTTGGTAGCTGTAATATTTCTTACTATCCGACACGTCTTTGCTTAATTTCTTTTCTGTCAGTCTTTCTAGAAGTATGACCACTAAATGTTTTCCCGTGTAAGAAGCTGTTTATCCAGTTAACAGAACAGATGACTGATGAGTGTGCAGTATTGCGTTGCATTTCCATGGCCAAACACCCACACTTCAGGTAGCACTTAGAGGTAGCAAGGACCCTGTTCACTTAAGTGTTCCTACGTATTTTTTCACAACGACCTTCATACCACAAGATGATCTAAGCTTGCTTCTTTCGGTTGAAAGCGCAGGACATGATTGATGGTTAACCTCGTTGTTAAAATTAACGACTTATATTACAAAATGTTGCCTTCCGGTAACGGTTAGGGTTGCTCTCGAAACTCTGGCATAAACATGAAATGGATGAATCTCATTTTAGTAATGAACATTATCACCACTAAGGGGCATACCCAATCCACAGCCAACAGGCAAGACGATGGATTATAGGTTATGCAACATTGGACATTGCCCACACACGGCTTGTGTGTTTAAAAGCACCAACAGTATGTTCGTTGGCATAAATAACTAATAATTAATATACAGTTTATTAGCATTATTTTTGGCCACCAGGTGGGGTAAGAACAGGTCCGTGCAGCAAGCGAAACGTGGTGGCACACACAGTACGTATATAAACAGTGCAGGCGACGTTGAACGTTCTGCTTCCTATTTGAAGTCAATGGTAAAAGAGGATACCAACATGACAGTACTACAGCTGCAAAAACGTACAAAAGATAGGTACAATAATCACAAAATGCACGCTGTTCATAAAGTAACTGCTAAGCATGGCCATGCAGTTGTTAGACTGCTCCCGTATAATTGTACTTTGAATCCCATAGAATGTATATGGCCAGAATTAAAAAGAAAGAAACATTGCAGCCAGTAATGTCTTCGGAAGAAAAACTGTTACTGAAATTCGAGCCTTAGTTCCAAACAGTATAAAGCACATTGGAAACAAGAATTATTGGCTTAACTACATACGCCATGTTGAACTAGGAAAATATCGTTCCTTTGGAGGTATAATGGAAAATAGCCGGTCCCTATTAATCAATCTATGATATATTCTCAGAGGATGGCCATTACTATTACATTAATTTCATGTTATAATTAGTGCAATAAAATATTTTGTATATTTTGTCGTTTTATTTGTCGAAGTAATTTTCAACCAAATAGATACTGCAAACAAAGTTCGCGGACACTTGAGTAATAAGGGCAATATTGCGACGCGGATATTTCAACTGCTCACGTCTGGCACACGACTACCACGTGTCTTACCTGACATAGTGGGAATGTCAGGGTAACGTAATCCCTTCCCCTCCTTCAAGCCCTGGTTGAAAGGAATATGAATGGACTGAAGGGAGATATCTCACGCACCTTCACAGATCCATTGCGAATATTATCCCCAAGGCCAGGGGAGGATATTAGTGTACACCGCTGAATATGCTTGCAATGAAGACGAGTTTAGCGTGTGACGTCGCCACGCTCAGGGGAAGAGAAAGTAGTTTTGACACCTGCGGGATGCAGCAATGTAGAAAAAACAGAAAACATATCTGGTGTTAATAACGCAACTAACCTATTGGATGTTATAACATTAATGCTGATAGTTTTAATTACATAATTGGTCCCACAGTATAAAAAATTACATTTCGGTTCTATGCTATTAGAAAATATATAAAATTCTAGTTTTTGTGAACGGCAGTCATGTTATAAAGTAAATAGAACATAATTTCAATTTCTCTGTAAATTGGAAGAAAGCCATATAGAACAACGTTACATGGAAGATGTCCCCACGTTCTGTTTCGTCTTTCTTAAATAGTTTATCAATGGGACGTAATGTCTGCGAATTTGTAATGGAATTTGCACGTTAAGTTGTGATCTGAAAAGGTACTTCGCAATCTGTACTTAGCTAATTTCATAACAGAACTATATGGGGACACTGACTGCTCCGTTTTACTTGTACTGGCCATGTTACTGTCATCCAGAACGCTGCCCCTGGCTAAACTCTCCACTTCCGTACTTACAGCGCCGTTCATCTAGGCAACATGGTATTACACGGTTCTCGCCTGACGTCACATGAACTGATAAACTTGCTCTTCGTTCCAATACATCACACCGTTTGAACCTGTTTTCCTCTGGCCTGGAGGAAGGGATGAAGTGAAGGAATCACAGCGGGATACAGGCTGCAGACAACAGGTCACAGAGATGCATGAAACTGGCTAAAAATTCCAGGCTGCTGGAGTTGTCTATAGAGGCAGAGCAACACCCACAACAAGACATACTCTTTCATTTGAGCAAGAATCCGCGCCATCCGTCCAGCACCGCCATACACCATGAAAGCTAGAAACACATCTATCAGATGAGAAGCAAACGGAATGAAAAGGAAATGATGGAAAGTAAATTGTGCTAGATGAGAAACCACACCAGTATTCGCCTACCTACCAGGAAAAACCGCGAAAACCCAAGACGGTCAATGAGAATCAAACAATGGATTTCCAGAATGCGAGCTTCACATGTTATCACGGAATATCTTGCTCACTACTGGTGAGACTAAGCCGGCAAACAACATAAATTCTGTTGCAAGGACACGCTGCTGCTAATTTTGTTGCAATAGCTTCACAATTATTCTACATATCCCATCCCAATGCAAAGTTTCACATGGCTTTCACTACTCATTTTTCTTCCTGTAGTATTTGGATGTTCAAAAATGTTTTTTTCATATTGCTTTTTTTGCTTGTTTTTTGTTCAGTACCCTAATAGTTTTAATTGTTTGTTTGAGTGTATTACGTATATTTTTAAATATCTCCAAAAAGCAAGGCTACTGATCAAGTGAAACCTAAGTCTAAAAGTTATAGGGATAAATCATCATACCACGGGTAACGCCGGGTATTTTCGCTAGTTAGAACAGACCTGACAGTGAAGACCTGGAAGCGGGTGGTTAGCCCAGCACTGGGTATGATAGTGAGGAAGAAGATGATATGAAATACAGTGGTAAAGAATGACTGAAAAGGTAATGATAGAGCAGTTGGTGGAATGAGTGGCGGGGAAACCGGATAACCCGGAGAAAACCCACCCAGACGCCGCTTCATCCGCCACAAATATCACATATGGCATCGAACCCAGGCCTTGGTGAAAGGCGAACGATCTAACCGCTCGAACACGACGGTGCCTAGAAATAAAATACCATATTAAAATAAAGTGTATATATTATTTCATCGTTGCAATATGGATTAATGAAATTAAATAGAATACTGAGTTAATGATTATCGTGGAATACCGCTTTGAAATAGTTATGCATTTTGTCTGCGTGCATATAAGATTACCAAATCAACAGCCCTCAACACATTGGGGAACACGCAAGCAAAACATCAGCACCAAGGGAGGTAATCGAACTTAACCTGTGCATCTACATAACAGAATACCCTTGGCGATACAGTCAGAAAGAAAATGCTTAAGCACGTTTGTAGGAACGAACCAGCAGACTTCGTGTAAGTGCAAAAACTAATAGAACAGCGTTATTATTACTAAGCGTTGTATCCGTTTCTTCATTTACAACAGTCCGTCCTCAGTGCTAGGAACACTTCAGGTAATTGCCTTTCACCGTGGTGACATGATGTAACATAATTACATACCTCTCAGACTCCAGACTCAAGTTGAATTTGCGAGTGGGATAGGTGACTGAGTCACCAATCACCCATTCCATTCATTGTCTATTTATTTAAACAACCACCTCTGCATGTGTTATATAGACGTTTGAGAAAAAATTATACAGTAGTACAAAAAGCAAAACCAAATGAAAAGAAAACAATTATAAACCATTCGTCGTGTATTACTTAATAAAACCTTACATTGGACACCAAAGCAGTACAAAGAAATGAAAGTTCATCTGTCAGATAATTTCCAGTTTTAAAATTACAAGATGTAAAAAGAATGGTTTTTGTTATGATAATAATGTATGACTCACAAAGTCACGCTGGAAATTAAATAGAAAAGATGGATAATATGATAATAGAGAGAAGAGATGCAAGCCCATGAGGGAGTTTTCAGGAAAGGTAAGGAAATGTGAATAAACCAAGTGAGGAAAGTTCGAGAGAAGTGCGTAATGGGGAAAGGAAGGAGATTAAAACCATCAGGTAGGAAAGCTAAAGAGATATTAAGGACTTCTTATCGACCTTAACGACTAGGGGCTCAAATCAGAAAGAAGCCCATAAGAAATACCCGGCGTAATGACTAATAAGTTATAAACAAATAAAAATAAATAAGCATGCTTTAATGCACTAATAATTTAGCAAATGGATGAATTTTAATAATATAAGAGGAAATTTATTTTTGTAAATATGATGAGGATTTAGTTGCAAAAAGAAATTGAAGCTTGTTGATATACTTCATAAAACCTCTGAATATAAAACTTCAGCTGAGCACAAAAATTATTTCATGAGTTCAGACATGCTAGACACAGCATTGGATAATCCAAAATACCATTAATAAGTTTCTTAACATGAATGAATGAGTATTTTTTATTTGTATCTGTAAACTATTTACACTGAAAGGTAAAATGACTTTTTTATTGACCAACAGCCGTAGCGTTGCGTTCCACAGGAGCGCAGTGTGAGGCTTCTGTACTGTTACGAGGAGTTACCTTCTGGCAATAAAATTCGGCGGTTATTTTATGTCTAGTCTTCCGACCTTCAAATTATAATACTCCTTGCCTGGAGATATCGGGAATCGAGAAGACGTCTCACAGCAATGAAATGTCTGTGCTGTGTTATACTGACTCCTTAGCTTCAATCAAGGCCGTTTAGGGAGCGCGAGACTGAAATTAACAATGAGCGACAAGCATGCTTAAGTCTGTGTGCTAGAATTACCAGACTATTTTATGGAAATGTAGGACATTTGACAAACATGTAGGACACTGTTGGTCAATGCAAAACTAATGTAAATCTAAATGTTATTTATATACACCCATAGGCATATACACCTATATTTTCTTAAAATTCTGAAACATAGTGTGTTAAATGTGATCATGAACAGTCTGAAGAAGTAATCTTGCACAAAACATCTAGCTTGTTTGAAATATAATGAAGAAACCATACAACTGGCGTTTTTAAAATTGTACTTCACTAAAACCTACACATAGCAAGAAAGGGGCTGGCTTATAGGTCAGGGGAACAAAAGAGGGTTTTGTATTTATGAACTGTTATGATCTCACTCGTCAGCATCCTCTCACAGCAAAACAAACAGCAGCGGATCTACAACGTCCTTGACGTGACTCACGGGTACGGTGCTACGCGACTGAGTTTTTTATGCTTTCATTTACTTCTTATTTTTTGTACAGCTGTCTGTTGAAGATACCATAAAAATATTAATCAATATTGTTTTGAAATTAAATTATGAACGATATGGCATAATTTATATTTCATTTAAAAGTACGTTTTTTAATAAAACACGAAATATGATGAAATTACATTAAATTTAGATTCTAAAATACCACCATAAACTACACAATATTACCTTCATTTTGATTTTGTTTGGGAATTTTACATTGAATAGTTTTTGAGCTGCGAGTCTCAGAATCGCGTAATTTTATCAAATTACGGCATAATAGAAGGTTGGGAGCCTTTTCTTATATTAGTCCCATCCTGGAGATCCGAATGTGGGACTATTAATCCGGATTTCATCTTAGCAAAGAACCATCTCTGCTTAAATGTAGACCGTTTTGTCTGGCATGTCAGAGTTATACCAGTCAAGGGGACACCGTGGGGAGGCGGTTTACTTCACCCCCCAAAGGAAGAAAACTAGTCACTCATTTGACAACATTCATAGAGAAAAACCAGGAACTGCAACAGAATTACATCATCCCAACAAACAGAGGACCTCTCCCTCTAAAACAGGGGTGTCAAACAGCACTCACCAGGCGTGAAAAATTTTCCCCTATTTTCCCTCCCTCCGTGATGATCAAATCGGAAAACGGGAAAAACAAAGCGAAAACTGGTTCTACTAGCGCGTGCTACTGCAGTTAAGGAGGGGTAGACCCCTCTCTTCACACCCTCGGAGTGATGTTTGACATGCCTGCTCTAAAAGAAAACCCACTCAAACCATACATGCTACCTAATATCAAAGTAATGCTAAATTAAGATATTGGCAAGAAAGCTGATAACAGCAATGTCAACCTTAAAAAAATACGCCTAGAAACTATACACGGTAGTTATCCCCCTGAATCATAGCTGCACATATACACCGATGGAGCTATGACAAGTTTTGAAAGTGGTTCAGGAGCTGGCGGAACATGCACATTATTCTCATTCTACAACCATAACGGAGCATTTACTATAAATTTCGATGGTGAAATACAGGCAATAAGATGTGCTCTTGAAAACCTAACTTTCAAAACTAGTAACTTCGACAGAGCAGTAATACTCGCTGATTCCAAAGCAGCTATCCAAACAATGCTCAATTCAAATACAGTGGACACAAAAGAATGTCGCAGACTTACCTCCCCACTTACAGAACTCTGGTGTAGAATTAGCTCTACATTGGATCCCATCACATAGCGGAATAACGAGGAATGAAGCAGCTGACCAACTAGCAAAGAAAGAATCTCAAATTCTACAAGCCAACGTGAAGAACATCTCATATCTCTCAACTAAACATTACATTAAAAACAAGATTATAAACTTAGACAAATCCAGAAAAGAAATTGACGCAATCAATAAAAAGTGGAAGTCCCTGAACGATGAATCAACACGTATCACTTGTGCTCCGAGATCACCAGCAGCCCTCTTCTAAATGGCTACTGGCCAGACTGCCTGGCACATCATCTCCATAGAATACCCAAATGACCTCGTTGTTGTCGGGCCGTTAAACCCCACACAAACTCTCCATAGAATAAACGCCTCACAATCTCCACTTTGCACCCTGTGCGACTCCAACGAAATCATGGACAGTGTACATTTTAGCTCCTGACCTGCTGTTTCCTCAGAAGATGACATCTCAAAATACTGGAAAGCCAAGACTGCTAATGACTTTATTCCCATACGCAGTACATTAGATACTTACTTCAAATTACGGTAACTTTTCCCTTGAAAAAACTCGAAACTACTTGTTTATCATAAATTCGATTTTACAAAAGACATTAACTTAACATCTACCTTAGATGACGCAAAATTGATGGTGTCCGAAATGAAATGAAACAGCCCGTTAGCGGATTTAAATTCTGTTACTCAAACCTTTAAAAGGGCACAGTGTGCAGGATTTTCTCCCAGTTGTTCTATTAAGTTGAGAAACAGCTCGTTCTTCAATACTGGTTTCAAATTCCCTCCCACATGCGCACTTTCAGATTCTTCGCAGGGAATGAAACAGTAACTTATCAAAGATTCACCACTCGCGCGCTCCAGCAAAGTTGAGCAGCCACAAGTCTGACCACTCGATGCAGTGAAAGTCTTGTGCAGTTATAATTTAGTATCTAGTAAGATTTAAGTTTCATTTTCCAAAATCATTATTTTCAGCATTTCCTTATGCTGCTCTTGAGAAATTCCATTTGATCTTGCTGACATTTCATATATTGTATACTGTTAGTTACAACGTTAGTGGCCTTCGATTTTGTAGTATTTTAATTAGCTTTCTATATCTATCTTCATATAGGATGATTAAAAATATTTTTACAAAGTCTGGAGACGGGTTCCTTACACTGAAGCAAGGATAAATGTAAATGTAAAAGTGTGACACATTAATGACATTTTTGGACGTTGTCAGCTTGTTAGAAGTGTTGAATAAATTCACGTATGATGCTCAAAATGTCCTCTTGCATTTTGCACTCGTCGAGTCTCGGACTGCCGCACCCTGCCAAACAGTTCCTGACAGTGTACTATATACACACTTGAAACGTTAAACACAGACTAGTAGGTACACTTTCAGTTAATTCACTATAGTAAACAAATGACAAATGTAAACAAGTACATATAGCAACGCATCTACATGAGATACAATGAGTCACAGCTTTCTGTGAATGAGTGCATAAATAAACGAAGTTGGCTTGCACCGGAAAGCCATTAATCGTAAACTTTTATTAATAATTAACGCAAAAATGAAACTTTTGTGACATATTTTTATAAAACCAATCTAAAAGCTATAAAAATTAACGACTATCAGAGCCCTGAAGCATCTCTAGTACAGCGGTATATTAGGTGTCAGAAGACACCTTTATAAGATCCTTGCACGACCCGCTCTTGCTATGGAAGTGAGGCATGGACACTCAGAAGAGCAGATGAACGTCGAATATCAACTAATGAGATGAGATTCACTGCAGGATACAGCAAATGGGGCCACATCCATACTGAATATATATATATATATATATATATATATATATATATATATATATATATATATATATATATATATATCGAAAGAACTTCATGTTCAACCTGTGCTACATTTCATACAACAATATCAGAAAAATTGGAATGACCACATATTCCCCGTGCCCAGGTCTAGGATCCCTAAAGCAGTGCTCCATTATCGCCCAATTGAAAAGCGATTTCTTGGCCGTCCAAGGAAGAGGTGGACACAGCACGACTTTCGGAAGGCCAAGGTTGAAAGAAGAATGCTTCTCTCATCTCCATAATGTGTATAACAGACATAAAATAGCAACTCTGTTTTTTGTTTGCAGTTTACGATCCTGGTTTGAAAATAAAAAGGCGCCTTATATGCGTATTTGTGATCTCGGGTTAATTAAAGAACTGTTTACTCTACAGCGTTCAACATTAATGACATCATTTCACAGATATTAGAAACCTTGGCTTCCAGCCCTTGAACCGACCATTGAGCCTGGGGATATTCTCTAATCGGTGATTCTTCGGTGAACATCATTATCCTTACAGAGCTACCTGAAGAGTGAATCATAAATATGCATTCTTTAAAACCATACTTAACAGAGCCATAAAGTTGCAAGCACTTGCAGTTTAACAAACACTGAAACGTGATTTAGCTTCTCATTAAACTCTAACACCTGAACAAATGCACTATCAATTTCGTAATCGATAGGGTGCTTCACTTAGCAGAAACATACATTAAACATTACACAGACTTAAAAATACAAGATGGCCATACGTTAACCGTGGATTCTGCATGATGAGTGTAACAAATATGTCCAATACAATTATTGTTAATAAAGAACCGTAAATGGTTTATTATTTCACTAACTGTCGCGCAAACATTGTCTGAGTAATGCATTTCTACCTTAATTCGAATGAATTCAAGTACAATTTAATGTTAAAATGCCCTGCAACTTTTTAATATGTAAGAGAGATTTGGCAACGTTACGTTATTATTACACTGTGACTAAATCATTCGAATTGAAACGAAGACATTACATCACTGTTCACACGATGTTTGTGCGACAGTGAAATAACAAACCATTTATATCCATTCATTAAGAAGCTAAATGGCTACAAATATTTGACAATGTTTGACAAAATGCTTCTTTATTGGCAATAATTATAATTGTATTGGTTATATTTGTTATACCCACTCATGTAGAATCCCTGGTCAACGTATAATCGAACAGTACCTTCCATCCGGTATATGTATGTGGGAAAGTAAGAAAACGTTCTACAAACAAAACATGGAGAGCCCGCTTCTGTTTATGTGGTGGTAGCGTGTCTCATTCGCAATCGTATGAGTGAGTGAGTGAGTGAGTGAGTGAGTGAGTGAGTGAGTGAGTGAGTGAGTGAGTGAGTGAGTGAGTGAGTGAGTGAGTGAGTGAGTGAGTGAGTGAGTGAGTGAGTGACTGAGTGACTGAGTGACTGACTGAGTGAGTGACTGACTGAGTGACTGTATGAGTGAGCGACTGAGTGAGTGAAAGTACGGTTTAAGGGCCCGTCGACAGCTAGGTCATTAGAACCCGCCCTCGCTATCAAAAGGTCCCAAGTTTGAATCTTTATTAGGGTGAGTTATCCGGATGATGTTATCCGGTGAGTTATCCGGTGACGCCAGGCTCGGCGCACAACAGTGGACGGATGGGGCCGGACTTTTTCACACCACATGTTGGGCCGGCGTTCAAGGTCAGGCTGCCTCGCGCAACTGTTGTGTGTACGTGACTGTAACAATGGAAGCGGCAGAAACAAAATGTATTTTCTAGCTTCTTCTCGAGACTTCTAGCCGAGTTGTTACCGGTGTGTATGTGTGTGAACCTTGAGAAAGACGGTGTTACGTCATCCCCCATACATAAGGACACGAGGCAGCGACAGAGTGAGTTTAATTTTAGAGTCAAAGCTACGGTCATGAGTTGGTCAGTGTGTCTGGGTGTGAGCCAGCTGTGCGTGTGTGTATTGTCATGAAAGTTACGGCGGTGCGTCGAAAGATTAACGAGCATCGAGTGATTCTAACGCCGTAGTTTAGGTATGAGAGGCAGAAAAATTTAAGAAAGACTTTGAAAGGACTAAGCATGGTTATGGAAGAACAGTTGTAAGTTGTGATAGCCCGAGGGACTGCAGACTGTGTTAACGACGAGAAGAAAACAGTGTATATTTTGTCTTAAAATTTTAGAAGACAATAAACTGATAGAAAGGTAACCGCAATGGATTTTGTAACTTTGTCACATTAATTCACATTTTAACTGCATGGTCATATCGCGACGGAATAGTTAGCAGATACTCGTAGATCGGTATGTGGCGGACAGTTAGTCTTCAAGGTCTCATCCCTATACTATACCAGCTTGCTTCGTCACGACTCCACAAAGGGATCAGTGCAGGGCAACTGTATCTCCGCCTCTTGACCGGCAGATGACATTAGGGTGCCACACAGTCTATCTGCTTTCTTATCTGTGAATAGATGGCACAGCATTCACTATAACCACCTATTTGTACTTTCTCTACCACGCATACAAAGTAGAAGTATTGAATTCGACCCAAAATTTTGATGTTGAGATTTCACCAGCAATACGTTTTAGGCCCCTGCATCCAAGAAAAGCAGTTTTAGAAAAAGGCGCGCACGCGCGCGCGCGTGTGTGTGCGCGTGCGCATGTGTGAACAGCATAACTCAAAAACGAAGAGTTGGTTAAAAACGAAAGTTGCTATTTAAGTTTAATTTCTTTTAAGGATGCGACACGAAGATTTTGACTAAAATTCCTCCACCTTAAACTACCTTTTAGATGGAAAATTTTTCGAAAATTTTGATTCTTTCAAAAACGGATCTAACGATTTTGATTAAAATGCCATGTGTTAAATATATTCTTGTGGCAAATGAAATGTACACTTTAAATCTTCTGGCTATAGTCTAAGCAGTCCTGTTTACTCTTGACAACTTTTGCATAACTGGTAAGCCGTAAGAGATAGATTAAATTTGACTATACAAAAATGTAGATCTCGTTAAAACACGCCACTTATGTAGAAATGCATTTGTTGTGGAATGTACTATTTCGAAGGTATTCCTTGTTATTTGTGTGAGCTTTGCAATATTTAAAACTTTTCTCAAATGGAAGCTCGTTATTCTTTTTTTTTTTTTTTTTTTTTTTTTTTTTTTTTTATCTTTGGCCATGCAAAGAGAACAGAATCTCAAAGCTTTAAAAGATTTGACTATCACTCAAAGCCTACTGTATTCCCATATTCCCCTTGCACCTACAAGATACTCCGCAATAATATAATTTCTGCAAACGTTTATCTCGAAGATAGAGGAATAATAGTTTGTAAGAATAATTATTACAGAATAGAGAAAGTCATGCGAGTGCAAAACATAGATTTTTCATTGTTACTGTCGTTTTAGATTTAAGGTAGAACTTTGGGTCGTGATAATAAATATCCAATCCAGTATTTAGTTGGCGACTAAGGGAAATCATGAAAAAAATCCGAGTAAAATTGATTTAAACCCGGGACCTCCCAAATGTGGGCCACAGATGTAACCGCTCGAGCCATCCCGCTTGGTTACAGAGAAATTGTGTGACAAGTATATACAATAGTTGAAACCTCTGGTTTAGAAGAGAGATAGTCAACTAGTAGTGAGTGAGTGTGAGAGTTTGTACAGCTTAAGGGCCCTTCGACAACTGTGTCATAGTAGAGATTGAGGTTATTTTGATCTGCCGAAGTAAGGGTTGTCAAATATACATTTTTCATTCAGAGAATAACTTAATTTTCGTTCCGCCTGGGTAGGTAAAATTATTGAAAAATTGCAATCCTTTTTCTCTTCACTAGAGATAGTTTACAGTATAGGGAATCTATTCCTGAAGTTTTACACTTCTATCATCACATTAAGTATTAACAAATAATTTAAACAGCAATGATCGTTACTGTGGCATGCCCCTTTTCACTTCCTCTTTAGAGTTGTCATTTTTGTATGTCTTGCTGCTTTGACTCTCGGTTTCTGTTTTGACTGTCAGTTTCTTAAGTACTATTTGTGCGTTTTTAGAAGCCTGTAAACAAGATGGCAAAATGTGTTAATTGAGGTTCCTTGTTTTGATATTTTAACTTTTGTAACATCTCTACAACAATGAAAATCGAAGTAAATCTCCAACTCATCTTTTCTAAGTTTAGGTTTTTTTCATCTTGAAAGTGCATTTTCTCTAAAACTGTTTGATGTACAGCTGGCAGTTTGATAGCAAAGGTTCTACCGCATAATCCTGTGGCACAGAATTACTATAAACATTTTAGTAAAACGTTGGCGAGATTTTACTCGAATGAATTTCCAAGAATTATATCAAAGTAACAGTATATTATTTTTATCGTAAAAACGATAACACAAAAATTATGTTCCCTGGGATTATGTGTTGTATACTCAAGAGAACTCATAAGAGTTTTAATGAAATATCTTAAGAACTTGTTGAGAAAATGCACATAATTGTTTTAGATAGCAAAAAGTGGAGTACAAGAAAAAAAATTCTGAAAAAATGGCCCAATATGTAAACAAGCGTTACTAATTATCACATTAAATTTCGGTTTTCTAACTTAGAAAGTTTATGAGTTATAAATACTTCTTCGACGTGATTTTTACTTTCTCTACTGCTAAGTAGAAGTATTGTATTCCACCCAACAATTCGATGTCGAGATTTCACCGGAAATATGTTTTGAGGTCCCCTGAATCCAAAAAAAGCATTTTTGGAAAAAGGTCCGTGTCTATCTGTGTGTCTGTCAGTCTGTGGACAGCATAACTAAAAAACGAAAATTCGGTTATAAACCAAAGTTGGTATTTAAGTTTAATGTCTTTCAAGGATGCGTCACGAAGATTTTTGAAGAAAATAGCCCCACTCTAA
Organism: Tenodera sinensis; assembly: GCA_030765045.1. Lineage (NCBI taxonomy): Eukaryota > Metazoa > Arthropoda > Insecta > Mantodea > Mantidae > Tenodera > Tenodera sinensis. Next base: position 94,605,369 of record CM060968.1, on the reverse strand, counting down.
ACTACCCTTTACATGGAAAATTTTTCGAACATTTTGATTTTCTTGAAAATGGCTCTAACGATTTTGATTAAAATGAGGTATGTTTAAGATACTCTTATGACAAATGAAATGTATATTTTGAATTTTCTGGCTATAGCCTATACAGTCCTGTTTAGTCTGGATGAGGTTTGAATAACTCATAAACCGTAAGAAATAGACAAAATCTTACTCTACAAGAAATGTAGATCTTTATGTCTCAATTTATTATACAATTCTTTATTATACAATTTATGTCTCAATGCATTTTTTGTAGAGTGAACCATTTCGGAGATATTCCTTGTTTTGTGTGTCAGTTTCAGAAAACTTAGAAATTTCGTGCAATGGAACATCGTTGTTCATTTTTTATATGTTAAGCGTGCAAAGAGAACGGGATCTCAAAGCTTTAAAATATTTGACTATTGCTCAAAGTCTACTGTATTCCAATATTCCCCTTGCACCTACAAGGAAATAAGCAATAAGATAATTTGTATAAATATTTATCTCAACTAACACGAAGAAGATATAGGAATAAGAGTTTGTAAGAATGGTTAGTACAAGAGCAGAGAAAGGTCATGTGAGGGCAACACATCATATTTTTTTACCTACGTCTCCCCTTAAACCACTCTTTGAATGAACTACGCATGTCAAAGAAGGAATATTGACGCTAAGGTATATTTTAGCCCCAGTGGATCTGAGAACTTTATCAATCGAACAAAGACACTGGGACAGTGACGTCACCTAATAGCGGCTTAAAAGGGACAAGAAACTATATCACGAATAACCGAAGGAGAAGTTACAGGAACTACAAGAAAATCTGTGAACATCCAAAGCTAACTAAGAATAAAAATGCAGGAAATACCCATTAAAGGGGCATTTCAGCTTATGAATTTATACTGATTTTAGAAATACTGTGCATCCTAGCACTTCTTTTTGAAAAATAAGCTCATCAAGCAATATTTGGATGCGCTTAATTCCTTCTTTACAGAAATTGGTGATTGCTGAAAGTGTATTATACCTTCCAAAAACCACCTTTTTAAGATAAGGCAAATACTCTACAATTCAGAGTGCATGAATATAGCTAAAAAGCATTTTGGTGCATGGTATTTTTGTTTGAATTTTCATATGTACCACTTTTTTTAGTTTTAAATTAGATCATTCTTGGAAATATCTTCTGACCGAACCCCATGAGATATAAGGTATGAGGTAAATGGAACGCAGGGGAGCACTTCGCTCATTACGACCTGGTACGGATCTATGTTGCGATGAGGCGAAGGAAAACTAGAGGCTATCAGAGAGGGAGGTCAGGGCAAAGCTACAGAGACGTGCAGAAGTCCCTAACAATTCTACAGATAGTCAACTGACGCACTACAGGAGCTCCTCCTCACCAGCACCCAGGGAGCGGGCGACGGTGTGAATACCTTCCTGTTGTTTCAGTGGAGCCAGGGAAGAAGGTTTACGTAGCGCAACATTTGCCCACATATGCCCGAACCACTGCACTAACAATCATACTTGAAAGATGACAATGGAATGAAATGAAGGGGTGGACAGGAATCCGTGAATTAAAGAAGCCAACCCAACATTCGCCTAGCGACAAGGGGAAAGTGCGGAAAATAACAAGTCAGAATAGTCGGTCGATGGGAATTGAACCTACTACCTCCCCGAATGTGGATCACGGGCCCATCGAGGATGGAAAAGAGACAGACTGCGACAATTGAGAAAACAGCAAATACTTCGTCTTGCTTGTTGTTGTAGTGTTTAACGCCCGCTTTTACTACTAGGGCACCGCAGGCGGTGACACTGATGATACATGGAATGAAGATGGAGCACCGGTGGAATGAGATGGCGGGGGAAACCGGAGCACCCGGAGAAAACCCGCCCTGACGCCGCTTCGTCCACCACGCTTCGTCTTGCTGATTACATAAACATCAATTAACTGTTTTCTAATGTTAGCTGGAACCAATTTTCTCTCTTTATACAATGATTTAACATACGCTACCAAAGATATTGATAATAACATACAAAGAAAATAGAGCAAAACGTTCTTACTTGAAGGTTATTAAAATATATTAGTACTGGTATCAAATGCATATCATATCGTTATAAGTAGAGCTGGTTGTCTTTTGTTTTACTTTATTTTAATTGTAATTGTGACTAAGTACGTATATATTGCTTGAAGAGGAGTTTCCATATTTGACTTCGATGCCTTTTGTATTATGTAACACCTGTTTTCTATTCCACAGTATTCTCAACAAATGGTCACATTCTTCTTTGCATGCATGTTCTTTAGAACTCCAATGTGTTTGTATTCAAGCACAAGTGCTTTATAAATTATTTTTAATATTTCAGTAATGTATACAAATATTAGGCATTTTATAGACCATGCCCGTAAGAAGGAGGCTTTTCAATGGTAAAATAATTTTCAAAATCGGTTGAGAGGTTTTTTGATACTACCCACATATATACAGTGGTCTTCAAAACATACATTTCCGGTGAAATCTCGGTTTCGAATTTTTGGGTGCAGTGCGGTACCTTATCTACTGACCATGCACTGGTAGAGACAGTAAAAACACTCTTGGTCAATGAAGGATTGCGTAAGCAAAACAACTGAAGGTACAGAACTTAAAATAATTACATCTGGCACATCTTTAGCTACAAGTTCATACAAAACTGAATTGTTTTAATGTATGCTTTACCAAGAAATTTTACACAAGAAACGCTGGGTACATTTGGTTGGCGAAATTACGAATTCTTAGCAGTATTAAACAGAAGCTGCATAGCAAAGAGTTTCTATTAGGTACAGGTGAATTAATGTTGAAGTAGAGAGGAAAACTGCGACATTCTTGCACCTTAATATGTGCTTCAAACATCATTAGCTTCAACTCTCTTCGAGCTAATGTAACTGGGATTTTCTATCATTCTTCATAGAGGAAGAATTTGAAAGTCTTTGTTTTGCGCCAGAGGAACTACTTCAATTAGAGTATTCTTTATTTCCTCCGCCATATATAGTTTTTCTTTATGCTTTTCTCTTTTTGCCACTTTCCGACATACCTGTTCTCCAACAGTCTGGTCGATGATTCCTCCTCTTTCCATTTACCTATACCTTCCGAGAACTTAAGAAAATCTCCTTGGCTTGCCAAAGCAAAAAAGGTAAATGCTCAATTGTTAACTAAACGTAAGTAGGAGTTTTATAGTAATACATAAGCAAATGTGTTTTTCCTGCATTAATTTTCTTTGTCGGCTGACGCTCATCCCAATCTTCTTTTTAAGCAATAAACTATAAAATGATACACCGACGACTCTGACATATTTACGAGCATTTTGGAATATTTAAATCCAGGAACGTTGCCTTCCCATGTTCTTCATAAAATTATTATACAAACATCTAGAAGGTTTTATAGTGAATCCTCTATTTTATGACCTATAATTTTAATTTTGTATAGTCCAAATAACGGATGAAAAATCCCCCGATATTAACACAAAGAATGGAAACACTGGCAGGACATCTAACTTAACTTGCTCCCGACAGTCCTCCAAGTTCTTGAAATGTTACAAGCGTAAAAGCACCCCTTGATGGTAGATGAACCTGTGGCCGAGTAATGTTTTTAAATAGAGTAGGCTAAATTTTATTTAATAACAAAAAAGTTATATCATCTTCGCATAATGCAGAAACACTTAAGATGCAGAGTGATTTAACCCTTTAATGCCTGAATTATTTTGCTACATATGCCGTTCTTCCTCTAATTCGAAACCGGTTTAGATTAGGCGGTCTGGGAGACCTTCAGCCTGCTGGCTCGGATAGCCATGATCGTTAAGGCAACATTGGCCATGCACTCAAAGTCTGAGGTCGTGAATTCGAGTCTCGGCAACCGCAGTCAAATGTGCCTGTGGTAAAGGACGGGGAGGGCCAACGTAAAATAATCGGTGTGGATGATGACGGGGTATCATTTGACTGCGGTTGCATGGATTTTGCTTCTTTTCTTTAAAAAAAAACACACTACAATATAAATTGTAAGAAGAATAATTTTTTACAATTCAAACCGTCTCAAATATGTATTTTTAATTGGTGACAGACAGCATAACAAGAATATAGCAGAAAAAAAGTTAAAACTAGTACAAATAGGAAAAAAAAGCCTATGTATCTTATAAGAGACACCAGACATGAAAGGGTTAAAAATAGGTTTACAAACTTCGGGTGTGGATTCCTTACGTCAAAAGAAAAAAGGTTCTTTTGAACATATGACTTATAAACCTTTGTGTTCTCGTTATCAACGAAGTTTACATCCCACGGTCTTCCAGGTCCAATCTCACAGCTTCATTTATGCATGCATTCATAGAAGGTCTTGTATCCTTCGTAGTGGCGAAGTTTTGCCATGGAGACTTGTTTACAGTTGCGCCATTAGCTATCTTCAACGTTTCAATAGTACACTTCTCAGTAGTGAGAACTGCACGTTTCCTTCAACCATGGCAGGATATCCATTGCGTGAGCAGGCAGGCATGTATGACCGCGCGAACCGCAGTGGACACCAGGCTTAAGGCTGCATCAGAAGGCGTGATATGGAAGCTGCGAAACCATTCGATACCATCCCGGAGTATTTACAAGGGTGCAACATTCCAAGAGTCAGCCAATGTTTGCGTGTCCAGAATAAGGACATTAAGAGCATTAGTTATGAGACTTGTTTGTTCACGATTTACTAACGTAAACTTTCATTAATAACGACAAAACACAGGATTGTTTATATTTTTCTTATTTTGATGCAAGGGATCCATGACCAAATTTTGTAGAAGTATTTTTGAATCATCCTGTATACAAACGAAATAAGATCCCGCTCTCCCGGGACACCATGTTAACCTCTTTGGGAAAATACACAGAATGCGACCATTGAGATTCACTGTCAATATAGAATATTGGTTCACTGATTACTAATGTTAGTAATTCTTTCTTTAAACAAAGATCTAGGTTGCCCTCCTAAGGAACTTTATTGCAACGTAAATACAAATTAAATACAACAAAGCTTTCTTATATGAGATGTGAGGGTCATAAGAAGATTTTGGGCTTCGATAGCCTCAATGCATAAAACTGTACGATCAGAGTAAGGATTATTCGAGGCTTTAACATTGTTTTACTATATAGACATCTGCAATATTTCATAAATGGCAATTAAAGAAGAAGTGTCGATTGTCACTTTGAACTGTCTTTTAGCTCAAGTGTTACATTATGGTAACGTAATGTAACCTGAGTTTAGTTTTATAATCTGTGGAATGTAGCAACTGCTTATACTCTGTGGAGTAACACAATCTCGACTACTTATTCACAAACATGATCTCCGATAAGTTCGTATTCAAGTGCAAGGGCTTTGTAAATGTTTTAGTTGTCGGTCAGAACGAATTGGGCTTTTCAATGGTGAACGAATTATCAAAATCAGTTGAATGATTTTTGGAATGTACACAAAGAATCACACAAATTTTCTCCCTTTATAATGTAGGTATGGATTTCTCTTTACCGCAGGAACTGCCAACTGGTTACAGGCATGTAGCGTTTGATCTTCTGTGTGTTGCAGATTTTTCTCACTTTCACTGCTAACCCGAGGCTATTCGTTGCGGTTTCCAGCTTCACACACATTCCAACAAGAGTGGACTCGATTGGAGATATACCTACACCGCTAAACACTAGACATGGACTACTACAGATTACTAACATAGCGGTAGCATGAGATACCACTTTTTAAATTATTATAACATATAACATAATAATAACAATAATAACAATAACTACAATAATAATAATAATAATAATAATAATAATAATAATAATAATAATAATAATAATAATAATAATAAACAACAACAACAACAATAACAATAACAATAACAATAATAATAATAATAATAATAATAATAATAATAATAATAATAATAATAATAATAATAATAATAATAATAATAATAATAATAATAATAATAATAATAATTACTCTACCGGGATTAGGTATTTTACCCTGTTCCGACTCGAATAAATCTACTCATTTCCGAAGAGGTCTGCAATATTTCATTTTCTTGGGCGGATCGGTGTTCTTCAATTCTTTGAATGTGCTCTAGTCATTCCCACTTGCGTCTATCAATTTCTTCTGTTCAATTACTTGTATAGTTGGAGTAATTTTCTTGTGTGCTCACATCTGCGGTGGCACACGAGTGTGGCCAGTTAGTAATTTGAGAAATCCCATTTCTGCAGATTCGTACCTCCTCTTATCTGATCTATTCAGGGTTCAATTTTCACAGACGTAGTTTAACACTCTTAGAGCCATTACTTTATAAAATTTAATCTGCGTATTTCTTAAAATGTATATTATTTATATTATGTCTTTGTTTATATTATTTTTATATTATTATTTATATATTATATTTATTTTATTCATATTTTAATATTTATATTTCCTTCGTCTAGTATTCTTTTGCATGCATGTTATAGTATCCATATCCCTAAAGGTTATTTTATTCATGTTACGTTTATTGTTATAAATGTGAGTCGCATTCGCTTAGACTACTATGCATAAAAGAGATACTCCCGTATTCCACAGTGCTGCCACACCTGGCAGTGTGACCATCATCTGAAAATACGCAAAAGCACGAGGGTGAAGCGAGCTTAATGTTAATATGATTGACTATATAAGTTTAAGTTAATAATTCACGAGAGATTAGGTTAGGATTAGTTTTGTATTAAAGTGTATTAACAGCCAGTGGTTACACCAAAGCGTACATTCCTCAATAATGCTTAGGATTCACTATTTATAAAAGCTTTATATATATATATATATATATATATATATATATATATATATATATATATATATATATAAGATTCATGGAAAGTTAGGTTAAACTTGGTTAATCGCCGTGGCAAGCTGTGCTTAAACTATTGCTTAATTACTCCAGATTATTATAGAGCTACTCTACTCTTTAATTTAAATAAGACATCGGCCAGTAGTGACCGTCAGAGACTCTCAGGGTCAACCTACCACACTTGTAAATAGGCACGACAACAATGACGCGCCAGAACAAGGCGATTCCAGACTGTTCGAGAAACTTAGCGAAAAGGTGAATTTCGAGAAAAATCCGTGCTACATCATTCTCAACTATATGAATGGACGCAGTATTAAGAGAACAGAGAGTAAGTGTAGAACGAGACATCTGTTAGCGGTTTTAAGTGTGTGTGTGTGTGTGTGTGTGTGTGTGTGTGTGTGTGTGTGTGTGTGTGTGTGTGTGTGTGTGTACAGACAGTGTCGAGATCTTGAGTATTGTCAGAGACAGTTGTGAGGCATTTAATCGTCCCTTTGGAATTTGTTTTGTGAAGCAGTTTTCAGTTAAGCCAGTTTGAGTTCGAGTGTATCGTCGGAAGCAGTTTGTAAAACAGAGAGAGCAAAACTAAAATACACTGAAATATGTGTCAAGTTTACGAGAGGACAGAACAGCTATGAGTTGTAAAGTCACGATGAATTGTAGATTGTGTTAACGATAACAAAGAAGACTGTTTTTGGATTCATTTTAAGAGGAATAAAGTGACAGAAAAAGTAACTGGACTATGTCATTTGTCACATCTACTTTGATTTGATTTCACGTATTTCTTTGATATACACGAGAGTAAAAGCTATTAAGGCTTACTCTATTTTTCAATGTAATACATTTTATGGCTGAATACATTCATGGCCTGTTGCACCCAGTTTTCAGGCGTTGCTTACAGGTGTTCTGACATGGTCCAGTTTCACGAAACAGCTACTCTACTAATACACTAGAACCATAATTCCAGTTTTAAAACCTGTTTCACGGACATTTATTCCACAGTGGCGGAAATGTAAAATTTTGTCATTAGTCACTTGTCGAAAACTGGTATAGCAGCTGTATTCGAGTAAGGCTTTTAAGGAATATTTATTACTTTATGGATTGTTTATAACATTTTGTTTACCCAATATACATTTTAAGTCATATAACCTACAAAACAAGAAATAAGGTTATATATAACACATGGAAAAGAAATAAAGTACACAAAACAAAGCTATAGTGGTGCCTTTAATCAATGGGCATATAGAAATAGTATTTGGGTAATTCGTGAATATAGAGCAATAGGGAAATAAATGGGAAATAATAAGTGCAAAGTGTTGAAGTTAATGACATCGGAGGAAGATTAAGCACATTTGAGGGGCAAATTTTAGCTAAACATCAAAATAGTTACAATGGAGGATATTTTTAATTTATGTTAATATTCGCTTTATATTATCTATAAATAATTGTATAATTAGCTCAGGTTCTATAGTATTTATCAGGTTGATGCCGGAATTATGAGATGAATAATTTTATAAAGAAATGACAGGCAGATAGATAAATAACTAATAAATAATTTAATGTGTTAAAAGCAATGCATTACCTCAGAAACAGGAGTTAAGTATTTGTAAAGCCCTAGCGTAACAGCCCCTTACGGGCCGAGGCTTACCGTCTGGCCGCTGCGTCCCCCACTTCATCCCACTACAGGCGTCATGAGTGGGGCGCAGAACAGGAGGGTGGGACGTGATCAGCGCCTCGAGCCCTACCGGCCGGTTATGCGACCTTTGCAACTTGGGGTCGCTACTTCTTTATCAAGTAGGTCCTCAAATGGCCCCTCAGGGTCCTAATGAAGCTGAGTGCACCCCATGCCAGCACCCCAACGGGGGAACAATCCCCATGCCCGTTCCGGCGATCGATCTCGGGTTCTCTGCGCCAGAGACAGGCGCGCTACGAGTTAAGTATTTAAGAGAATTAAAAGCATTAGCAAGTTCTATATTGAAGAAAAAGGCAGTTGCCAGTATAGCCAACACACTTTTCTCAAATGGGAAGTATTCATTTGTTTTTCGTGCCCTGGGCATACAAAGACAAAGCCATCACATAGCGATCGACTCTTATATGATTTGACTAACGCTTAAGCTTACTGTGGTTTATTCTCATTATACCTACAAAAACACGTATTAAAACTATTTCTATAAATGTTTGACTCGATTAATATTAATTATACAGCAGAGAAGCATCTTTAAGAATAGTTTGCACAAGAGTATAGAAAATCATGCGAGTAAACACAAAAGATTTTTAGAAACAGATGCGCGTATGTGTGTGTCTGTGAATAGCATAATTCAAAAATGAAAATCCGGACCTGTATTTAAGCTCAGCATCCTCCGAAAGCGTAGAAAAAAAGTTTCGGGAAAACCACCCCAACGCAGTCTATCCTTTACATGAAAAATTTTCAAAATTTTTGATTATTTTAAAAATGACTAACGATTTTGATCAAAATAACGTATGTCTAATATATTTCCATGCCAAAAGAAATGTGTATGTTAAATGTTCTAGGAACAGCCTCTGAGGTTCACTTTATTCCGAAGAACTTTGCGTAACTCGTGAACTGTAAAAGATAACGTAAATTATTACTACACGAAGATGCAGTTATACCTGATATATGACACCTTTTGAGGGAATAGCCATTTCCTAGATATTCCTTGTTCTTGGTTTGAATTTTCAAATGATTATACTTTTTCGAAATAGCAGGTCGTTATTAGTTGTTTTTTCTTCTTCTTCTTCTCCTTTAGAATGGAATTTCAAATATTTGATTATCACTTAATCTACTGAATTTTCCTGTTCCCGTTGTATCAACAAGGAAATATGCAATGAAACCATTTATATAAATTTCTATCTGGATCAACATGTTGTAACTAGAACCATAAGATTTTGCAAGAATGTTTTGTTGAAGAATAAGCATGGAAAGGTGTCTGAATGCAACACTTCTTTTGTCATATTAAAATGTTTTGCTCAGTACACAGCCCGCTTAAAAACATCCATTTACATATGTACAAAATTTTGCAGGAACAACTGAAAAAGATGGTATATTCCAAAGGACAAAACTTAGAATTAGCAAGCACCCCATCGCCAACGACGGGATCAATCTGTTGGCTGCCCCTGCAGGTTTTCGTATAGGCAAACCCTTTTACACTATTGTGTCGCGTGCAGCGGACAGTCGGGAGTAACGCTGATGTGTTTATCTTGCAGAGAGCCGCCCAAACTTTTTTACTACAAGGCCATTAATTTACCTAGGCGACTTATGCACTGTGTGACAAAATTCCGTAAGCTTAATTTTTTTTAATGCCAAAATAGGGTTTACTTAATGCTTTTATACGCATTTACATTTTGCACAGTGATTCGCCAGGTTTGAAGACTTTTGCGACCGTCCCCATACCGAAGTGGTAGCTAGCCTGGTTCTGGCACGGGGGATCCGGGTGCTATTCTGGTTCGATACCCCGTACCCACCGGGAGGTCTGGTTAGGGACAAACCAATTTCATCTAGCAAATTCAAAGGAGGAGGAGCTGCTATGTCACATCATGAAAGTAGAAATAATTTAAGTATTAATTAAAGGGCAGCGCCGTGGCTGAATGGTCAGACCCCTCGCCTATCACCTAGGCGGCCCGCGTTCGAATTCAGGGACCCGTATGTGCTATTGGTGGTGGACCAAAAGGCGTCTGGGAGGGTTTTCGCCGGATTCTCCAGTTTCCCCCGCTACTCACTCCACCAATTGCTTCATAATCACCTTTGAATTCATCCATTTCGCCTGCATTTCATATCATCCTCTTCCTCACTATCATACTTGGTGCTTGGCTGATCATCCGCTTCCAGGTCTTCACTCTGCCCGTTCCATAGGTTCCTTTGCTCCCCGGTAGGCATCTAACCTTAGGCACTGGCTTTTAAGTCCTAGAGGGTGTAAGTCCTACATAAAGGGGGAAATAATCAGATGAAGTAGCAGAAGCATTAAATTCATTAAACCCTTATTAATTAATAAACTTCATCTTCCTAAACGTTCATTGCTAATATTAGCTAAACATCACAACAGTGTGTCTTGTGATGCCAATTGAGCGCTATCCTGATGGAAAGATAGTGTCTCTAAAAGGTAAAGTAGTCGCCTTAGTCTTAGTAGTCGGCAGGCTGACCCCCGCCAGCCCCAATCTGCACTCCTTCGTGGCCATGGCTGCAGCAGAGGGAGCAACGGACGGGCGATATGGCTACCCTATGTATAGTATTAAGAAGAGCTTTGCGCAGTAAGTGTAAAAGTGCGTTCAGCTCACCTAATGAGAAGTGTGGAATTGGGTTTTGACTTAATATGAAGTTGAAGAACTGAGTTTCGCTCGCATGTGCTTAGAAACAACACATCTTGGAGATGCCCATTACTCAAACTGGATCTTAGTGCTGAGTTTTGCAAGTTCATTTTTGAAAATGTTTATTCATATACATGCAACAGTAATCATGGAGAGCAAACGTCGGGCTTGCTTCTTCAATGCTCAATATGCTCATCTGGCAATAACTTGTAGAAATAGAGAAGGTGTGAAGGTGCCTTTCATTCCACACTGCAGCTCTGTTGTTTTGTCAACATCAAAAGTAAAGAGTGACGAAAACAGAGAAATCTTCGAGTCCATTTTTTAACAATCAGTAAACCTATTTGTAAACTATTCTTCGATATACTCAATAACTTTTGCAGAAGAATTTCTGTCGAAACATGCTCCCGGATATTGATTTTTAAGAGTACCAAGTGTTGGAAAATGTGTCGAGTTCTGCAGTCATTTGTCTCCTGAGCAATTTCAACCGAAACGATTTAGCTGGATACCTCATTAGATTGTGTTTACTTTATAGTATCAGGTTCAGGTCATTCAATTGTTAGTCATGTCAAATAGAAATGCTATGCAGGACAGCCAGTAGAGGTCACCTAACAATTCACACGCGTGCTCTTTCTGTTCTAGAAATATGTGAATTTCCTCTCGCACAAGGAAAAAATCTATTGACAACGGCTAAGCCACCTAATTTCTGCATGGCAAATTATGTCACCGTATTCACTATTCATTTTATCAAGAGCAGCTGATGAAGCTAATTAATATGGCGACAGTCTGCGTAACATCACGGATGTGTTTACGCACAGCGCCTCCTCATATACCAGGTGGCCCAGCTCATCCGGAATCGGGGTAAGTAGATAATCCTTCCAGCGTTAAAAGAGTTGCAGAACGTATCGGGGTAAATGGCGGCAATTGAGTGAGCGACCTTCCTTCTGCCTGTTAACGAAGACGAGAGATGAGAGGTAGTTCCCAGGTTGAAGTGTTGTGATAATAGACTATAAACAAACCAAAAAGGTGCTTATAATTTTTTTGTACTTTATTACAGTGACTTTACTTTCCGGGGAATAAACTCACTCTCGTATATTGTCTAACATTACGGATTACAGATTGTAAAGTGCCGTAACAAAATACATGCAAACATGAGAGCACGTAATGTTTCTTTGGCACTTGTTCGTTTTTTAGTAATGCTATTGTTTCCCATCCCGGTAGCGTGATGGTAGCGTGTCTGCCTCACGTCCAAGATGTCGCGAGTTCGAATCTCGCTTAGGGTGAGTTATCCGGATAAGGCTTTTTCCAAAGTTTTCCCTTATCCTGAGAAGACGAATGTCGGGTAACTTAAAGCTCTATGGACCTCTGGGCCATTTGAGCATCATTTCGCCCATTTTATTCATTCACCGTCCGATATGATACTACGTTGGAGGACGTTATCAAAAAGATTAGTTATTATTGTGATTACTAGATTACTATGTTTTATTTATTATTATTAACTTTTATTAGATAGTATCTCATTATGCTTATCATTATCATTATTATTACTATTTTATAGAAATGGACGCGGCATACCTACACAATTCCCTTCAACCAACAAGTTTATGGCAATGATTTTGTCCGCGGAATTGATTAATGCACAAGAGGAATATCTCCGAAAAGGTTCACTCTATCAAAAAAACTATTTGGGCATTAAGTGTGTGTTTTCGCAAGGTCTATATTTTTTGTGCAGTAAGATATGGTCTACTCTTACGGTTCAGCGGTTATGCAAAAGTCATCCAGAGTAAACAGGACTACATAGGCTATAGCCAGAAAATTCAAAATATATATTTAATTTGCCATAAAAATGTCTTAAACATATGGTATTTTAATCACAATTGTTAGAGCCATTTTTGAGAAAATCGAAACTCTTTAAAGAATTTTCCATGTAAAGGGTACTTTAGGGTGGAGGAATTTTCTTCAAAATCTTCGTGTTGCATCCTTAAAGGATATTAAACTTAAATACCAACTTTGGTTTTTAGCCGACTTTTCGTTTCCGAGTTATTCTGTTCACATACCACACGCAACCTAACCACATACACACGGACCTTTTTCTAAAAATCCTTTTTTTGGATTCAGGGGGCCTCAAAACATATATTTCCGGTAAAATCTCGACATCGAAGTTTGGGATGGAATACAATACTTCCTCTGCATACTATACGAAGGTAGAGAAAGGAAAAAGCGAACTATGAGGAATAACCGAATATATTCGGTTAAAATCTTTTCACTCTTATACTGCTACTTAATGATAGTCACTTTAAATAGAAATTAAACATTTGAACCTCACATTCAGCAACCATCATATTAAAAACGAACCCAGGCTGTTATTTAGTTACTTAGACCAATACTAATATTATAAAAGCCCAAAATATAACTATAATATTATTTTAATAGACAAATTCAATATATTAAATGGAAAAGTAAATACTAATGTACTGTAAGGTTTGTCTAATGCATCTGTACAGATTCTTAAAACACAAAACCTGCTTTTTGACGTTTCCTTAATTACATAAATTTAAACGGTTTTTCATAACACATCCTGAAGTGATTAAAGTAAAAAATATTTAGTTAAGTTATTTTAATAAATACCTCTTCGTAATTCCCTACACTAATTGTATTCGGAGTACATCAAAGAGGTAATACTTAACTGAAGCAGAAAATCATATATTTAATAAGTTTCAAAATGACTATCTTGCTAGTAAAATACTTAAATTGGTTTGAGGGACAGTTGCATCATAAAGAAGGATATTTTGTCTTATTTCTTTCAAGCATGGTATCCTACGTTAGACAAGTAATGGAGAAACAAGAGGAACAAAATATACAGATTGCAAAGATGAATTTAAGAAAATAAAAGGTTATACAACATTGCATCAAACAATAAACGAGTAAATAAACGTAGAATTAAAACTAACTTGCATTAATCAACATATACAAGAAGATAAACAATGGATAGAACATTAAACATTGCAAAACGAAGAAACTCGTATAAAAGGAAGGAAGACGTGAAGCAAGAGACCTACGAAGAACGGTTGGAGTGAAGCCGGAGTAGGTGTAATCTTTGATGATAGGGAGGAAGATTAATGCACAAAACCAATTCGGGAACTTACCGTGCAACAACAAAGCACAAAAACTGAAGTAAAATCCAGAACAAAATGCGCGGCCGAATAACAAGATTTGAATTCGTTCCTGCAACAAGATATTCGATAACAACGATGCCCAATCTGTCTCTTATCTGGTAATGACGTCACACTGTCGGTTAACCCTACCACCCTCAATTTGTGCATGAAGGATTTTCTCTTCATTCAAGTATGAGAGAGGTTTGTTTTTCAATCTCATAAATGCGTCATAGCTCGGTGGAGGCAAATCCGCGGATTTGTGAAAGTGAGTTCATTAGCACATAAGAGATGCCAAATACTTGGGCATCACTTCTGACCAAAAACTTCGTTGGAAAAAACACATAAATATCTCACAGAAGGTAGAAACGTAACTACAGATTTTGAAAGAATAGCTGCTGCCAAATGGGGATGCTCAAGGAAAGTACCTAGCACCACATATAATATGTATATTGAGCTGACTCTGTTGTACCGTGCTGAAGCTTTTATTACAGCAACAAAAACGAATATCCAAAAATTTGAACAAATTCAAAATCAAGCTCTCCGTCTCGTCACCGGAGCCGTTAAGTCCATACTTGTTGATGTCATGCTTGCCCTAACACAGATACCAGCAATAACAAAAATAGCACAAGCATTGCTTCAACATGACTACCAGACTCAAAATGGAAAGTAAAAAACCTTACTACTACAACCCTATAAGCTCAAAAAAGTTTTCTAGATAAATTAATACAAATTAAATATAATTTAAACGTTTATAATATTAGAAAAAATACTACTAATAAGAGAAACCCATTAGATCTATCACAACCTCCCTTCAGTTTGGAGTTACAGAAGAAACAAATCAGAAACACAAAAAGAAATATTAGAAATCCTACAGAAGAATGGTTATGCATTCACACTGATGGATCATCCAAAGAAAACATTACTGGATCTGGAGTCACATGTGCACATTTATCCCTTTACCATTCTGTTGGCACGGACACAACAAATTATGCTGGAATAACAGGGGCTATACACATAGTTCTTCAAGAATTATTAAACATCCCATTACACAAATTTAATAAGACAATAATTCTTTCTGATTCTAAAGATGCAATTCAGGCAATATGTTCAAATATCACAAAGAAGTCGACAAAATTAGAGAATGTTATAAAATGATAATACAGCTTCAGAAAATAAACAAAATTACCCATCTCCAATGGATCGCAGCACACTGTGGGGTTACGCGTAATTAAATTGCAGACACGCTCGCAAAGAAGGGCTCAGCAATAAAGCAAAAGATTAATTTGAATTGCTCATATTCAATAAAACGATCAATCACTGCAACGTTTTTACATTCGTACCTACAGGAAATAGAAAAAATCAGTCAAGAATAAAAACTGTATTGCATTACTTTCAAACCCAGATATAATTCCCAAGAGACCTCGGAAGACAGCAGTTGCAGCCTTCAGACTACTGACAGATGACTGCCTAGCAAGTCATCTCTATAGAATAGGCATCTCAGCTACACCAGTATGTGTCCTGTGCAACAATCAAGCAGAGATGAAGGAAGATCACTTGAAGACTTGTGTGCAGAAAGAACTATGGTGCAAAAGTATTGGAGAGCACGAATGCTAATGGCTTCATTGCCAGATGCAAGGCATTCAACAACATATTCGGAACTAAACGGCATTTAACCCTGGGGAGGTAATAACTGACGTTCCGAAATTTTCTGGAGACAAAGCCAATCTATCAAAATGGTAAAGCGTATTCCTTGGGAACTGGGCGTTACGTATGTGCATATCATTTAATTAACACGTTTCACAAGGCAGCGACTCTGATACCGGCACAGCATGTGGAGAGGAAGGTCGAAGTTCACACCAGCATCATTATATGCACTGGCCATCTAGGGACTGGCACAGCAATTACCTTCACCTGGCACTGCTTCCCACATATCATTAGCTGACAAAGACAATAAGGGAAGTTTTGTTGTAGCTTAAGTCACGATCCCTGCTTCCCCTTTCATTTGCGTCGCATGATCACCCTCATTGTTACATCCAAAGGATCGATGACCAGGCAAAGATGTCAGGATGTGTTATTTATCCTACATTCTGATCAGTTTCCCATACCGCACAACGAAGGGTCTTTTTTTATGAAGCCTGCGCCCAAAGTTCCAATACCTACCATTTCCCTTGTCGGCAATGTGTAGGGTTTAATAAATGCTGACTCATTTCTTCTATAATGTCATAAGATCTGCTTTCAATCTCTATTTCCATATGTATTTAATGCAAGCATCCATTATAACAGAAATGAAATATACGCAAAAATCTGATACGTTGGACTTACATGACCTTCTCTTCTCTCACACAAACTCCCCTATCTACTTCATGTTAATCGAGATAAAGATTTGTATAAAATACCTTATTGCTAATGTTCTTGTGGGTTCAAGGGAAATAGAGTGGACTTTCAGTGATAGCCCAATATTTTAAAGCTGATAGCTAAATGAAGGCTTTGAAATTCCGTTCTCTTTGCATGACCAAGAGGCAAAAGCATCAATGATGTCCCATTTGAGAACGGTCCATAAGTATTGCAAAGAATATCTCCGAAATGGTTCACTTTGTAAAAAGAATCATTTGACATAAATTCTGTGTTTTCGCGAGATATATGTAATTTTTGTGGAGTAAGATTTTGTCTGCTGTCGTTTACCAGTTATGCAAGTCATCAAGAACGAACAGGACTACAGGGACTATCGCCAGATATCTTAAACATGTGGCATTTTAAACAAAATCGTTAGATCCATTTTGAGAAAATCAAAATTTTCCATGTAAAACGCCAGTTTAGGGTGGAAAAATTTTCTTGAAAATCTTCGTGTCATATCCTTAAAAGATAAACTTAAATATCAACTTTGGTTTCTAATCGATTTTTCCATTTTGATACACACGCATGCGCACGCGCACACACACACACAGACACACACACACACACACGTGCGTACACACAACACAGAACCTTTTTCCAAAAATGTTCAGGGTCCTCAA
This sequence comes from Tenodera sinensis, assembly GCA_030765045.1. Classification (NCBI taxonomy): domain Eukaryota; kingdom Metazoa; phylum Arthropoda; class Insecta; order Mantodea; family Mantidae; genus Tenodera; species Tenodera sinensis. Next base: position 94,588,028 of record CM060968.1, on the reverse strand, counting down.
AACGTATTTCCGGAGAAATATCGAAATCGAATTTTTTTTTTAATACAATACTTACTATACGTACTAGAGAAAGTAAAACGTGTGGTGCTCTATGTTGTAGGAGTAACATGGTAGCCTCTGGCTCTCAAGGCCACGGGTTCAAACCGGTGTAGGCAATTGATTTTTTCGGACGTAAAAACTCTTAAGAGAGCTTCCTTCGGAAGGGAAGTAAAATCGGTGTTGTAGATTTATGGAACGTGAAAGAACCTCAAGCCGAAACAAGAAGCCCCTGAGCATAATTAAGCAATACTTCATGCCCACTATGAAATGGAACGCTAAGAATGGTAATAGTTAAAGAGAGCACATAACTAACTCAATCTCACTACTACAAAAAAGTACTGATCCTACACTCTGTTCAGTAATTCATTACCAAATCTATATCATAGGTATGGGAACAAACAGAAGCAGTAGAGACAATAATCCCCCTCCACTAACACCCACCACTACTTTTAACATATCAGATGATCATGTGACTGAAAATATACTACAGAACCCTCAGCCCTAGTATTTTCTGTAGTAATTTACAGATGATAGTCAACTACTTAAACAGAATTGTGTTGGGTAAAAGCAAAGAAATGAAACCTCTTGCGACTAATTTTCGAATGGCGTAATTATTTTAATTTTTCGTAAGAGAGGAATGCCAACTTTGCTACAGCTGGTATGTGTTTACAAGTAGTAAAACTACATCTGGTTGAACTGCGGCATATGGTAGAGAAGGTAGTGTCTTTACATAGCTTCATACCAAAGAGATCACGAACATCCGTACGTGGCGAGTAAAGCACTTGCACTGCATCTTCTATCAGATACCTGACCAGGTTTGCCCCTGTAGCAATGCCATGGAGATAGCAAGAGCGTTGTTCGACAATGACCTCAATGCAGAAAGAAATACTTCCTTAGGGCGCTGACCCAAGTGAAATACCGAGTGGTGATTTCCACAAAGTAATAACCAGCCCGATAAATATTCTGCCTGACAGGATACAGTAGTCGACAGCTGATAAGCAGTCGCTGCAACTTTTGCAACTTAACGGAGATCTTTCCAGGTAGATACACAGGCTTTCTGCAATAACACCAGTCCCTGTTTTATTTATTGCAGAGGCTACGGATCGACTTGTAGCAAGCTGGATCACCTGCTGCCGCTATCTGCCAAGTTCAGCACAAACCTATGTACATGTTATACCGATATAGAACGTTTAACTGTCGCACAATCGAAATATAAATTAAACACTACTTCCAGCACCTGTTTTCCGGTACAGCAATGATTGATCTCAATCTCAAATATCTCTTGTGGCTTACTTCAAAATTAATCTGCCTTCCTCTTTTTCATATACCTCTACCACAATAACTTTCTTCGAATCCATTATACTACTTTATGACTATGACCAGGTTTGGATGGGCGAACTTAGCACCTCGGCCTATGAAATCTTTTGTGCCTATGTCACTGAAGGAGTGTCCACGGTAGTGAAGAAAAACAAAATTATTTTGTTGTTTAACGACGCTGTCAATTGCCAGGATCACATCAGCGTCGCCGGTGTGCCGGAATTTTGTCCCGCAGGAGTTCTTTTACATGCCAGTAAATCTACTGACATGGAGCTGTCGTTTTTAAGCACACTTAAAAACCATCGGTCTGGGCCGGGTTTGAACCCGCGACCTTGGGATCAGTAGGCCGGCGTCTAACCAACTGAGCCACCCAGACCGACGCGGTAGTGAAGGATGAGATAAGAGGATACCAAGGTCTTACTTTCCGCCTTTCACAGCTGACTGGCAGAAGGCAGTGTGGGCATGCTCTTCGTACATTTTCTGATAAAGTGTAGTTAATTACCTTAAATTTATTTTGCTGCAGAGAAGATGCAGTAGTTTTTGCTAGTGTTCAGCGAACTGCTTTGTAACCGATATACCTTGCAGTACACGGCATCAACCAATGAACGCTTGAATAACGTTTGCACGTGTGTTTCTGTTTACATAAGGACCAATCCTTTGAATGAAACCAGTATAACTGTCTCGTTCAACACTCACGGCTCCATCACATACAACTACTATTCCCTTTGTCTCACAAGCTGCTCTACTACTTTCAAAATAAAAACTACTTTCAACTAGCCGTCTCGCCAACTTATATACCGCGAATGTCCTAGTTTGGATTTTTCTGGAAATTCACCCTTTTGAGACGCTTTCACCAACAAACCAGCAGTCGAAGTTTTCGAGAACGTTCCGGAACACTGTTCTGCCACACTCATTGTTGGGCGTTTACTCGCAAAGAGTGGTACAAGGTTTGTTACCTTGGCTCTCCTTTTGACACACGCGGCCGCCAGGTGATGTGAAGTAGTTTGATGTTGGCTCTATGAGTCTGCACCTGCGGCCGGCGTCACAATATTATTGTCCTTTATTTGTAAAACAGCAGACAAACGTATGCACTGATACTTCCTAACCTCAAGGCTTCTTCTAGAGCAGGCATGGGGAAGAGGGGTGAAAGGAATGAAATGGAGTATTTACCCCCTCCACATACCCCATTACCAAGTGTAGGCCACTTCACATTTCCCGTTCTGTGTTTACTTATACAAATGTCTTTACAAACAAGGTACAAAAGTTTCAAGGCGAAACCAAATAGAAACATGGTGTATTAGTTTTGTGATTGTGATTACGTTACATACATTTTCTTTTGACATAGAAAATACAGTGCTTTATTTTTACTAGGAACACAAACTACTTATATTTTCATTAGACTTTCAAGTATCTTTTTACCTTGTTATGCGATATAATTTCACCACTGACACGATTTGAGCGACTACCCGGTTCTCCGAGGCGTGACCTGGTAGCAATGTATCGGTTCTCCCCATCTATGTTCTAAAGTAATACAATGATAGTTCATGTGTCTTAAAACCTGTTTTTGACATTCAGGGTAATTATATAGTTATTCAGCTTGTAGGCATAGTTTTCTGGCAGAGACAACGAGAAAATCAAACCGATTGTATCCAGAAATTGCAAAATGGAGGTCGGCGAGTTCAGCTCTACGAGATTCATGGTTCGATCCCTGCTTCACGACACTTGGTTGTTTATCTTAAGCTTCAATCCAGGTAATTTATAGCCGACTAGTTTCCCGACTCATCAAAATCAAGGTCATGACCTGTTCCCACTCAGTTTTATTAAACCGTTAAATCTATGCACGTTCATCTTCGGATTTAAGAGAGTGGTGCTTTAAACCATAAAACCAAATTGAAGATGCCTAACATAACATATAAGCACTTCAAATACGTGCCAAGGTTTTCAATTACGAACATTCGCTGTATCTTGGCACTAACGAGTACTCTGGACTGAATGGAAAAGGATATTCCACATAAAAATAAGTCAATGTAACTATTTTAAAGGGGAAAAATTGAGCAGCCAGTTCATCCTCTATTTACACAAATTATAAACGTCTTATGTAGATGACCGGAATATATACTACAAAATACATATATTTCAGAAAATCTGTGAAACATTCGGCAATTACTTAAGAAAAGAATATTGTGTTACAGTCATGTGATTCATGTTATTTTATTTGCAGGAGGGTCAGAAAATCACACTTGACTGCAGCGACCTGCCATATAGTAGAATATGTGCTGTTTTACTGATGTCGCTGCAACGATATTAACTTTGCAAATAGTGTTTATGCAATTCTAGTATTAAAATGGCTTATTATGGCGGCATAAGTCGTGCGATATTACCCTATTTCTGGCACCACGTCAACAAGGCAACAATGACGTCATCACCACCACAACATTGCTAGCAAAAAAGACAGACTACGGCCCAAAGTACAGTGACATAACCCCAGTTCAGTCACGGTCCAATGAAATAAAACCACAATCGCCTAATACATCCATATTCTAAACAACCAAAACATTGCTTGTTGAATGCATAAACAAATATACAGTTTTAGCATGAAGGTATACAATGTTAGCCATACATCATACTACCATTACTACCTGACTATGATTCGCGCCCCAGCCTGTCTTTCTCGTTAGCCACGCGCCACAACAGAATTTTCTCCAACATGTGCCTGCAAGAAAACCTGTCACTCTCGCCAACTAACGCATTTATCGTTTCTCCACCCATAAAAATGTTCACATTCTTTTTCGTCAACATTTATTTATTTTTCTGGAATTAATAAACTGTCAGCACTGTTGGCTTCGTTTAAAATGTCAAGCAAAATACAATCCATATTTTCAGTAGTTTTATTATAACTAGGCTTCAGCGCCAGTTGCATATTGTCAGCATTTAAGTTATGTTTGCAGGGAGATTTTCTACCGCCTCTACCTAACGAGGGTAGGGACGGTACAGTCGCGTCGCATTACAAACAGGTTACTGACACCCTCCCCTTCCCTACTACCTCTACCGTCAACAAACGAAGTAGAAATGGGTACAGTAAAGTAGCTCTCACCTAACGTAGTTTGCAACTGTGACCGAAGCCTAATCATAACCTTCCGCTTTCCTCTAAGTGTTCAAGCAAATGAAACATCTGCATAGCAATTATATTACGTCATGTATCTGTGATCTGATACATTATAATTTTACATTCTGCAAATGTATTAGTTATTTTACGTACTTTAATGCTAGAATTGCATAAAACGTATATAACACGTACATAAGTGTTCGCTTTTGCTCACGTGTTTAACATATGCTCGTGTCACATTGCACACTAGCTAGTAATAGTTATTTTTCCCCCATTATAGTCTTGCATGTTCTCTTAGTTCATATCAAATATGAATTGATCTCGTCAGTTGGAACATAGATCATTATACTTAACTGTTTGAGGGGGAGGGGGGGGGGATGGAGCTTTAAATCGTGTTCTATCATTGGGAGAGTAGGTTTTAACCAGCTACACTGGCGTGGGCACAAGTTATGTGCTTTCTTTAATCACCTTACTTGATTGAAGTTATTGTCTGAGATTTCCCCACAATTTCTCCGTTCGAGTTGCCGGTGTCCCTACAAGAAACAACTCTATGTCCATAGAACCTAGTAATTTCTGCCACAGTACACAAATCTTCCAGTTTGATCGGCTAGATTTGTTAACCTTATATGAACCTTTAACAGTTCCAAGAGTTGCAGGATTGATCTATTCTCTTCCTTTTCTTTTTCTACTGCTTGCGTATAAGTAGAGAAAATACACGTTTTGACACTGTGAATCTGGAAACATTTAATACATGGTCCTACTTGTGTCTGCATGTCTAAACAGCAAAACTTAAAAACGAAATTCTAAGGAAGTTACACAGAAATCTTCAACAAATTTCTCCAGACCAAATTACCCCTTTTTTCTCAAAAATTGCGCAAAGATATGTTTTAAAATGTAATTTATTTATATATTTTAATACTTATATGATTAATGCAATGTATTCTTGAATTGTATGGGAATAGCCTCTGAAGTATTGTGGTATTAACCATTTTGGAGGTATTTTTATATCTGAAAGGAATTCTAAAATAATTCATGCTTTTTCAACATAAAGTCGTCCCCTCGTAATCATGTAAAAAGCACGGAATACCAAAGCCATTATATAGCTATTGTGACTTTTTGGTGGGGTGTGAAGTAAAGGCGACAGATGTAGTCGGGATAAAGAAACACTTTTATTTCCGTAAACAGTGACTTTGTACACTCGTTGCAACAACAAGAAAGTCTTTACCGATTCTCCAACAGCACGGCTCCGAATTCGTAACACAAAGAACTGTCCCTTCTCCGTCGGCACGACTCCCTTCCGTCGGTACGACTCCTCAACGCTTCACATACGTCTGACTGACTCTCTTCTTCTCACACTTTACCGCTATTTATATCTCCCAGGCACTCTTCTGGAAAGTTCAGTTATTGCGGTGAAATACAAAGCGGAAGATTCTAGAAGTCTCTATCCTTTTCTCTCTTTCGGCAAGCGCCCCAACAATGCGGCCATTCTCTGTCTCTTTCCTTCGGCTCCTTTGCGGTAGTGCCGACAATAATGCGATGGGTGACACTGCTGTTGTCGGCAATTAGATGCGGCGGGCGCGGTGACACTGCTCCCTCCTCAGAGCTGGTCGTCCCGACCAGCACTATCACTGCGGCATCTCCCTTGCGTCCCGGTGGACTAACCCATCGAACCTCTTCTCCAGGAGGCACGATCCTAGGTATCGCTGTTGGATAGTGTCCCTTGGTCCGGGTAGGACGATGTATGCCATCCTGCTTCGAAATTCTGCAACAGTACCGCCGGTCTTGACGGTCCCTCGTCCAGTTGCCCTTCTTCCTGGTGTGTTGACGGGCCATCCTGCGCACTTGGAAACGGCTCACTGGGTACCATGTCCGCCGACCTCTCTGGCGCACCTTCGCAGCCACCTTGCTTCCGATGGGTCCGGCAACAAACCCCGCCACATCCGCGCGAGTCGCGTCCACCGCTGCACTCGTGTTCACTCGTGCTCGGCACGGCCTCTCCTGTATCCTGTCGTCCACGATGATGTCCGCCATTCTTCCGTTCACGGCACTATGCGTCAGGTGATTGGATGGCTCCGATGGTCCCCCCATGTCCCACGCCAAGTCGGTTCTCGCGTGTTGCTCGTTTGCTTGTGCGCTTCCCTGCTGATCGTCCTCCACGTCATATCCTGGTTGGTTACGTACCCGACACACTCTTCCAGGGGATCCTCGACGACGTCCCTGAACTGTCCCTTTGTCTTCCCCGAGACGTACACTTTCGTTATCTGAAACGGGCGCAACTGTCGCCTCGGCCACTAGGTGCTCCCTCCCCGGCTCCGCGCTATTCCGTCTGCCCCTGGCATCCAGTACTTTGACGCTCTCGTCAACTCTTACTACCAGGGCGCCAAGACGTTCCCCGTCGTCTTCCACGACGTCCACATGCTGGCAGAGGTCTTCCACCTTTTCGCCGAGTTCTTCCACGTCTTCCGTCACGCCAGTCAGTTCGCCGTCAATTTTCGCCATTAGCTCCGTCTTCATCTCTTTCAGCTCGGCAGCGAGGTTGTCGTTTCTCGTCTTCATTTTGGCAACGAGGTTGTCGTTTGCCGTCTTCATCTCTTTCAGCTCGGCAACGAGGTTGTTTCTCGTCTTCATTTCGGCGAAAAATTCTTTCATCATTGCCATCATCCTGGTTTCCGAATCTCCCTCCATCTTGGTTCTAACGTTGCAACTTCTAACGACGATGTAACGAAACTAGAAGCAATTCGACGGATCCCACTTCTGACACCAGTATGACTTATGGTTGGGTGTAAAGTAAAGACGACAGATGTAGTCGGGATAAAGAAACACTTTTATTTCCGTAAACAGTGACTTTGTACACTCGTTGCAACAGCAAGAAAGTCTTTACCGATTCTCCAACAGCACGGCTCCGAATTCGTAACACAAAGAACTGTCCCTTCTCCGTCGGCACGACTCCCTTCCGTCGGCACGACTCCTCAACGCTTCACATACGTCTGACTGACTCTTCTTCTCACACTTTACCGCTATTTATATCTCCCAGGCACTCTTCTGGAAAGTTCAGTTATTGCGGTGAAATACAAAGCGGAAGATTCTAGAAGTCTCTATCCTTTTCTCTCTTTCGGCAAGCGCCCCAACAATGCGGCCATTCTCTGTCTCTTTCCTTCGGCTCCCTTGCGGTAGTGCCGACAATAATGCGATGGGTGACACTGCTGTTGTCGGCAATTAGATGCGGCGGGCGCGGTGACACTATTCACGTTAAAGAATAGGCTTAAGCTTGCTGTATTTTCCTATTTTCATTGTACATACACTGTACAGCATTTTGCAAATATTTATCTCGATTAACATGAACATAGAAGAATAAGCGTTTATAAGAATAGTTTATACAAGAGAGGAGAAAGTCGTGTGAGTGCATCACAGGACTGTAAAAACATAATATTAAATAATAGTAACTGCAGATTCCAGTATTAAAAGTAAAATTTGTGTAATAATTAGTAAAGGCAGTAGTAATATTGTTGTTCTTCCGGTATTACCTAATAAAGTTATTAGTAAATGACCTGCAATTATAATCAAATCTTTTTTAGATTCAGGGGGTCCCGAAATCTTTATCTCTGGTGAAATCTTCATATCAATCGTTGGGTGATGATGCAATACTTCCTCTACGCAGTAGAATGAATAAAATGAAAATACAAATAAAACTAAAATGAAAATACAAAATAAAAAAGACCTACAGTACATACATGCAGCATGTACATGTTCCAGTTAAAAAACTTATTTCTTCAAGAAGTCAATTCTGTTTAACAGAACTCACTCGCTCTTTGCCGCCGCTTCACGCCGCCGTTTGTTGAAGTTGTCTCCGACTATTGTTCTGAATACCCGATGATCTTTTCTATCGCTTTGCATCCTTCACTGTGGCTGCTTTTTTCATTCTCCATTTCAATGTCTTCATTGTCACTTTCGCTTTCTTCAGCCTCTGCATTCACTGCAGAGAGTAGATGGTAGAGACGATCACCTCAGTCATTTCCAATTGTTCGTCTGTGTTGATCCACTCGGCTACATCGTTTTCGGTGACCATTTCATCTGCAAATCTTTGAGGTAACTGTGCAAGTCTGAGGCCGTCGTACTCTATGGACAAAGTTTCTTGATTTTCCGTGACGTTTAACAACTTCCTCCGCGACTTCTGAAGAGTAGAAATGTTCACCTCGTTCCATGCCTCAGCTGACGTGTAAACATCTTTCATTGTGAGTTTTTAAGAGTCTGTAGGACGTCGATTTCTTCATCTATTCCGCTAATGAAACTTTTCAAAAGTTTGCGTTTAATGTTACGCTTCAGATTTTCCAACATACCTTGGTCCACGGGCTGGAGAAGAGGCTTGACGTTAAGGGCTTAAAAGCATGGTGTTAATATCGCCAGAAACCATTTCTTCTGCATCATTCCTTTGTACGCCTTATGTTTTAACGCTACATACTTTGCGCGGCACACTTCGTAAAATGGTACGTTGGGTAACCCGGAATTCCGTTAGTTGGACTTCGGATAACCGTGGCTCTTCTGCACAAGTTATTCTAAAAGAAAATTACTAGCCTTAGTTTTAGCACTTTTACGATCAGGATTTCTTCCACAACTTGTAAAACTATAGTCAAACATAAGGTAAATACAACCTACCCACTCCTACCATATGGTCAAGGTCTTTGCTGGTCAAAGATAACAGGATATTTAGAAAAGGGTCAGCAGTTTCTCGCAGGATGTATACATTCCCTCCACTGGGGCTTATGGCACCAACACAATAGACCTCTCGACTGTCGTAGCCAGTCTTACCAGCGCGTATTAATTAAAAGAAATTGCAATTGTCATAGACTCTGTTGGACAAGAAAAAAGAAGTAGCAAAAAAGCGTTATATGAAACATAGGGGCTAAAAATAATATTTAAACCAAACAACGCTGAAAAAGGCAGAAAAGAACAAATCAAATACAGCACTTTCTAGCCTGTAAGGACGCTGGGCCTCGTCTTCAGGCACTAGAAAAGAAAAGTATTTTTTCTCGACTTCCTAACCCTAACAATGACAAACTAATGCTTCCATGAGGATGACGTTAAGTGGAACAAGCTAGACGTGGGGCGTTACAAGATGCACTGTTCATTAGCACTACGTCCTTAGGGTGCAGTCTATTTACCTTGAGTCTATAACAGGTTGGTGAAAGGTCAAAGCAAGTTTTGGAGGTGGAGCGAGCAGACTCGCGTGACGTAACCAGTCGTGTTTGCTGTTTCTAGAAGAAAGCTAATGCCCTCTAGCAGCCCACGCTTTATTCGGAGCATGAATCATAGCAGGGGTTGCAAAATTCAGCCGACGCAAGGAGGGAGAACTTGTAACAACAGATCCGGGATGACTGTGGTTTTGCTGCATTTCATACTATAATTCAGTTCGTGATGTAACATACTTCACATCGCAGTCTTACTGCAAGGTCTAAATGAGGAATTCACTATACCCTCCCATTCTCTTTTTACGTAAGAGAATAATTATATATCAGTTGTAAGTGAAAATGGAACTGAAACTTGAAATTAACGTAATGCATCAAATGCGCTCAAATTTTGTGGGATGGTTTCAGCTGGGCTCTTAATCAAACTATCACACAATATCTGATTCAGCCGTATTTATTATTTTGCCTTCATTCTTTCTGTTTACTATCCTAATATGCAGGACTTACACCCCCAGGATTTACAAGTGAGCGCAGCTGTCGAGGAGCAGACAAATTCTGGAACATAGAGGATAGCCAGGATGGATGATCAGCCGAAGCCTGCTAGCATGTGATTCCCAAGGTCGCGAGCTCAAATCCGGCAGAGTGTAACTTTTTTTTTTTTTTTTTTTTTTTTTTTTTCGGACGTAAAAATCATTAGCTTGGCTTCCTTCGGAAGGGAAGTAAAGCCGCTGTCCACGTGTCGTAGACTTACGGCATGTGAAAGAAATGTGAAAGAAACCACAAGCCTGATAAAGAGGCCTCTAGCAAAATTAGGCGGTGTTTCACGCCTAATGCAGAACGGGATGCTGAAAACCATAGCAGTTAAAGAGCATCCATTAAAAAATAAAAAACTCAGCCCAAAGCCGGGTTGGGAGCAAGGAAGGAGATGCTATTAAGTGAGGGGAAATGAATGAAAGGAAAAGTGATTACGGATCAGTTGATGGAATGAATGGCAAAGAAAACAGGAAGACCCAGAGAAAACCGACCTGAATGCCACTTTCTCTACTACAAAGCCCACCTACGGTCTCCCGAGACCGAAAATTTAAAAAAAAACGTATTTTATTTGTAACTGAAGCTGTCAATTGCCAGGATTAAATTAGCGCCGTCGGTGTGTCGAAATTTTGTCCCGTAGGAGCACTTTTACATGTCAGCGAATCTACTGATATAAGGCTGTCGCTTTGAAGCACTTATCGGTCAGGGCCGGGTTTGAAACCGCGACTTTTGGGTCAATAGACCGGCACCTAATCATCTGAGCCACCCAGACGGACTATCGAGATCGAACCTGGCCCACCTATTACAATAAATTAATTTCTGTAAATGTTGATCTTATATATTTAAAGCAGCAATTCTTGGAAACGACTTTAACGATTTCGATCAAATTTTGTATTCAGACAGGGTTTTGCTTATCAAGTTTATATATATAAACAAAAGCAAAACAAGCAATATATATACACACAGGTGTCATTCCTGAAAAAACGCGATTTTTACGCATAAGTCACAATTACTCTAAATCTTATTTTGGCCATAATTTCTCCGTTAATGGGCCAATTTAAAGAAACAAGCCAGGATATTAAAGGTCTCGTCACGGAAACGGCTCCAACAATTAGGATGAAATTTTATATTTAGTTAACATTTTGCTTTTCAAGTTTAGCTAAATAAGTATCTTCTCCCGGCCCCCCCCCAAAAAAAAAAAAATTTAAAAAAAGGAAAAGAAAACCCGAGTGAAGCTCGGTCGCCCAGGTTCAACTATCATGAAGATGACAAAGGAATAAGAGTTTGTAAGAATAGTAGAAGAGCGGAGAAACTCCTATGAGTGCAACACTCAGACTTTAAGTGCCTTCATCATTTAGTTGTTTCTCACATTGTCATTTGAACTTCAAAAGCGGTGTATAGCGACATGCTTTATTAACTTTTGACCATTGCATCAGTAGCCTGTATGTCCCTTGTGCCTAAAGCGATTTTTAAGAAATCGTTTTAGCAGGCGAAGTAAATAGGAAAACAGGGGTTTGCAAGAAGGGTTTGTAGAAGCTATGTGTAAAACCAGTAATGAATATAACACATTAGATTTTGTTTTGATGTGTGTTAATTCAGCAATAACGAATTATAAACCCGCATTAAAATAAAGTTTTATCATAAGGTTCATTCATAAGTCATTCTCATCATAGAGTTCAAATTTTGAACTTGTAGAGATGGTCCAGAAAGTGTTATCTTCCAAGAGTGGTCAAACGCTTCAAAGAAAATAGTTAACCAGTATTTCTTTGTTGGAAGTGAAAACTTGCTTGACTCTTAGGCTCAAATTGAACTTTGAAGTGAAAAATCAGATTAGCATGACATGGTTCTATGGAAAGGGAGAAACTAAACAATGCACTTATTAGTTATGAATTTTGTAAATTATTACTGTGCATAATATATATTTGGAGAGTTTTAATAACATAAAGGAAGCTAATATTAAATCTTTAAAGTATATTTCACACAGCAAATTTTAAAACGTGTTTCATTTACTAGGATGAGCATTTCCATACCCAGAACTGTACAACCTTGAAGCTATTCATGTTGCTATTGTTCTGTTTTACTACTCCAATATCGGTTTACAGTGCTGTAAAAGCATTGTTACTTTTATGTGCCGATATATGTAACGTTTTATGACACTTGTTGAAAAGTACTTGTGTTTCATGTACACTTTTTATTGTTTGAATTATGCTGTAATTTTATATGTAACTTATACACCAATTTGGTTCAATCGAGAAAGTTTATTTTTGTGACATTTCCTGTGAAAGCATATAACCATTGTATTAACACACAAAAGAAATCTGATGTTTCATACTGTTAATGCCTTATATAACTAAAAACGTCACATCATCACATTGGTATACTGGGTGAGTCACCTAACATTTCTACCACATACACACAACAAAAATTAGCACTGAACAAAAATGTATAAAATCTGTTTCTACAGACTACGAACATTTCAAGAAAGTAACAAAAAGTTACATTTAAAAAATTAAGAAAAGCAAGGGATTGCGTTGGTTCAATTCTGACCAGTTTTAATGACGCAATTAAAGAGAGACTCGGTAGATGAAAAACAAAATTCTGATGTGTGCATTCACACGACTTTCTCTACACACTTTTGTACAAAATATTCTGAAAGACTCATTCTTCTATCTACTACATATCGTTTTCAAAAGTGGTTTTATTACATATCTCCTTGTAGGTACAATGAGAATAGGCGAATACAGTAGATTTAAGCGATAGTCAAATCTTTTAAGAGGTGGTTTATAGCTCTGACATTTTACTCATTTTACGAATAATGACTTCCCATTCGACGTAAGTGTAAGCAATGGAAAAGTCTACCAAATAGCGAGGAATATCTCGGAAATGGTTCACTCCACACAAACCTAAATAACATAAATTGTGTGTCTTGGCGAGACCTAGGATTTTTGTGCAGTAAGGTTTTGTTTATCTCTTGCGGTTTACCAGTTATGCAAAAGAGTGAAGAGGACTTCTGAGGACATTTCCAAAAAACTCAAGATATGTATTTCATGTAGAATGAAAATATTTTAAACATGCTATTTTAATCAAAATCTAACGATTTTTAAGCTATTAAAGCTATTTTGACAAAGTTAACATTTTTGAAAACTGTTACATGTAAAGGGTAGTTTGGGGTATTTTCTTGAAAATCTTTGTGTAATCTCCTTCAGAAATGCTAAACTAAGATATTAAGTTTGTTATTTAACTTACTATTAGTTTTTTTTTTTTTTTTTTTTTTTTTTTTTTAAGTTCACAGACACACACAGAGAGAGAGAGAGAGATATCTTCTAGATCTTGGTATCGAATTTTTCGGTAGAATACCTACTGTGCCAGTGATAGACAAAGCAAAAATGCTTCATATCAAATTCAGTAGTATTTGTCTGTTAATGAATATTATATCTAGGCAGTATTGCCAACTGTAAAGAATTTCCTACACAGAAATGTCTACGGCTATTTGATAAACTTAAATATGCAGCAGCAGATTTAATAACCCGGTAGAGCATGCCAAAACTTTTTAAAAAGCCTAAGCCTAATGAAGATAATTGTAAATTACAGTAAGTTCTATAGCCTGTTCATGTAGCTGCAATGCGTAGCAACAAAAAATCCACATATTGTCACGTATAGAATTAGATTCCATCTTTCTATAGTTACAAACATAGTCAAACAAATAAGCAACTGATTGTTGCGAGAAAGGAACTACGGTAAGAATGGAATTTTGGTATATTCCTTAACTGCATTTTGACAAAAAGTCACATTGTGAACTGCTTATATTAAATATCATTGGTATAAATCGTGCATTAGTATGGGCGAGTAAGCAAAAAATGGCATCTACATCAAACAAAAAAGCTATATGCGTTACGAAATGGACAGCGCGGAAAAACGTACCAGTAAACAGAAATGGTTTGCAAAATAAAGTTATTAAAATTGTGTTAGTGTTCTAAATATTACCTTCTGACGAACATTACAAATTTTAACATCATATAGTTATACTTGAAATTGTGCCGATAATTAATATACCAGATCTCTAAACATCAAAGTATTACTACTATTTAATTTAATTCATTTTGTTTACGATGTAATTAACTTTAAATTATCAAAGATTGTTATCGTTATTGTATTATGTAATACTCTACGTAATATTCGTTTAATATATGTTATTGTTTGTAATTCAACGTTATAAAATGCCACATTTATGTGCATAGGTATGTAACACAAAAACAGCTCTCAGCTATTTCATCACAGAATAGAGTATACAGAAAGGAAACTCGGCTGAAATCCATGCGCCAAAATTTAGTGCGCATGCGCGAAGTAAACCGAGTAAACTGGGTAAACAGCTGTGTTGTTGGAGCCAAAGCGAATGGACACGTTGCGTTTATTTTACCTTGAACATATTAGCTGCTGGGCACATCTACAACTGAAAAATTGTTTTATATGCCTACTGTAAAAGGTATAAATGTGTGTTAATGTATTTTAAGTTTCGACGTGGTTATAATGAGCAGCAGTAAGAGAAAGGGCGGCCAATGTTCGGCACCAAACTGCAGAAATAATTCACATGCAAACAGGGAAATAAGCTTTTTCAGCTTTCCAAAAGATGGACAACGGTAAGTGAACAGCCTTATATATTTATAACTTGCTATTAGTTAAGTGTTATTTCAGAATCACAGCAATGTATGCATAATTGTTAATGTATTTTTCCCAGGAATACAAGGTAAACAGAGAGGATACCCCTACCCTTAAAGTTTGTGAATAGAGATTTAAAAAAGAAAAATAAAACTGGAAAAAATTACAAATTAATAAAAGTGACAGATCTATGAGTAATATGATTTGCTGCGTAGTTGCTTCATAAATGCAGATTAAACAAGCAAGATAAAATTACAATGACATACCTGAACACTGTTTTTCTTTAATGCTGCAATAGAGTGTAATGTTGGCAGAGTAAGTCATGTGAATGTACACACACTTTGTTGTTTTATTGTGAAAAGGTGAAATAAAATAAATGCAATTCTATACTTTATTGTAACTATTTTATGTTATGCAAATAGACATGATATGAAAAGACCATTCCTAGATCTCCTTAGCCCTTAATATAAAATAATCCTAACTTTTGGCATACTGTAAAGTTACTGCTGTGATTAATGTTATTGCACCATGCTCTACATTTGTGTTTTATTTAGTTCTTTTGCTATGTATGACAAGACTTTATGATTCATTGTATGCAGAATCTCATTCAAGATTTTGTGCATTTTTATTCTTGTGGTAAATAAAAGCAACTAATGAGTCACTTGCTTATTAATTACTGCTATTTTCCGCTTATTTCGTATTGCTAGGGCTTCCTTTGTTAATAAGTTTAAAACAAAATTTTGTTGGTTTCATTCTGCTTTCGTGCGTTATTCTTTTTTTCAAATTTTAATTGTGTAAGAACAGGGCGCCTTTTGTAAACGTATGAATGTCTTCAGTTCCCAATATGAATTATTAAGTATCATTCCGGCTCATTTCAGTGAGTAAACTTCTTCATTGGAGGGTAAATAAATTGTATTCGTCTGAGTTAATAATATATTCTGTTTCATTAGTGTTTCTTTTCGTAAAAGTTTTCATTTAGCCGGCTAGATTAAGAGTTCGCTTTCGTAAAACTGCTTGTTTCGAGCCCTGGTAGGAAGCAGCAATCGCTTCGTGTACATGGTTTCAATATGGCGAAGCGCGCAACACAACGGGTTCATGCAGATCAAAGAGCCGACTCAAGCTTTCCTTTCTGTATACTGTCTATTCTGTGTATACCATGGATGCATTGCAAGAAGCTAATAGATGGCATGCATAACCTAAATCGCCGTTTCAATATCCCAATTCGAAATTAAAAGTTACTTAAAAGAAGTAAATCGTCAGCTATTCTTAAAATCACAAAAGGCAACCTTTTTTGATAACTCAATTCCATACCTAAAGAGCAACCTATCATTTAAACCTTCGCAGCAGTCAGTTATACATAGGCATAACGGATTTGGTTTTCCAAATCACTTGCTCCAAGTTCGGGCGTATGTTGTCAGGATATCGGAGGAGAAATAAGACAAGGATTACAGACGTCAGTATATTAAATAAGGGTTTCCTCACCAGATACAACATAAATATTACTCACTCAGGAAGTGTTTAGAAGAATCTGCAGGAAAAGACATCTCTACATTTTGCTGGAAAGCATTGTTTGTACGACGAGGAATTCACATCAAACTATATCCTTCTCCAATAAAACTTACCACACATAGTGCATTATTTAAGTAATTAGTTGTGGTTGACTCTTCCTCTGGCACACCCTGAGAAATACAGGAGTTTTCCATATATAAAACACTAAGCACTATCTACCACCAAATTACTTCCGGTTTTTTAGCGCTACCAACATAAATCCAACACTATAACTCGCTGAAACATCGCTATTTGTATAACCATGCAGAGATACAACATATCGTATCGCATTTCTGTAGTGTGGGATCCTGTGACTGCTCCATTCGCATTCCATCTCATCCATCCGTCTCAGAGGACCTTACTGTCACAAAATGCAAGAGCATTTTTAGTTTTATTCAACCAAATTTTTGCCAGTATTATGAGACTTGATATTTCCAGTAGGAATTTTGGTAATAGAGGAATTACATGGTCCCTGCACCTCACTTCACATTTCTCTTCCTTGCAACCTTCCATCACACCTCAGTACAGTAACAAGTGACCGCTCCCCTCCTTGCAACCTCCCACCGTGACCACCCTCTGGAATGACGCAGTTGCCCCCAATATTTTCGTTCTTCCAACATATAATTCATATAATTTTTATCTGATTGAATATGATTTTATGTAATTACATATTCTGTTTCTGTATATGTGGTTATAAGAAAAGATAAAATGTCGACAAATTACAATGAAAGGTCCCCAATGTCAAAGTTTTAAACTACATAGCTTTACATATTTTGAGATATGATACTTAGATCACAATACACCACGTACTTTTGCACATTTTAACATTATTGTGGAGTTGTTATACATTTTCCTTGCAAAGCAAAAAAGGAAACAATTGTATGTTTCATTATTGTGCTTCTCGTACAGTGGCATCTCATGCATTACCGTTACATTCAAAGCTAAACGAGAGTTCATTGTGGACAATAATGACTCTTTTTATACTTTTCCTTTCTAGACTTGTTCTCAAGCGCTTTAGAATGTGTTACAGTCGCTTGCATTACGTCTATAACTACATATACAGGAACAATATGTAATTATATAAAAACATGTAAAAATTATATGAATTGTACGTTGAAGAACGAAGATACTAGGGCAACTACGTCATTCCAGGGGGTGGTCACGGTGGGGGGTTGCAAGGTCACGTGTTACTGTACTGAGATGTGGTGGAAGGTTTCAAGGAGAGGAAATGTGAAGTGAGGTGCAGGGGCCATACAATTCTTCTATTTGCCGAAATTTTTGTTGTAAGGTATTTAAACTTACATAAAGGGATTCCAACTCAAGTAGATGGCAACACTATTTCCAGGCCCTAGTTATAACTTAAGACTGTACTAAAGGATGTATTTCGTTGGAGTTCACACAACAAGAACCCTAGAGGTAGGATTTGTTAATTGGACGAGATTACAAGAGGTTTATATAAAGAAATGAAATGCTATTGGGACGTACAACTTTATTGGTGCAATAAACTTTTGTATTATAAAATAATGTGCATTGTATAGTCTTCAGTGTTTTAAAATTACAGGAAAACACACTCCATAATACAATATGCTTCGTGTGCATGCAACAGTTTGTTCAAGACAAGTGCAAGATTATAATCAGATGCGTGCAAATTATTAGTGAACAACTTCAGCCATTTAGAATTAGGTAAGCCAAGAACGTACTATAATGGTAGACAAGTCGCATTATTTTCATAGGGTGGAGTGGTCACGCTCTCTCATTCTCTTCAGATAGGCGTGTTTTACCCGTTTCTGAGCCAGAGGTGCCCTCATAGGTGTCCTATTGTGCGTCGTACCCCTTATATTCGCATTTGCATCACGTTCACTTCTTTTTAGTACATCGGATTCAATTAAAATCTCAGGAAAATGGGACAGTGCTTTGACTATTAGTTTCATTGCCTTTACTGCAACTTCCATGCTCACTTGAAGACCAGATTTAACAGCGGAGTATACAGCTTTGTTGGCCATGCTCCATGTAGGATTTGGTTCGTTCAGGTATTTGCTGTTGGCCGCATCTGAGGAAAGTTGATTCACATTGTTTAAGAACTTTCCGACAACATCAGCAACAGTATTCGCAAATGGAAGCCTGCTCGACTTCACTTTGAAGGTAACACCTGACTGAGCCAATTTTCCAGTTAATGTGGCAATTCCGGTAGCAGTCTGCTTAAGAAATTCTTGTGCAGGGACTAAGCAAGTTTCCGGAATCAAAATTGGAATCAGTTTACTTGTGAACTTCTCGAAGTGGAGTATGCCTCTAATGAATCTTACAATTAAGAATTTCTGCTCTTTTGGCGCTCTTGTTCTTGCAGTAGCTTTCCTGCCCTTGTTCTTAAGAGCAGCCACACTCAGGGCATCATGGACGTCGGACAAAGCACTTGATAGATCTTGCACCAAAGGTGAATCCGTTGCGTTGGTATTGTTGGATGCTGCGCCGTAACGAAATGATATAACAACATTTGGATCCGTTTTTTTATGTTCTGTGATTTCTGTACATTTGAATATAGTAGATATTGGACCGTTTTTCTCAGATAATTTGTTTGAAACGAAAGACAAAAACCGAATTGTTAGACGAATAGCCCCTGTTGCTGCATTTATAATCGAGTCTATTATAAAATCTTCTGCAGTCTCCCATGTTGGTGAATTCTGTAGAAATGGTGTCTGTAAACCTTTAGAAGCTACTTCATTAGACAAGGTAATTACTTCACTAGTTATCTCGGCTACCTCATTTGCAAACGGAATACCGCTACCCCTAATGAAAGGTGGGACAACCAAAGAAGACAAAAAACCAGTTATATCCTGCACACCTTTGCAAATCTGAATGAGAAATTGGTGAAACATATCAAGAAAATGCTGGGAAAGCAGACCTGGGGTAAAACGCCTAACAGCTACATCGTATTCCTCACATTTTCCCTGTACGCAAGGCTTGAGAACCTCTGTTACCGCAATCCCAGTCGAATCTCTCACATCGAGCTTTATTGTAGACGTAGTAGGCGGAACGCTTGCTGCAGGAGAGGTATGTGTTGTTATCTGACTGGGATTTGGCACTGGACTCGTTTGTGGAATGTGGCTCTCGCCAATGACTCGTGGGATTATTTTACTAGATGATCCTCTCTTGAATCTTAGAGATCTATCTGTTCTCAAAGTTTCCATACTCGATTGTTTTACAGAGTTTACCGCGTCCAAGAAAACATCTTCTGCTTTCTTCACGCCTACTGCAATAGCCTCTATAACTGAAAACCAAAAATTGAACCAGGTAGGAGGTTTCGTAATAAAATCAGATTTACTCATTTGCCTGGACATTTCATTGACAATTTGTAGAGTAATGTTTGTGATAATGTTCAGGATTTCACCACCAGGAAGTTCAGTTAGTTTTGCGCTAAGGATTTCATTTCGAAGAATCATTTCGTTTGTTCTCGTTTGCAGTTGACTACTTACACGTTTCAATGTACTTTGTATGATCTCCACTATGCTTAGGTTTCTTAAAATCGAAAAATCTTCCTCATGGGGTGGTACCATCTTGGTGGTATCATCACAGCCCAAGTAACTAAGCAAGTTTTTTAAGTCAGGCGACTTCGAATTATATTTTGACTGGAAGGATGCCAATCTTTCAAAACGAGTATTGTTGATCAAGTAGCTTGCTTCAATAAGGCTGCCCCACGAATCCGTTTCGTCTAGAACCTTGGAAGTGCAAATAATATCCCCAAAATCGGATAAGAGTTCTTTAACATAGACGTCCACTTCTACAAAAAACATTAGGACAGGAGCCGCAACACTCTCAGAGTGAGTTGTTTGTTCTCGTAGATTGGATTTTGTATACCTAAAATTGTCGCAGATGAACTGCAAATAAGCATTCACCACTGGACGAATCTTGCTAGCCTTCAGAATGGCAAATTGTTCCATGTTGTTCACTATGTCATCGTAAACGATATTTTCGTTTTCTATTGTCTCTAGTGTAACCCTAATAATTTCAGGAGTTACTTTATTACTTTCAATAACACCGACAATAATTCCATTTTTTACTGATTCCAGTAAGTTTTGTATGGACGATTTGTCTTTGATGAAAGCTGACTCTAATATGCTCTTAGAAATTGCATTTGTAACAGTCATAAGTGCATTTATAACCTCCGCAAAAACGTTAGATCCTGGAAGCACCAACTCTTTTATTTGCGACTTGATTCTCTGTCTCATCTCAGCATTTGTTACTTCCTCCATCAGTTTGTTCATGGATTCCCAATATTCTCTTATGTTTTCAAGAGTATTTTCTATCGCTTGTGTTGGATCCTTCGTATTTTGAATAAGTGTGGGATTAAGTGAGAGAAACTCTTTCACTGCATCTAGTATTTTGGGTATATAACTAGACGCTTTAGCAAAACCTTTGTCTATTGCCTGTGAAGTAGTTTGAGTTAGAGTATCCCATGTACGATTTTCAACGTCCATGGTTTGAAGAGTATAAACCGCTGCCTCGTGAATTCCTTCCATTACGATTCTTGCAATGTCAGCTAGAATATGTGACCCTGGAATTGATACTTTACTAAGAGCGCAATGTATCACCTGTTGTGGTCCAGTTTCGGTTAGCATTTGAAGAATTGCGTTGTAGTCTATCTTTACTTGATAAAGAACTTGCATTATTGTATTCATACCCGTTGTAGTTTCTCTTTTTCTCCTACTTACGGAAGTACTGGGTTCCTTTTTGGGTACACTATGTGGAGTCATTGCTATATGGTCGTTTTTAATGCTAGCTTCTGCAGTCTCTCCAAAACCTCTAGACTGGGATTCCTTCTCCGTTAGAAAAAAATTCACAACCATTGTTCCTAAATCCATAGCAACTTGAGTACCTCGCTGTAATGGTACCAACAAAGTACGTCTAACGGTATTTCTAATTTTATCTTCAATTGTTGGTGGTGGTGGTTCAGTTTGCTTTACAATGGTGTCATGCAACGCATCAACTATAACCTCACGCTTTACATGATAACTGTTTCCTACTCTCTTGCTGTTGTGATTCTGATCAATCAGTGTTGTGGGCCCAGGGTACAAGTGCGTATGTATGTCTGGGTTAGCAGACTGCAAGTTGATCAACGGCGGACCTGCATCTTCCTGCACAGCTGCTCGTTGCCCGTCAAGTGCTACTCGATCACCACCGACGCTCGAACTTCTTTTTTCCAAAACTCCTCCTAGAACCTTTAACAAAAGCAATTGTCACTACAATACGTGTAACTCAACAGAAGCCATACTGTGTGATATTATTGAAACTTGAATAAAGCATGATTCGGAATCGGATGAAGACCAACCAAAGTACGCCAGAAAAAAAGTGTGATGTGTTGCACTCGCATGCCGTTTACTAACTATTCTTACAAACTCTATTCCTCTATCATCTTCATGTTAGTCGAGATAAAAATTTCTAGAAATTATCTTATTGCTAATTTTCTTGTACGTGGAAGGGGGATATGTGAATTCATTAGGCTTTGAGAGATAGACAAATTTTTTAAGCTTTGAAATTCCGTGGAAGTGGGACGTGGCCAACGCCCCGGTCCCTTCCGTCTGGTTATGCGGTCTTAACAATATCATTATCATTATTATCATTATCACTATTATCATTATTATTAATGTTAATAGCTTTAATTTCTATTGAAAAACAGCCACTCCTAACAGGAGGGTAACTCGATATGCTCTTTCCACATTTGAGCTATTAATGTGGAATTCCCGTCTTTGTCTTTGGTAGCTTATTTGTTTTCACCTATATTTATTCAAACGCATTTCAAGTTTCGCTCCTCTGGGCTTGAAAATTAAATTATTTTGTTGTTAGTAGATTTGAACCCACGACCTTGGGATCAGTAGGCCACCGTCTAACCAACTGAGCCACCCAGACCGACCTTTCTCTGGGCTTGAGCCTTACTCTTTTGACATTTGACACTAGTTCTCACTATATGGTATTTATCACTTTATCACTTCCACCTTTTTTGGCACTTGATCACACTGACTGTATTACCTGCTAAGCAGATGTTCATGGACCTTCTAGGGGTTGCGGAGATTTATAATTATTCTAAATTAATGCCCCCCCCCCCCATACTCCATCAAATTGGAGTATGATGGAGCTTACAAGTGCAAAACTATACATATATTCAATAAACTTAGTCCAGTGGTGTGTCGTTGAGGGGAAACAGGGCGATTACTTGCCCCCTTCCTAGTTATCCTTCGCTTGTGACGTGATAGATATAAATTTCAATACTATCGCCCCCTTCTTAGGGTTTTTCCCTTGATGAATTGCAACCCAATCCATAGCTCGACATTTTATAATTTTTACATCGACCTTTGCTATGAAGAATGCTAGGAGGATTCCGGTTGAAACTTTTAACTGGACATGTTAACTCCTGACACTGATTTTCTTATTCTGTAAAACTCAAAAGGGTGCAGACGTACCGCATTACCCAATGCCAGTCGCCTCTACCCGTACGGCCACGCCACTAAGCTAAAGCGAATGAGGGGGAAAAGAGGAAAATGACAGTGTGACTGTTGGGCATATCTGACTTAGTGAACTCAGTAGCACAGCATTTCTTACTAAAAATAGTGTCACAGTTTCTGCATATCTATTAAGCAATAACTGAGCTACCAATTTAAATTCCTTTCATAAATTGGACAACAGAAGAGAATATGTTGAGAGCGCTTATCTTCTGTATAAGTGCATAAGGCATATATTGCGGTGGGAAATATAAATCTCGAAGTACGTACTATGAGGGAATATATACACAATAATACTGTATAATTACCGAGCGAAGCTAGTTGGCAACACTGACTGCGTGGAGGTAGCCAAGGTGTGAGGTTGTTACATCTCTCAAGAGGACAGAGCAATTTGTGTGTGGTTTGAAAGAACGGCGCGTATTGTTTAGGTGTATTAATCTAAGTAACAGTGGGGACTAGCCTTGGTTAAAAAGAAGGAAAATCAGTTATAAAAAGTGACAAAGAAGAAACACGTTTGTGAACTGTTTCGCAAGGATTTATTTGAAATAAATCAGTTTAACAGTATTCGCCTCTCGTCAGTTGGCTTCACCCACGGAAGATCCTAAGACAATTAAGAGTTAGGTGGCTGCCTAGGACTCTTTCGGCTCTACAGTAGAGACCAGTTCTAGAAAGCCTGAAGAGATACGATGAGAGACGTTCCCGCTACAGTACTGACACTACAATAGAACATCGATTATCTAGAAATCGATCATTCGGATGTTCCGCTATCCATAAATCTAGAAATCTGAGTGTAATAGCGTTCAGCTTCTATGTAGGACTTGTAGAAAGAAAAACACTATACATATTACATTGAACTTTCTAGAATCAGTGTTTATTTACCATGGATGCATTGCAAACGTGTAAGCAAAATATCTATACGAACAAAAATCAGATCATTCAGTTCAGCACTGTATTTTAATGGAGTCTTTTTCTTTTCCGGTTTATCCTCCCCTTGTGTAGGACTTACACGCCCTAGGACTTACAAGCCTGTGCCTAGGGTCAGGCGCCTGTCGGGGAGCAGAGCAATCTATGGAAGCGTGAAGACCAGGAACCGGGTGGTCAGCCCAGCAACAGGTATGATACGAAGAGGATGATATAGATGATTGGAAGGGTTGTGGAGCAATTTGTGGAATGAGTGGCGGAGGAAATCTGGGAACCCGCAAAAAAGCCGCCCAGACACCGCTTCGTCCACCACGATTAATACATGCGGGCCCCTGGGATCGAAGCCGGGCCTCCTAGGTGATAGGCGAACGGTCTAACCGCTCAGCCACGGCGCCAGATTAATAGTGTCACCGCGCTCGATGCATCTAATTGCCGACAACAGCAGTGTCACCCATCGCATTATTGTCGGCGCTACCGCAAAGGAGCCGAAGGAAAGAGACAGAGAATGGCCGCATTGTTGGGGCGCTTGCCGAAAGAGAGAAAAGGATAGAGGCTACTGGAATCTTCTACTTTGTATATCTCGCCGCAATAACTGAACGTTCCTGAAGCTTCCAGAATAGTGCCTGGGAGATATAAATAGCGGTAAAGTGCGACAGAAGAGTCAGTCAGACGTATGTGAAGGTTGAGTAGTCGTGCCGACGGAGACGGACAGACGTATGTGAAGCCGACGGAGAAGAGTTAGTTCTTTGTGTTACGAGTTCGGAGCCGTGCTGTTGGAGAATCGAAAAAGACTTTCTTGCTGTTGCAACGAGTGTACAAAGTTACTGTTTACGGAAATAAAAGTGTTTCTTTATCTCGACTACATCTGTCTACTTTACTTCACACCCACCCACCAAAAGTTACACTGGTGTCAGAAGTGGGATCCGTCGAATTGTTTCTAGTTTCGTTACATCGTCGTTAGAAGTTGCAACGTTAGAACGAAGATGGAGGGAGATTCGGAAACCAGGATGATGGCAATGATGAAAGAATTATTCGCCGAAATGAAGAGGAGAAACAACCTCTTTGCCGAGCTGAAAGAAGAAATAAAGACGAGAAACAACCTCGTTGCCGAGCTGAAAGAGATGAAGACGGAGCTATCGGCGAAAATTGACGGCGAACTGATTGGCGTGACGGAAGACGTGGAAGAACTCGGCGAAAAGGTGGAAGACCTCTGCCAGCACGTGGACGTCGTGGAGGACGACGGGGAACGTCTTGGCGCCCTGGTAGTAAGAGTTGACGAGAGCGTCAAAGTACTGGATGCCAGGGGCAGACGGAATAGCGCGGAGCCGGGGAGGGAGCACCTAGTGGCCGAGGCGACAGTTGCGCCCGTTTCAGATGATATGAGGGAAGACGTGGAACAACTCGGCGAACTGATTGGCGTGACGGAAGACGTGGAACAACTCGGCGAACTGATTGGCGTGACGGAAGACGTGGAACAACTCGGCGAACTGATTGGCGTGACGGAAGACGTGGAAGAACTCGGCGAAAAGGTGGAAGACCTCTGCCAGCATGTGGACGTCGTGGAGGACGACGGGGAACGTCTTGGCGCCCTGGTAGTAAGAGTTGACGAGAGCGTCAAAGTACTGGATGCCAGGGGCAGACGGAATAGCGCGGACCCGGGGAGGGAGCACCTAGTGGCCGAGGCGACAGTTGCGCCCGTTTCAGATAACGAAAGTGTACGTCTCGGCAGTTCAGGCAGTTCAGGGAGGTCGTCGAGGATCCCCTGGAGGAGTGTGTCGGGTACGTAACCAACCAGGATATGACGTGGAGGACGATCAGCAGGGAAGCGCACAAGCAAACGAGCAACACGCGAGAACCGACTTGGCGTGTGACATGGGGGGACCGTCGGGGCCATCCAATCACCTGACGCATAGTGCCGTGAACGGAAGAATGGTGGACATCATCTTGGACGGCAGGATACAGGAGAGGCCGTGCCGAGCACGAGTGAACACGAGTGCAGCGGTGGACGCGACTCGCGCGGATAAGTGGGGTTTGTTGCCGGACCCATCGGAAGCAAGGTGGCTGCGAAGGTGCGCCAGAGAGGTCGGCGGACATGGTACCCAGTGAGCCGTTTCCAAGTGCGCAGGATGGCCCGTCAACACACCAGGAAGAAGGGCAACTGGACGAGGGACCGTCAAGACCGGCGGTACTGTTGCAGAATTTCGAAGCAGGATGGCATACATCGTCCTACCCAGACCAAGGGACACTATCCGACAGCGATACCTAGGATCGTGCCTCCTGGAGAAGAGGTTCGATGGGTTAGCCCACCGGAGCGCAAGGGAGATGCCGCAGTGATAGTGCTGGTCGGGACGACCAGCTCTGAGGAGGGAGCAGTGTCACCGCGCTCGATGCATCTAATTGCCGACAACAGCAGTGTCACCCATCGCATTATTGTCGGCGCTACCGCAAAGGAGCCGAAGGAAAGAGACAGAGAATGGCCGCATTGTTGGGGCGCTTGCCGAAAGAGAGAAAAGGATAGAGGCTACTGGAATCTTCTACTTTGTATATCTCGCCGCAATAACTGAACGTTCCTGAAGCTTCCAGAATAGTGCCTGGGAGATATAAATAGCGGTAAAGTGCGTCAGAAGAGTCAGTCAGACGTATGTGAAGGTTGAGTAGTCGTGCCGACGGAGACGGACAGACGTATGTGAAGCCGACGGAGAAGAGTTAGTTCTTTGTGTTACGAGTTCGGAGCCGTGCTGTTGGAGAATCGAAAAAGACTTTCTTGCTGTTGCAACGAGTGTACAAAGTTACTGTTTACGGAAATAAAAGTGTTTCTTTATCTCGACTACATCTGTCTACTTTACTTCACACCCACCCACCAAAAGTTACAATATTTTAATTCAATATATTAATTACTTAATGTATTTAAGGTTCCACTGTGCTTCAGAAAAATTTTGATACCCTATTAGGATAACCAATGTACGTAATGCCTCAATTCTCAAAATATAGCGTTTTCGTTTTTTATAACTTTGGCTTTTGTTTCTTTAATGTACTCCTAATTTTAAATAAATGAATGTTTTGTAACAGTTATCCTTGCTTATGAGAAAGCGCTAATAAAAGCGGTGGCGGTGGCGGTGGCGGTGGCGGTGGCGGTGGCGGTGGCGGCGGGGGTGTGGGTGGGGGTGGGGGTGGTGGCGGCGACGGAGATAGTGGCAGTGATATTTTATAAAATGTCTGTCTTAATGCTGTGCATTACTCTAACATTGTCTGATATGAAAGTGCTCAAGTTCATGATTAAAGCTTTTAGGTTTTAAAATTCTCTTGAAGCTTTCTATAGGTATTCACTTTTAACTTGTGGTAAGTTCTTAAGCTAATTTTTTTCGGACTTTTCATGCAAAAATGCGTATTCCATACTATTTTAAATCATTCCATTTTATTTCTTAAGAAATATTCAGTATATGTCCAAGTACCTGAGTTCTTATTGTATTAATCAAGACTTTTCAGAATTGCAAAGGCAGAGAAAGATGAAGATTTTTCAAATACTATGCCTTCATTAAGATTTTAATTTACTAGAAAAATGACCATTCTCTAAAAAGGAGATGATTTATACTTACTTCAAGGCAGACAACACAGCAGTAACAATCGTCCAAACCAAGGAGACCATTACATGGGACAACCACTGGAGGACATTCTTCTGGGACGCACAGTCCACAAGCAGACTGGTCCAGAATTCTGCAAACAAATAGTTCAAAATGCGGAGTGATACTATCAATGGTATACTCCTAGAGAAAATAACTATATCCTAATGTACCAAGATTGCATTCACACAACATTCCCTACCTACTATAGCGTATTTTTATGCCACGCCCATAAACCACTCATACGATAGCTAATTTACTTTCTTTACCACGTATAGAAGTAGGGGAATTATTGTGTTCAACCCAAAATTTCGATGTCGAGATTTCAGCACATATATGTTTTGAAGCACCCTGAATTTAAAAAAAAAAAAAAAAAAAAAAAAAAAAAATATTTTAGAAAAAGGTCTGTTAAAAACCGAAGTTGCTATTTAAGTGTAATATGCCTCAAGAATGCGACACGTTTTTGAAGAAAATTCCTCCATCTTGAAGTATCCTTTGTATAGACAATTTTTCGAAAATTTTATTTTCTCGAAAATGGCTGTAACGATTTTGATGAAAATACTTTGAGATTTGTTATAGCAAATTAAATGTGTGTGTGTGTGTGTGTGTGTGTGTGTGTGTGTGTGTGTGTGTGTGTGTGTGTGTGTGTGTGTGTGTGTGTTTTTTTTTTTTTTTTTTTTTTAATTGCATGCCCCATTCCATATGAATACTACATGCTTGAATTTATTTATTTACATACAAATTACATTTTATATATACATGTACATATTGTTGGTGATGTTCTATTTGAACATTTACATCTTTATTTACCTCTAATTTTTTATCTACCTTAGTCTAATTGAGTACTTCATAAATCTAGTACTTATCATATAGTGAAACGCAAATATTATTATACTCGTAACAGCAGTAGAGTATTGAACTGTGTTTGGACAATGATACTGATTGCAATTTTGGTAAGGAGTAGAAATTATATATATTTGAACTTAAGTCATTCTATTTCTGTGAATTGTATAGCATTAATGAAGTTAACGAAAGGTTGTATGAAATTGTTTCCAAGTTCTTCTTTGTTTATGGGCCAAGTAGCACCTTTACTTTGTATCTTCCTAATCATTGCGTTTCTCTGGTTGTTTAGTATTTTGCATCGAAATATAATGTGGTTTACTGTTTGGTCCTCTTCTTCACATTTGCACATTGGGTTATCTAAAAATCCAAATCTGTGGCGATATGATCTTAGCTTTCCATGTCCTGTTATCATTGCTGTGAACTCCGGAGATATTGGTAACCGTTGGTTCAATCTTCTTCTCACGGATGGGAAATATTCTTTGGTTACTGCTCCTTTCCTTGATGCTGTCCATTGTTGTTGCCATTCTTCGAGTGCAGTTTCTTTCTCTCTAGTTACTATTGCTTCTTTTGATACTTTGTCATATATTATTTCAGTGTCTTCTGCGGCAGCTTGTTTTGCTAGTCTGTCCACAAGTTCATTTCCGTGTATTCCCGCATGTCCTTTCACCCAGCCGAAATGCAGTGTCCACTTTGATTTTGAAAGTTCAAGGATTTTGGTTTTGATTGCTTCTATCAGCTGGTTATGTTTTATGTTGTTCCTGAGCAGATCTAGAGTTATCTTACTGTCTGTGAATAATGCAGCTCGTTTTTCATCGCATTCTCCATATCCAAGCTCATCTAGTTTCTTAAGTGTTTTTAATATTGCCAGTTGTTCAGCCTGGTTATTCGTGCATCGTGGATGCAGCTTGAACTTTAATTTGTATGCCAGGTTGCCATGGATGAAGATGATCCCTGCTGCCCCAACTTTATCACCAGTTTTGCTACCATCGGTGTACATTTCAACTGCATATTCATTGTTGTTATCTACCTCATCTATTATTGGTATTTCCGCAGGGTGTCTCCAATACCTGACCTCCAGCGGTGCGTCATATTCTTGATTGTTGACTTTTGTTGTGTGTGTGTGTGTGTGTGTGTGTGTGTGTGTGTGTGTGTGTGTGTGTGTGTGTGTGTGTGTGTGTGTGTGTGTGTGTGTGTGTGTGTGTGTGTGTGTGTGTGTGTGTGTGTGTGTGTGTGTGTGTGTGTGTGTGTGTGTGTGTGTGTGTGTGTGTGTGTGTGTGTGTGTGTGTGTGTGTGTGTGTGTGTGTGTGTGTGTGTGTGTGTGTGTGTGTGTGTGTGTGTGTGTGTGTGTGTGTGTGTGTGTGTGTGTGTGTGTGTGTGTGTGTGTGTGTGTGTGTGTGTGTGTGTGTGTGTGTGTGTGTGTGTGTGTGTGTGTGTGTGTGTGTGTGTGTGTGTGTGTGTGTGTGTGTGTGTGTGTGTGTGTGTGTGTGTGTGTGTGTGTGTGTGTGTGTGTGTGTGTGTGTGTGTGTGTGTGTGTGTGTGTGTGTGTGTGTGTGTGTGTGTGTGTGTGTGTGTGTGTGTGTGTGTGTGTGTGTGTGTGTGTGTGTGTGTGTGTGTGTGTGTGTGTGTGTGTGTGTGTGTGTGTGTGTGTGTGTGTGTGTGTGTGTGTGTGTGTGTGTGTGTGTGTGTGTGTGTGTGTGTGTGTGTGTGTGTGTGTGTGTGTGTGTGTGTGTGTGTGTGTGTGTGTGTGTGTGTGTGTGTGTGTGTGTGTGTGTGTGTGTGTGTGTGTGTGTGTGTGTGTGTGTGTGTGTGTGTGTGTGTGTGTGTGTGTGTGTGTGTGTGTGTGTGTGTGTGTGTGTGTGTGTGTGTGTGTGTGTGTGTGTGTGTGTGTGTGTGTGTGTGTGTGTGTGTGTGTGTGTGTGTGTGTGTGTGTGTGTGTGTGTGTGTGTGTGTGTGTGTGTGTGTGTGTGTGTGTGTGTGTGTGTGTGTGTGTGTGTGTGTGTGTGTGTGTGTGTGTGTGTGTGTGTGTGTGTGTGTGTGTGTGTGTGTGTGTGTGTGTGTGTGTGTGTGTGTGTGTGTGTGTGTGTGTGTGTGTGTGTGTGTGTGTGTGTGTGTGTGTGTGTGTGTGTGTGTGTGTGTGTGTGTGTGTGTGTGTGTGTGTGTGTGTGTGTGTGTGTGTGTGTGTGTGTGTGTGTGTGTGTGTGTGTGTGTGTGTGTGTGTGTGTGTGTGTGTGTGTGTGTGTGTGTGTGTGTGTGTGTGTGTGTGTGTGTGTGTGTGTGTGTGTGTGTGTGTGTGTGTAAACTAAAAAGCAAGAAGCACGAAGTATTTAAGTATGTTGTATTCAAGTTCAGCATCTTTCAAGGATATGACAGAGTTTTAAAAGAAATCTACCCTACCCCAAATTATCCGTTAGGCACATGGGAAATTGATCAACATTTTTATTACCTCAAACATGGTTAATTTTGATTAAAATACCTCTGTTTAAGGTATTTTCAATGGCAAATGAAATGTATGTCTTGAATTTTCTGGTCTTCATTCTGAGTCACATTTATGTAACTGGCACACCGTAAATGATAGTCAAACTCTCACTGCATAAAAAATTTTGATTTAGCTTAGAACAGAATGTATGGCATGTATATAATTAAGTCGATTTTTTATGTGCTGATGCTCCTCTCCAAGTTAATGTAGGTCGCCCTTTATAACGATTCCTTGATTCCATTAGTATTCTGTCCTCATACACTTATGATCTTAACAAGAACGTAATTTCATTCAAAATCGTTGATTTTGCTTCCATGTGTATTTCTTTTTCTTTCGGAGTTACTTTTCTCAAATGGGAAGTGTTATTTGTCGTTACTTCCCTCCCCCCCCCCCCTACTTTCTCCTGGCCATGCAAAGAGCATGAAATTTCAAAGCCATCACACAGCGATACTCTTTAAACATGTGATTATCCCTTACCTACCATATCCCACGACACAGAACGAGAAGTTTTTATAGTAGCAGTCAGCAGAAGAGCAAAAAGAGAAAGTCATGTGAGTGCGTAGCAAGGTTTCTCTCTATCCGTATTCTAAGCAGTCCATGAATTCGCGCACTAATTCCTCAAACGAAAAAATCTGTTGAGTGAAACTTATCCAAATCAGCAACTTATTTCTCAGGGAACAATGAACAGAATTTAAATAAATTTAAATAAAGTTCGATGAAAAAGAACCATAAGCCTTCAGAAGTACAATTATTAAAATGTAGTGTGTTGTACTCACGTGACTTTCTGCTTGTATACGAACTACTTCATTTTAATCGATATACATATTTGTAGAAATTATCTTATTGTACATTCACCAGTATGTAGGCACAAGGGGAATAAATAATGCCGTAGGCTTAAGCGATAGTCAATTATTTCTAGAGAAGGTCACTATATGATGGCTTTGAAATTCAAATCTCTTTATATGGCCAATATACCAGGTGAGTCAGCTGCCCCTTATTTTCCAGTTTAATGCAATCTGCATTTTATACTCTAGCATAAAAACATTGGCCCCTATGCAAGGTTCCACCCAAGTATTCAACATGGATGTAACCGTCTTCAATTGTCTCTGGAAGTTACTAGGTAGCTCAGTTGGAACGAACGCATGATTCGTAAGCAGGCAATCTATGTGCCATAAAGGTGGTTCAAATGCCCTGCATGTACTAATTCTTTTACTGCGTAATACTTACAAATAACTTTAGTTGAACAATTTTGTGTCTAAAGATGTTATTATTTGAATTCGTAATTGTTTTATTTCTACTTTATGGTATTGTTTGTATATGAGGATATCTCTCCCGGTATAGGTTTTGAGTTGCTTGCACTTTGGCTGTTGTTTCTCCGTAGATCAAAGGCATATCAACGTATTTGTCTGTCGAATACATGGTAAAGGAATGGCACAAAATATGGTGACAGCATACACGTGGAGAATGAAGGGAGTCGGCAAGCATAACAACACACAACATCATGCCAATCCAATGGGGCCAAAAACGTTTTAAATTATATACTAAACCCTCAGGCTTTAAAATTTGATTATTGTGAATTCGGTTTCCAAGTTTTGATGAACAGAAAAAAAATTGTACAATGTTGAGACGCGAACCCGTGTACCGGCCGTTACCGCGCAGAATACGGTCATAATTCTGTTCAGCTATTTAAAGGCTTGACTGAAAGTACCTTTCGAGTTCAAATCCTAGAGTCAGTACGCCGGGTGCTATGCCATTGCCACCTCGCGATTTTTTGAGTGTATCTTAACCCTTTAAGACAGTTTTAATCCTTTTCTGTGCGTTTTAATATTATCTCTTAAATAGCAAAAGCTATTATGCATGTTATTTGAGGTTCACGACACGTAGTTTACACCAAAATTTAAATAAGCAGTTATTTAATAATTTGTGTTTTGACTGTACGGGTTCATGGAGAATAAGGCGTGTCTGTCATTTCTTTGCAGTCAACCGAGCTATAAGCAAAGGAATCCGCCACTTTCTTTTTACCTGATGTTAATGTACTCATATGATAGGTCCGTTTTTTACAAAGGCGCTTACTGAATTGCTTTGCTATGTATACTCTAATAAAAGGTTTGTAAACTCGGCTGGAAACCCGGAATTCGCTCTCAGTAGACGAGTCGTTTTTTAGGTTTACTTTAGCGAGGAGTACGTTCTGTCCCTTGAACCGCTGTTCCTCTAAATTTTGCGCATTTGTCTGTCTAAGAACGTGAAGCAATACGTCTTAGTAAGCGCAAGTCGTTCCAGGATGATAACATAGTGCAGTGCAGCAGTTGTTAATAGGGAACTTAACAATGGATTAATTTGCCATTTAAATAAATCTTTCTCTAGTTATAAATTCACATATACCATTATGGAGGAGTTAGATTCAGTGCATTACTCTACAGATGGAGAAAACTTTACATGTAAGGTGTGTTAATACAATGGAACAGATTACAAAATAATGTTTATGTATAAATTTATGAATGGCATAAACAAATCAATGTCCAATATAATTCATGTTTTTGCATAACCCAATATGCAATTTAATAGCTACTATAACCCTACATATAATTTCAAATTCACTGCTCCTCTACAGGTACACGTTTACTTTGTACGCGACCATGTCATTTGAGTGCACATAAGAGGTAGTTTTGTTCACGTTGTCACTGACCGGTATTTCGTGAGCTACGTCCAGGCACACTAAACTTAGAGGAGATATTGAAATCCCTCTCACTGTTGACATCTCGCTCGTAAGGAAGTCTCGTTTGGTAGCAAACAGTCCCGAGTTTTGCACAAGAACATACTAGTAACTAGAAATGTAGAAACATTAAAAAACTAAGGAACAACTTACTGCAAACTGGCAGAAAACGCAGCGAAGATGCAACAAATACCTAGACTGTAGAGTGGCTTCATTTTCACACCTGGTCGTCAGCAGTTACCAGATGTCTTAGCTTCTAAAATCACTCCCTTTTATACCATTGTATTGCTACTTTTATGTTATCACTGCAATAAAAGACATTGATGTAGTCTTATCAACCATCTTATTACCTATTGTGTCGCTAGCGAATGACTACTTTGCTCTGCATTCTCTTTCCAAAAACAAAAAACACGTTTTTCAAGCCTTGCTCAAAATATTTGTGACATTTAAATATTTCTGCTTTAAGAAACACATTTAACTTTGTATATAAATATCTTCCTTCGTTCAAGGACGGTGAAAATAAACATATTCGTTTCATTATGTGCATTGGTGTTTTCCGACTTTATTTCAAAATCGCCTCCATTCTTGAAATTAGAACAGTTAAGATTCTCATTCTATCCAAGAAGGCACACTAATTTTTTTTCTGAATTATTTTTATGAAAGCTTTATGTTTATAAAATTAGTTAGTTTTAAAACGCTAACAAAAACATGTTTTTATAACAAACCGAACTAAAAAGTAGAAAATAATTTTTAAGTTTGAAGAATTTGTTCTATAAAGTCAAGTAGTTCATTATATTTCAAAATTTTGCAATAAGTTTAAAATAAAAATTAGTTTATATTAACAAAATAATTATCGTAAAAAAGCGTGGGGTGCTTTTTAGATAATATCATATCTTTACTTTTATAAATAGCTACCAATGAAATATTTATAACATTTGATGTCGGACACCCCACGCTTTTTTACAACATGGAAAAAGCCAAGCTAATTCCACATTTTCAGTCCCTTACGTAAGCCCAGAAATTAAGTGTTGAGACATATTGGATGCACCCTTAGGAGTTTGGTGGAAGATTTACAGGTTTAGAAGCTCTCAAATCTAAACTGGATCTCTTTTCCTTGCCCTAAATCTACTGCTATCGAGAATGTTCCAGTTCAACACGAACTAGAACTTGCTGATTTATACTGTGATTCAGATCTAATAAAGGCCTATGGTGACAATATTATCAGTCTATATCAAGCCCTTGATCCACAAGTATACCCAGAATATCTCACATTTACTGCAGAAATTATGTGCATCTTTGGTGTACAATTTTTTCTTAAATGAACTTGAAGTGTCTAAAAACAAAATTGATGATAACCTTACGTCTGCCTTGGTACTTGCTTCTGCAATTAGTGTTTCCCTTGTCTGTTGGTGGAAAAGCATAAACTGGGCATAATGCATGTGTAATTAAGTTCAAAATGTGACCACAAATAGAATTTATAATGTGGAGCTACTTTTATTTTATGTCACAGGATCAGCTTGTTTCGTTTTGAATTGTAAGGTTAAAAGCTATTTATATATCTCTTATCTTTTGAGGTTTTAATGTTCTGTATTTTGGAACATTGATTTGTTTTTTAATAATTACGTTAAATCGTATCAAAACCTTATTATCATAAAATCTATGTACCTAAATACTTTTAAACCAAACAAGAAGAATGAAATAGTTTACTTCATATTCCCTTCGAACTTTGTGCACTCATGTTTTGCTGTGTTTTGTTTTAACGCCACCGCCACTTGTGTGTCTCGGAACACTTCATGCTCACGAGTACTGCCAAGGTCACGAAATTACACTTGGGTTGACATCACTGCATTAGGACATAGGGCAGTGCAGAAAATTATTCAAAGCTTGGGTTATCGAAAAGTTTGTAGGTCATGCCTAACGCCTTTATTCAGCGTAGAGAGAACCATCATCCAAAGCGTTCTTCATAGATTTCGAAATTAAGATGATTTTAGATTAGATTAGGTTCAGCGAGCTCACAAGCAACCATAAAGACCCATGAACATTGAACATATCCATGGAAATGAACAGTAAGTGCATATATACTTAAACATTGATTTAAATATTTGAACGTAAACAGCTTATGTACAGAAAATACAAGAAAAGAAAGCAGGGATATTTCAGAGACAAAATGAAACCTTAGCTGTTGTACAACTGACACAATGTGTATTTACAAATGCATATATAACTTTATTTTAAACTTTCACTAGGCTTTTCCTGCTACGTCCCATTATTTTGTTATGTAGGTAATTAGCAATGCATAGCATCTATTGTCAATTCTTCAATACCCAAATTTAAGTAGATTTCGAGCAGGCATCAACGGTAATTTACAATAATTTGTCACTAAAGCAGCTAAAAACAACTTACAAAGCTATTATACCTAAGCATTAACAGGACTATTCCACTAATACGTGATTTGGTTGAAATCAACCAATCATGTGCATAAGAACTTCAAATTTCAGCAATGAAAACCTTCACTCGCGAAAAAAAATATCACATTTCATCGTGACCTCTGAATTTAATCATCACCTCCCCTGATTTTCTAATGTCATGATCAGGTTAGAGAGTCTAGCTGCACTATCCTACAGATGCGCAACAGCTGACGTAATTTGACGCAACAGAACCGCCATGCAAATGTAAAAAATGGCTGACTCTTGCTTCGGTGAAGCATTAATGCTGAAATAGATGAAATAATTCCAAGAGGGAAACCTCAGACCAGAGTACAACAACAATATGTATGGAATCAGTTTGGCAAAGTTTATATTGAACGAAATTATAAATTAACAGATACTCAAACTACTGACATTACCAACATCTTAAAAGACTGAAGCATCGATATAATTTTGTAGACCGTGCCAATGGATGCTGATGTGTATATCCCTGCCTCATGTTTCTTTTAAGAGGTTAGTAATTATAATACAAAATTTAAATAACATTTCATAGGCAATCATCCTTTAATTCGTGAAATAGTATTTATAAATGCAACTCGCGATAGTCAAATTCTCTAGATAAATTGACAACCATTCGTGGCATCATAAATAATTTGATAATTTGTCATTCAGACAGTCTTGTGCAGAATCAAATGATTTTGAGCATATTTACTCTTTAGCAGTAATTTTAAAAGCATCGAAATTATCAACTTTTCCCTTAAGATCATTAGGAACAGCATTAAATATGTTTATGGTTTTAAAGTATACAGCTTTCTGGAAGCAAGAAAGTTTTGCACTGGGGTGATGGATGTTGCTCTTTTGTCTAGTGTTTATCTCATGATAAATGTGGCCGATTTAATGAGTATTGTGTATGAGTATCATGATAAATCAGCGAAGGGGGGAGGTTGGATTTATCTCCTTCCACCATACGTGGACTTTGCCATTCTTTAACACTCGGAGGTGCATTGTGTGGTAGTGGCAGTTTGGTTACAAGCACATTGCGTTTGATTTACGAAAGCACCTTCAAGTCATATGCGATAAACATATGTTCATTAGCGACCTCTTTGGTATTGCTTCATAGTCTTAGAAGATACACCAAGTGATCGTCGCGTAACCTATTGCCATACAGACTTTTAATATAGCACAATTTGGAAAAAACTTAGTAAATATATGTAGAGCTATACTCACTCTTATACACACTATTCTTGTAAATGCTTATCTCTATTCACTTCGACATAATTTTCAGAAAGAATCTTATTGTTAACTTTTTGTAGGTTCAAGGAGAACATTGGAATATAGTAAGCTTTAAGCAATAGTGATTTTTTAAGAGCTGGTTGCTATGCTATACCTTCGTAATTCCGTTCTCTTTGCAAGGCTATGAGATAAAAAGCTAATAACATATTCCTATTTGAGAAAAGTGTAAGAAATGGTAAATTAAAAAAAAAAAATAAAGAACATCTCGAAATAGTTCACTCAAAAGAAAAAAGAAGCACTTCACACAAATTGTGTTTTAACGAGATTCGCATAATTTATTTAGTAAGTTTTTGTCTCTCTTACTGTTTATCATTTATGCAAAAGTCATCCAAAATAAAGGTTTCTCGCATGTTTGTGTCCATCGCTGGATACTGGATTAAACACCACAGGCGTGATTCACCCTTCGAGTGAAAGAGGAGATGGGGAAAGTCAGCTAATTAGGTAAGCGTTTCCAAAGAGACAAGGTTGGACATCGCTGTGATAGGCAGTGAAAGGTGCTTCCATCATTGAACAAAACAGAATGCCAGAATAAGGAATAGCTCATTTGGAATGAGCGTGTTCGAGCAAACGGAATGACCTTCTGCCGCAAGCTAATTTGCTAATTTGCAGAATGTATGCAAAGAAGTATAGGCTGTGTTGAAGAGTAATAGAACAGCTTGTGTTACAAGATTATTTTCTCTAAATTAAAATTTGTGATAGATTGCTCATGACTTTCAGTATAATAGATAGGTTCGTTCTGTAGACGTTACTACGCGAACCAATTAGGCAAGGTCACAAGGAAACTACAAGGCAAGGTCCAAGGTAGGCGGTCAGAGGTCCCCACCCTAAACTCAAGGTTGCACCAATAACTGTACACTACACCGTACTATCATACGCAATTAGTTTCAACGGGAGCAGTTTTTGTGATGGTCCAGTCCGCAGGTGTGTGCAGTGAATGCCGTCCTTCCGTACAGTGCACGAGAATAATACCTTTTCATGCACTCGGTCAAGTTGCATGCAAGCTCATGTTCTCATGCCTAGAAGTAGTTATTTCCGTAGCATGAAGCCACAACTCCAATCCTGCTGGGTCTCTTATTCTTCCATTGCTCCAACAACACATGCATGCTACTCCAGGGTCATACAAGGTCAAATTATATCGTTCTCGTAAACAGGGTTTCTTGATACATAACAACCGCTTTGCGTACACTAAAATAAAAAAATATCATATGTTACACTCACATGACTTACTCTACTTTTGAAGAAGCTATTCCTCCACTACTTCATTATGCTCGACATAAGCATTTACCGACATTATCTTTTGCTAATTTTCTTTTACAAAGCTGCAAGAGGAATGTGTGAATACAGTAGGCTTTAAGGATACTCAAATCTTTTCAG
Organism: Tenodera sinensis; assembly: GCA_030765045.1. NCBI lineage: Eukaryota > Metazoa > Arthropoda > Insecta > Mantodea > Mantidae > Tenodera > Tenodera sinensis. Next base: position 94,549,491 of record CM060968.1, on the reverse strand, counting down.
ACCTAATAGCTATATGAAGGCTTTGAAATTCCATTCTCTTTGCATGGCCAAGAACAAAACAAAACAAAAAAAAAAAAAAATAATAATAATAATAATAATAATAATAATAATAATAATAATAATAATAATAATAATAATAATAATAATAATAATAATAATAATAATAATAATAATAATAATAATAATAATAATAATAATAATAATAATAATAATAATAATAATAATAATAATAATAATGTATTCCCAATTGCGAAAAGTTTAAGTATTAGAAAATTCAAGGAAATAACAAGCAATACAGGGTGCGCACAAATGATTTGAGCGGTTTCGTGATTTTTATAGTCATTACCAAATATATGGTGATAATATTTCTTGATGTAAATTAGCTATCTCTCCAAATTTCGTTTGCAGCAGTCATGATGCTTCTTCCTTCTACCGCAAGAGTGCAGTTGTGACTTATGCTTCCTCGTACGGCCACGAGCTCCAACAGATGGCGACCAACAGTGAAAAAGGGCACATCTACCTGGATATATTGGAGAATTGACTCCTGCCACAGTTGAGACCAATACTGTCATTTACCAACAGGATGGTGCTACGCCTCATTATCACCGTGATGTTCGTGACTTCCTGAACACCAGAATTCGAGATCGATGGATATGTCGTACTAGGAATGAAGATAACACACTCATGTCATGGCCTCCACGCTCTCCCAACCTCATCCCTTGCGAACTGTTCGTATGGGGTTATGTGAAGGGTGTAGTTTACACGCCACCATTACCTGCTGATCTACGAGAACTACGGGTACGCATCATCAAAGCATTTGGTGAAATTAACAGGGACATGCTACAAGGAGTGTGGGCCGAACTTGATTATCGAGTTGATTTTTGTAAAGTCACTCGTGGGGCACATATCGAGCACTTGTAAGCTATTAAAAAAAATCTAGGAGTTGCTATATCTGAGTATACAGTGTTTGTAGTGTTCAGTCAAATAATATTGCTATAATAATTTTTTTGAAACCGCTCAGATCACTTGTGCGCACCCTGTATTTCAGAAATGGTTTACTTCACAAAAAATGCATTTAACAGACTAATTTTACAAGATCTACATGTTTTGTGTAGCATGACTTTGTCTGTGTCTTACGGTTTAAGAGTCATCCAGAATCAAGAGGACTTCTGAGATTGTTCGCAAAAAAAAAAAAAAAAAAAAAAAAAAAAAAAAAAAAAAAAAAAAAGATATGGGGTAGAGGGGGATAATATGGATATCTGCAGACATTTTAACGCTTTTCTTGAAGAAATAGCTCATATTGCAAAATCCACGTATCCAGTCATCTTCGCTACTCTCAGATCTGAAGTGTCCTACCTCATTGTCATTGAGTACTTCCTGCTAGTGCTCAGTTCTGGATCATTGTTTCTTTTTTGTCCAAGATCCTGTTTGACTTTACCGTTTCATCTGATATTTCTCTTAAACCCGTAATATTTTCAATAGAAGTGGTGTGATACACCTCAGCACGTGACGTGTGATGTGTGCTGGGAGCTGGAGACGAGTTCGTCTGTTGTAGCTCTGCAATGTCCTCAGAAGAATGATGTAATAAGGAACATCAAACAATCCTTATAAATTGCTTCAGGAGATTAAAATTTTGTTTCAATTTCCCGCAAAACACTATACAATTTTTCCCGCGATACACAATCCAAATTTCCCCGCAAGTCAACAAATCATGATTTGATCATAGTTCAGAGACCAAACTCTAGAATGCGCCATAAGTCGGGCTGGCAACCACTAAGACACCCGTGAACCACTTACAAGTTATAGCCAGTCTTCTACATTACCACAGGTTCTTTAAAAGCTTAAGTGAATAAAGTGAAATATAGCTACTAATGAATAGTTTGCCATATACCTTCCACAGTAAAAATCTTTCCAAAGACGTCCAGTTGAGCGTCCAGCATCTGATTTATCACCAGAGAGTTCCTAAACACCATCTACTTCTCACTTTATTACTTCCCAAATTGGTGCCGTGATTTTTGTCTCAGTATTGCCAACTCCTTAGCATTATTCATATTACCCCGCTATCCAAATTATCCATCTTTACTCTACATTTCATTTGTCATGAAAATATCTTAAACATATATTTTAACTAAAACCATTAGAACTATTTTAGAGAAAATAAAAAATTTTGAAAACTATTCCACGTAAGGAATAGTCTGAAGTGAAAAACTTTCATGAAAATAATCGTATCGCATCCTTGAAAGATGAACTAAGTTTGGTATTTAACCGACTTTTCCTTAGAGTTGTGGTGGTCACAGACAGATAGGTACACCGATCTTGTTCTTGTATTTCCTGAAATCTTAATACCGAATTTTTGCGCTGAGACTTATTCTCTAGAGGGAGTGCGTGAGGTTCAAGGGCCCACCGACAACAAGGCCGTTGGTCACCAACGTCCAAAGATTAAAAAAACAAAAAAAACAGCTAAAGCAAAAGTATCTAAGTTTTATAGATAAAACACACAAAGAAAGCTAAAGTGGTTAAAAGGTATAAATTATAGTTTTAAAAAACTAACAAATACACGCTTTTATAACAAACCGAACTAAAAAGAAGAAAATGATTTTTAAGTATGAAGAATTTGTTCTATAAAGTCCAGTGGTTAGTTGTATTTCAAAATTGTGTAATAAGTTTAAAATAAAAACTAATTTATATTAACAAAATAATAAAATTTATTTTAAAAATGCATGGGTGCTTTTCGGTTACTTTTATCATAACTTTACTTTTATAAATAGGATTGGATTGGATACAGGATACAATCGGATACAGGTAACATTGGATATTCAAAATTTCTTTCAAATATTTTTTGAAAATTTTCTAATCATCTTTTTGGAACAGTATTAGATTATAATTACTGTTTTAACTACACAATCAGCTGTCGTGGACTTCCTGGCCCTGGGTAAACTTCGAGCGCAGGGATTGGCGCTCTTGAGCGTATTTCGGACAATCAAGTAAAATAAGGGGCACATTTGTATGCCGCTATTCTCTAGAAAAATCAAGTTTTATTTTTGGAGCCCCTTATGAATAGCAAACCCCAATACGAAACCTGAAAGTTCTTATTTTCAAGCATAAAAACAAGAAAGACTTTTCCCCCAAACAACTAACCAGTGTACTTCGGTGAATTTCCAGCCGATTAATTAAAAAAACTAAATGTAGCAAGTTCTACATAAATCACTGCATAAATAACCACAGTAGCGCTAACGAGTGTTTTAAAGCCCGCACACAGGAATATATACTGCCGATATTAGTAAAATGAATGCATAATATAAAAACAGTGTAACTACAATAAAAAACAAAACACTCGATTTTTACGGATTTTCATTGAATTTCACAAGTGCCTGAGAACAAGAATGGAGCACACAGCTGTATGGCCGGGAGTTTAGTTTCTAAGCTTTACACTCCTATTTGCCTTTTGCCCTTTGCTCCTATTCGGGTATTGTAGCTGTTGAAATGTTCAGGGAGTAACACGGCCCAGTAATATATCGAACACGCTGTACAAATGACATTGCAGCTTCGGTATTACAGTTTAGAGTAGCTGGAGAGATTACTTGAACTCCCTGATTACTATCATTTATTTAGTAAATAACTTCTGCAAACCATTCTTAGGAATGCATATCTATCTACTTCGTATTAATCGAGACAAACATTTTCAGAAATTATTTCTAGTTTTCTTATAGGTGCAAGGGGAACTAGTGAATACAGTAGGCTTTAAGCGAGTTATATCTTTTAAACCCAGTCGCTACATGAAGGCTTTAAAACTCCGTTCTCTTTGAGAGGTAGAACTTTTCAGTTCCAATTCTACCTCTCAAACATTGCCCACTACTTGTTTGTTTAAAAACACCAACATTAAGTTTGTTGGCGTAAATAATGTCCGTTCTCTTTGCTTGGGCAAGAGATAATAATAATAATAATAATAATAATAATAATAATAATAATAATAATAATAATAATAATAATAATAATAATAATAATAATAATAATAATAATAATAATAATAATAATAATAATAATAATAATAATAATAATAATAATAATAATAATAATAATAATAATAATAATAATAATAATAATAATAATAATAATAATAATAATAATAATAATAATAATAATAATAATAATAATAATAATAATAATAATAATAATAATAATAATAATAATAATAATAATAATAATAATAATAATAATAATAATAATAATAATAATAATAATAATAATAATAATAATAATAATAATAATAATAATAATAATAATATAATTATTATCATCATCATCATCATGATAATGAAAAGCAGTCAAAAGGGGGGCGCGACTCCAGTTATTTGACCTTCAGCTCATTTGGACTCATTTTTCTTTTGATTGAAACGTTTTATGGAGATATTCAAGACACAGTTGGAACCCTTTTTATTGAACTGTGAAATTTGATGGTTTTCAACCTACATGTCACTTTAAATGCAAGTTTGAAAAGCAAAAGTACCCTATCTACGTTCCGCCGTCACATTCTGCAAGGAAAAACCACCCGCCACAAGTTTATTCACGAGTATTTGGCGGTCTTTATACTAGGAAACTAGAATATATCAGGAGGTGACGGCACTGCGAATCATCCACGTGCTACCCACGTGTTCCGTGTGTGTACTCCGCCCATTGCGGGAATGGCTTCCGGAGCTGACCGACCAATAGCCAAACGCAAGGGCGGAGAAAAGCGTCAACCGCTGCTGCCAACCTATTTTCATACCAACTTCTGAAACACAACTCAATGGTCACACCTCCTTAACTGTTTTGATACCCTAATCAATATAGCTTTTATTTGACGAGTACCAACAGTTTTATTGACGCTGATAAACCACATTAACATCAAGATGGACATGCTAAGAGGTTACGTGTAACAAACAGATAAGTTTCGTGGAATTTACACGTATCTGCCTGCATTTTCGCTACACTGTTGTTTTTAACGGAGAATATAAGATTCAAACTGTTCAAGAAACCAAAAATTTCTGAGAAGGATCTTGTTTAGCATGATCCGACACATTAATAGATTAAAAATCACAATTAATAATCCAATTTTCAGACAGCAGTAGTTATCAGAAAAGCAATCATGCTACATCAACATATTGTACAAGAAACACCATGTAATAAAGTGTTAATTTCTTAAGATGGACTAAGCAAATAATTTTAATTAAGCAGCATGGTCCGGCCAAATATAAGAAGAAAACGAGGGATTCCAATGTCGCCAGTGACAAATATTTCGTCCGTTAAATTCACCACGATTATGCATACATATCCCATAATTCATAACTCAGAGGCCTGCGAGACCAAGGAAACATAAAGCTGATGGAACTATTTTTCTCAAAGGAATGGATTTTTTGGGGTTATTTGAACTGTTTAAACATTACAGATCATTGAAGAACAATAAATATAGAGAAGCTAGCGCTTCCCAAAAGGTGACAAATGTGCAATTAACATCCCAGAGTCAATGCGCAGAGAAACATGATTTGGATTGCAGTGCCAAGTAGCAATGCTATGGATAAATGCCACGCACAGCATGCAGGCTACCTCCTTGCCGTTCATAATCTCCTAGTCAGCGTAAGTTTTAACGGAGTCCGTGATGAGGAGCCGCCTTCCTTAAAAATTTGCACTTCCCCTCCAAGTCGCCCCCTTTGATGTCTACAGTTTGTTTCTTATTCTTAAAACGAAACAGATGCATGCTAAACGCCCCCGTAACGGTGAGCTATGCAGTAATATGGGATGTAATGCGTTGTATCACTGCGCCAACATGTGAGGCTATTGAAAATTGTTTCTCCTTTCTTTTAGGGAAGAGGGGTAAATGCCACTTTCGATTTTGGTGGACGAAGGTTCATATGCAGTCGATTAGGCACTGCTGACCACTGGTCAAGCATATTCCCCTGATTTCCCCCACTATTGCTTTCCCCTTGGTATATGTGTGTATGCGCGCTCCCTCTCTTTCCTAATGCGCAGACACCAGGCGAGTGCGTGCGTAGCTGTTCCACTGTTACCGGATAACAAAATGCGGCGATTTCTTGGCGCAATAGCTATTGAAAGGCAATTAATTTTAGACCGTCTTTTGTTATTTTATATTGTACCTGACTTGCTTATGTGAAAGCGGTTAATTGGAATCTAGTAGCATTGGAACAAAGTAGAAAATAGGCCGAATGAGGTTATGTGTTACAGAAAAGCCGCTTTTTGTTGCTATTATCTACATCTATCCACTTATCTATTTGTTTCTTACTATTATTATCATCAGGGCCCGGGTGTCACAAATGTCAGAAATACGTAAGCGCTTAGACCGAAAAGAATTACAAAATATTACTATAAATATGGCCTAAAATTTCTTTTGGGTGGATTTTCGAAATCTTCAAATGCTGTTTAAACTAACATTTTATTGAAAATCTATTTTAAAAATCTAACACTCAATAATAATTAATATTTCTTTTATTGTTGCAATTTTGAATTTATTTAATTGCTCAATCCAGAGCTAACCCTCAGCTCTGCACAGAATATGTCACACTTTGAAGGGCGATCAGAAAGAATTATTACAATAGCAAATTACATATAGCTTACCCTCCAAATTCGCGGAAACATACGTTTCAGAAAGATAATTGTAAGAAATATTACATACAAGAACTATGAGATGTGAAAAATCGGTCTTTGGAACGACTGTAAGCACATATGCAAAACTGGAATACAGATATATAAATGTCACACTAACACGAAAATTTAAGAGAAAATACGACTATGCTATGAAAATAACAAGAAAATTATTAAAAAAAAGTCAAAATTTAACTTTATATGACCCATGAGAACTGCATAATTTTACTCACTATTGACAAATTTGCTTATATTTTCCATGGGAAAAAAAACTACAAACAAAAACTTTGACATGTCAAAACATCCGGACCCTGATTGTGGTTATTACTATTAATAGATTATTATCATCATTATTATTTATTCATTTGGCACTTAGATCGACTTGTTTAAACTGCTTCACACACAAACAGGAAGGAAAGAATTCTTAAGGGAGCCTGGGACTGAGAAATGACCAAAGAATTATCAAATTGACAATTTTTAGGTTTATGAATATAAAACCTGTCATCGTTTGGCACTGAAATGTTTTACATTTCACTATTTTTAAAGGTATAATGCAGGCTTTAAATGGCATGTGCGCTACATTCAACCGCCTATTTTTGCTTAAATTTTTGGCAGTATTTGAAAAAATATGGTCTCAAAAACAACCAAATTGAGCGAAAAGAAGTGGTTAAGCTATGAATCTGAGGAGAGAGGTCATTAGAGAAAAGAGGGAGCATAAACTGATGCATGTGTGTGTAGAAAAATTGCTTTGTTTTGACTTTACATTTTTAATACAATATCTGCTACATACGCATTAAATTTTGTACCATACTCCTAGAATTTTCCAGCATTTATGTGAATTTATCTAGAGTGCATTTGTTTTCCATTTATGCGACTAACTTCAGTCTTTGGTTTCAAAATTAATACACAAAAAGATTACAAAATATTTTCTATGTCCATCATAGCAACAAAAGTAATTAGTTTGAAAGCAATTGTTTTTTCTTTCTGCCAGAAATTGGTGTGGCTGTTGGCAATTAAAGTTTGTAAAATAATTAAACTTTTGTGATATTTTAGTTGGGCGACAGTAATTTGCACTGAAAAATGTAAAATTGCACCGGAGTAAATTGCACTGAAAATGACGGAGTTTGTAAATTACACCAAAAACAAAATGTTAACTGCACTGCAGTACTGAATTTATTATGTGTAAATAGCACTGACTACCATTACTATTTTCGGGCGTTTTCTATGCTGTACTCAATACTCATCACCTGATGTCGCGGTGAATACACGCTGCTGGAATGTGTGCGAATCTTTTCATTCGCATTTCAATGCAAGCCTTTGTTCCTAGCATCCATCTTTATATGTATTCGTGGAAGAACTAACGTCTTATCTGACCGCGGTGCATATAAAAATAAACAGCTCCGAAAAATCACACACAGGAAAAAATTCTTTCACAATAAATAAACGGCACTACGTTGAGAAGCAAATCAGTAAATATGAACAGGGTCAAATTGATCGCTTAGCATTCGTCAAGAACACCTGCTATTATTTTTCAAAGTGAAGTAAAGAACAGTCAGTCGCGGTGCAAAAACATCCAACAAGCTTCGTCAGTGCAATCTGACACATCACAAGTGTTTCCAGATCAATGGCGGAGAGCTACCATTATACCTATACCGAAACCTGATAAAGAGAGGTAATATTAATCCTCAAAGTTATCGACCCATATCCTTGACAGCACATTATGTAAATTAATGGTAAATTAATAGTAAACGATCGCTTAAGATGGAGGCTAGAACACACAGGATTCTTTTCTAAGATGCAAAGTGGTTTTAGTGCTTTTCATTCTACCTTGATAATCTTATATTTTTGGAATCTGAAATATGGCAAACCTTTGTTAACTCTCAAAATTTAACCATGGTTAGCCTTGACATAGAAAAAGCTTATGAAACTATTTAGAAGGATAATGTAATACAAGTGCTTATGGACAACAACATAAAGGAAATATGCTAGCTTTCATATACAACTTTTTACAGCGAAGATCTATACAAGTAAAAACAAATGGCATTAATTCTAAAGCAGTAACAACAGAAAATGGAATTCCGCAAGGAGCTGTAATTAACATAACTTTATTTCTTGTAGCAATCAATGGGATATTAGACATTATACCCGCCCCAGTAAGAGGATGTTTACTTGCAGATGATCTGACATTAATTTGTAGAGGAAGTGACCTATCAGTCAACAATAAATTAATGCAAGCTGCTCTAGACCAACTGAAAATTGGCTTCACAAAACAGGATTTAAGCTCTCCAAGTCAAAATCTACTGGCATCAATTTCAGCAAAGGAAAACATTCCGACAGACAACCTGAATTATATGTAGCTGGGGAGAAGCTCAAAACAGTGAAGACACTTACTTTATTGGGACTCACATTTGACACTAAAATAACATGGATCCCTCGCCCTATAAACTTCAGAAATAACTGTTTGCAGGAACTAAATGTTTTGAGAGCTCTGTCATCTGCACTGGGGTGCAGACTATACGGTGCTTATGAAAACATACCAAACTGTAGTAAGAGCCAAACTTGTTTATGGAGCTATAGTGTATAGTTCTGTATCTCCAACTGCGCTTAAAATATTGGATACCACTCAAAGTTCTGCTCTGAGAATAGCGACCGGTGCATTCCATACCAGTTCAATTAAGAAATTACAGATTCAAGCAAATGAACTACCTTTAAACAACAGAAGAAAACAGCTAACTTTGCGTTATGCACTTAAGGTAGCAGCAAACAGAAATTTACCAACATTCACATGCCTTTTTCCCAACAGATATTTTGACAAATATCCTGAAAACAGAACCAATTAGATCCCACCACACATTCCATCATTCCATCAGTGAAAACAAGGGATATTAATAGATTACCTCCTTGACATTATCATCACCTACAATTAAATTAATATATATATATATATATATATATATATATATATATATATATATATATATATATATATATATATATATATTTATATTTATATATATATATATATATTAGAATACGTCAAAAAAGATACCAATCAAGCAATCTTCAAGTGCAGATCCAATGAAACAATGAGTAAGTTCATAAATTACATACCAATATACACTGATGGATCCAAAACCAGCACAGGCAGTGGATGTGCAGTAGTTAACCAAGATAAAGTTCTAACATTTAAGCTTTCCAGCTCATATTCTGTATTCACCTGTGAATTGTCTGCAATTAAACAAGCATTGCTAAATATTGAACACGTGGAACACCAAAAGTTCATTATTCGTTCTGACTCTTAAGTTCCATAAAAGCAATAAGTGATACATGGACAACCGATATACTGATTTAGGACATTCAGATACTGCTGTATTCACTGAAAGGAAAAGAAATTGTTCTCCAATGGATACCTTCTCATTGTGCTATAGCTGGCAATGAGGAGGCAGATGTTGCAGCAAAGAAGAGCATACAAAGCCCAACCACCAGAAATTACAATCCAACTCCACACAGATTTAATCCTATTCATAAATAGAAAAATAAAGCAACTCTGGATCACACAATGATAGCTGTAATCAATAACCCAACAATGATTCCCTCTGTCCTTAAATTTCTATACTCAACATCATTACATAACAAACTGTAACAAACTATAAGACTCACTCTGTAACAAGTTAATTAGCAACTGTTATAACATTAAATTGTAATATATCACATTGTACACCTTTTTCTGTAATGTACACTGGGTACGTACTGTAATGTCATTATTATGAACTGTATCCAATCTCCAGATTTTTCTTTAATGTGAATATTCTGCTGCAATGATTGTAAGTACATTGTATACACATCCTGCATTGTAAAGTGCTTATATTGTGTTGTAGTGTATGTACTATTATGTATTCTATCCAATTTCTTGATTGTTTGATGTCAATCTTTGTTGCTATATTATGTTATCCTGTGTGTCGCAGAAAAACCACCAGCAGTTAAGCGACAATAAATAAATATTTAAAAAAAAAGGGAAATAGCGATATTCAAATGTTTTAAGAACTGGATGCTATATGCTGGCCTTGATATTCCATACTCTTTCCACATGGTGAGAAACAATTGAAAATCGATAGGTCTTGGAAAGAAGAGCAGAACGACTCCAAATGTGAATAAGGGATGTTTCGGAAATGTCTAGAACCATAATAGAAGTTACCAGAAATAACATGCGCATCTTAGAGTGACGCAAGTTTCTGTCTAGTAAGTTTTCGTCTTATCGCTTACGCAAGATTATTTAAATTTCCCTTCAAATGAAAAGGACTTTAAAAGCTGTTTCCTGAAATATCACGATATACCTATATCTTATTTTTCACGTAAGTATTTTGGTATTTGTTTACAAAATCGGCCGCTCGAGAACACGAATGAAACATAGTGCAATGGATGCAGTTTTATTGCTGATTACGATTTTGAATGTTTTATTTGGCGGCCAAGCTTCGTTTTCGTTTTGCCTGTGTTAGGTTAGGTTTAGTGCGTGTATATGAATGGGGTAAAAGGGTCCTGTGTTATCGAAATTTTACAACTTGGGCAGTTGTAGCATATCCTAGCATATATTATACTCATTTATAAACATTTATCTGCTAAATATCCCCCCCGCATAAGCGAAATAAAACCGCTGCATCGTACGTACGGAATTTGCTCATAAATCAAAAACGAAGCTTAACCTCCAAATAAAACTTTCAAAATCGTAATCACTAATCAGCAATAAAAACTGTATCCACTGCGGCCTATTTTGTAAATATTTGTCAATATTTTTAATATATGGCATTACTATCTAAATCGTTAATGTCAAAAAACATTTTTCCTGCAGTAAGATTCAGTAATCTCCCAAGGTTTACCAGTACAGAAAATTAGGGCATAATATATTTCCAATGAAAAGAGTCTTTGGGCTATTTACAGAAAATAAAAAATACAGTTTGTTAATCACACAAACAATAAATTCTGATGCAGGCGAATGTTAGTTTTTATAGAACAATTGCTTTTCTCAAAATATTTTTTTACCATTCAAAATGTTCCATGCGACGCAATTTAATTCAAATTTAGTTGAAAGTTTATAAACATCTACATTATGCATAACGTTTTCTATAGGCATAAAAATCTGCATTTCTTAAGCAAAACAAAATTGCTATGAAGATCTAACAGAGCAAAGATATTGAATTTTTAAAATGTTAAGTTATGTATGCGTGTGTATTTATTCATTTACTTTTCGCTAGCCTTAAAATTATGACAGAATATTACCAGTAACTTTCATATATACCTATAAGTTGTGCAGTATTAAAAAGTTCCAGAGAAATTATTTAAATATTATGATGTGAGGACATATTTTAAATTTAACTGAATTTATTTGCTAAAGTATTAAAATAATTAAAACTATGAGTCAGTATCACTTCAAATTCGGTGCACATCTTTACTTTTACCACTCTAATAAACTCTGAAAATGTTATGCAAATCGGATAAAGAATAAACGATTGTGATCTAGCATAAACCCTGCTACAGTCTTAATTGACTTATAAAAATGATTTACAAAATGCTATCCTCATCTTTCAATTTCGTCAGAATGTATTTATTCACAATTAAATGTGTTGTCCTCACCCACCTTCAAGTTTGCCACATTTGACTTCCATTTCTTCTTTCAGACCCGGCACTGCATCGAATGAACCGTCGCGCACTTCGCAGCAGGTAAAAACAGACTAACAGCGTTTCTTTGACCTCGGGGGTTAAGACAATTGACGAGCGTATTTATCCAATAGCCCTCTACAGTCAACTGTATTAACCATACACACAGCAGTGTAGGCCTAGACAAATGCTTTGGGCAGCAGGTTTAAAGGGGTGGCTTTTAAAGTGTTACTGGTTTTTCGTATCTCTTTAAATAGTAAGACAACGTAATGTGCAATAGAATGGAAATTAATAACAATGACAAAAATGCCCTCAAATATTATTTTGGTATACATAACGTTGCTCCGTATCTCTTAACTATCACGTGACTAGTCACCCTTCACTGGCTGCTGTAGCGGAATAAGGTGTTCTGGAAGTAAAATAATTTCTTACTTTACATGAGCATTTATCTTTGTAAACAATTATTGTAAGTAATTATAACTTGAACATCTGCGAAGAGTAACAACATTGCGTCTTATCCTTTTATGAAAAGCACTAGATGTGATGCAAAAATTCGCGGCACAACTTCGCGGCAACTAGCTGGTTACCTCCCTGCAATGTCTGTTCTCCTAATCACTAGCAGTACAACTGAGGCTGATGAAGCTGCAGGAGATCTGCCCCGAGACAGGAGGAAACAGCAGTTTTCTACGTTTTGTTGTTTTTGTACACACATTATGCTTTACACTTCAAGAAAGAAAGATCAGCTGACCCCTACACATTTTCAAGCAGTGTGAGGTGCACATTTTCACACAGTTTTAATTAAAAGACCACGTTTAAATATTTTTGAACGACAAATAAAAGACTTTCTGTGGATAGCCTGCAAATTCCTCTTCGTTCTGAATGAACTTTGTATAACACATGCGCCGTAAGACATACGCAAAATCTTACTGCACAAAAATCTGAATATTTAATGTATGCATTGAAATCACAAATGACGCAGTGACAGCTTCTCTATGTCACAGACGAGCTATTGAATCAAATTCATACGTCTTAAAGTTATCCTTATTTAGAATACAGATGCAGCGCAAATAAAAGCACATCACACTTTAAAACAAATTGTCAATTATCGGCGCATTTGCAAGCAAAACTGGTCCACCATTACGTGACACCACTGATAATGATGGGTGCCACGTGGGAGAAAACTGCTAAGGAAAGGTTTTAACCAGATAAATTAATTCTTTACGAGGTGTTTTCCATTGTAGTGAAAGGGAAGTGGCCCAAGTTATTCGTTTACTATCATTCTCCGGTCTCTCTCTGCCAAATAAAAACCATTCGAACAATGGTGGCTTTAACCTAGGAGTGCTAGAGCTGGAATACCTCTCTGTAATGTCTGCTCTCCTAATTTCTAGTGTTACTTATGAGGCATAAGGAGCGCCGTGGCTAAAACTGGGAAACAGTGTTCGCAAACTTTCACACCCCCCTCCTTTTCAACCTTCGATTAACATTTTCCCAACAAGGCTTTTACAATTTTACCTTTGAAAATTCACAGCAGCGCAGTTTGCTAAACTTGCAGGATACACACTAAAACTTTAAAACATCTAAAGTGTTTGTTACATTCATGCTGATTTCTATAGCCCACTCTTTCACAAATTGTTCTTATAATTGATTAATCCTCTTATCCACTCTTTGTCAAAAAGGTTCCTAAATGTCTGTTACACATTTCGTTGTATGCACTACTGCTACAGGAGACTGTTGTTTTCCGTAATCTTCCGATTACTTCATCAGTTTCTTTCCAAAGCTTCAATGCACGTTAGGTAAGTTTCTCCTAAAAGAAAATCTATCTGATTACATTTAGCAAAGCATTATCTCCCCTTTTAATTTAGATTTTTTTTAAATATGTTTTAAAGTCATAACGCTACTATCAACATCATAACCAACAATTCACATATCAACAGAATTTTCATGTGCAATATTATACTTAACAAAGTACTTAACAAAAAACCAAATTATAAACTGTGATATAAGTTTATGTCTTTAAAGAAGTGAGGAACTTCAGAGTATATTATTGCTTTAGCCAGATTTGTGGGGATGTGGTGTAGAACCCTTCAACCTTTGTGAAGATGATACAACTACATGCAATATGGGCTTGGCGGCAACCAGACTGCATACCTCCCTGTCATATCTGTTCTCCTAATAGCCCGCAGTACATAAGAAGCTGATGAAGCTGCAGGAGTTCTTCAGAAACACCGAAAGAAAACAGATTTGAGTGCGACCTCTTCAAGAAAAAAAAGGGAAGAAAAAAGAAACGTTTTAGAACGTCTGCATGTGCATCTCTCTCTCTCTCTCCCTGTGTGTGTGTGTGTGTGTGTGTGTGTGTGTGTGTGTGTGTGGGTGTGTGTGTGTGTGTGTGTGTGTGTGTGTGTGTGTGTATGTGTGTGTGTGTGTGTGTGTGTGTGTGTGCGCGCGCGCGCGCTAGCGCGTTATGTGCTAAACAGCCTAACGCCATCACATCTATAGAAACCATAAATACCAACCCTCGTATAGGCACCCTCAAGATTCGGAGGGGGGGGGGCGCACTTAGCACCTCGACTAATAAAATCTTTTGTACTTATGGCCCTGACGGGGTTCCCTCGGGAGGGAGGGAAAGAGAAGGGTAGGGAAGGAGGAAGGGATGAGGGTAGTCGAACCTGAGGAGAGACGACGGCAGAGCAGGGTCCCTAACGTCTACAGATGTGAACTCCTAGGTGGGGACCGTATATCGGCTCCCCTCACCCTCCCCCTTGCTCAAAGGTCCCCCGGAGATCCAGACGAGGACTCACAGAGAGCAAGCTTCTGTCATGCACCCGAAACTCCCGCCGACAAACACAACCCTGAAACAAGCAAGCAGATGAAAGGTGAAGTCAAATGAGAAGTGAGTTGAAATGGAGGATAGGAAATTCGGTAGATCTATAAGAGGTGGAATCAGGACTGAAAAATTCAGTGCCATAGCCGGGATTTGAACCACGGATCTTCCTTCCACTTATCGAGCGGCTGCTTTAACCACTAAGGTACTATGGCTGACTTGCCAGTACGACATAAAATTCCCGAGCTGATTCGTACTTTTCCCGGTTAGACCACAAGGGAATCTCACATCAGAGATAAATACCCCAAGGGCGACTTACAATTAGTAAGTACTTTATGTCCCGGATTTAAGTAACCTTAAGATGGTAATTATTATTTATTTATGCCAACAAGCTTACTGCTGGTTGTTTTAAACACAAGCCGTGTGTGGGCTATGTTTAAGAGGTGGAGTCAAGACTGAAAAATTCAATGTTATAGCCAGGATTTGAACCACATCGGTAGATGTAATTGTCCTTCCCAGCATTCGCCTAGTGAGCGATGGAAACCCCACGAAAAAACAAAAACAAGCAAACAAACAAAACATGGGCCAGGAAGGTCGGCCAGGATAATCGAACCCATGACCTTTGGAATGCAAGCCTCACACGTTAGCGCGCAGTCATCTCGCACTAAACTTCAGTTGGAATAGACATTTTTTCAAATTATTCAATTTCATCAAAAATGGCTCTAACGATTTTCATTAAAGTACAATTTTCATTAAAATACAATATGTTTAAGATATTCGCAAGGAAAAACGAAAATGCATATTTGTTTTTAAATTTCTGGCAATAATCTGTGAAGTCTCCTTCATTCCCAAGAAAATGTTAATAATGTTATGTAACTGGTAAATCATAAGAGATATTACAAATATACTGCACGAAAAGTGTACATCTCTTTGTAATTACGTTTTTGTTACATCATTCTCGAGATATCTTTAAACTTATAGAAACTTACACCTAACATTTTTTAAGAAAACTTTTAAACTCCTTTACGTCAAGAATGCGTTTTATTTACGTTGTGGAAATCTTCATGGTGAAACATTTCCGAAGTTGGGTTTAAGTGATTTGATTACGCAACTCTGAAAGGCTCCGTGTTTGTAAACGATACAAATTAGCACAGCTGGAAACCTCCCTGCTATGTATGTTCTCCTAATCGCTAGCAGTACTCTCGATGCCTATGGTGTGCGTTCTCTTTGCGACCTCCATTTGCTTTCTCGCTTTCGTTTGTTTTTGTAGTTCATTTTCGGATTAACTGTGAAACAGTTCTCTCCAGATACGTTCCAAAGAATGCGCAGGCTACCTGTGAATAAACACAAGTCGGTGAATAAGCGAATACATTATCTTTCAGTATTTTCTTTTCCAGTTTCCTCCCCACCAAAATAAGAGAAGAAAAGAAAAAGAAAGCATAACTTAAAGATAGAAGGTTATTTATTGCTCATGAATACTTTTCCGATTAATATAGCCTTACATTGTGTAAACATATTTGCCCTGTTTGTCTGCCAAGGTGCTGATTTAATTATCAGGACAGAGGGACGTGTGGAATTAACAAGTGCCTCCTCTAAAACAACGGTATCATAAAAAAGGAAACAGAGACGGTTACTTTTTGCCCTTGCTAGTTACCCTTCGCCGGTGACGTAATAAATATGAACATTGCTGGGAGGATTTGTAACTGGACATGTTGATGTCGGACACTTTCTTATTTTGTGAAACTCAAAAAGTGTGCAGAAGTACAGTACTAATCAATGCCAGTCACCTTTACCCTGCATAGCGAGGCACTAGGCCAAAGCGAGTGGAGGGGGGGGGGGGGGGACAGAGGATAGTGACCCCGCGGTATCACTTTTTGGCCTAGAATATGAGGGTGAGTAAATTTTCTGATAAAAGTGAATTCACCAAATATCAAAACGTGTGTTTCAAGCGTTAATAACATCATCAGTTTGTGTCTCAAATTAAACGCTTGTTATGACTATATAAATAAAATTGAAAAGAAGGCAATTATCTCATGTTTGGAGGATTTTTGATACGGATAAAAAAACAAATGTTTAGTAAACGAGTAATTCTACAATCTACAGAACACATTGTCATAGATACTGCATCCCGACGAGCTCTACTGCTTTCTTAAGCACGAGCAAGTTTCTCTTTCTCTCGTGGTTTACCAGTAATTAATATTTCACAACCATGAACCATTCACATAGAATTTAAGGTGTCTTTTGTAACTCATACAAATTCTTCAGCGTATGATATTTTAATTCAAACACTCATTTTTTAGAAAAATAACAAAATGTGCACCGTTTATATTACGTTTGTTGGGGTTCAAAGTAAGTCAAACATATAGTTTTGATGATATATTGATTTTTGCGTACAATTCCACCCTTTATCTACTATCGCCATCTCATACATATTCATTACAGCGGTTTAAATTTCCCCTATCGAAGTGTGTATTGAAATATTTCTGCAAACGTTTCCCTCAACACGAAATAGACTTATGAGGCCTTTGAAAGAAACACAAGAATAGCGCGTAAAAAAGTCGTATGCAATATAACACATTTTGTCCATTTGCATCCATTGTTCTTTCGGGGAGTAACCTGCAGTTTACTCATACCAGAGCGAGTAGAAAGACTCGCTCTGCTCATATTTTAAAATGGAAGGAGTCATTTGAACTCCAGCAAGCAGCTATCGACGGGCAAGAACTAGCAGCTCCTCCTTATGCCTCGAATGCGCCGCTGGCGACCAGGAGAACAGACATGAAATGGCGGTAACCTTAGCGCAGCAACACGCTCAATACTTTGTTCTCCATGTTTCACTGCTTGTCCGAGACACTTTTCAGACAAATAATGATCAATCAATTGCTTTCTAACAAGGCCCTCAGCTCCAGTGTGCTTGATAGTTTTAGCTTCAGACTTTTAGTACTTACTCGTTTATTCCACTATATATTTATACTTTTCAAACACAATATACACAAATATATGTATTGATTATCTCTTGTTTTTTGTTTTGCACTATTTTCCTATAGAATACGTCCTAAGTAGAAACAAATGATTACTGCTGCCCGCAAGCAGCGATTTTCATCTGTTTTACAATATTGTCAAACGTTAACTAAGTTGAACTGAGACTCAATGGTTTTATATTTTATACAATGCGATTCTACACTGATCTCAGTTCATATTGTGATCTTACATTAAGTATGATCTCCAGTCAGTTATATTTATGCCATCGGACCTAATTCATTTGCACTTTAGTAATTCTTATTAGTTGGAAATTTTCTTATTAAAAGATTGTTCCGTCCTTTAGAAAGGGAACTGGGGCGGATCGTGACATAGATTTTTAACATGCCATTTTTATTCGCATAATTATTTCAATAATAAGTACATTTATTAAAAAAGAATGGAATTTAAGATCTCCCTTGTTAACTCACCAAAACATGTCAAAAGTTTGTAACTGTTGTTTGCTACACAATTGGAGATTGCGAGTCATTTGGACCTCTTCTTTTTCTTACTCTGTGTATCAAGTTATTTTTGGCGAGTGATAAGTTTTGAATAAATAAATTTAATGATCACTGATTGGCTTTGACATTTGCATGTCCGGGACATAAAAAACAAATAATGGGTTCCCGTTTAAGAAAAGCATTGGAAAATTCAAAGAAATAATACGATATATTTCGGAAATGGTTCACTGCACATATATATACGAGCTAAGCAAAAGTTGGCTAAATGAAGAATACTTCTGAGAACGGTTCAGAAAATTCAAAATATTCGTTCCATTTGTAATGAAAAATCTTAAATGTGTAACATTCTAATTAAAATCGTAGGAGCCATGTTTGAGAAAATAAAAATGGCTTTAAAATGTTCTGTGTAAAGCATAATGTCGGTCTGGGTGGCTCAGTTGGTTAGACGCTGGCCTACTGATCCCAAGGTCGCGGGTTCAAACCCGGCCCAGGTCGATGGTTTTTAAGTGTGCTTAAAAACGATAGCTCCATGTCAGTAGATTTACTGGCATGTAAAAGAACTCCTGTGGGACAAAATTCTGGCACACCGGCGACGCTGATGTGATCCTGGCAATTGACAGCGTCGTTAAACAACAAAATATTTATTTATTTGTAAAGCATAATCTGGAGTGGGGAGAGTTACTTGAAAATCTCTGTGTCCAAACCTTGCATGATGCTGAACTTGGGTATTTAACAGAGTTTTTATTTGTTAGTTATTTGGAGGCCCACACAGATACCCAACACACATGAAATCGAAACTGAGTTTTATTTACACTATTCTCTGCATCCTATCCTATATACGTGGGGCGTAAAAGAGAGCTTAATTTTGCTCGGAGGCCTCTTAATTAGGCTTGAACGTTTACATGCTCATATCTACGAAATGGGACCCACAACTTCACTTCCTTTCCAAAGAAAACAATGTTAAGGATTTTTACGACCGAAAAAGGATCTATCGCCCTCCGTCGGGTTTCAACCAGTGACCTGTTAACGGAGGACAACACAGAAAACAGTTGTTTTCTATTTCTTTATATATGACTTTATACCGGTTGTGTTTAAAATGTAGGTCATTACAGACATATGTTATAGGGGACACAGCTTATCGGAAGTTCAAGAGTTCAACATGGCCGACATTACACTAAACTGCAGTCGACAGCACCCCAAAAAGCAGTCCTGCCAACGTGCATAATAAAAGCATTATTTCTAACCTCAAATATCACAGGGTTAAAGTAACATTTTCAAATGATAAAAGTGCTTGAACATCGTTACCACACAGCACAAGAACGTACTCAACTTCGGCAAATCTTGTTCTGCAATAACACTTTTGGATAAAATCACCTCGGAACGCTAAATATCATAATGTATCTATATTTAATGCACTGCTGTGTAGTGAACACAAAAACAACAGTAACTATAACTGCATATACCTACTGCTCTAAAAGAATTCAAAACAAATCACGCACACACGAGCAGTACAATGGCAGCACAATTTGTCGGCTGGCTTCTCTACAACGGGTTCATAACAAGGGCTTCTGTGACAAGATATCAGATGCAATAATACCAACTATGGCCGTAACTTTACCATGGTTATATTTTACGAACAGTTGGTAATACTAACGCAACCTAACAGTTGGAATATCACCAAATATAGCCAGACCGCGCCATAATGGGGGGAAATGTCACATTTCATTTTTGGGGTATCCCAATAAGCTATTTCCTCTATAGAAAATAACAGCACTACCTGAACCCTCTCTCGGACAAACATTGAAACAATGATAATTTGAGGATAATAGATGTTGCTGCGCGCACTGAAATTCAAACAGAAACAAGTATCTGGTTACCTTCTTGCTATCTCTGTTCTCCTAGTTACCAGCAGTTCTATCACGACGCCGGAGCGCTTCTTCTTCACCTTCTTCACCAGCTTATTTTGTGTGCAGCTTAGGAACCGAAAAAAACGATGAACCTAACTTCACAATTCTGTTACATTTCACACGATATTTTTCTACTCACTATTTTCGTATTTCTTGTATAAAATATTCTTTCAAAAACACATTTTTCAATCTATTTCGTGTTGAGAGAAACGTTTTCGGAAATGGTTCCATTACACATTTCGTTTTATGTATGCAAGTTACAAGGGAAAAGAATTTACGAGGCTGAAGCGATAGCAAAATTCTTGAAAATTAGATCACTCTAGGACCTGGGGTCCTGGGGTTTATAAGTCCTATGCACGAGGAAGTTAAACAGAACACGAAAAAGGTGTTTTCCCCTATGTGTTACGGTTTACGATATACAAAATTCATTGCATTCACATCCTATGGTGTACGGATAGCCCATCTGACTTACACACAAGAAAGAGGTTTTAGGTTCGATTTTTTTTTTTTTTTTTTTTTTTTATTTTTTTATTTTTTTTTTTTTTTTTTTTTTGAAAGCCCACACGAATGTCGGGAAACTCTTAAAGTTCTCGGACACCTTTGAGAATCATTTCACCTATATACTCTTATTCTTCGTCAATGTGACCCACCAGATTAGGGCGCTAAACTGAAATAAAACATATTATTCCGTTATAATAGTTACTCAAAAATTCTAGATATACATTTTATTTGTGCAAAAGTCTTAAACACATGGCATTTCAATAAAAAGCTTCAGGTATATTTTAGAAAGTTGAGACAGCGCCTATACTAAATGTTTTCAATATCACTTTGTTTTCAGAGTATTTTTTAAATATTAAGCTTGCTTTTTTTCTGAGTTTTCGTTTTCAAACTCACTCTTTCTCTCACTCACTCACTCGCTCTCTCTCTCTCTCTCTCTCTCTCTCTCTCTCTCTCTCTCACACACACACACACACACACACACACACACACACACCCACACACATTAAAAATGCACTATTTTGGTTTCAGCGAACCTCCAGTGAAACCCCAATATGAAAAGTTGGTGAAAACATTATCCTTAACCTACTGTAAATAAGTGATACTGAAAATAAACATCGTGTACGTAACTAACTACATTTCAGTACACTATAGCAAATTGCAAAGCCGTTACTTCAAAACGAAAATGGTAAGATCAAACAAACATAAATTCCTGACTAATTCATTAAGGCTATCCAAAAATGTATAACAACTCTTTGAATTCAAATCCTTTTACTTCTAGCGGCCACCTTTTGTATCATTTCCCGTTTTCACATTATAGATAGAAGGGTTGCATTACACTTAAAAATCAATATTTCCACAAGAAATACATACTATACGTTTTGAGCTCCCCTGAACCCCAAATAACGTGTTGTTCCAAAAGGGTGCGCGCACATGTCTTGAATGTACAGAAATTAACATTTTGATGATCGATAACACCTATAAATTCTGTTTTTATTGTGAACAAATTTCCAGGAAAAAGGCTAACCATAAACCGTCTTTGTGTACTTTCATATATGCTTATTCACGAGCGTGCCTGCACATCAAAAGCAAAGAAGACCATCAGCATGGAGAGTACGCTAGCGATTAGGAGAACATATAGCGTAAGGAGGTTTCCAGCTGGGCCAATAACTTCTGCATTTTGTGATATAATTGAAGAATTCAATGAATCATTGGCTGACTTATCAACAGAACTCAGCAATCACTTAAATATAAACTGTGAAATGTTACATAAATCTATCTTTCCATCGTGAACAGTTCCAATAAGAATATGATTGATCAAGTTTCACGACTAGCAGCACTGCTTTCAAATGTGAACAAATGTGATCTTATTTATACAAGATGCGGAAACAGCAGTCATCTGTTTATGCGTAATCGTTTGTAATGATAAAGTATGAATAAAGAAAAACAATGGCGCGTTTTTAAGCGCATTGTAGCGCAGTTGGTAGCGCGAATGATCTGTCTACGTCTCAGGATATAAAACGTACATATTCAAAGAGATGTCCTTAAAACACACACACACACACACACACACACACACACACACACACACACACACACACACACACACACACACACACACACACACACACAGACACACACACACACACACACACACACACACACACACACACACAGACTCCAAATCACCTACTTGACTTGTGTCACTCTACACCAGGGGAAGACAGGTATCGCTGCTGTGACGTCAGCTCACTGAGCTCGCATGCTCTCATCGATGGCGAGTTGAACCTGTGACGTCACAGCGGGAAAGAGAAAATGGCATACGGTACATCGTAATTTTAATGCTGACTGTTTCAATTACGGAATAAACACAGATTATAAATAATTACATTTCGGCTTTATGCCATATATATTCTAGTTTATGTGAACAGTCACATAACGCAAATAGAACAGAAATTACAACTATTTTGCCTGAGCAAGAGGAGAGCTATACAGAACAATTAGGTGGACATTTTCCGACATTTGCCGTTTCGCTTTTCTTTAACTAGTTGTCACTGTTAGGGCGTAATGTACGGCACATTTGTAACCGAAGACTGCATGTTAGATTGTGATCTGACAATATGCTTCGGGATTTTGACGTAGAAAGGTTCATAGCAGAAAAGATTTGTTTGTACACATACGTAGAACCAAACATACATAATACCCGTGCAACAAGGACATATAACCTCAGAAATCTGGTTTGAAGAACAATCAGCCAAGTCTTCCTTGTGTTTATATTTGTCCTTCAGCAAATCGTCGCACTGTAAATTTATCAATTCAATTTGCTACCTGCTGGAAACATTGTTAACATCCAATGAATACGCAAAGATCTGAAACGTAGTTGACAATGTTCCTACATCTTGAAGCCTGGTCTCAAACTGGTGTGAAACACGGGGAACTGAACACAAACACAATACCACTACACACAACACTACACAACGTCAACAAAAACGCAAAATAAAAACAAAATTCGCACTAATGCCGTTAAGATTCCTCACACAACAAATAAAAACCCTCAGACTAGGCTGAAGAGGGTTCTCCCTAAACATGCCCGATTAACATTTTTCATATTCATTCAGTTTCGTGCAAATAGCGCCGCTGATCTATGCAGCATAGCAATACACCGCTCTCGACTGACGTCACACAACTGTACAAGCTGGCTCTTCGTTTAAATACGTCACACGGCCCGAAGTTGTCTTCCCGTGCTCTACACAGTTTTCGAAAATATTGTTTTTCTCAAACTAAGTTTTAAATGTATCATTTATTAATTTTAGTCCTGGTAACGAATATAATGTAACGAGTCTGTACTCGTAATAATCTCCTCTGTACCAACTCGTTTATCAAATACAAAAAGATATACGCGCACTGCTACAAAACGATATCCCCTAATCATGTCTCCATAGAATTAGTTAACTCTACCAAATATGGGATAAAGTGTATATTACATAGTGGCACCATATCATTAAATAGTCTCTCGTATGACATCAAAGTGCCACTCAGTTCATCTCGATTCTCAAATAATAGCTACAAAATGTATGTGGTGCTCGTTCAAGGAGCTTTAAAAGCAGATTTTATATGCATAAAAAGAACAGTCCCTAACTAGAGTAATGTGCTCACTAGGACCTCCTATGTAAACAAACAAAATAATACAAAATAATCGTGTGCTTAGGGATAGCAAGTTGCTCTGCGCAATGAGGTTAAAACAGAACACCATTGTACAAGTACGTAGCTGGTTACTACCTCCATGCAATGTCTGTTCTCCTAGTTCCCTAGCAGTATATTTGAGGCATAAGCAGGAGCTTGTTCTTCACCGCCTCTCGCCGCCGCTTCGCCCTTCAAATGGCGTTTTAACATTCTACTATCTTAAAACTGCAGCTTGCCAACCAAAACATGATTAAATATGTACTATCGTTTCTTGTGCAAACATTTCTTCCATTTTTTCTGAATCAATTTTGTGTTGAGAGGAACGTTTGCAGAAAGGTTCCATTTCGCGTTCGTTATAGGCAGGTTGCAGGGGGAATGAATATACGAGACCGAAGCGACAACCCAATGCCTGCAATATGTTTGCTTTACAATTCCATACTCTTTCCAAGGTATCACTAGAGGAAAAGAATGCGGATCAACCATGAAGAAGAAGAAGAAGAAGAAGAAGAAGGAGGAGAAGGAGAAGGAGAAGAAGAAGAAGAAGAAGAAGAAGAAGAAGAAGAAGAAGGAGGAGGAGGAGGAGGAGTAGGAGGAGGAGAAGAAGAAGAAGAAGAAGAAGGAGAAGAAGGAGAAGAAGAAGAAGAAGAAGAAGAAGAAGAAGAAGAAGAAGAAGAAGAAGAAGAAGAAGAAGAAGAAGAAGAAGAAGAAGAAGGAGGAGGAGGAGGAGAAGGAGGAGGAGGAGAAGAAGAAGAAGAAGAAGAAGAAGAAGAAGAAGAAGAAGAAGAAGAAGAAGAAGAAGAAGAAGAAGAAGAAGAAGAAGAAGAAGAAGAAGAAGAAGAAGAAGAAGTGGCGAATGTCACAAAATATTTGTTATAAATCAATGTAGGTGTATATTTTTGACCCAAAAAAGCTTAGTGATATAATTGTTTCCAACTAATAATACTTTGGGTGGAGAGAGATTTTACTTGGAGGAAACTGAGTTCAAATTCCAAGTTTGGTATTTATCGCGAATTTTGAGCGGCAAGCCTTGGCCCTTCATGTGCTGTTGCGCTAGGGTTTTTAGAAGGGAAGTTCAAAGTTAAATAAAATCCAATTCGTTTATAGATATGTATTTATTCGATGTAATTTTCTTATCGCTTCACAATTAGAACAATGTGCTTATTGACACTTTCTAAGTAAGGGGAATATGGGAATACAGTAGGCTTTGAGCGATAGCCAAATCCTTTAAAGCTTTAAAATTCCGTTCTCTTTGCACGGCCAAGAGATAAAAAATAAATAACGACCTTCCATTTGAGAAACGTCGTAATTGTTGCAAAACTCACACAAATGACGAGGAATATCTCCGAAAGGTCCACTCCACAAAAATGCATTTGGACATAACTTGTATGTTTTAACTCATTCTACATTTTCTGTATAGTAGGTAAGATTTGGTCTATCTCTTTCGGTTTACCAGTTATGCAAAAGTCATCAGGACTAAACAGAACTACATGGGCTAGAGCCAGAAAATTCAAAATATACCCACATTTCATTTACCATTAAAATATCTTAAACATACGGCATTTTAACAAAAATCTTTGGAGTCGTTTTTGAGAAAATGAACATTTTCGAAAAATTTTCAATTTAAAGGGTAGTTTACAATGGAAGAATTTTCTTCTAAATATTAGTGTCGCATCCTTGAATCACATTAAACTTAAATGCCAACTTTGGTTTTTAACAGGCTTTTCGTTTTTGAGTTATTCTGTATATACACGCGCGCGCCTCAAGACATGTTTCAATATCGAAATTTTGGGTCAAATACAATATTTCTACTTACTAAATGTAGTAGAGAAAATAATACAGAAAATGCACATTTCAGTGGCAGGTTCCCTTAAATAAAATGTACCCAGGTTATGGGTAGTAAGTTGTTACGTCCAAGGCAATAGGGCAAGTGCTTACCTCCATTTTTTTTTTTTTTTTTTTTTTTAAATTGACATCCTCCAACATTGTGTCATATCGGACGAATGAATGAAATGAAATGAAATGAAATGGGTGAAATGATGCTCAAATGAGCCCGAGGTCCAGGGAGCTTTAAGTTATCCGACATTCGTCTTCTCAGGGTAGGGAAAACCTCGGAAGAAAACCTTACCCGGATAACTTACCCTAAGCGAGATTCGAACTCGTGACCTCTTGAACGTGAGGCAAACACGCTATCACGCTACAGAGGCGGGCGCTTACCTCCATGCAATGTCTGTTCCCCTAATCTACTAGCAACATACATGAGACATAAAGAAGAGCTCTGCTTCAAATGACACGACAGTCTGTTGAATTTCATACGACTTTTCATACCCACTATCGTTTATTTTTCTACTTCTTATGTAAACCATTCCACCAATTTTTTCCCACTCTATTTCATCTTGAGAGAAACCTTTGCGGAAATCGTTACAAGGAATGAATTTACGAGACAAGCGGTATTTTCTTAAAAATGGATCGCCATATGCTAATTTTGAAATTCCACACTCTTTCCAAAAGATCACTTGAAACGAAAGAATGATAATCAAAATGCAAAGCACAGCAACGAATAAACAACAGTGAAAAGCGCATATTGTTTATAATAGAACTACTTTTTGTATAAGGTATAATGTGTTTTCCTCTGTTTGGAAAAATACGAAACTCATTGCATACCCCCATTGAGGAGTGGCATAACGTGTCAGACTCACATTAAAGAAAGGAGTTCCAGGTTCGAAGCTTGCTTAGCATGAAGTTTTTTCTGAGGTTTTCCCTTATCCTGAGAATACGAATATCGGGAAACTAAACTCCAGGGCCCTGGACTCGTTTGAAAACTATTTCATTCATCGTCCAATATAACCTACCAGGACGCTAACTTAAAGAAAGAAATAAAAAGGCAAATTCCGTTACCATATAAAGGAATCGAACCTGGTACCTCTGAGTTAAGCAGCTGATCGCTGCTGACCACTAGAACACGGTAGTAAATATGTTGTTATAGAAGGCCAAACCTTACGAATACTAACGCATTGTGAAAGAAAGTGCTAGATTTTCTTTTTGACGTCATAGTGTCCAAGGAGAAGTTTCCAAAACATTAGGATAAGCTAAAAAATTATTTTATTATTAATATTATAACTGTAATTATTGTTGTGATAATGGTGGTGATAATATTAAATATCATAGATGTATATTATAAAAAATGACGAAACTGTAGTTCTGTAGATGCTTTTAGAAGCACATTATTTTGTTAACTCTAAGCGTTTCAAAAAATATTATTTAAATACCTTTAAATTCTGTTTTTGTTGTGAACAAATTTGGAGGAAAGAAGGTTAGCCTTAAAAAGTACTCGTTTCCTTTCATGTAGTACTTAGGTATTCATGTGGTGCCTGCGCGTTCTCCAAGAAAAAATCGCAGTTCACCTGTTCATCAGCATGGAGAGTACCCCAGGGAGTAGGAGAACAGATATTGAAGGAGGTGTCCAAGGTGACATTCTATGTTTAAGCACTGAAGATTCAGTGAACACTGACTCATCAACAGAACTCAATAATCACTTAAACACAAGCTCTGAAATGTCACTAAAGCCTCTTTCCACCGCCAACAGTTCCACTAACAACGTTTTTGAAGAAATTTCACGGAATTTGTATTAGCCCCAGTGCTTTAAGATGAGAAAAAAATTGGTCTTATTTGTGCAAGATGCACAAACAGCACTCATCTGTTTATCATTCGCAACTAATGCAATAATCCTTTAATATTTTTAAGCGTAGTAATAATGAGTAACGTTCAAAATACATTCTCTATGTAAAAATATTTACAAATGTTCTTAAACTAGTTTTGTCTAGCATCCGTGGTTTTCCCTAAAGGTTTAAATATTTGTTAGTTGTGTATAGAATATTTGGCATGTCCATGTTTTTTGAGGAAATAAAACAAACACTTGTACTACATAAAGAGTCGTTTGTTTTCGCGATGTTCAACGTTTGCAAAAGAGGGGAGGTTGGATTTACCTCCTTCCACTATGCGCATACTTTGTCGTTCTTTAATACTCAGCGGTACATTTTGTCGCAGTGGCGGGTTGGTTACATGTACTTTACGTTTGTCTTAGAAAGCAGTTTGAAGTGTTACCTACGTGATAAGCATCTGTTCATTAATGACTTCTTTGGTACTGCTTACGTTTAAGAAGTCTATCAATATTTGGTTACAAAGTCGAAGTGTTAGCCTTAGAAGATACACCAAGTGATCGTAGCGTAACCTATTGCGATACAGAGTTAATACACTTCAATTTGGAGAAACTCTGTTCGCAAACATATGTAGAGTTATACTCACTCTTATTCACACTATTCTTGTAAATGCTTATTTCTCTATTTGGAATTCCGTTGTCTTTATACTGCCAAGAGGTAAAAAGATGAATAACGACCTTCCATTTGAAGAACGTCTTAAGTATTGCAAAACTCACACAAATAACAAGGAATATCTGCGAATGCTTCACTGAAAAAAAAAATTCATTTGGACATAACTTGTTTGTTTTAATGCAATCTACATTTTTTGTACAGTAAGATTTGGTCTATATTTCGGTTTACCAGTTATGTAAAAGTCAAGAAGGGTTAAACAGCGTTATGTAGGCCATAGCCAAAAAATATTCAAAATATACCCACATTTCATTTGTCATAAGAATATTTTAAACATATGGCATTTTAATTAAACTAGAACCATTTCTGAGAATATAAAAGTTTTCAAAAAATTTTCATTGTAAAGGGTAGTTTAGGGTGGTAGAATTTTCATCAAAATCTTCGTGTCACATCCTTGAAACATATTCAAATTAAATACCTACTTTGGTTTTTAATCGACTTTTCGTTTTCGAGTTATGCAAAACATATTTCCGGTGAAATATCTATATCGAAATTTTGGTTCGAATACAATATTTCCCCTATTTGCTATACGTAGTAGAGAAAATAATACAGAAAATGAACATTTCAGTCCCTGACAGTGCACAATTGAACAAGCGGTTACTTCCATGCAATGTCTGTTCTCCTAATTTGTCTGCAGTACATTCGAGACACAAGGAAGAACTCCTCTATCTGTTCACCCGCTGCTTACACAGGGTCTGTTCCACTTCATACAGCTTTGTGGAAATTGTTCCATGACACATTTCGTAGAGTTACAAGGAATGAATTTACGAGACTGAAGCCATAGCCAAATTCTTAAAAATGGATCGCCATATGCTTACTTTGAAATTCCCTTCCCAAGAGGTCACTAGAAACAAAGAATGATGATGAAATTGCAAAGCACAGCAACGAATATGTTGCAAAAGTGAAAGCCACAAATTTTTATATATAAGCGTATATTATTTTCTACTTTTTGCATAGTGTGTTTTTCCCCTATTTGGAAACATATTCGCATAACATGAAGTTTTTCCTGACGTTTTCCCTTATCCTGGGAATATGAATATCGAGAAACTAAACTCTAAGGACCCCGAACTCGTTTCAAAACTATTTCACCCATGGTCCGATACCAACCAGCATAAAGGAGGTTAAACTTAAAAAAAGAAATAAAAAGCAAATTCCGCTTCTTATAAAGGAATCGAACTCGGTACCTCTGAGTTAAGTAGCCGATCGCTGTTGATCACTCGAATACGGCATTAAAATATTGTTGTAAAAGGACAAACCTTTTCAGGCCAGTTTCCAAAACATTAGGATAAGCAAAACAATTTAGTTGATTATTAATATTATTATTGTAGTTATTGTTGTGACAATGATGGTGATAATATGATATATGATATATATTATAATGTATGGCAGATCAAACAGTAGCTCTTTAGATGCAATAAATACTATGCTTTTGTCTACGCGTTTCCGCTCTTATCATATGCACTTGATCAGGCAAATATGTTATTTCTGATACCTTTAAATTCTGTTTTTGTTGTGAACGAATTTCAAGGAAAGAAGGCTAACCTTAAAAAGTACTTGTGTCCTTTCATGCAGTACCTATTTGTGTATTCACTGGTTTTTATGTATTCACAGGCACGGTGCCTGCGCGTTCTCCAGGAGAAAATCGCAGTTCACCTGTTCATCAGCATGGAGAGTACGCCAGGGATTAGGAGAACAGATATTGTGGGAGGTTTCCAAGGTGATATTCTATATGAAGATTCAGGGAACACTGACTCATCAACAGAACTCAATAATCAAGAAATTTAGAAATGCATAGAGCACAATCCTAAGTGGTAATTTTTTTCTTTTACAAACACGATCACATTTCTTTTCTATTCCCCTTCAACATACAATTTATACAATTATTTATTATTGAAATACAAGTGCAATGTATTACACTCACACGGTATTCTATACCTACACACCTTTTTATGAAACACAATCACACTTCTTTCTCTACTTCCTCTTCTACAACCAACTCATACATTCTTCCATATGTTTGAAATTGAAATGCAAAGCATTACATTCACAAGGTTATCTTTACTGGCGTTTTTATGAAACACAATCACATTCCTTTCTCTACTCCCTCTTCTACAATGAATTCATACAAGTTTCTATATGACTGATATGGAAATACAGTGTCTGACAATCACACAGATTTCTCTACTCACTTTTCTTCCTGTGGTATTTGCGGTAGCTCAACGTTGCTGTTTATATAGGGATAAAATTGTCAAAGCATGGGCAACGTCGGGTATTTCAGTTGGTTAATTGTAAATTCATC
Organism: Tenodera sinensis; assembly: GCA_030765045.1. Classification (NCBI taxonomy): domain Eukaryota; kingdom Metazoa; phylum Arthropoda; class Insecta; order Mantodea; family Mantidae; genus Tenodera; species Tenodera sinensis. The sequence continues at coordinate 94,518,634 of CM060968.1, read as the reverse complement.
TATGTAAAATAAATATTTTCTGGCTTTTGCAATTTCTTAGATACCTATTTGATGCTGTGTTTTCAGTGTTCTCTATTTGCAAACATTTCTCACGAAATAGATTGGGGGCATTTGAAAGAATAATTTACACATGAACGACAAGTACAAGAATAAAAACGGTAGTGTGTAGAAAACGTTGTGTACAATGTAACAGATTTTGTCAATTAATTCATTCTTATTCGGGTTAATAACCTGCAACAATCATAGGATGTAAGGGAACTGGTGGCGGCGGCGAGAGGCGGTGGTGAAGAAGCTCCTGCTTATGCCTCGAATGCACTGCTAAGGGACTAGGAGAATAGACATTGCCTGGAGGTAACCAGCTACGTACTTGGCCGATGGTGTTATACTCGTATACTTACACACAAGGACATAAGTATTCACACTGTTGCAAATACAAACCAAAATGTTTTATTTTTAATATTTGTCGGTCACAAAACAGTTCACAACATAAACTTCACACATCTTATTTAGGTAAGTACAGATATAATAGAATTACATTTACGTGGTTCTACATTAATAAATAAAGTCTTTGTTCTCACAGGTTGAATCTTAAGGTAGACAAGTATTTATACAGGAACAGCTGCAATCAGCCAGTCACATCTCCAGAGATGCAGTTAAATCTACCAAGGGTGGAGAAAATGCATATTGCATAGTGCACCAACACATATGTACCATAGTCTCTTATATGGCCTCACAATATCAGTAGTCTATTTAAACTGGTTCAAAAATAAACTCTTCAAATACCAACATAAGCAATACTTACTAAATTTCCAAGGGGAATTCAATCCGATTTGAGTTCTAATTCCGGATTGAATACTGCTTGGAAACACGGATTCAGGTCGAACTAAATCCTTGGACCCGATCCTCTTTCACGTGGAATCGGATAGAAATTTTGTTACATGGAAATACCTACTGGATTCAAATCGATTTAAATCTGCTAAAGATACTAACTTCTACTATAGACGTTGTAACATTGTACGTTGTAGTCATTTTGTTTTCTTAGTGAAAGTAGTGTAATAAAACACAACAAAGCAACTTTTATTGATTCTATAATATTATATTTATCGCAATACGTTCTTATAAAAAAAATCATTAATCTCAAAGTTTAGTTAAAATATGCGGAAAATATATTTTTACTGGCTCGCTAACATAAACCAAGTGACCAACATAAAGGCTTGAATTATTTATTTATGCTTGAGCCCTGCGTATGCAAATCGGTCTCATTCCGGATGGGATTCAATATGGAAACGGGAATAGTATTGAGATTGGGATTGGAACCAAATCGATTTCAATTCCTCGTGGAAACATAGTAAGTATAACTCTATAAACAGACAACAGAAATCCTCTGCGATTTACATTCACACAGCTTTCCCTATTTGGGTTTTTCCTGTGGTATTTAGGGTTGTTCTACAGTGTTAATGCATAATGCTTTCCCTGTGTTTTTTATTTATTTTGGGTTTTTTATAGTATCCAATGTTAAAGTTGTAGGGATAAAATCGTCAAGCCACGAGCAACGCCGGGTGCTTCAGCCAATATTTACTGTCACCCCCCCCCCACACACACACACACATACACACAAAGAGAGAGAGAGAGAGAGAGAGAGAGATAGGCAATGAATATATATTTTCCAAACATGTATTTCTCCCTTTTATATGTACTTGTTCCACGTAATGTCCTTGTAAACACTTGTAAAGGGTAGTCACTAACTAAAGCAATATGCCCCTTCGGGCCTTCTATGTAAACAAACGAAATAAAACAGAATGAAATGTTTGGTGGATAGCATGTCATTTCGCGCCAGGAAGTTAAAGCTGAAACGTTGAGCAAGGTGATGGTTACCTCCATGCAACTTCTGTTCTCCTAATTACTAGCGGTACATTCGAGGCACCAAATTCTACCACTTTTTCTCGATCATCTTCACTCGCTTGCCAGCTGGAGTTCAAATGGCGTCTTCTACTTTAATACTATAGTATGATTGTTTTTTCGAAGGTAAGTTACAAGGGGAATGAACAACGCAAGACTGAAGCGATTGGATCGATATATGCTTGCTTTGTAATTCCATACTCTTTCCAAGACCACTAAAAACAAGAATTTGCATGTGTGTACAATTTAAAGGAAAAAACCAAAGTTAGTTCCCTAAATATCACAGTTGGTTTTAATGTTCATATCTTACAAGAATGTAGCATGAAAATTTTCAGAATATCCCTAATCAACTTTGTAACTTTGCATGAAACATATTTTGTTATTTTTCGCAAAGATGGCTGCACTATATTAAAATAGCATACGCTTAAGAATTACTACAAAAAGCATATCTTGAACTATATGTAAACTAGTTTATGGCTGTAAAATCTTGATCATTGTTGGAAAACAAGAATTAGAAATAATCTTACTTTATAACTACATAGAACACGTAGAATGCATTATCTGTGAGTAGAATTTTATTTTTTGGTTTGTAAAATATTTGTGTTTCATTCTTATTTTTTGCAATATTGTTTAATAAAACCTCCCAAAGAAGACAATCTCCTTGTCATTTTATTTCTTTTGTTTCATCAAGAAGTTAGTAAGAATTACACAAATAAAAAGAAAAAATTCCCCTACCCTAGGAGAGAATCGAACCTCGTACCTCCTGAGTTAAACAGCCAAGCCTGCAGACAATCGGGCACAAGTTCTACTGTTTACCCTGTTTACCTTTGGTTTAAAATCTTTCTTACTGTGCACGAATTTCCAAGATGGCGTGCTTTCTTGTGCTATTCACGTATTCACCGATCTGTATATTTTATTCACAGGAGGCAGTCACATGCCTGTGCATCCGTTGAAACATTCCCAGGAACTCATTGAAAAATCACTGCAATAGAAGACGGCGACGAGAGCACTGCTAGTGATTAGGAGAACATAACGTACAGGGAGGTCATCAACTGTGTCTCACTTTTGTTCATTGGAATATTGACTCAGTGAACTCGGTAATCACTTAAATACGAACTCTGAAATGTGAAACGTCACTCAAGGCTCTCTACTACAGTTTGATTTTTAAAAGAACATATATGTCAGTGACCTGCTTCTCCACGTGGAGGGCTGCAGTGTTGTCAAGAAGCACATAGGAAATTACGCATATATAAACCTCAATACTCCAAGCATATAAACGAGGCTTCGAGTTTGTCTCACGGCAGCGAAAACATGCAGATTAATCTATATACTTAATACGAAAAAAGTAATCTGTTTTTAATACGAATTTACATAGTCTTTGGATCCGAAAGTCGCGAGTTCAAATCCGGCCCAGACCGGCGACGCTGATGTGATCCTGGAAATTGACAGCGTCATTAAACACAATATTAATTTACAGTTGAATCTCTCTCCCCCCCCCGCTCTCTCTCTCTCTCTCTCTCTCTCTCTCTCTCTCTCTCTCTCTCTCTCTCTCTCTCTCTCTCTCTTTCTTTTAATAGAGCGCGCCGTGGAATTTTCAAGCGTACTGACAGTCCAGGGCTTTGACATGGCACGGGTGTCGTTTACCCAAGTTTTATCCAGCCACACTATTTCCTTCAAGTTCCTGTTTTGCATTTCTCTTAAAAACAAAGCCCTTTGTGCTACAAAATTTGACCTATTAAATATTACTTTCCTGTTGTTGTTGTCATTGTCATCATCATCATCATCATCATCATCATCATCATCATCATCATCATCATCATCATCATCATCATCAGTATTATTATTATTATTATTATTATTATTATTATTATTATTATTATTATTATTATTATTATTATTATTATTATTATTATTATTATTATTATTATTATTATTATTATTATTATTATTATTATTATTATTATTATTATTATTATTATTATTATTATTATTATTATTATTATTATTATTATTATTATTATTATTATTATTATTATTATTATTATTATTATTATTATTATTATTATTATTATTATTATTATTATTATTATTATTATTATTATTATTATTATTATTATTATTATTATTATTATTATTATTATTATTTTGTAGTGTTTAACGCCCGCTTTTACTACTATGGCGCGCGCGCGCGCGCGCGCGCGTGTGTGTGTGTGTGTGTGCGTGTGTGGAAAATGCATATCTTGAATTTTCTGGAAATAGTATTTGCATTCCTCTTCATTAGCAAGGAAATCACACATTTTGTGTAGCTAGTTGTACTACCTGGCAAAGCCATGAAGCGTATCGGAAAGAATGTGAAACTGCCCAGATGTTTACGTGAGGTTATCGCACAAACATGGCTAGATGGTGTGCTTACACTCTGTTCTGATGCAATCATATCTTCAGGACAGCAACGTCTCATATCGGCAGGCACGAGAGATGATCTATTTGTGTTTTATTACTGACTATACGCCAAGTTACTATTATTTCGCTCTTCTAATAAACAAGATAAGAAGCGATCGTAGCGCTCAACAGCCAAGGTCAGTGCGCCTCAACGCTTCGCCAAGTAATACGACTTAAGTGCTAGCCAGAGCCCGGATGTTTATGACATGTCATAGTTTTGCTTGTGGTTTTTTTTTTTTTTTTTTTTTTTTTTTCGTGAGAAATATAAGCGACACGATTTTATCAATGGTGATTAAAGTTGTGCAATTCTCATGGGTCATAACGTCATATTTGGGCTTTTTTAAAAATATGTTTTGTCATTTTTCACATTATAATCATATTTTCTCCTAAAGTTTTGTATTTTTGCCATATTTTTATATTTCTATTGCAGTTTCGCGTAAGTACTTCCAATCGTCTTAAAGACCGATTTTTCACATCTCCTAATTCTTGAAATTTCTTAAAATTATGTTTCTTAGAAATGTATGTTTCCGCGAAAATGGAAGATAAGTTGTATTTTATAGAAATAGACAGGCGCATAGGAAGTGACAGATACAAAGAAAGCAGGGACACTTTAGTATGGCTGTTGTCAGATTTTCTGCCAAGGTCAATTGCTTTCATAATTAGAATTCTCAGAAATGTAATTGTTTCTTTTTGAGAATTTTAAAATGTATATAGTTTGTATTGGAATGCTTATTTCTGGTCACCCTTCAGAATGTGACATTTATTTCATTCTGTGCAGAGGGTTAGCAAGGTTAGCTATGGATTAGCAATTAAATAAATTCAGAATGCAACAATAAGAGTAATATTTATTATTGAGTGTGCTAGATTTCAACGTAGATTTTCAATATAGATGTAAATTTAAACAGCATTGAATTTTTGAAGATTTCGAAAATGCACCCTAAAATGTTTTAGGTAATTTTATCACATATTTTCTTGTCCTTTTCGGTTATAAGTGCTTGCATATTTGCAACATTTTAAGGTCACAAACATCTGGGCCCTGGTGGTAGCAATGATGTACTGTAAAGCTAAACACCATTCAACTAGTTGGTTACCTCCATAAAATGTCTGTTCTCCTGGTCTCTTAGCAGCACATTCGAGGCACTACTATTTGATCACTCCCTGCCGCCATGTAAAAACAACATACGAACATGTAGGAAACGGGGAATGCAACGAAACATATATTTTACGTAAATGTTCAGATGTTATTTTAACTAAGTGTGGGCTTTGTTTAAAGTGGCGCCGTGATGTCTAGAATGTTTTATACTTTGTGAAACACAGTAAACGATAGCGAAAAAGTACTGCACAAAAATGTTTTCTGACCAAACTTTTTGTATCCAATGGAATTGCACACAAAACAAAACACAAAACAAAACACTATGATGCATTTTGGTCCAAAACAAATGACAGTTCACGTAGCAAGCGTGAGAAATAAACATGGCGGACGCAAATGTTAATTTAGCGATTGGTATATTAAGTATAGGTTTATTTATATACCTATTATTTCCAGAGTCTGAGTAGGAAGAGAATAAGTAAAAGACATTGGTGGACACGGGTCTACCACAAAACGAAATGAGGTTAGAGGACCCGGAAACCATCGCAATTTTCTATGAATTGACGAATAATTTACATCATGTCGAAAACAAAATTACACTACACACCAGGACAGAAGTATGAGAATCTATTACAGCGCGAAAGAGATAAGGAACAATTGCAATAATTTTAATCTTAGTATCGGTGGACAGAAGATTCCAACATTTCATTTAAAATGGGGGGAAAAAAAACTCGAAGCGTTCCGCTTAGGTAGAGGATACAATGGCCTCCAGAGCCCAGTTTTACATTTCTAGCACCCCGCAAGTACTGTAACAACCACAAACGCAAAGCCGTACATACACTACACGTAGCATGCGCATTCCGCCATATTTATTTATTCATTCAGTTCAATACAGTGGAATACACAATTGAACCATATCATGAGTCAATACATAAGATGATATAAAAAGGTACCCTATAAGGGCCCATCTCATGAGAAACATAAATAGAAAGGAATTTAGTAATGCCCTAGTATATACAATATAATTAGATAAGTTAAAAGTACAATTAGTATAATCAAAACATCATAGAAGACATATATAAGTTTAGGTATTCTTCAATACTGTAAAAAGCTTTGGTTATTAAATAATTTTTTATCCTATTTTTAAAGGTATAATTTTCATATGATTTTAGATTTTCAGGCAAAGCATTATAAAACTTCGCTCCCATGTAACTAGGGACCCTCGCTGATAAATGTAATCTGGTTCTGGGGAGATTTAGTAATTGATTATTCCTGGTATTATATGTGTGAACATCTGACATGTTTTTCATTCGGAATTTAAATTGAACTAAATATAAAATGGTTCTATAGATGAACAAGCTTGGTAATGTAATGGTTTTCAGCAGAATAAAAGTGTTTTTAGATGATTCGTTATACCTTAGACCACCTAAATACCTAATAGCCTTTTTTTTGTAATACAAATATTCTTTGAAAATTTTGTTTAGATGTATTTCCCCATAATTCAATTCCATATGACAAAAAGGAGTGGATCAGCCCAAAGTAAATAGTTTTAGCAGTAGAAATAGGAATAGAGTTTCTTAGACATCTCAGGACATATAGATTTTTACTAACATTAGCTACTATCTTGTCAGTTTGTGAGTTATAAGTGAGCTTATTGTCTAAAACAATCCCTAGCAACTGTGTTTCGTCCACACTTTTTACTACCTCTGTACCAATTTTTAATTGTAGTGGATGATTTATAATTGTTACGTTACTGACATTGATTAGCTATTTTAATGTTGGATGAAAAAATTAGATGTAACTCAATAGCATTGTATACAAATAGGTTGGATATGAAGTAAGTTAAAGAGCCGCACAGAACTGATCAGCCAACTTTATACCTCCAGCCAGTATCTGTTCTCCTGCTCGCTAGGGACGCATTCGAGGCATACATCTTGACGATGTTCTCGCGTCGCGTGGCAGCTCACCATGGCCTGATTCCTTCCCTATTGCTAAAAACTACAGGCTACTAAACGAAACAAGAATACATATTAAATTGAGAAAATCTGTTACATTTCACATGACTTCTACTCTCTATTCTTGTATTTCTTGTGCAGACGATTCTTTCAAAAGTTTGTTACTTTCTCTATTGTGTATGTATATATAGTAAGGTAGGGGAAGTATTGTGTCCCACCCAGAATTTCCATGTCGCGATTTCACCGGAAATATATGTTTTGGGGCCCGTTACCCCACATCTCGGCGAGGGTGTGCAATGAAAATGGGGGAAAACGCACTATACAAAAAGTAGATGTTAAAATAATACCTAGTTTTGTGCCATTCGCCGTTGCTGTGCTTAGCATTCCAACTGCATTCCGACAAACATACACTCTTTTGCAGAAACACATGGTCGAAGTTATCTACTAAATTTCCGTATTTAGATTAGCTTTTCAACTGGCACTTCTGAACAGAAACTTCGAATTAAGGAAAATGAAATTAAAATTACGAGTGACTTTTTAAATTCCTTTAATACAAAATCAAGGAACCAAGAAAAAACTTCGAATTGACGACTATTTCGAATTATAAAGGTTCAAATTATCCAAATTCCATTGTATGTATTAGCAAAGAGTATGGAATTTCAAAGTAAGCATATGGCGATCTATTTTTAAGAAAATATAGCTTCAGTCTCGTAAACTTGTAACTTAGAAAAAAAAAAAAAAAAAAAAACATAATGGAACGAACCATTTCCGCAAGTTTCTCTCAAGATCAAATCGATCGAGAAAAAAATTAATTTTTGGAAGAATAGTTTACATAAGAAACATAAGAATAAACGATAGTGGGTATGAAAAGTCAGGTGAAATGGAACAGACTGTCGCGTCATTTGAAGCAGCTCTCTTCCTTGTGTCTCGAATGTGCTGCTAGGAGATTAGGGGAACAGACATTGCATGGAGGTAACCACTTGCTCAGTGATCTTTACTGCCTTGGGTGTAACAACCTACTGTTTGTAACAAAACATTTGATTAAGGGAACCTGCCACTGAAATGTGAATTTTCTGTGCTAATTTATCGACTACGTATAGTTAGTGGAAGTATTATATTCCACCCAAAATTTCGATATAGAGATTTCACCGGAAATATGTTTTGAGGCTTGCTAAATTCTAAAAATCCAAGACGATAAGCCCGCAACATTTTAAGGATGTGACACTAAGATTTTGAAGAAAATTACTCCACCCTAAACTATCCTTTACAATGAAAATTTTTCGAAAACTGATTTTCTCGAAAATGGCTCTAACGATTTTGATTAAAATGCGATATGTTTAAGATATTTTTATTGGGTATATTTTAAATTTTCTGACACTAGCCCATGTAGTCCTGTTTACTCTAGTATAACTAGTAAATCGAAAAAGATAGCCCAAATCGTATTATACAAAAAAAATGTAAATCGCGTTAAAACATACAAGTTATGCCCAAATGTAATTTTTTTGTAGTGGACCTTTCGGAGATATTCTTCGTCATTTGTGTGAGTTTTGCAATACGTAAGACGTTTCTCAAATGTGAGGTCGTTAATCATCTTTTTATCTCTTAGCCGTGCAAAGAGAACGGAATTTCAAAGCTTTAAACGATTGGACTATCACTCAAAGTCTACTGTATTCCCAATTTTTTTTTATCTCGACTAACATGAGGAAGATAGAGGAATAAGAGTTTGTAAGAATAGTTAGTAGCATGGGCGTCGCGACGGGGGGGGGGGGGGGGGGGCAAGGGGGGGGGGCCGTGGCCCCTCCCTGGAAGTTGGTCAACTTAATGTGCAATCAATTACTGACTATTAAACTACTGTTTTAAAAGATCAATTTTTATTTAACACAAATTAACATGGTTATATGCAACGAATATTATAAATTTTGACAATAAAATAGTGACTTAATATTATCTGATTGCAAATTTCAAACATGTGCCCCCCCCCCCTGGAAAAATGTCTGCCGACGCTCATGGTTAGTAGAGAAAGTAATGTGAGTGTAACACATCAGATTTGTTTCTAAAATTCGTCCGCTCAACTATAGTAGGAGTCTTACAATCGATGGGGTTTTATTTTCCAGTAAATGCGGCATGTTAGGACAAAGAGGATTATCATTATTTGTCTGAAGCTTTTCGGACAAGCAATGAAACAATGAAAACGTGATGTTCGACAGCGACTATAACACAAATGTGTTTATATGTGTTTGATGCTGCACGCAAGGAAGTTACAGCAGAAGTAGCTGGTTATCTCCATGAAATGTCTGTTCTCCTGGTCCTTAGAGTTACTTTCGAGGCATGGAAGAACATCGACTATGGCAGACTGCGGCTCATGGCTGACCAGTAGGAGATAAGCGCGACGTTGCCACACATTCAGAGGGCGGAGCGAAGATACACGCAGTAAAAAGGCGCAATGAAAACAATTTATAAGGTATCACAGCGGTACTCAAGCAAACAAATTCAGTGTGAATGCTAATTTTAACAAGTAATCTAATAAACACAGCATAAAATGGTAACAAAACTGTGCGTAGAAAATTCAATGCGGCAAATCCTATCTCGCCTCTATCATTATCATCCTCAACATCGCAAAACAAGCTTTGCTCTTAAAAATTTAACACATGCTGCAAAATATCTCTTTCCGTTAGAAATTTTCTCTCAGCATTGGTTTTCCTGTATCTGTTTAAGGGAGGCCATACACTTAAGGCGCTCTAAAGAGTGGGTATGCGCGTCAGCCATTTTGTTTCTAGTTCAAGCAACCTCCCTATTGTGCACTGTATGCTACTAATTTTATTGTTTCCTCGTGTTTTCTTTCAATAATGGGGTTTTGTTCTGCACCAAACTGTTCAAATAATACTGCAGAATTACAGAATACCCTTTCCCCTCTGACAAGTCTAGAGGAGCATTTGGCTGCAGAACTGCAGGCGTGACAAATGGGAAATCTGATCTCTACTTCAAGACTTTGCGAGGTGAATTGTTTCAAATTTATCGCTGAATTGCAAGTATTTCTTCTAAATAGCGATAGAAAGCGGATGATTGACTCAAAGTAACAATCAAAACTTAATTAAAAATTAATTTAAATATTGAGTGTTTACCAAGTAAGGGTTACAATGTGCTGGTATTTGCAACCAACACGGATAGCTCATTCCTTCGAGACGTGTTTTATTTTCCTTCTTAAAAGTATTTCTAAGAATATTTGTTCATCAATAAATGCATTGCATAAATCTACAAGATCTCAGTCAATTTCGTATCCATGCTTAATAGTATAGGCTTCTATACCGTGCACCAGTCTCGACCAAAATTGTCACATATTCTTAAGGAAAAGAGTAAAAATATTGTAGGGATGGCATTGCAAAAAATAATCCCTAGATGAAACGGCAAATGCATGATGGGAGGTAATTTATAGATTTTTTCAGCATGAAAAATAAAAAATAAAGGGTTTGACATTCCACACCTTTGTTACCATACATACTTTAATCGAATGAACTACATGAGAACACATGCTGCATTAAATTTTTACTTTATAGATATATGCTTCATTACGGCTCTTGCTGTGTATTAGGGACATGGATTTAAATCAGACATTTATTTATTTTTGTTTCTCAGAAGCTTTTAAAGAAAAGTTGTTTTGAATGTCCGAGGAAACAAACCATATCAAAATTGTGTGTCAGTCTGGGTGGCTCATATGGTTAGACGCTGGCTTACTAATCCCAAGGTCACGGGTTCAAATCCGGCCCAGACCGGTGGTTTTTAAGTGTGCTTAAAAACGACAGCTCCATGTCAGTAGACTTACTGGCATGTAAAAGAACCACTGCGGGACAAAATTCCGGCACACCGGCGACGCTGGTGTGATCCTGCCAATTGACAGTGTCATTAAACAACAAAATATAAAATAAATTTAAAAAAATCAGATACCTATGCAAAAAATATATAAATTTTAAGATTTCTGTTCCTAAGACTTAGACCATGGCATTCCGGAGTAAACATCCGATAAGAGCGAATGACCATTTTAGAACAGATTCAAAGTTGTAATTATTTGGGGTCTGAACTGGCTTTTGACAATCATAGACATATGTTCAATAAAATGAGTAAATATCAATTTATGTGTGGTATAATAAAAACTTCAAAAAGAATAACGGCATATACCTACAATTGAAGTTCTATCCGGTGGGCTACTGGAATTAAATTCCTAAGATCATTATTAGGGTATACAGATTAGATAAAATAAGAAATGTGCAATGTTTACGAAGGCTTCCATGGCTGATATCCACGGCCGGTAAACCCAAAGGAAAAATTAAAAAAAATAAAATAAAAAAATAAATAAATAAATGCAGCAATACCAGAAAAATTAAAGATATTTGCAGTACAAGGCAAAATGATAAAATACAGGATAAATTGGGAAACACATACAGAGAATGGACAGCTAAAGGATTCCAAAAAGAATACTATTTTATAGACCAACAGACACAAGGGATCTAGGAAGACCAAGGCAAAGATGAATTAAGGTCGGAATAGGCCGACTGGCCTAATCCCTGTACGGCAGAAGAAGAAAGTAACTTTCAGTACTATCTTACTAATTTATATTACTATTACTACTATTATTACTACTATTACTATTATTATGATTACTATTATTGTTGTGGCAATGGTGGGTGATAAGCTTTTAAGAGCACATTGTTAACTCCATGCCACTCCCTTCACTCATAGTGATAAGTTGATAACTAAACAAATGGGAGGACAGTGAGGCAGGCATTACATATGTGAGTAGACTGAAACGGCAGAAGGGAGAGCAGGAAAGTTCAGCTCAAATTTGGAAAGATATTAAACCAAAAAGTGGATATTAGATAATGAACATGTGTTAATATATAGGAAGAAAAAAGGGAGGAAATGATGCTCCATGCTGTGTGACAAGAAGAATAAGTGATCAAGTGAACTGTGTTCAGGGGTAGTAGAGGGGATGAAAATAAGAATTTAGAGTTAATGTCAAGTAAGCACTTTAAAAAGCGTGGAAGTTAAATGAGGAAAGAAAGTGGAAGAAATATAGAGCTAAAAAGAAAGTGTAGGAAATTATTAACCAGGAAAGATAAGAAAAATGAGGGGGGAAATAAATTTTAAAATGGAATGGGTAGTCTAAAATAGTAATGGTCTTAGGGAAAAGAATGTATAAGAGAATTGGGTGAAAATAACTGAATCGAAAAGACAGAATAAACATCGCACGTCAGCTGTCACGTGACAGAGAGGCTAGGACCCAAGTTCATGGCCAGCTCAACATGTATGTGCTTTGGTATTCAATAAATTCATATGCCACTACAAACACCTTGGCACACAAATAAAGCAAATATGTACATAGTATATGCAATGATCGAACTACACGTTTAAATTGTGCTTTTATTGTGAATGAATTTCGATATGTAGACCAAGTTTATTTATTGACAGGCAAGCGTGCTTGCGCATTCTCCAAAGTGGAAAAAGCAGAACAATCACAGTGAAGAGAAGACCATCAGCATCGGGAGTACGCTCACCATTAGGAGAACATGTAGAGCAAGGAGGTTTTCAGCTTAGCCAACTACTTCTCTGGTACACATATTGAAGCAATCACTTGACACAAACTCTGAAATATTACACAAATCTGTCTCCACCGTGAACAGTTCTACTAAACAATCTCTTTGAGAAATTTCCGCAATTAATGACTTAGCAGCAGTGCTTTCAAATGTGAAAAGACTTGGTCTTGCTTATGCAAGATACGCAAACAGCAGTCATCTGTTTATATATAATCGTTTGTAACTAATGCTACATATTCATATGGTACGGATAAAGTAAAACTTATGCATGATAGTAACTTTCAGACTGGAAAAAGTTTGATCATACTATAACAGTATGATAAAATTGTAAATTTTTTTTTGTAAATGAGTTTGCAATTTTTCTTAAACAAGTTTCTATCTTGCTCCTGTGACTCCCAAACTTTATTCGAAGACTTACTGGTTGCACATAAGATTTACCTTTTTGCCATGTCCATAATGACTTTTTTTAAAGAGATGAAACAAACCAACATCTGTTCTACGTCAAGATTTGTTTAAAGGATGCCGATTTAACTGCAAGGAGGGGGGCACTTATACCACCTTTTAGTTTTGAAGTTTGTCCTCTCTCTCTCCCTTATTCACACAATTTAACATGGTATATTCAATATTGTTCAACATCAGATAAAAATAAAACAAACGTTAAGTTGTCAGATAATAGGTAGGTATATGGCACAGTAGGCAAGTTGGTTTATTACTCAAAAAATATATTTCAAAGCTGAGAATTGACCATTATCCCTCAGCTTGCGTTCGAAGTGTTACCCAACAGCTTATTAAAAGGGTATAACGATTTAAAAGGTAGATATAAAAAGGTATAAAAGGTGTATTAAAAGTGTATTAAATAGTGGCACCAAAACACAATAGTCTCTCTCATTTGGCATCAATGCTTCGCTTGAATCTTATCGGTTCGCAAACAATAAACACACAGTAATAACCAGGATACCTTTGTAGTCCTCGCTGAGGTACCTACACTTAAAAGATTTTATATGTATAAATAGCTAATTCCCTAACTAAAACAATAGACTCATTGGGAACTTCTATATAAATAAACTTTAAAAAAGTTTGGATCACTTGTGTCCAAGAAAGTTGAAGAGAACACCATTGAGGAAGTTGATGGTTACCTCCATACAATGTCTGTTCTCCTAGTCGCTAGCGGTACAATCGAGGCATATGTCGGACTAGTACTCACCTCGCCCACCATGGCCTTCAAATGCCTGACATCTTCCGCTTTAAAACCCTAGTTAAGACTGCAGATTACTAACCGAAACAAAGATGGCTGTAAATTGATAAAATCTGATACATTTCGCACCACTTTTTCTACCCACTATTGTTTATTCTTGTGTAAATTATGCTTTCTTTCCTTTCTTTTTTCAATCTATTTCGTATTGAGAGAAAAGGTTCCAACACGTATGTAGTTCGGTGCATGCAGGGGAAGAATTTACGAGACAAGCGACTGTGGAATCCTTAAGAATTGGATCTCTATATGCTTGTTTTGAAATCCCATACTCTTTCCAACACATGCGGACCAAGTAATTAAAAATATATGTTAGGGAAAGAGCAAACCACCACGAAGAAACGAAGAAAATGCCACAAAATATTGAATTTATACCACTGTATATTATTTTAAGTAAATCTAGGTTTTGTATAGCGTGTTTTCTCCTTATCTGGAAAACATCATATTCCATACCACAATGTAGTGTGGAGGCAGAGTGTCTGACTCATATTCAACAGAGAGGACCCAGGTTCGAAGCTCGGTTAACATGAGGTTTTGCTTTACCCTGAGAACACGAATGTTGGAAAACTCAAAACTCAAAACCCGGGCTAGTCTTCAAATCATTTCAAGATTATATGGAATTTGCTTCAAAATATGTATTCTTATGTGAAATAAGATTTTACAACTACCTACCCCTGTGGTCTGGTGGTTGGCATTTTCTGGCTTCCAAAACCAGAGATCGGGTTCCATTCCCAGCTGGAGAGTGGGAATTTTTCTTTACCTACTGTTGTTATTCCAAGCGTTTGGAGGTATGAATGAGGGTGTAAATGTGTATGTGAATTTAATATTCATAAAAACAATGTAAACAAACCCAAAGTTACACAAACCGTAACGTCATTGCTGATGAACAATTGTTCCAAACAAAAAGCCGCCGATATGACCCTAAATCAGGGCTTATGTGCTCGGACACATTTAACTAATGCCTAGGGAGGCACGGGCGCCATCGCAACCACCGTTAGGGCAGGCACCCTTCTTTTCAGAGCAAAAAGGGATAGCACTGGTTAGGAAATTAATGAATTCAGCTTTACATATACAAATACATACTTCATGGGATGCACTGGAAAGGTATTCAGAAGAAAATAGTTTTTTCTTGAAATTTGGATTAATATTAGCAATCGTCGGAGTAAAAATTGCGTATGAAGAGCGCCAGAAAAAGATATACCTATATGACCCTTTATTCAAAATTTTCCCTTTTTGTAGCCAATGATGTCTGTGCAGACATATATATTTATTTATATATTTAAGTAAGAATCGCCTTCCTAATTTAAGGAAAGAAACATCTTTCCATTCTCCTGCAAATATCTTAGCAAATCTTTACTCGTGTATGAAACAGGTAATAATTTTCTGTGTACCAACTCGATTATCAAACGCAAAATATGCAAGTACATTGCTATAAAACGAGATCAGCTAATCACATCTCCATAACAAATATGGAATAAAATGTACCATGAAACATACAACAGTTTCGTACACCATCAAAATGTAATTTAAATTATCAAGACTTTTCAAATATCTACTTGAGCAATACTGTAACTCCCATTAACAATAGAAAACCTATGCTGTGATCCGTGTTGCTTGTGAAATATTTAATTAATGTTAATCACACACGTACACCCACACACGCACGCGCGCGTGTACACACACACACACACACACACACACACACACACACACACACACACACACACACACACAAACACACACACACACACACACACACACACGTACACCCACACACGCACGCGCGCGTGTACACACACATAAACACATACATACAATAGCTTCAAAAGATGTACCTACCTCTCACTTGTAAAGGACAGTCCCTAATTGGAGCAATATGCTCATTGAGACCTTGTACATAAATACACAAATTAACTGGAGCACTTTAAAGGCGGAACAGGTACTTGATTGTATATGCCATGAAGTGAAGAGAAGAAGAAGAAGAAGAAGAAGAAGAAGAAGAAGAAGAAGAAGAAGAAGAAGAAGAAGAAGAAGAAGAAGAAGAAGAAGAAGAAGAAGAAGAAGTTGAGGTAGAAGTAGAAGAAGAAGCAGAGTAGAAGAAGCCGAAGAAGTAGAAATAGAAGAAGCTGAAGAAGGTTGAGAAGAAGAAGATAAGGATAGCGTGTTGACGCGTGCTGACGCGTGCAAGGAAGTTAAAGGCGAACACCAGTAACTGGTTCACCTCCATGTAGTGTCTGTTCTCCTGGTCGATAGCGGTACGTTACCTCAACTTGTTGTTCTTGCTCTTCACTTACAAGTGTAGCTCTGCTTCAAGTGATGCAACCTTCAGTTTCAACACCCTACTAGGACAGATTAAACCAACGAGGTAACTTGTGAGGCTCGCATTGGCTCGATTCTCGTAGCCGACCTTCCTGAACTACGGTTCTTTTCGGGGATTATAAAGTATCGTCATTAAAATACAGATGACTTAACGTCAACTTAAGCTTAAGTCCTAAACAAAATGCACCGCGATCATTACTGCGCTGAAAAGCCATCGAAAATTGGTCCTAGCTAGTCTAAAGCCAATACTACTGTCAGTAACTCAGGAGAATGTTTTTGTCTTTGAACGCGCAATCGCGCTGTGGAGTGGGGAGTTTCTGGTACGATGTAAATAGATTAACGCCAGCAGTTAAAAATTACTGTCTACAGTGCTTTTAATTTGATTAAAATGCCATATGTTTGAGATATTTTTATGACAAATGAAATGTATATTTTTTATTTTATGACTTTAGCCAGATTAGTGTTTATTCTTGACAGTTTGTTTACGATGTGTGATTGCTTGGAAGAGGAAGGATTTATTATGGTTTGGAGTGGACCAAATGGTGGACAAAATACGATTTGAAGTGAGCCTCGTAATTCAAACCTCGTTTGCTTGGAAACTAATACCAACAGTTTAACGCGAAATGAATTTACCATTGGATAGAACGCGTTCAAAATATCACAATGCACATAAAAATCAATTACCTAGGTAAAAATGTGGACTTAATGTTTGAAAAGTACCTCCTCATATGCATAGAGATGATGCAACATTTACAACCTCTCTCAAGCATCTATTCTCCTAATCACTAACGGCTCTTACTCTGCATGGTGCTATATATCTGGAAATCTCTTGTTCTCCTAATTAGTTGTTGATGTTACCCCTCTCTTGAGTGCTAATAATATATTTTGTATTTTAGATATTTAACAATACTTGTAGGTATTGTTTTCATTAAATGCTGCCCATTTTTTGTTATTTAATTTTATGAAAAGCCCAGGTCTTATCCCATACAAGTCTGTGTAATGCCCGTTTAAATAAAGTACTGAGTTCGTTTCCTGTGCAAAGCTTAGTAACACCACCATATATAATGACATTCCATATATTTTAAATTTTAAAGCCGGCATATAGTGTCGAGTTCTTAAAAATTTGACTCTAATCCTCCTTTAACCTGTAACGTTTAATGTAGCTGTTTATGCAAAAGCTTATTTCAATTAAAACAGGCAGCCTCAACTCACGTAAATACGGGCAGCGGGCAAAGTCAGCATATCTGTGCGTGCAAGCGGGCATTGTGTTACAGTTGTTTATCTGAGTGCACCAGCAACGGACGTGTGTAACTAGTGTGCAGTGGCGGTTCATGAAGTACAGAAATGGCAACATCTCTAAGTGTGGCTACCTCATCTAATCCTCGCCCATCTTCCCCATATACTTTTTCTTCTGTTCGGGAACAACAGTATCTGTTCATAGACCTAGGGGATGCCGCGAAATGTTTAGTGTGTGGTAAGATTGTTCAAACAATTAAAAAGTATAACCTACAATGACATTACGCTGCTCATAGCAGTGAATACGACGGCTATAATGGAGTGGAACGTGACATGATGATACAGAAACTCAAAGACACTATGGCTACTGACAATGATACGGACCATAAAATAAGTGAATTGGCTGTACGTTTTAGCTATAATAGAATAATTATACAAACTATGGAATCTACATGTTTTCCATTATTTGTCACTCCTTTCGCCGTAGACGTCGAGAACGTTCCTACAGAGTTTCAATTAGAACTTATTGACCTGCAATATGATCGGGAAATGAAGGATTCCTTTGTTCATAAAAGAAACTTGATCGATTGTTATATAAACTTTCCTCAGTCCAGATTTCCACGACTACACAGACAAGCAGCTCACATATTAAGCATATTTGGCTCTACTTACCTCTGTGAACAATTCTTTTCACTAATGAAACACTGTAAACCGAGTCACAGAAGCCATTTATCTGACAGCAACTTGAAATGCAGTCTTCGTCTTTGTACTACAAAGACAATTACACCAAATATTTCACAGATAATAAGGGGGAAAAGGATACAAAAAAACTCGACGTCTGAATCAAAATTGAACTCACTTGGAAGTATTAAATATAATATAAGTGACAGATATAAGCTATGAAATGGTATGTTAAATTTGCTCTATTAAGCATCTAGGTAAATATATGTTTATTTCTCTTTGTATACTCAGTCAACACTCAATAAACGTTCAAAGCTTCCGATGTTGCAAATCTTAGTTATTCCGCCACTGACTGTTTTTCTATCTCCGTTGACCTTCATTTCTGCCCGCTTCCACACGCTCGGGCATCGGGCAATAAGATATGACGTCACAGTGCATCGAGTTGAGGCTGCCTGAATTAAAATGAAGTAGTCAGAAACATGCATTTTGGATGAATACTTTGTTTATCCGTTAGTAATCGATAAAGGGTAGAGAAAGGCATATAAATGTAACATTAAGTTTTAAATTCTTTCTTTCCTTGAAATAAGTTCATAATGAGAACGCGTATAAAAATATAGTAGCTTATGGGTCATGAATATAAATGAAGTAAAACAGATGACTGCTGTTTCTGCGTCTTGCATGCGCAACAGAATTCTTTCATATTTCAAAACACTGCTGCTAATTCATTAATTGTGAAATATCCTCTTCTGTATACCTAGTTGAAAAAGATCTTTACTTTTGTGTTGCGTTCAAGTGATTACTGAGTTCTAATGAGAAGTCGGTGTTCATTGAATGTTCAGTATTGTAACATATACACAGAAATGTCCGGCACAGTGGCCACCTCCCTGTAGTATCTGTTCTCCTGGTCGTAAGCGGTACTCCCGAGGATGATGGTGCTGCAGAAAGTACCATTAAACGGGTACCTCCTGAATTTCTTCACTTTTCTTGGCTTTGTATATTATTGCACCTATTTTCCTTCAACGATAATGTCAAGTGGTACTCTCTATAGTAATGTTTCTATTGCATAGGTATACGTACAATTGCTGTTTGTAGTGTATATGCAATAAATACCTTTTTTCTTTACCACATACATAGCAACCAGATAGTGATGAAAGTGAGTGCATTTGTGTATTATGCAAGAATGACTCCAAAATGAAATGTATAAACACCAGTCTTAAGTTCAGTATATTCCTAAGTTGTGATGTATGTGGAAGAACATTAATTACATAGATTGACCTTATAATTGGTTGAAATAGAAGCATGAGTGTCGGCAGACTTTTTTCCAGAGGGGGGCCACATGTTGGAAATTTGCAATCATATAATATTAAATCATTATTTTACTGTCAAAATTTATATTTGTTGCAGATAACCGTATTAATTTGTGCTAAATAAAAATTGTTCTTTACATCAAAATTAAAATAATAGTTTAATAGTCAGTAACTGGCTGCACATTAAGTTCACCAACTTCCAAGGGGAGGGGGGGGGGCGCGGCCCCCCTTGCCCCCGTTTCGCGACGCCCATGACTAGGAGCCCGGGACTAAGTACCTAAGATATTAAGTCACCATTAAGGTACGTTTTTCTCATATAAATTCAGACCCCATTGTGTAGTTTACCGGGAAAATCTGATGTGTTGCACTCACATGACTTTCTCTTCACTTGTACTAACCATCCTTACAAACTCTTATCCCCATATCTTCTTCGTGTTAGTTGAGATAAACATTTGCAGAAATATCTTATTGCTTGGTTTCTTGCAGGTGCAACGGTAATATGGGAATACAGTAGGCTTTCAGCAATAGTCAAATCTTTCAAAGCTTTCAGATTCTCTTTGCACGGTTAACATGTAAAAAGATGAATAGCGATGTTCCATTTGACAGTTCTCCAAAACTTTCACAAATAACGGGGAATATCTCCGAAATGGTTCACTCTACAAAAAATTTATTTGGACATAAATGGTGTGTTTTAGCAACATCTACATTTTTTGTACAGTAGGATTTTGTCTATCTCTTACGGTTTACCAGTTGTGCAAAAGCCATCCAGAGTGAATAAGGCTTAATGGGGTACAACCAGAAAATTCAAGACATACATTTCATTTGTTATAAAAATATATGAAACATATGGCGTTTTAACTAAAATCGTTAAAGCCATTTTCAATGAAGTCAAAATTTTCCATGTAAAGGGTAGTTTAGGGTGGAGCAATTTTCTTCAAAATATTCGTGTCGCATCCTTAAAAGACAATAAACTTGAATACCAACTTTGGTTTTTAACTGTCTTTTCGTTTTTGAGTTATGCTGTCTACAGACTGACAGACACAGACAGGACAGACAGAGACAGAAACACACACACACACGGACCTTTTTATAAAAATGCTTGTTTTTTCATTCAGGGGGCCTCAAAACATATTTACGGTGAAATCTCGACATCGAATTTATGGGTAGCATACAATACTTCCTCTACTTTGCTAAATGTAGTAGAGAAAGTAAAAATTCGAGTGAGTTGGAAAATTTAGATTCATGTCCGCATATTTGCCATGATAGCTTAGTGGTTAGAGCAGCCGGACGGTAGCCGGTAAATCCGTGGTTCGAATCCCGGTCATGGCATTGAATTTTTCAGTTTCACTCTAACCTTTCCAAGAACAACCCTATTGTAAACACAGAGTTAGAGAGACAGAGAGAGGGAAGAGAGGGAGAGAGATGGAGAGAGAGGGAGATACTGTAACGGAACGCTGCTGATTTAGTGGAGGGAAATTCATGGGTGATAATGGAATAGTTGTCGTAGGCAACCATCAATCAGCTGCCTATGAGCGATCTCTCTCTCTCTCTCTCTCTCTCTCTCTCTCTCTCTCTCTCTCTGTCTTCGTGCCTTATGTTTACAATAGATCGTTTTTGTTTGAGACAGAAGTTACCGGCACATCTGGAAACCTCTCTGCAATATCTGTTCTCCTGGTCGCTACGATACTCTCTCGGTTTGATGTTGCTGCTCTTCATTTTACTTCCTTCCTTCCCACTACTCTTTTTAATATTTAAAACGTCGTTCAAAATTGGAAAAGTATTTGCTTTTAAAGAATTAAACTAAACAACACCAAAAGGATTAACATTTTACCATATGCCGATGAGTAGAAACTTCAGCAAATGTGATACACTTAAATAATTTACTGTGCATATTTTAGCTCTATGATGGAATATGGAATTTTATTTTGGGGCAATTTAGTAGAGAGTAAATCAATATTCCTCATATACAAGGTTACTTCCAACACCCATAGCAGACGCTAATGCAAATACCCCTTTATGTATCGATCCTAAAATTCTTTATGTGCAATCGATCCACATTTATAATAAACAATGAAATTCACAGATAAACACTAGACCAAAAGGTCACATCTATCATCCCAGGCAAAACTTCGCTTCCATAAAAATATTTAATGATCTTAAGGAAAAAGTTGACAATGTCAATGCTTTTAAAAATGCTGCTAAAGACCATTTTATTCTGTACAAGGTTATCTGAATGACAACTTATTCTGTTAATGTCTATGTAAGTACTGGGTTATCGAGAAGTCGCTCCGCAGCTCTCGTGTAACCAAAATCCCCCTAGAGACGAGAATTCGGTGGCAGCAGTGGCTGCTGCGAGCGTTCGGCGAAATAAAAAATCTGAGATTCACGTATGTAATTCATGAAAGGTAATGCAGATAAACAAAATATCAACGTTATCTCATGCGCTACAGCAAAAACCACTTCATTTGCAGGGAGGTAAAATGAAAATTAATTGCAATTCAGAAGCAAAGCGAGGTGAAAAATCGAGTGTACACTTCTAAAAATGATCTTTTTTGGATTCAGAAGTCTCAAAACGTGCATTTCCTGTGAAATTTAGATATGGAATTTTTAGGTGGAATATAATATGTCCTTACTTATTACATAGTAGACAAAGTACTTTTTCACCTACGAATTATTTCTGACCAAATAATCTACCACGTTGAGATTCTGTTGAAAAGATGTTTATATATTCACAGTTTGTTTACAAACTGAAATTGCATGCCTGCGCAATGGTTGAGAATTATCTAGAGGTAATCACTTCTTGGTACGGAGAGATAAAATGAAAATTGATTGTAATAGTGAAGCAAAGCGAAGTCGCAGTGAGGAAGACAAGCAACACCAACCTCGGGAGTGTCGCTATGGAATAGGAGAACATATATTGGAGGGAGGTTTCCAGGAGTGCAGAGAACTTGTATACCTACTATGGTTCCATAAAATATGAGATTCAGGGAACATTGAATAATCAACTGAACACAAAATGAAATTTTACAAACGCTTCTTTCCGCCGATACCAATTCAATAATATATTTGACGAAATTTCAGGGGATTATAACGAATTAGCAGCAGTACTTTGAAATGTAAAAATGCGTTATGTATGCCAGCTGTGGGTACAGATATAGTTCTGTATATCCATGGTCGTTTCGAAACTAAAGTACGGATAAAGTAAAACAATCACACGTTCTAAGTGTATTTATAGCAAGGAACTTGTTGTCTATAAAAATTTCAACATACAGCAACTGTATAGGTAAGTGAAAGTTCAAAAATTGGTTTAATGTAAACAGTAGTTTAGGATAGGGTTGCATTCTTAAAACTCTTCGAGTAACATCTATGGAATAGGTATACTGAACTTCAACATTTACACACGCGCGCGTACAGGCAGACACACACACGCACAGGCACACACACAGGTACGCACACGGGCACACACGCACGCACTGGCACACACACAGGCACACATGCAATAACAAACCTTTTTCTAAAAATATATTTTTTTGGGAAGGGGGACTTCGAGATCTCAAAACACAATTTCCGGTGAAATCTCGACAACAAACGTTTGGGTGAAATGGAATACCTCCATACAGCTCCTTCCAAAAGTATTTATAAGGACACCTGAAGATTTCACCGAACTACACCTTGTCCTTAAACTATTTTGTCTTATGTTTCGTCAAAAAATGATCTTAATAAAGGCTACATTTTAAAAAATTACTTATGTATATAATTATTTCTAAAGGAGCTATGTTTTTTTTTCCCTCTCTATTTTAAAAAATTGAAAAAAAAAATCTCATTTTAAAACCTTTATGGAGATGTGATCATGAAAATATATGGGATGTCAATTTTTCTCTAAAAGTAAGGGCACATGTGTTAGGAATATTTATAAATATAGCATTATTATCATATACTGTTCATCAACAATTGACATGATGTATATAACTTTAAAACAAATTGGAAAAAAGAGTTTAAATTAGCACTATTTGGCAATGGGTTCATCCTATGATGAGTGAGCCAGCGAAGTCGGAGTTTATAGTATATTGTTTATAGTGCAAATAGGACCACTGAATGCTGCTATGTTGACATTGTTAGGATGCCATGACATTGTTGCCTTGTAACTTCCATTTTGTTCTGGTGTAAAAATAGATCAAGTAAAAATGACTAAAAAAACATGAAGACATTAAATGGCTAGCAATTGGTTTACACTTAAATGTGGCAAGTATATGAGCTATTGCTATTCAACTGGGGATAACAAACACGTGTGCGGCACAGACAAAAATATATAGGAAAAAAGGCAAATTTTCGGACCTGGACCGAAGTGGTAGGCCAAGGGTTGCATCGCCCTGGGAGGATAGAACTATGGCAGTTATACCCATGCATATGAGATCAGAAGGTAGAGGAGTAGCTGCACCCAGGCCGAAAAACCGCCGAGAACTTCGAGAGGCATTATGCCAATCTTGGAATAACATTTTCGTGCAAGAATATCCCAAAAGATTTACTGTGTTTGAAAACCTAAGGAGGCCCAATAAAGTGTAAAATCATCTGCAATATATGTTTGAAGCAATGTGATATGTACTTAAAATAATGTATAAGAAAATTTCAAAATATCCACGAGTATCCTTAAACTTTTTGGTAAAACCTGTATTCTCTACCTAGTTACTATGTAGGTAGTCACCATTTGTTTTTACAAACAGCAGTTGTGTGCTTGCGCATTGTTCGAAGAATTTCTAAAGAGAACTAAAGAGAACTATTTGACATGGCTGGGAAGTTTAGGGGGAAAGGAAAACGTGAAAAGAGAAGAAAAATCGCGATGCTCAACTGTTTCACTACTACTTCCTCCTGCGCCATCAGCCTGGGGAGTGCCGCTAGCGACAAGGAGAACAGATGCTACAGGGAGGTCGTCAGTGTGCCGATTGACCACAGATCCTTCCTCAGAAATCGGTAATCACTTAAAACACAACTTTCAAAATGTTATATAAGTCTCTTTCCACTAAGAATATATTTAACAAAGTTTAAAGAATTAATGAGTTAGTGGCAGTGCTTTTAAAATAAATGTGAAAATGTAGTCTCATTTATGCAAGACACAAACAGCAGTAATCTGCTGTATACACTCCTGACCAATAATGTATTGTACTTTTATATTCTTTTTTTTTTTATTGTGAACTAATTGCGAGGAAAGAAAGGGTAAAAAAGAAAGAAGGGAAAACTTAAGACGCTCTTACGATGGAAAGGAGAAACGAGGTAAAAAAAAAAAAAAAAGGAAAAAAAAAAAAAACCGCTTGAAAGTAATAACGAGCAAATTCTTGAAAATAGTGAACTCCACAAAGAAAATGAACGTAAAATAAGTTGTGTTTTAACGAGATCTACTTTTTCTGTACCGTAAGATTTGGTCTATCTCTTACGGTTTACCAGTTATGCAAAAGTCATCCAGAGTAAACAGGACTACATGGACTATAGCCAGAAAATTCAAGATATGCATTTGATTTGTCATAAAAATATCTCAAACATATGACATCTTAATCAAAATCGTTAGCTATTTTTGAGAAAATCAACATTTTCAAAACATTTTTCATGTAAAGTATAGTTTAGGGTGGAGGAATTTTCTTCAAAATCTTCCTCTCGCATACTTGAAAGACATTAAACTTAAATACCAACTTTGGCTTTTAACCAACTTTTCGTTTTTGAGTTATGCTGTCCACAGACTGACACACACACACACACGCGCGCGCGCGCGAACCTTTTTCTAAAAATCCTTCCTTTTGATTCAGGGGCCCTCAAAACATATTTCCGGTGAAATCCCGACATCGAAATTTTGGGTGCAATACAATACTTCCTCTACTTTACTGTACGTAGTAGAGAAACTAAAATTGGGTAAAAACATGAATAAGCATGTTTGGTAGTGCAGCACCTACACAGAGATATTGCAATTCAACTGGGGATAAGTAAAACGTTTGTGGCACAGACAATAAACAAATATTGGAAAAGCGGCAAATTTCCAGACCTGGAGCGAAGTAGCAGGCCAAGGGTTGCATCTCCCACCTAGGGAGGATAGAACGATGCCAGTTATATCCGTATTAGATCGCCGAAAACTTCAAGAAACATTATCCGAATTTTGGAATAGTATTTCAGTGCAAGAGTGTAGGAATCTTCTGAGCAGTGTGCCCTGAAGAATGAAACTATGCTTGAAAGCCAAAGAAGGCCCAATAAAGTATAAAACCACCTGCAATGTACGTTTGAAACAATTCCCTATAAATTTACTGTTATGTAAAATGTTATGTGTTCTTCGAAGATAAAATTTCAAAACATCAATGGTTTTGGTAGAACCTGTACACAGTAATTGGGTAGGGATGGTATGGTATTGCATTTCACTCAAAAACACGATATCGAGATTTCACCGGAAATTCATGTTTTGAGCACTCCCCAGAAAATAATTTTTAGAAAAAGGTGAGGGACTATAATTATATATGTTTTGTGTCTGTTATAGGATAAATCAAAAACGAAGTGTTTAAATACCTACACTAACCTGAAATTTACATCGAGCAAAAATATGAATTTTCTCTAATACAGCTTTTGTATGTTCAAATATTAATTCCGTGAAATTTCATCAAACATATTCTCAGTGGAAATGTTGACGGTGGAAAGAGATCTGAGTAAAATTTCAGTTTGCGTCCAAGTGTACCGGGATTTGTTGCAATCAATTGTTCAATGAAGCTTACATTTTATCTAAAACACAGAAGTTATTGCCACTCCTGGAAACCTCCCTATAATATCTGTTCTCCTGATCCCTAGGGATACTCTCGAGGTGACGGTGCTGCTCTTCTCTGGCTGTCTGCGGCGTATAACGTAGTAAAGCGTAGTTGAGCCCTTATGTCCTACTAGGGGCATCTGATGGCAAAATGTCTAAGCTTTGAATGGCTATTTACCACTCCTGGAACCCATGTGTTGAGAAACACCAGGCATCTCTTGCGAACTTTCTGACGGAGGGGATGGGACAAGTTAGTGTTATATTTACGGCAATAATGGTAGTAATCAGTGGCGTAAATAACGGCCCCGCAGACACAGCGGCGCGGGGGGGTCCTAATCTTTAGGGGCCCCCAGACTGCCTTTAATACTTTTCTTTAAAAGGACATTTGAAAGAGTGTTTCAAAACAGAGATTTGTAGCCCCCTCTGTACCCCAACCAAACCCCCTGCGATTTCTAGCTCTGGGATAACTTAAAGTGTATAAGATAATCGCACACACTTTGAAAGCATGCAAAGAAAATATCCGCCAGGAAATTGCCAGCATTTCACAACGTGAACTACGGCAAGTGATGGATAGTTTCCTAAAGAGGTGCCAAAAATGTATGGACGACGGTGCCCAGTTTCAGCATCTCCTTCTATAAAGTTGATCAGTAAAGCCTTTAAAAGTAGTATTAAAAACGTATGGTTTCTATGATAGCCGCAGACGGCAATGAGCGCCGAGGATGCGGACAGGCAAAACACCGCGCAGCCAATTCGTAAGTTTTTTTGTTCTTCCGTTAGGTATATCTATAAAATGGAACTACACACACTTAATGAAAATGTTGTTCATTATAGGAATTGAAACGTTTCAAGGATTCGTTGCCACATTCAGACCTCACCTAAGCTTTGATCGAAAACAAATGCACAAAACTTCACGTTCATAATATCCCTGTTACGTAGGTAAACTATGACTCCCATAAACAAACGAAACACGGACACCTTTCCTTTGAGTAGTTGGACACATCCCTGTTGCGCCTGTTCTCCTAGTAGTTAACGGAGCACACACAGAACATATAACTATGAGGCAGGAGGTGACAAATGTACAATTTACAATAAATAAGCAGCAATATGAAAACAAGGAGCTTCCCTCCACTGACAACTAAACACTCCATGGCAAATAAGCAAAGCAAATATATAGGAAATATCCTAAAATCTAGAGAAAATTAAAAATAACGAAACGGTTTTTACATGTTTTAGGTTAGTTTCGAGCAGTACTCTGATGATTTTCCAGGATTCCTCTCTACCCACAACTGGTAAATGCTGGGGAGATACCCTAAATTTAGGCCCAGAACGTTTCCTTCTCAAATCTTGTTCCAAATATGATTTAAATTCACGTTATAATTTCACCACCTGCGTTATCGTACGAATTAAGTGTTGAACACAATCAAAACCAGATAAGCAGTATTTGTTCTACTAATTAAGGTTGAGCAATAATTTACCATACGTTTAACTTTTTGTTTTTGTGAACGGGTTTAGAGGAAAGAAGAAGGTGAAAGAAATATCCTCATTTTCAATGGTTTGTATTACAACACTTTTATTTGTTCGCAATCTTTGAAGAATATTGGAAGACAACCACTTCATACTGCCAGGAAGTTAAAGGAAAAACAACCAAAGTGAAAGCAAGAAAATAAAAGGATAGAAAATAGCAGTGTACATGGCGGAAGACACCACCCGCACCACCACCACCAGCCTCGGGAGTACCCATAGCGATTAGGAGATCAGATATTACAAGGAGGTTTCCAAATGTGCCCTCAATATTATTCTATACATTATTATTTGGGAAGAGGGTAATTTTTGCATTTTTAGATCATAAATTTAGCGTTTTGAAAAAATAGAACTGATAAACAGATAGTCTTTTGATATAATGTTTGTGTAAAAATTAAAATCACATTTGGAAAGGATTAAGAATGAAAATAAAATGCATAAGGTTAATTGGGCAGTTTTTAAAAGCTAATATAGGTTACAACAATACAAAGAAAAGTAGAATTGTTTTAGCTAACTAAAATTTTATTCTGATATATGTATCTGTTCTTTTGTCATTACAATTCACAGAAATATATTTTATTGCTTACGCCTTAAGGAGGATTTTCGCAATTTCTTCCATGCGACTGCTCAACTTTTGTATTTAAGCAACGAATTTTTCCATTTTCCCATTTGTACTTTTATTTGTGCACGTCCATGAACTGTAGCACATTTCGCGTTTATTTTGTATTTTAGTATAATTTTTGCGTTTGTAGTGAATTTAGCATTTTATTACATTACAAATACACATTATAAAGTGCTTCAGAAATCATGAATAATAAAAATACAACCTTATGTGCATTTCGTGCTATATCACACTTCCTAAAAACCACCACTACTAATAATAATGAAGATTGAATGAGTACTGACTCATCCACAGAGTTTAGTGATCAAAAAATCTTTCTAACGTGGCTAGTAACCCTTAGAAACGGTTTGATAAAATTCCAGAAAATTAATAAGCTAGCAGGGCTTCCAAACGTGAATATGGTGTCTTTTGCTTGCAAGACACCACATTCTTGCATGGTACCGTAACATCAGTCATCTGTCATGTTATGCACATTGTGACAAAGACGACAAAATTCACTCTGGTTGCTTTTGTATCACTTTACTATCTACAAATTATCTAAATATCTAAAAATTCACCACAAATACAGATTTCTTCTCGTCGTTAACACAGTCTACAACCTTAGGGCAATCACCTATCACTAATTTTACTTCTCATAACCTTACTCAGTCCTTTTGGTGTCTTTCTTCACTTCCTCTGTCTCTCGTACGCTAATTACGCGTTACAATGACTCGCGACACTCGCGAACCTTCTTACGACGACACACGCACAGCTGTCTCACACTCACTGACACACTGACCGGCTCATGTCCGTAACTCACACAGACACACATGCGCGCGCACCAGAAATGACTCTGAAGTCTCGACAACATTTTCTACACCCCTTTTCTTTCTGCCACCTCGATGTTAAGTCACGCATACACAACAACCCCGCGAGGTAGCCTGGCCTTGAACGTCTTTGCTCGATCGCCTACATGGTACGCGGCGCGAAGCAGCTTGGTCCCGCTCGTCCTTTGTTGAGCAATGAGCCCGACGTCACAGTATTATGATATTGTAACTAATGATATATAATTATGGTACAGTTAAAGCAAAGAAAGTCCTGCTTTTTGTGTGTATTAGCAGAGCCTAAATTTCCCCATGGCAAAATAGTCGTGTGACAATATTGGAGAAGGTTGATAGCTATAATAGAAAGGTATTTTCTTTATAAATGAACCACAGTTACTTACTTGTTACTTACGTAAAGAAAATATAATATTTACCTGCTGTACGTTATTTTTCACATCCACACCTCAGCTATATGTACAAACTTCTATGTTCTTTGAGAAAGTAAGACAACGAAAAATGTAAATGCTAATTTCCTTATTCTTTCTTCTTTAAAACATCTTCCAACTCAAACACAAATTAACTATTTATCTAACTTTTACCGAGCGGGGTGGTAACGCTTGGGACTCGCATTCGAGAGGCCCCAGGTTCGATCCCCGGTGTCCAACCAATGACCAAAGGTTTCTTTTCAGTTTTCCCTGCTCATTAGATGAATTATGGGTTGGCTACTTTCCTTTCCGCGGATTCCGTCCTTCCGCTTCATTTCACTTTAATTCCATTCCGGTGTTTTCAGGGTCGGGAATGTCATAAAAGGCGAGAGAGGCGCTGCCTTATGGGGACTTTATGCACTAGAGGCGACGTTGTAATCACTCAATGTTTATTCGAAGATTTTGCTTTATATTATTTTGTTTCAACCGACCTATAATTTTTCTTAACTGCATCATGATATCAATATCACATAAAAGGGACTGGCTTTCCCAAAGGATAGACGAGTGAAGAAAAATACTTGAAATTGCACACCTCTTAAGCAGTACTTAACATTTTCATTTATGAACTCTCTTGAGGCGATCTTTTGGAAACAAATAATTTCATATTTTGTTTAAGCTGTGTTTGTCTTCTCGCTTATACGAAGCTGAGATGAGTTTATGAAGCACAGATAATACAGCACCTGTCTCTAAATGTGTTCCAGAGGGCAGACAAGAAGCCAAAGTGTGTCGTTCTGTAATTAAAAACGTAGAAAACGTTTCCGTAACAAAAACGTTCTTCCATTATTTAATTCTACCTAGAGGAAACATGAACTGAAAGGTGCAATGTAGGTCATTTCAACAAAATTTTCACAAATTACTACAATTACATTTTGGAAACGAAATGGTGGAAAAGTTATTTTCGTGCTACTCAATAAATTGAGTAACCCTAACCAAAGCTGCCGGTACTTCAGAATTTTATTCTGAGGGTTTCTGAAGATAGACCAGACTGCCTAAAATAAAATTTCTTACTGCTATAAATATATAAATTCTGAAGTTACTCAGATTGAATTTTGTATTACTTTTAGTCAAAACGCTCTAAATACATCTTATAAACATTGCCTTACTATCGTAAAAGTACGTTTAAGACAGAAATGATTTTATTTCTAGGCCTAATTGTATATCTTAAACCACATTTTATTGCTTCTTTGTTTCTCGCAATGGCAATCTTCCTCATTCCGATCGTTCCATTCTACCGCAGTGTTTATTGGAGCTCTCATTTAGTCATAAATCAACTTTTGCATCCATTTTCATAAAGGTACATTTCGCTGTAGTCAATAAATGAGCCATGAGGGGCTTCACTCAGTTTTAATTTGTATCGAATAATCATAAAGGTTTCATTGCCGGTTTTCAAACATCATATGAGCGTTGTATAGCTGTACATATTTTAGTGGTGTTTAACGCCCATTCTTACTACACACTACACCATAGATGGTGGACACTGATGTATGAAACGAAATTATACTTATGATCTGACACATACTAGACCTAAGATTAGGATACCTTCCCTCATTTGCAATTTATAAGGACTAACAAAAACCTGGAAGAACCTCAGTGAAACAGGACGGTGCAAGCGAGATTTGAATTAATTCCCATTCAGCAGTACGTGTCTTAACGACTTCGGCCCCGTTATTTGAGAGGGAGCAAAGAGGGGAGATTAAAGGAGTAAACGTAAAAGAAAGTTGGAGAGGGAGAAACAGCGAAAGAGAAAGAGAGAAGACGAAGAGAATTGCCACAAAGGAAAGCTGTATTTCGTAATTTACTGTCTCAATAACGAATGTATAATATTCCCAAAAGGGCCGCTATTTTCACCAATGCTACACGGATAAAACATTGCCAAATTACTTATAATTTTACAAATAAGCAAGGGGAAGCAGTAACAGAAATCATATGGACAAATTTATCCTTACTCATCTAAATGTTCACGGTCACCTGTATCATGTAAGAGGTAGGGAAAAAGAGATATTAAAGGAGACAGAGTAAGAGCAAGAGAAAGGTGGAGAGGGAGAAACGAGTGAGAGAGAGAATTGTCAAGATACCACAAAACACGAAGGATTTTCCACTGCGGATTCTACTAGGTATAATTTTATTCTCTGTGCCCTATACGTAGTAAATAAATATTGCTTTTCTTTCCTAATTTATAGTCTACTTAACAACATGTAATGTTAAGAAAATAGTTGCCACTTTCGTCATACCTATATGAATCAAAAAGTGACAACTTAATTACAACTTTACAAAAAAAAAAGATGGCAATAGAAATTATATATATTTTACACATAGTGTGGGATGAATATGTATGTGTTCGTTACAGGAATTAAAGATTTCAAGGATTCTTTGCCACATTCTGATGTTATCCAAGCTTTGATCGAAAACAAACTTATTCGCAAGGTAACGAAACAGTTGACACCTTTCCGGCGAGTAACTGTATACATCCCTGTAGTGTCTGTTCTCCTAATAGTTAACGGTACACATGAGGCTGAAGAAGGCGCAGGAGCTAGAGCAGCTAATGTAAATTTACACAATTCTAAGCAGCAAATTAGTTTTGGAAACAAGAGTTTCCCTTCACAGATAAGCAAGGCAAACAAGCAGATCAAATATATAGGACACATCCTAAAACCTAGGACAAAATTAATAAGGAAACGTTTTACAGTTTTAGGTTAGTTTCGATTGGGACCGCCCTCTCTAGTGCGGTTTTCCAAGTTTCCTCTATACTCACAACTGGAAAATGCTAGGGAGATAACCTAAACTTAGACCTGGACAGTTTCCTTCCCAAATTTCCTTTTTCAATTATTTCATTTCAGGTTATACCGCCGCCTTTGTTATCGTTTGAAATAAAAGTGGTGTTTAACACTATTAAAACAGATAAGCACTAGAGAAAATAATATGCATATCGTGACTTACACAACAGAGAAATATAAGTTATGGTTTAATAAGTTGGTATCATACAGTAAACATATGTGACTGTCATTTGTAAATATACATAAGGTTTTTACGTTCTCTGTTACTTAACTATATGTTTAAGAAATGTTAGTCACGTTTGTTCTATTAACTAACGCTGACCAATGAATGAATATTCTTAATTGTTTGCTATTGTGAACGTGTTTCGGGGAAATAAGGTGAAAGAAATACTCAAAGAAAGCGATAAAATAAAAGAGAAGAAAATGGCGAAAGATAGCCTGCACCTGCAGTATGGTCTCGAGAGTGTCGCTAGTGATTAGGAGACCAGACTTTGCAGGGAGGTTTCCAGGCGTGCTGATAACTTCCATATTGCGATTGAACTCTTACCGGTAATATTAATAAACGACCTGAGCTACGTTGTATGTAATCGTATTTTACGATTCTGAAATAAGTTTGCACGAGAAGGCGACTAGAAATTTTAAAGAAAGTGTCATTCTAGAATGAATTTTTTTTCTCAAGAATGCAACCTTTCTGAAACATCACCGTGCAGAAGATAATTTAGAATCAAAACTAAATTCATAAGTGTTTAATAGCAGAATAAACACAAGTTGAGTCCTTATTTAGCATTGTTTATGATGTTTATTCGATTGCATGTTCCATGCAATCCTATTATACGATTTTATCCGAATTACAGTTTTTGTTAACCTCATCATAATATGAGTATCAAGAAGTAAGGGGCTGATTTTCCAAGGTTAAATGAATGACGAAAAATATTTTCAAACATCATATAAAGTGTATGTAACTATTTCGTAGAGAAAAAGAAAGGATAAAGAGAGGCTGCGAGGGGAGGAACCAGAAGGGCAGTACAGGAAAATGGAAGTGAGGAAGAAAAGGGTATTTTAGTAGTCTTCAACGCCCTTTCTTACCACACACGCTACGATGGATAATTATCATACATAAACAAAATTAAACCTGCCTATTTGTGGACTAAAATTTGCGAAGAACACGTTCTGTCCATTAAGATTAGGATACTTCTTCTCATTTACCATTTGTAAAAACTGAGGAAAACGTGGAAAAACCTCAGAGGACGGTCCAGGTGGGATTTGAATCAGTGCCCATTCACCAATCCATGTCTTAACGACCTCGGCCCCGTCATGTAAGAGGGAGCAAAGAGGGGAGATTAAAGGAGTAAAAGTACAAGGAAGTTGGAGAAGGAGAAACAGTGTGTGTGTGTGTGTGTGTGAGAGAGAGAGAGAGAGAGAGAGAGAGAGAGAGAGAGAGAGAGAGAGAGAGAGAGAGAGAGAGAGAGAGAGAGAAGAAGCGAATTGCCACAGATACCGCAATTCTACTGCGGAACGGAGGAAAACATTTTTATTTCGTAATTTACGGTCTTATTAACGGATGTGTAATATTCCCAAAAGGGCCGCTACTTTCATGAATACTATACGAACAAAACATTGCCAAATTACTCATAATTTTACAAGTAAACAAGGGGAAGTAACAACAGAAATCATATGGACAAATTAATCCTTATTCGTCTAAAGTCTAAACCTTTGTATCCACAGTTCTTACATAAATTGCCCTGTAGCTAATTCACACATATGCGCGCGCACATACACAGTCACTAACCCCGATATATATGTTTTGAGAACATATAGGTAATCTAGCAAATCATGTGTCCCTTCCAAATGCACTAGAAAGTGCTTTGCTTATAAATTATTGGCCTTCATTTGTATGAAACAGTAGCTTTAAATAGTAAAATATTATGTAATGATACCTTATGTTTGTAAGTTATGATCACAATGATATTATGCATTTATTTATGATGTTCATTAAAGCATATTCGAACAAGTGACTTCTGTTTTCATGAGATTCGCATAAACTAATTAAGGAAACGACACATGCCAAACTATTAGTTCCCGCTAAATTTACTAAATATAAAAAATGCCTTCAAGTGATAGTATTTGAACCTAGGACCTTCTGCACTGAAGGCCAAAGTGCACACTGTTTCACTACGGGAGCAGCTGCCAAGCAGCCATTTCAGACGATGCGATGCAATGGACAGTGTACGCTGTACGGCTTACCCTGTAAACCGTCGGAACAGCATAACTTCTCGATCCGCAGGATGAGAATATTCACACGTATATATGTATATTAGGCAGACATATATTCACACACTAGCTGAAATACCCGGCACTTCCCATGGGTTGATCATTTATGTTTACAACTTTTAAGACTTATGTTGCACTTGCTCAATAGTGTTGTGTTTCTTTGAAGGCATTTAAAAATATTTAATACGCTTACACAATTAGCTAATTAAACCCCTTAGGATACTATGAAGAACAAAATATAAAATAAATAAAAACACCGGAACACACTATGCAAACGGACAACCAGAAACATCACAGGCGAAAAAGCGAGTACAGAAAACCGTATTAATATATATATATATATATATATATATATCTATTTCAGTTTACCATATAGAAAATTGTATGGATTTTTTGTAGAAGAGAACAGATGTGAAAGTGTTATGTAAAAGAAAAGTGAATAGAGAAAATTATGTGAATGAAATGCGTTGCATTTTTATTTCGCACAATATAGGAAATTGTTGGAGAAAGACATGTGATTGTGTTTCATGAAAGAAAATAGTGTAGAGAAACTCGCTTGACTGTAATGTGCTGCATTTCTACTTCAATCATAGAAAATTGTGTGAATGTATGTTGAAGGGGAAAGAAATGTGATCATGTTTCGTAACAGAAAAGTGAGTAGAGAAAACCCTGTGAAAGTATATACTGATTGTGAACTTGAATGATTTGAGTTGTTTTGTGTTACTCTGTTTTCCCACCCGAATTTCTAGTTTTTTCTTATTGCCTTTTAGCTTATAATAACTACGCTTCTTTGAATTCTTTTAACCTATATTAACCTTTTAAAAATGTGCAATTAACTTCATGTGTTTTTATTGCACTCTTGGTTGTTTCCAAATGTGATTTTAATTTCACAGAAACGTTATACCAAACAAGTTACCTGTTTATCAGTACTGTTTTTCTTCAGAATTCTATAAAATGATCAACTGCAAATTTATAAGCATTACAAATTAGTAATATACAAATCAGAATACTAAATTTCTGTTTCAAAATGCAAAACACACCATGTCCTAACCATAATGTAGGTATAGAATTGACAGGCACACGTGGAAACCTCCCTGCAATATCTGTTCTCCTAATCACTAGCGATACTCTCCAGCCTGATGGTGCTGCAGGTGCTCTTCCCCCACGAGCACTGTATTGCTTTCCTTCACTTCGGTTTATTGTTATAATTGTTTTTCCTCTAACTTCGCGGCAATATAAAGTGGTTCTTTCCCGATACTTTTCAAAGATTTCGGAGGCATACAAGAGAACGCTTTCTTTCCTCGAAATTCGTTCACATTTCAGAGTAACTATAGTAAGTAACGTA
This sequence comes from Tenodera sinensis, assembly GCA_030765045.1. Taxonomy (NCBI): domain Eukaryota; kingdom Metazoa; phylum Arthropoda; class Insecta; order Mantodea; family Mantidae; genus Tenodera; species Tenodera sinensis. The sequence goes on along the minus strand of CM060968.1, from coordinate 94,482,278 downwards.
AGTGGTTGTGATAGATTTATAGAACATTCTCTGTAAATCACATCACGTATGGTAGTCACCATATACACATTTTTTTACTGCTTATCTCTTTTTTTAATATTTTTGCGCCACCCTAATTTCAGACGATAACACAGACGGTGTTGATGTAACATGATTTGAAACCATCCTTGGGAAAGGAACTTTGGTAGGGAAACGCTTCAGACCTAAGTTTAGGGTGTCTTGCAAGCATTTGCCAGTTATGAAGACTGGCAAAAAACTGTCATGGTGGATTGTTCTGGCATTCAGGCCATTTCGCCAGAACTTACCGTTCAGCGAACTAAGGAAAAAAAAATTGGCACCAAAATTTCAACACCTTTAAAACATTTCCAGAAAAGTGTTCTGCGTATTCCAAAATAACCTTAAAACACACGGTTATTTTTAATTTCCTCATTAATGTTAACGATATGTTGCCGAGTGGTGAGGTGTTCCTTGCCTCTTCTTCAGCCTCACACCTACCGTTGTGTATTAGGAGAACAGACACTGCAAGGATCTTAGCGCGAAACAGCGGTACCTCACAAGAATTGAAACTACATATAGGGTTACGAACGAGTAGTTTCAACAAATTAGTACATCCTCTCTCTCTCTCTCTCTCTCTCTCTCTATATATATATATATATATATATATATATATATATATATATATATAATTTCTCATGTTGTGAATAACAAGAAAGTCTAGTACCAAAATGTTGAAAAGTTTATAGTTTTCTAGAAAAAAATATTTTTATCAAAAACATTTATCATCATGACCTGGCTGAATTACTATTGGTTGAAGGTTCTTGATTTATGGCTATATTCATAGAAAATTGAATAAGCGACAACTTTTCCCTTTGGCGTATTTCAATAGATTCAACGATTTTTGTGTAAATTAAACTTAATAAAGAACCCACATTTTGTTGCCTTTTTGTTGCAATAAATTGTGTGGTTTTTTTTATTTAATTTACACAAAAACCGTTGAATCTACTCAAATACACCAAAGGAAAAAACTTGTTTATTCAATTTTCTATGAATATAGCCATAAATCAAGAACCTTCAATCAATAATAATAATTCAGCCAGGTGATGATAAATGTCTTTTGATAAAAATATTTTTTTCTATAAAACTATAAACTTTTCAACATTTTGGTACTAGACTTTCTTGTTATTCACAACATGAGAAATTCGCTGTTAAAGTCTGACGGGTCATTTCACTTCCATCCTGTATAGTTCAGTAAGTTGTATGTACAAGTGACGAATGCCATATGGATTTGTGATTTATAAAGCTTACGTTTACGAAATGTTAGTTATCTTTGGTCTACTAAGTACCGCTGACCAATAATCTACTTACTATATATACTCTGTTCATCAAGAGATTAGAGGAGATATAAACAAAGCACCGGTTTGTATCACTCCGCGGCCACGTGCTTTCACAATGACGCAACACAGTTACCTACCGCTACGCGTAGTTATAATATGCATTTTACACTACTAAAAGGATATATTTACTTGATTCAAATAACATGTAGCACATGGAAAGTAACTGCTACTTACGTCATCTCTGTCCTCAATAACACTTTTTCATTTTCTGCTCACAATCTCCAGAAGCAGCTTGTGGAGGGAGGTTAGTTTTAAATCTGGAAGATCGGGTTCAGAGTTAACTGCCAACAGCACTTTGTTTAAGGTGGGGATTCATTGACTGACGAACTTTTCGACGGATTGCAGATCTCACACTCACAAATTCGTTGCAAACTACATCCACCATTTATCTGGCACGTGGAAGCTTTTGGCTGGGATCTTCACCAACTGATGATTTCTCTTTGCGTGTGCTGTAAATACTTGCAACTGACACACCGGTAAACTCGAATGTTAATTTTATCACGTCTTCGATAGCAAGTTCGGGATATTTCTCGCAGAACTTGTTAAACACGTTCAATATTATTGTCTTTTCACCACTTCGCAACGCTTTGCCGCGCTTATGTTTTACAGCACTCACTTGTTCCGCCATGTTACTGTCATACTGAATAATGCGCGCGCAGAATGAATTAGGCTGGTTACAGATTCACGTAAGTGCGTATTCTTACACTTTAGCTATGCTTAGTACACTTAGTTCATGCTTTAGCAAACATTAAGTGACATTTTAGACCTTAGTAACAGTATTTCTTCAAGGGACTATTTACATGGCGAAAGCGTCAAGAGGGCGCGCTGTGGTCAAAACGCACGTGGCTTTGTTTACGTCTCCTCTAATCTCTAGATGAACAGAGTATAGTTACTCTGAAATGTGAACGAATTTCGAGGAAAGAAAGCGTTCTCTTGTATGCCTTCGAAATCTTTGAAAAGTATCGGGAAAGAACCACTTTATATTGCCGCGAAGTTAAAGGAAAAATAATTATAAGAAGAAACCGAAGCGAAGGAAAGCAAGCAGCAAGGAAAAGCACCTGCAGCACCATCAGGTTGGAGAGTATCGCTAGTGATCAGGAGAACAGATATTGCAGGGAGGTTTCCACGTGTGCGTGTCAATTCTATACCTACATTATGGTTAGGGCATGGTGTGTTTTGCATTTTGAAATCACAAATTTAGTATTCTTACTTGTGTATTTAATATTTTCTAATGTTTATACAGGTAACTTGTTTGGTATAGCGTTAACGTATAATTAATATCACATTTGTGAACAACCAATAGTGAAATAAAATGGATGAAGTTAATTGCGCATTTTTAAAAAGTTAATGTAAGTTAAAATAATCCAAACAAAAGTAGTTATAAGCTAAAAGGCAATAAGAAAAAAACTAGAAATTAGGGTGCGAAATCAGAGTAACACAAAATCAACTCAAATCATTCAAGTTCACAATCAGTAACAGTGTTGAATGAAATACTGGAACATGGGTATCTCAGCATTTTATTCAGACATATTTGCTCTTCTGTTAACTGCGCTTGTCTACAGGCACATATTTTATTGTTTACACTATTTTTCTCTTTCTTTCTCTTCTTTTCTGTATATTAACTTCCTACAACGAGTGTCCCATTGGACAACGACTGAATGAAATTGTGCTCAAATGAGTCCGAGGCCCACAGAGCTTATTAGAGGTATCCTCGCTCGCCTTCTCAGGATAAGGGAAAACCTCGGAAAAACCTTGTCCGGACAACTCACTCTAACGGAGATTAGAACTCACTCGGGACCTGTTAATGTGAGGCAGAACGCTACCACCACACCAAAGAGGCGGGCTATTTATGCTATAGGTAGGATTCCAAATACACTGCAGAATTGCTTAAGCAAAATCTGGGAATTTGCACTCCACGTCCACTTAAACCTTCAAATCCATTGGAATGGCTAATGGGGACAGGATTAAAATGTTTATCAACTTCTTGCGAGAAAAAAAAAAAAAAAAAAAAAAAAGATCCAATATTATTCATTACACTGTCGGTCTGGGTAGTTCAGTTGGTTATACGCTGGCCTACTGATTCCAAGGTCGCGGGTTCAAATCCGGCCCAGAACGATGGTTTTTAAGTGTGCTTAAAAAGGACAGCTCCATGTCAGTAGATTTACTGGTATGTAAAAGAGCTCCTGCGGGACAAAATTCCGGCATATCGGTGACGCTGATGTGACCCAGGCAATTGACAGCGTCGTTAAACACAAAATAATTTTAATTTCATTACACTGTCTTCAGTTAGCAGTAAAAATATCTGCACTTATACCCATAACAGTCTATATTCTTAAAGGGCAATGCTAACATTGTTATATTAATGAGTAGACACTTCCTGATATCGACCATTTCCTCTTACCTCACATCTCCTTTGAATCTGAACACTGAATCATCATAATCCTTTTTTTACAAATATTGTCAGAAAATTACACTTCACTTAGCCAAAGAAATAAACAAGTGTGACGATTTAAATCTCGTAAGTTCGATAACAAGACAAAGAATAGAGTATGCGGGCATAAATCCTGTAACTTAAATAACAAACCACAAATATCCTTCATTGCCAGTTTTTAAACATCGTATGAGGTATGTTGCACAGACAGAGGGATGGGGAAGGTGTTGTAGAGGCAAATGTTGACAATGGGAGAAAAGAAATATGAGGGAGGAACTGGGAGTGATTAGGGGAGGGGTAAAGACAGACAGAGAGAGAGAGAGAGAGAGAGAAATAGTGAGATAGGGAAAAGCAAGATATAGTACATGAAGCTAGAGAATTGTCACCCAAGTAAGGCGAAACTGTATTCTACTAGAAATAACACTATTCTCCATGCAATTTACCCACGTAAACAAATGTTTATTTTATTCCTATTTTACGGAGTTAGAAACAGTACTGTAATGTTCTAAAATGGATAATTACTTTCACCAATACATGAGTAACCGTTGGCAAACTTAATTAGTACTTTTACAAGCAAACAAGGGGATTAAATCAGAAATCATGTGGTCAAATCTTCCATATTCTTCTAAATCTCCCTCCATTTTTTATCAACTGTTCCTGCAAATAGCCCCGTTTACGTCTGCAGCATTACATGCTTAAATACTACTGTATTAAAAATAAAGAAATTTGACTACGCATAAAATCGTATACTATTGTAATGTTTCAAGAATTGAAAGTTGTTGTTGTTTTCTAGTGCCTTGCATCTGGCAATGAAGCCATTAGCATTCGTGCTTTCCAATACTTTTGAACTATAGTTTCTTCTGATCTTAATGCTTCACAGGTCTTCAAGTGGTCTTCGTTCATTTCTGCTGGATCGTTACACAGGACACATATTGGTGAGGATGAGATACCTATTCTGTAGAGATGACTTGCTAAGCAGTCGTGATTTGTCTCAAGAATTGAAAGTAAGCTTTCCAAATTCAGGCCTCAGCTATGCTTCAATCCAAAACAATCCCATTCGTAAAAATACACATTCAAACCTTGTGACGTAAATTACTACTGGGCGCGCGCGCACATCCACATCATCAGGGCAAACATTTGGATACCTCCATAAAGCGTCTGTTATCCTAATCAATAACGGCACACACGAGGCTGAAGGAAGATGCCCGTCAGCGCGCAAGAGCGCCCACTTAATTAACACAACTCATTCGTAAAAAGTTATTTCTAGAGATAATTTTAGGTGGTGCAACCATAATGGCTGTATAAGCTTATCTTGCGGCTAAAACAAATATACCTGTTTTGTTTGCACCTTTCATAATTATCTTTTTATATCTTTCTCCAAATACGGTTTCCTAATATGGTTATGTACACAATTATCACTTATAATGCTTACAGGTAAGTAACTTCTAAAAGTGTACATCGAGTTTCAAAAACCGTTCCTCTGTTAGGAACAACGAAAGTATAAACAGAAGTTGCAAGCTGGACTACTACTTGTCTTTCCCGACGAAGGCTGGAAGAACAGTGTCCTCATAAAGATTCACAACTGATGGATGTGAGGAAGATTGGAAACCAGAAGCTAGAACAGAACTTAGTCCGAAACCCTGATGTTGAGGAGTTTACTACTAACAAGAATTTAAATTACCGACTGTTAATAAAATATGCACCATTTGTATATGCTGGCATTGAACGTTCCTTTTCAACATACCAGTATTTACTTAGTGGTCAAAGGTACTGAAGAAAGAAAGAAAAATGAAATAGTAAATATTTGTTTTAACAGTTTTCTGAACTTCTGACTTCAATGACATCGTGTTTGTGGGCAAACATTCATTTTATATAGGCACAAAGTTCGCCTTGCAAAGTAATTTCTGGGCTGGGCTTAAAATAAAAAACAAAAGAAGGCTTTTATGCTAGAAAATACATCGTGGCTTGGTGGCATAATTATCTGACCGAATAAAGCATTTTCTATACTGATGGAATCTGGTTGGACAGCATAATTATATTCGGCAAGTGGTAATGTGAAGAGGAATTTGAGATCTGTATAAACATAATGCAGGGAACAGACTGGTAATTAGGTGTACAGTTCTTGTGGGCAATGTAAAGGGGTTTCTGGAAAAGTGTTGTCTGGTATACAAGGTCAGAACAACTGCAGTTTGCCACCAAGGGCAAATTAACCATGAAAACTTTGAAGGCGGTTTCGAAAATAACTGGTTCCCAATTTGCTTCCTTTTTCTATTGCAGTTACAGATAATGTCCCATACCACACTGTAGAGGTCATATTATGGTTGCTTCTATAAATAACATGAATTTATTTCACCAATCGTTTCGTTACAACGTATAGGTATCTTTCTCTGCCCCCGTTATGTTTAGGAATCGTTCTAGTTTGACACCGATTATAATATGAAAAACTATAAAAGCGATGAATATTTGTTGCGGATACCTGAGTATATTAATTTGTGCTAAATAAGAACTCTTCTTTACATCAAAATTAAAACAATAGTCTAAAAGTAATTAACTGCACATTAAACGCATTCATCTCTAAGGGGGGGACCTTCGCAACGCCCATACTGAATTGAATTACATAAAAAATTAAAACTGGCAATTGAAAACGGCTATTTTAAAGGTGTGCTTCTTAGGAAAGATCTTTTCTAGTTCAATAACGAAATAAAACCAATTTTTTAAAGATTGATACTGCATAAGAAGCACTTATATAACATAGTTTACATTTTTATTAGAAAATACCGACTTCAGAAGCACCTTGACGCACAACAAACGTAAACCGAAAGTTACAAAACTATATTGCAACTTGCATTTCAAATCGTGTGACTCGCTCAGCTTCACTCAGATTACAAATGTGTCTTGAATCGGATTTTGCAATAACCCGAAAAATTAAGTATTAAATTTCAGGTTTTTTGAGTACATTCTATGTATCCATTTTAACAAGCTAGTTAAAGCAGATGTGTGGCAATAGGAAAGCCAATGGTAGAAACATTCCAATCCTACCTCTTTAAACTCTATGTTCTCCTGGTAGCTGCGAGTTTCCATGTGGTCCGTGCCGATGTGCAACACGTACGTTCGAATTCCGCAGCAACATCCGCGCGGCGCTGGCGCTGTATGCGACCTTGCAAGCTTGTAGTTACATTGATTCCGCGCGCTTTGCGAACACAAGCAATTAAACGGGAATGAAAATTAACGTACCACGGTCGCGCAAAAGAATGAGTATTTTAGTTATTTCGGCTGCGGTTGCGTTAATCCGAAAGAAGCTGCAGCAATGGCATTCACTAACAATTGTTTAAAACAAGAACCGGTGATCGTACTATGACTACTCAGTTTTCTGCAGTGGCATTTGTTTTTAACAAATGATTGCTTACGTAATTTGTCTTTCTTTTCCCTTGCAGTTGTTAATTCATTTTGCATAAGGCGTAATAATGCATATAAAATATATATTTAGAACATTAGAAACATATATTAAGGCACTGATGAGTTTCAGTGTTACCCATGTCCAAAAGTGCCTCCAAGCACACTTGTAAATTATATAAATGCTAATACAGCAAAAACTCGGTGTGCAAATTAAGTAAAATGATGAGAATCATGAGCACTACATATATTTCGGTCTCGCTAAGTGTTCCGTATCCTTAATAGCCCTGCAATTGACAAACTATATGCTTCACATCATTCCTACATTTTAAAAACACGTAAATAGGATAAAATGCAACTTAACAGCACCTGTAAGCACTCCACATAACATGTGTATTTAGAGCAATAAATGTTAATTATTAGAAGCGGTTAAACTTCTGTATAATTAATGCAACTTTCACAATCTGTAATGTGCATTTTGCATAATTACGAGGTATACACCTAATTAACAAGTCTAGAGAAATATGTTGGGTAGCCGTGATATTGATGGTCCTAAGCCACAAAGCATAGCCAAGAGATGTTTCTGTGGAAATAATAGACCAAATTATATTTTAGTTAAACTTTTCTTCATTTTGGCTCCACAGCAGCACTTTGATATTGGTAATTTATTAACATATGATTATTTTACCCATATTTATTTTGTTTTACATTCTTGTTGAAATTAACTACTGTACAACTATAGCTTTTGTAACTACCCTATGCATGAAAAATAATGTATTTTTGTAGATGTCTTAGAGATACAGACCACCTCCTTAGTGCAGTTGGTAGCGCGCTTGCCTCTGGTTTGATCCCCGGTACCAACATGGGAATTGTATCCCCTCTGGGAAGTCTGGCACGTGGTGCACTCAGCCTCGTTGGTCCCCGGGGCCAACAAGCAATTGAGGAGCTACTTGATGGAAAAGTAGCGACCCCAGGTCGTGAAGACCTCATAACTGGCTGGGAGGGATCGGAAATCTGACCATGTACCACCCTCCAGTACTGCACCCCACCAATGACGCCTGTAGTGGGCCGAGATGGAGGACGCAGCGGCTGGGCGGTAAGGCTTGGCTCTTTATGGGCTGTTGTGCCGGGGCTTAGTTTAGCTTAGTAATTGTAGAGTTTAAAAAGGACCAGATGACAAAGATTGGGAACCAGTCAATCAATACATTGTATTTTTACTTTCTCTGCTACTTATCTATAGTAGATAGAGGAAATATAGTATTCTGCCAAAAATTTGATTTTGAATTTCACAGTTATAAATGTTCTGAGGCTCCTTGAAACCAAAAACAATTTTGTTTTTCAAGAAAGTCAGTGGAAGTGTTAATGTAGAAGTTATGAACAGCATAACGCAAAAACAAAATATCAGAAAAATGCAAACTTTTGTGTTTAAGTTCCACATCTTCCAGGGATATGAAATACAAGTTGCCCTCTACATTGTTTTTGATATTTTTGATTTTATCAAAAATGGGTCTAAAGATTCTAATTGAAACACCCTATGTTTCAGATATTTACATCAAAAACAAAATGTGCATCTTACATTTTCTGGGAATAATCTGAGGTCTTCTTCATTCTGAATGACTGTTGCTATAACTTAAGTATAAGTGATGGACAAAAACAAAATGCAGATATAATTAAAATGCACAACTTTCATCAAATAAATATTTTTGTGGCATTAACTAGAAATATTCTTTGTTATTGGTGTGAATTGTAGCAAGTTGCAATTACTTTTCTTCCCGTGGTCATGGAAAGAGAATAGAATTTCAATGCCATGCCATCACATATGACCCTTTTTGAGAGATCTGACTAATGCTTAAGAAATCTGTATGTCTTTCAGCAGCGGTTGGTGACTACAAATTTTAGGGTTGCACGTACTCATATAACACTGAATTCCCATAATTGATAATTATGTTAAAAAAGGTACCATACTAATGGCTTTTGAACCAACCATGAGATTTCATTTAAAAATATAAACTAAACTCAGCTATTTGAAAAGAAAATCTTTCTGGTAGCAAGCTTATCAATCACTCTTTGTAATTTGGCACTACAGAGATGTCCCACTGAAAGTGTGGTATTGTGAGCCAGTCATCATGTTGCACTGATATGTATTCTCTTCAGAGAAGAGGAATTGCAATCTACTTTGCATGTGTCAGAGGTAGTAAGCAGAACTTTTAGTAGTTTTTTTTTTAAGTAGTTCCATTCCAAGTAAGTCGTAGGGATTTAAGAGAATTAGTTACTAGAAGCAAGAATATCAGGAGAGTGAAGAAATTAAAAGAATGGCTGTTCCAACTGAAACACCACCCACCCTCCTAAGCCTGCTTGCCATGGTATGATCCAGGCAACACATAAGATGGTAGCACTCTCTTGGGCAGAGCAATTTCTCTGGGTATTTACATGTCATATAGGTTTGTGTTAACAAAGTCACAACTCCATCCAAATTTCTCCCTTTGCACTTGCCCCTCAAGGTTCCATACCACACTATTTGAGGCTTTACAAACATGGCTTCAAGAGGAAAATACAAGTCCCCTAGACAAAGACCTTACAAGATTCTGGCAAATGTTTATATATATTACTTCCCATTAAATGGGTCACTGACTACAACATTTCTGGGGCAGCAGCTACCTTGCTACTTCCTCCTAGAGCCAGTTCTAACATCCCTTGCATCTACAATAAAATGTGTAATAGAACCATTTCTGCAAATGTTTATCTTGATTAATTTGAAGCAGGTAAAAGAGTAAGCTTTCATAAGAATAATTTTTATAAGAGTGAGCAGAGAAAAGCATTATAGAAGGGTTACCAGACATCCAAAAATTTCCAGACATGCTCTACATTTTACCCATTTGTCCAGTGTCTGGGAGAAATTTTTGAAAAGTCTTTAATGTCCTACATTTTCAGAAATAGGCAGTGATCATTAGAAAATGAACTGTAACTGCAAAAATAGAAATAAATAATTCGTTGCTAACTGCAACTCACCATGGCAACATGGCTACACTCATGCCTTAGTAACATTAAACAAAAGATAGGTAATGCAGCATCTGCACTCCAAGGCAAAAGGTTGGATTCCATAGATATGCTTTACTCTCACTCTTCCATTTGCATTTGGGTTATCAAAGAATATGGAAGTTTAAAGTAGAGTCTGTCTTCTAAGAAACAAAGCTTTACAAAGTTCCGTAGCTATTTCAGATAATAAAGGTTTCTTTGCTCAGCCCACACAGTAGACATATCTGTTAGCGCTACAGAGGCAACACTTGCACTTCATACTTTTCATCACCATGCATTATACAAATCTATAGAAACAATATCATCATTATGTTTGAGTTATCTTAGTAGGCATTGGAACAAAAAACAAATGTGTAGCATTTGAACTGGACTATACAAATACAAATTTGGTGGCATAAGTCGACCAGCGGGTAAAAATTTAGGCACAAACTAAAGTCATATTAATTGTGAAAGATTTATTCTTCAGAGAAGTATGACTGACTGTTAGTCACATTTAACATTGTATGTTTCAGGATTTTAAAAAAAATATAAATGTGCCTGTGGGTGTATATAGATAGCATTTGAGTTATAATTTTACATCAATTTTGTATGGACCAATAATGTACTGTATTTTGTCAAATGTTCTACATTTTTTAACATTGTGTCCTACATATCCATAAAATAATCTGGTAATGCTATATTAAGGTGGTACCACGTCTGAGCTGTTACACCATTTGCTTACCACCTAGGTGACCCAGGTGCGATCCCAAGGACCTGCATGTGGTATTCATGGTGGACAAAGCAATGGGTTTTCTTCAGGTTCTCCAGTTTCCCCTGCCACTCATTCCACTGATTGCTCCATCATCACCTTCAAATTATCCATTTCACCTGCATTTCATGTCATCCTCTTCTTCACTATCATACTTGGTGCTTGGCTGACCACTCGCTTCCAGGTCTTCACTCTGTCTGGTCCTTAGGTTTCTCTGCTGCCCAACAGGTGTCTGACCCTAGGCACTGGCCTTTAAGTCCTAGGGAGTGTAAGTCCTATATAAGGGGAGGGTAATTGGATAAAGAAGAACCCTGCATTACAGAGAAAATTTGTGTATGGGTACATGTATGAACGATAATCCCAAAAACTCTTCCACTGATTCTGCAAACTCTTTCACCACTGAAAATCCCTATTCTTCCAAATGGTCACAGACTATATAATGTTCCCAAAATTCAGTAGTTCTCTTCTGGGACTCCAGTACATCGCTTCTTAATGTATAACCTTGAGTATATATGTCCAATGTCTCCATGCATTACTCACTGTAGGATATTTGCAGCAGTTTTCCTTATTTTTCTTTTTGTGTTCGTTTAGTTATCGTTAGTGGCAAGTCTCTGTATTTACTCATATAAGTCAGTATGTCAACAGAAAGCTGTCAGACTGCAGCATTGCTACTTTCATCACAGCTAGCAATGATAAACAGATAAGCTTTCCAGTATTGGCTTCAGGGAGAATTTGTCAGAACTAACGATACACTTGAATAAGCTGCATACTACACAAGGAAAATTAACCAAATTGAACCATCACTTAAGCATATAAGCTACGGTGTGCCTCAAGCTTCATAATTGGGACTTTATATTTAATATATAATTTATACAAACTTAGAAAGCAGAAAGATTAGCCACTGGATATGGAGATGACACTACAATAGTTGAAACTGCCAATGCAGCTCTGACACATGTGCAGAAAACAGGGAATTGATTATAAGAAATGTCAGTCAATACTTGTTGGAATCAGGAATGGCACCAAATACAAATAATATATAAATATATATTATAAATAAATACAAAATAAATAAAAGGGCGAGCCAATAAAATTTCAAGTTATAAAAAAATTTGGAATTTATCAACTTAGAAACTGGAATAAAAGAACATTTCAGAAATATTAAACATAAACCAATTGATAAATCAGCTATGACAGATCAATTTTGGTCATTTAATCATGAAATAAATCCGGAGGTTAAATCATTAAAACAATTAAATGAACTCTACATTTAAAGCTAGAGATTTCTTCCGGGCTTAAAAGCAGGGGTCTGCTGGAGTTTAGAGGTTCAGACATTTCGTTCACATCTGCTGTGAGCATCATCAGGGGCATGGTTCGAGTCTGAGTCTTCTCGGTGAAGGTTCAGTTATAACAGAATCGTTTATGGCTGGAGGTGCTGTATTTATCTGGCCGCTCACAGGGGATTGGCTGGGCTTGAGCAGGAGATAGGTGTTAGATGGGTGGGGCTTCTCTGCCCTGATTGCTGAGTGGTTTACGTGATTTCTCTGCATAAGGGCTTCTTTTCTATGCTCAAGTATCAATGCCAGGTTTTGTTCAATTTTAGAGCTTCTTCCTTTCTGTTAAAATTATAGCATGGCGAACACCTCATTCAGTATAAGGACACTACTGTTCTTTCATCTATGTCTTACTACCATTCCAGACTACAACGTGAAGCCACATGATGCCTTTGATATGCACTGCTCGTGGTATGTCGTGTGAGGTAGCTTGGCCCTGACCATCCTTTGTTGTGCGCTGCAGCCAGCATCATAATATTTCAATAATGGTTTCATTTAAACTTATTGTAGGTAACTGCAGTAGAGCATCACTTATCCAATTGGGAAGTCAGGAGTGTTTGGATAACTGAACATTAAACGGAAGAGATTGAAATAGTGTTTTGAAAGGTCAGAGGAGAAGTAAGACAATAATCTGTGCTACAAATTAAAGTTGTACTCTAAATTTATCATGTGTTAAAAAAATATTTTGCAAACTTTATAACATGGATACAGTATAGTGCATGAAACAGCTGAACTGGTCGATGGCATCACAGCATAGTTTTGTGTCAGTGATGAAGTAATAATCGACAGCTTTTGGTTAACCAACCTTTCAGATGACTGGCCTTTGGATAACTGGCACTTTACTGTAGCTTCTATTTATTATAATAGCCATGTAGACATTAGTATTCCCATGTTGTTTATTAGGGGGAAGCAATGTTGAGCTAACTTGGTACTATTTATGTTGCAGTCATGGTTAAATGCCTAGCAGGTCAGAGCAATGTAATTAAACATAGTAACACAGTAACTTAAGTGATTCAAAACATCAAATTTAAAACATATTTATCATTTCTCCATTCATTCTTGAATTTGCACGTTTAATTTCTTGAACAAACATAAGGGTACTATTTCTTTAATAGTCAGCGTTAGTGCAGTGAAATATAGCAACACATAGAATTGCCAACAATGGCAATTTCTTGAACTCCCAAAAGTAAACAGCAAATAGCTGTTGAAGGGCAAGAGAGGAAGCTCCTTCACATGTTTTTAAAATGTCACTGCATGCAATGGCAATGCGTATGTTAGGACCATTTTCCAGTTGAAAGAATACAGTAACCATCAAGCATCAGTTTCCACTGTACTAATGCTTCAAAACAGCATCTTGGGTAATAGCCTTTCAGAAGCATATTGCAAAAGCTCAATCTCAAAATTAAATCTGATTGGTATTGTCTTCTCTTATAACCTGTAAGCAGGAATGGTCCCAAGATTTACCTTATATACATATTTATAACAAGCTTATTGAATCTAACTTACACTGTAAGGTTACTTTTACTGTTATTGTTATTTTTGCAGGCAAACTACTGTGCATTATTTGATGCTGCATTATTCTATATCTGCATGTATACTGCTGTTCAAAAATTTCCAGAAACCCAATGAAAATAAAATAATGTAATTCAGTGTTTAAAATTAATTTAATTAATTACTTCTGGGTAACTACAAGGAACCATTGAAAATTTATAAAGCAGATATCACACTGGGTGCTTCTACCTGCCCTGTCATCATCCAGGCTTGCCATGTGCAGTTGTATACATACCAAGTGATTTTCACTTTTCAGCCAGTATATAAATGGCTCAGAATGATAAAGTGTATCCACGATAGCACCAGTTATACCACAATTAAAAACTTATTGCTGCTTTCAGAGAGAAATAAACATGTATGTAAGCATATACAATAGAATCCTGATAACTTGACCCTCCATATAACTCGATCTTTTTTATTTTAATTTTTTATCATTACACTTAGCTGCAATCATTTCTATAATCCACTATGTGATATAAACAGTACAGGTAAATTTTAATTAGTGTATATATGCAACCTACTGCACTCTCACTCTCAGAGACAAATGGCCTGACTATGTATTGACCTTCTATCTAGTCAGAATATAAGCAGACTCACAAAATTAAAAGCTTGTCCCTATAATGTGGATACATAGCACAAACACTTGTTTGGAAGATTTGAAGGCTTATTGCTTTACCCAACATGTACGTGTAAGATAAACTTTCAGTTACATATTTCTGGTTATAGTACAGTTTCTCAGATTTCAGGCTTACTGTTATTGTTGTGTTGAGTTGTGTTTGTACCAGTGAAAATGTCAAATGAGAAGAAGAGACAAGTTAACATGACAATGAAAATTAAATTGTAAGCATTATAGAGACAGGACAAAGGGGAACATATTAATACACAATAAATTGTAGGATATGTTACTTTTCTGCTTCCTACAGTATGCTAGAATGTGCATTTATGTAATTTGCAGTATTATGTTATACATTATGAAAAAGATCCTTCATTTGGTGATACTAGACATTTCAGTAACTCTACACCATTTCAGTCCACATCAGGATTCTACTGTAATAATACAATGAATCAGATTTAAATCTGATACATTTATAAGTCTAATGGACATTCAAATGTGGTGCAATTGAGATAATATAGAGACATATGGAAATAGTCCTTTTTAAATATTTTAATTGCTTAAGGTGTTATTTGATATATTATTTTCACTTGTTGAAATTACTTTCTAGGTACAATAGAATCAGCCTGAAAAATTCAATGCGAACCTGGAATATGAACCATGGAACTTTCCACCCATTGCTCTATCCAGCTACCATGGCAACAAGATGCCATGAGGTTAAATTTGCCAACTGACTCATTTTTCCTAGTATTCTAGCACTTACAAAATACTTGCCTAAAGTTATTTACTGATTTTATTTACCAGCTCTAATTGTACTACCCGGCAAAGCGACGAGGCATATTGACCTTGGCTGTCAAGCGCTGCAATCACTTCTTATGTTGTTTATTAGAAGAGCCATATAATAGTAACTTGGCGTATAGTCAGTGATAAAACACAAAAAGATCATCTCACGCGCCTGCTGATATATGAGAAGTTGCTGTTTTGAACATATGATTGCATGTGAATAGAGTGTACATACACTGCCTTGCCTTGTTTGTGTGATAAGCTCACGTAAACAGCTGGGCAGTTTAACAATCTTTCCAATACACTTCATGGCTTTGCCAAATAGTAACTAGTGTTTATCATTCCACAAATATGTTATGATACTGAAGTGTTTCATTCCCTAATTTCAAAATGTCTTGTGCACAGTTATGGTTATGTGTGCTTTCTCACAACCAACCCTTCAAAACTTAACACCTACTATTTCAACTTTAACTATAGTGGCAACTTTGTAATGAACTCCATTGTAGAAATAAACATAACATAAAAACAACACATTTTATATTGGTAACTAGCGAATGTTACATTGTATTTTATACATTTAGTTTCCATTTGAGATGATATTAACACAAATGATTCATATCACTCTTGATGAGAATGCGCTTGACTGCTTTATGAAAGTGTCCAGCTTGCTCTTGAAGAGTTCACTTTTTATTGGTTCTTTCAGGCCACAAATAGGATTTTTTACCACATATTCTACATAAACTTGGCTGTAGATTTGTTGCAACAGTTCCCGAACATTTTGTGCACCAACGTCTGTATTAAGAACAAACTTGAGACCAGATGGTGTCTCAAAATAGTTTAGTGCATATTTACTGGTTTTGTAATTAAGGAAGCCTTCTTTGATATCAAGAGGCGATATTTTACTAACAAATGATTTCAGTGAGAACAGCATCCCATACATCAGTTTGGCTTCCTAGAACAAAAGAATGAATTAATCACCTTTAATTTTATGGTGCAACTGTAGTACAAGTGCAAAATGGATCATTATCTAATTAATATTTTATAAGAGAAATTTGAGCTGGTCAGCCATTCAAATTGCCACAGCAGTTACAGATTTAAGCTCCTTAATTTAAAATTGACAGCAGAGGCTGATCCAGGATTTCTTTAGAAATGATACAACTTATTACTTTCTCTACTGGTAAGTAGGGGAAGTATTGTATTCCACCCAAAAATTCGATGTTGAGATTTCACTGGAAATATATGTTTTGAGACCCCCGAATCCAAAAAAAATCATTTTTAGAGAAAAGTCTGCATGTGTATGTATGTGTCTGTCAGTCTGTGGACAGCATAACTCAAAAACGAAAAGTCGGTTAAAAACCAAAGTTGGTATTTAACTTTAATGTCTTTCAAGGATGTGACACAAGGATTTTGAAGAAAATAACCCCACCCTAAACTACCCTTTACATGGAAAACTTTTTGAAAATTTCTATTTTCTTGAAAATGGCACTAACAACTTTGATTAAAATGTCATATGTTTGAGATATTTTTATGACAAATGAAATGTATATTTTGAATTTTCTGGCTATAGCCCCTGTAGTCGTATTTACTCTGGACAGCTTTTGCGTAACTGGTAAACTGTTAGAGATAGACCAAATCATATTAAAAAAAATAGATCTTGCTAAAATACACAATTTATGTCTGAATAAATTTTCTTGTAGGGTGAACTATTTCTGAGATATTCCTTGTTATGTGTGTGAGTTTCGGAAAATGTATAACTTCCGTGAAATGGAATATCGTTGTTCATTTTTTATATGTTAAGTGTGCAAGGAGAAAGGAATCTCAAAGCTTTAAAAGATTTAACTATCACACAAAGCCTACTCTATTCTAAACCTACAAGGAAATAATAAATAAGATAATTTGTACAAATGTTTATCTTAACATGAAGCAGATATAGGAATAAGAGTTTGTAAGAATGGTTAGTACAAGAGTAGAGAAAGTCATGTGAGTGCAGAACATCAAATTCTTTTTAAATACATCTTACCAATAAATAAAATGCAGTCAATAATAGGTATTTTACCTTCAGACTTTCGAATTCAAGTGATCCAAAGATTATTCTTTGGAGGCAAATGTTCAATTAAAATTAAAAAAATAAAAATAAAACATCATAAGATTATGTATAATAAATGCCTATTGTTTCTTTACTTAAGTGGTGGTGGGGGGGGGGGGGGGGGAGGAACTGTAGCCACTTACCACAAGCTTACTGGATCCAGCTAGCTTGCCACACTGTGAACTAATATATTGGTGAATTTGGGTACTTTTTGTTGAATGCACAACAGGGTCAGCTCCAGAGCTTTGCCACCCCTTGCAACAACTGCAAGTCCTGCATCCCCCTCATATTTTCAGATATAACCTAATATTTATACATCATGTAATCCTCTATGACTTATTTTTACATATGTGTAAGTACACACACAATAAAAACACACCAGATGGTTGACTGCACTGGTTAATAATCATCATTATAGGGTATACAACAAATGGGGACATCTTGTGCACTGCAACCTGCGAGAGATCTATTATGGCTACCACCCCTAGAAGAAAGGGATAAAGCTTGAGGGCACACCTGACTACAATGCAGCAATCCTGTCAACAGCTACAGCTGAGCTCCATACATAATACAATTTAAGAGCTATTTGACTCTCAAAATTATCCCCAGCAACTAATGGAACATTTAAAAATGTTCACATCTGCCAGGGTGCAGAAAACTGCTGCATCCAAAAAGACAATTGTCGAGGAGCAAAAGCTTCCTTCTTAACCCCAAATCAACCTAAACTAAAGAAGCCAGCTTAAAACAACCTATCCAGTAAATTCATGTCTGGTTAAACTCCCTTGAGTGTATGCATGCAGCAAAAATCATCAGGCTGAGCCTCAGTCTGCCTGTAGCATCGACGGACAGGCTACCATAACTCATTTATTTGTCTCAGCCTACAAACCATGTGGAATCCACTATTCATAACACTATGATAATGTAACTACCGTGTTTTGAAACTGAAATATAGAAAATTGTAACCCTATGTTCTAACTACCAAGGAAATACTGATCAACATATTCTCAAACATTGCTGGTCACCTCAATGATGCCATGTATAACTTAGCTACCTGTCTAGTAATACAAATTTAAATCTCCTTTGTACTGCTTTTCTTGGATGTTTTCCCTTATTGTGTAAAGAGATATTTCAAGTGACTCTAAGTCAAGTAATTATGTAGAATTTATTTCTTTTCACTTGTCTATGAACTACTTGACATCAATGATAAACTTTGCAAGTGGTTCAGAACCCATTGTAATTTTTGTACCCTAAAAGACAAGACTGCAGTAGGCACTCTGGTTTATTAAATATACTTCATTCTATTCTGTAGATCTCTTTTGTCAGTGATACTTTCAGAAAAAAGGAAACACACAATTGTTGAACTTTTATACCAAAAAGGAGACAAAAGCGAGACTTCCAATTACAGGCGCATCTCGCTCTTGACAACCTTTTCTAAAGTAATGGAGAAAGCTGTATATAACTGGGTTGTAAGATACATGGAATTAAACAACATCCTCTCATCATCCCAGGTGGGGATTTAGAAAGAGAGTGTCAACTGAAAATACTACAAACACATTCACCTCTGAAGTAGTAACAGAGAAATTTACTTTGGAGGATAGATTGTATGT
The DNA here is from genome assembly GCA_030765045.1 of Tenodera sinensis. NCBI lineage: Eukaryota > Metazoa > Arthropoda > Insecta > Mantodea > Mantidae > Tenodera > Tenodera sinensis. The sequence goes on along the minus strand of CM060968.1, from coordinate 94,463,302 downwards.
GATAGTAATTTACACTTATTCATTATTGTTGACCTACTGCAATGCATGTTGTGTAGTTTACTCTTTAAACGGTAGTGGCTTACAAATTTTCATTTTTTGCAATAATGCAAGATGGAGGAAAAGCACTATTATTGATGGTGGGTGTATTACTATACAATCCTGATGGATTTCCTAATTGTATGACCTGTTCAATGTCTCCGAGCTCTGCTCACGATGGGGCTAAACGAATGAATAGGGTAATATATTGTATGTCTTAAAACACCAAGAGGTATAAAACATCATCTCAATTCCAAAATGGTATAACATACCAATGAAAATGGTAGAGACATTTCTCATACTCAAGAAAATTATGTAAAAATATGGCAAATATAGCAAACCTACATGTTATGCAATGCTCAGTTAGGCATACATGTACGTTTAGGCAAGTTAAAAGTATTTACAGAGGTAAGTGCAATTACCTAACCTCAAAACATTTGCTAAGTCGATGTTTCTGTTATTTAACGATTACGCTAACTTAGTGTGGTGTAAAAAGACATAAAGGAAAACATTAACTGAAAGGTTGAGTTTAAGGGGGCATTACTGTTCATGATAATACTTTGTAGCAGAAATCTACCAAAGCTATTGAAGGATCTGCTGCGCCAACGGTTTAAGTAATACTATCAACCTTCTGTAACACTTACCTCTTCTCGGGTAATTCCTGACTGTTTTAATCTGTTCCATTCCGTGTAGTAAAGCATTGTGCCATATCGGTCAAAAATGTAGAGATTGTGAACTGTCATTCTTCCACTTTTTCCTGATGTATGCTAGCAATTCAGGCTGGCATTACCTTAGTAGCACCTGTAAATGTTAAATATATCTGGAAAAGAAAGGAAAATGAGTTTTACGCCGATTATTCCCCCCCTCAAAAGACAGAACTTTGACCTCATAATTATTACCTTCTGACAACTTGAGGCTAGATCACCAACCATTGACGTGACGTATGTTTACATATGCAATGGATAATTCTAACATTGCCAACAAGATAGCAGCAGTAATGCCAATATTTACAAATCTGGCTACTAGAGGACGCCCAATGCAAGTTCGTGTGCCTTCAGCGGGAGTTCAAAACAGTATTTTGATTAGACTTAAATTAGATAGATTTAGATAGATTTTTTGACATTTTTACTGTGTATGTTGTTATATGAGAATCAGATGTACACCAAATTTCATTAAAATTGGATAATTCGTTTATGATGTATAAATTATTTTATGAATTTAATGGGCACGTGATACGTGCCTACTGACTGCACAAAATTGGTTTATATTGGCAGAACTGGTACTCTAAAACATGGGTAACATTTGTATGAAGAGATATTTCAAATAGATTTGCTGATTATGCTGTACATATTTTTTTAATAACAAAGAAAATTTAATCTTAAAAATTATTGACTTTTTCATACAAAAAATGTTTTTGGAATTCATATTAATGATAACATCAATATTGAATCATAGAATTGTTTATATGCTATTTAAGAATACTTTTGGAAATTTTCATTGAATTTGAAGCAAACCTGAGGTGCGACCTACATTTGCAATATGCAGAAATGTAGTTTTGAGAAAACACATTTACATAGGAACATGCTGTGTACCTTAAGGGGAGAGCATTATTGAAAGGGCCGTAATGAACACATGGAGTGGGGATATAAAAATGTTAGCTGATCCAAATGCACAGGAGTTCCAGGAACATTTTAATACTTTAAAAAAAAATCGACTTTTTGACCAATTTTGACCAAAATTCCACTTCCAGTGTCTCAATACCAGAATTTATTCTTCTGTCTACTTCATGTTAAGATAGTTGCAGAAATGGTTTTGTTTCGTAATATTTCCTTGCAGATATGTAAAAGGGCGTTAGGGAAATACAGTAGGCTTAAGGGGTCACTAAGGATGGCTTCAAAATTCCATTCTCTTTGCATGACCACGGGAAGAAAAGGAGAAGTGATTCGTAGGTTGAGAAAAGTATAATTATTGGAAAATTCCAACTAACAACAAGGAATATGTAGAAATAGTTAATGCTACAAAATATGTGACAAATTGTGTGGGTTGAACGAGATCCACGTGTTTTTGTTAGAAAGCTCTCTTATGGTTTACCAGCTAAAAGTCATCCAGGATGTACGAGACTATTCTCAGAGAAATCAAAGTATACGTGTTATTTGTCATGTAAAGGTCTTAAACATATAGCAGTTCAATCAAAATAGAATAATTTTAGAAAAGGTAAAAATTAAGGAAATATTGAATTTTTCGTTGGAATATAGCACTTCCTATACATACTATGGATAAGCTGTAGAGAAAGGGAGGAAGAAAGGAGGGAGAAAAGGAGGGTAGCAGGGAGGGCAGGAAAGGGGAAGGAAGGGAGTGAGGGAGGAAGGAAGGGAGGTAGAAAGGGAGGGAGGAAGGAAGAAAGGGAGGGAGGAAGGAAGGAAGAATAAATAAAAAAAAACATAACAGTCTGTTATCTAATACAGGTAAAGGAAATGTTTAGGAATGCCCCTAACGAAAATTAGTTGCAACATATATCTTCATGCCTTCTGTGCCCGCATTAGGTAAACTTAATTGTAGCGATGCACAGACAAATAGAAATCAAATTATAGTTAAAGCAAAGGAAATTAAAGCAGAAATACGTATTCCTATGATGTAACGGGTCAGCTCGTTTGCATACCAATCCGCCCGCCAGGGTAGCGAATATGCAAGTTGCCTGCATGAAGTTGCTTTTCTTTATCCTTTTTTTTTTTTCCGGAATTTCTCTTAGCCTGAAAACACAGACATTGCACCTCGGGTTCATTTGATCATCTTAACGGACCGTCTCTGTAAATGTATTATGTTATACGGAACGTTAAACCATCAGCAAGAAACCAATTGTCAATGCCTAAAGATTGTGATATGCCCTGGAAAAAACGGTCGACAGGCAATTTGTTCCAACAGACAGCAAATTAGCAGGGAATAATATTCGCTCTATCTATGGTTATTAAGTCTAAATTGTATCGACAGAGCTTTGTAATTAGAATGTTTTCTAGCCGTTTTTAAGTTTTCTTTATTTCAAATTAATATTGGTAGCTGCTTATATTGTAGATAATGAAGTAATCATTATATCTCATGAGGATACAAATATTGCTACCCAAAACCGTTCTTTTGAGACATATCTATCCCACAATGCATAATGCCATGTGCCGGAGTCCAAATCTTGCTTGGGGTGAGTTACACATATAAATATTACAGCTAGGTGGTGCTTCTTGTTAGGGACTTCCGCGCGTCTCTGTGGCCTGTCTAGTTGCGACCCTGTGTGGCACCTTCGGTTCTCTGATTTCATCCTTGCCTACTGGGGGGTGGTAGCCACAATAGATCGGTGTAGGCCGACGTGAGCGAAGTGTCCCCTTCTGTGTCTGTACCCTTTACCCTTTTAGGTGGTACTTTCCATTACCTTGGTAAAATAAAATGTGGCTATTAGCTCTACGCTCCGTAATCGCTGGAACCACTTACGCAATAATTATTTCATATATTCATTCATCTTCAGGTGCTACCTGTCCGGTTAAAGGGCGTAAAACCCTTAACATAATTACAGAAATAAATACAATTATTTTCTAGAATAATAACACTCTTAATCGCTGAAAATGATCTTTCCGCGAACAATTTGCTGTAGGTTTACACAGAAATATACTACACTAATATTACGACAAACACCCAAGATATCCTCTGTACTTACAACCGTTCACTATCTAAATCAATTGAGTACTAAACATCTAAAATATAGTCGTCGATAACAGTTTGAAATACTCGTATATTCAAACATTCGTTGTTGAAACAAAACTGATTTTTGAAAGGCAGGCTGTGATTTAATTTTAAGCTACTGATGATATAGGTCTATATTGAAACTGTAATTGAGTTGTATTAATAGCGATAAACAGTAAACATACATCCTATTTGATCTTCAATAAGGCATCGTTGTTTATGCAAGCGGCTAATAATTTCCTCCCCGCCCCTTCTACACGTTTAGCAATAAAATTACGCAGCTCAGCCTTTCCTTTTACTCTCACCGCGAGCCCGGGACAATGCGATAAAACAACAATATTCGACTTCCACAAGTTGTACAAGATCAAACTTCTGAAAAGATTTGCCAACATTTTTTAACAATAAATTCTACAGTAAAAAGGAGGAACAGGAAGATAGCCCTCTCTGAAAATTACTGGCCTAAGCAACTATTTTTTTCAAGTGGCAAATCGCTATTCGATTTCTCTCGCAGTCGTACAAGGAGCACACAATTTCAAAGCCATCACAATGATCACATAGCACAATCGCTTTTTAAAAATCTGACCATCTAGTGAATGTGTACTGGAAGTTTATTTGCATTAAGAAGAACTAGATACAAGAATAAATGTTGTAAGAATGGTAAACTTACCACATCTACCTTCACTAAAAGTGTTCAAAAACAGAATATAAGGAATGAAGGTGCATATGAGAGAGCTTTTAATAATTATTTTGAACAATTAGAGGTGATGAAAGCGCTCAACCTCTCTTTTTAAGATACTTCCTTTTTTAGCAACATCATCCCGAAGTTTCAACAAGATAGCCCATCTTGTGATAACCGCGCATGTGCAGAAGAAACTACCAACCAACCATAAGTTTTTATGGTTTCGCGCCCTTCGGTTAGGTCATATCGGACGATGAATAAATGGGCAAATCAGCCCGGGTTCCATAAAGGTTATTCGACTTTCATCTCTCAGGACAAGGGAATTCCAGAAAAAAATCTTATCCAGGAATTCCCCCACAACGGAGATTCGAACTCGGCACCTTTTGAATGTGAGGGAGACATGCTACTCCAAACCTAAGCTGTGGGTCCAACCGTATTGATGTAATCTGCGAGAATAGATTACAAGAATGTTTTATACAAGAGTGAATAACAAATTCATGTTTCCGAATTCTGTAGATAGAAGTTTAACAGATTAGGTCATTCATTCCAGTTAAATCAAATTGAATAATTTCATAAAACTGGTCATTTGAAGAGCATTATAAATAAAGCACAAAACTTTTTCAAATATGCTCTGGAACTCCACTTATTTTATGGGTTTGAAAATAGAATTTCAAAAATTATTGTTATTATTATCATCATAGTGTATTATTAATCAACTAAAGTCACAAATGAACCCCGAGTTGCTGGTGGCACATTCATCTTTTCAGTGTACTCGTAAGGGAAAAACAGATCATATAGCAATTATTATTCTGTGCCTTGGGGTGTATTTCTTAGGTTACTGAAGCTCGAATGTAATTAGAGAAAATATTGAATTATGTATTTTAAAGAGTCTTTCAGTTCCTACTTTTAAATTTTGAGCACATCTGTTTTGGGAATCGTTCCATTTTCCAGAAAATGTGACTAAAACTCGGAATTACGTTTCGCCAAGCAGATAAATAGCTACTGTAAGAGACCTTGTGTAGCTCTCAAGGCTGCTGATTACTACATGATGTAATATGCAATTGTGTTATTAGTACTTAATAATTATCCCACGACTATAACTCCCACGTTACCTTGGAAAAGTTTTACATCACTATTTGGCTACTGCTATTACCATAAATGTATTATCATCTTCAAAAAGTTGTGGAAAGTGAGGTAGCAAGGGAACAAAATTATGGATTTAACACGACGAATAAATGCTGCTGTGACATATTGCGATCCTATATTTACGATAATATTCTTACTACTGTAGCAGCTTTATAAATGTGAGTAGAGCAAAACTACTCTTGCAATTGCTCATTTTTTCTTTCTACCATTTAATTGAATAAAGAATTACTTTTGATGCTGAAATTATGAATAAATCATTTAAAATGGAATTATGAAATGAAGTAATTATAATTAATTATCGATAAGGAATTGATAGGGAAACCAAACGAAAAGAATCACTTTAAATATTAACACAAACGCAATATGCCCTACAACGTTAGAATGTATAGTTTGTCAGACAGGAGAATTATTGTTTGATTACCAGATGGTTAAGTAGATCATTAGCAAAGGGCTGAATTCCGTAGACCAATTCGTAGAATTCGCCGAATAGTTAGTAAAACCATGTTGTCAGCTCCATTAACGTGCCTAGACTGGAGAATCTCGCGGAAATCAGGGTGAAAATTAAGAGACCTTGAACCGTGTAGAAATTATGTTACAAAGGAAATGCTTCATCTCTACTCATTTCGTTATAGGCACAAAGGGAATATGATTGTCAAATGTCTAAAAGGTGGTCCTTTTATACTGGCCTTGAAATTACACACTTTTTCCACATCTCAAGAAACAACTAAATAACGGCACCACTTTGAAAACTGAAAACATATTGAAAAATTCAAATCAATAATAACGAATATTTAGGAAATAGCTTACCTACAAAAAAGTTAGCTGGAATAAATTGTGTTTTAAAGAAATATAAATTGTGTGTACAGTAAGTTTTTGTCTAGGTACCTTTTGTGCTTTACACTTTCCATATGAAGATTACAAAAGCCATTTCTAGGAAGTTCAAGATGAAAATACATGTGCCAGGTAAATATCTTAAACTTAGGGTATTTTAATCAAAATTATTGGAGCCTTTTTGAGAAAATGAAGAATGACGAACCATTTTCTATGCAAAGGGATAAAGGATGTGTTACATTCACATAACTCTCTCCACCTACGTTCGTTTATGCATTTAAATTTCTACAAACAATTCTTACGAAAGTTTATATTTCTTGTGTTCAGGGACTAAATAAAGTGCCAACCAGCGCCCGGCGTACATTCTGCGTGATCTAAGTTGAGCCGAGTGTAGTTGAGAGTGGATAGTTTCTCAGTATAGTTCAGTTCAGTGTAGTGGTCAGCACCGAGTCCGGTTCACTTGTGATTCTATTGACATTAGCCTTGCAAAAATATTTACAATTATACATTTTGTTAAAGGTACAAGGGAGATTTGAGAAAGTCGAATCGATAGTCATGTTTCAAAGCCGAGTCGCTATATATGTATATTTGATGCATATCACTGTTAATGATAAAATAGAAATAATTTTTAATTAAGATGATGTTTTGGTCAATATAAAAGCTGCTATGGTCCAGAAACTCCAAGCCCTTTTCACGACAACCCCATGAGCAACTGAATAAGAACAGTACTTAAATATTTAAATTTATTTTAAACCAATAACAACAGAATTCTTGGAAATGGCTAATGTAACAAAAATTTACTCGAAATAAATTGTGTGTGCGTGTTTTTTTTTTTTTTGAGATCTATAGGTATTTTTTGTGCCGCTCGATATTTTTAAAGCAAGTTAGATATGTTCTAAAGTATAGTAATTTTTTTTACTATCTCTTAGCTTTACCAGTTATAAAAATTATACATAGTTCTTTTGAAGAGGCCTTCGACATCAATACACAGAACATTTTGATATACATTTTATTTATGAATTATATGTCTTAAACATGTGGCATTTTAATCAAAATCTTTAGAGCCATTTTGAGAAAATAAATTCGACACCTTTTCTATGTACCTAAAGGGTAGTTTTGGGCAGGGTTTTTTTTTTTAAGATCTTGGAGCCGGTTTTTGGAAGGTACTGAACTTAAATGCCAAGTTTGATATTTATCGGACTTTTCCTTTTAGAGTTATATTGTTGACAGTTACAGACATGCTTTTTGGGATTCAGGGGTCGCAAAACATGTATTTCTGGTTAAATATTTATATAAAGTTTGAAACTATTTAAGTTAGTGGTGTAATAATTTGATGATAAGGTGATTCTTATATTTCTAAGGCAGAATCTCAATTCCTTACCTTTTTGCTGCCTGTTGTTCCCAGTTCTAACTCGGTCAATAATTCTATGGAGATTTTTGTCTGCAGGCGTTGGCGACGGAATAGCTATTATTATCTTATATACGACGACAGGACTTAATCCTTGTATACCATTGACCTTTTATTTTTTTATTCAGATGTAGGTATGCTAATTTATAGCGCCCTTGAAATACAAATGCACTCAGTATATTACAATTACTTTTCTCTTCTAGATTTCAGATACATTGCATTCCTTTCTCCTTTTACGAAGTGTTGCTATTTATTTCACCAAAATATAGGACGATCAGTTTTCAAAGCCTCTATATTTCACCTTATCTATATTTGTGAAGGGAACAGGAATAAATTCATAGGTTTTTGGTGCAAAAAAGCTATTTGTGTGGATTTATGTGACACACAATGTTAATGCTTTTATTTTACTTTTGGTATCAGCTATACAAGGAATTCAGCTTCTGAGGCACTCCTCATATATTCTAATAAAGAACAAGGTGTAATCAACATACAGAACCAGCTGTCTGAACACATGATAACTTAAAAACATTGGCACAAAAGATGCCAATAATACTTGCTTTACAAAGTGCAAATTACGGCCAAAGATCGTACTGTAATAACACGAAACATATGGTCTTCTAGAATTGACTGATTGTATTTCCTAAATCGTACAGTTCGACACTGATGTCTGTTGTCCACTAAGAGATCGCTTTAGTAGAACATTTTCTTGCCCAGCTGTTGAAGAAGCGCGTCAGGATGTAAGATAATTCCCTTAAATAGAGAAAAATATCTCATCACACTTCCTCAGTAAAATTTGTTTCTAAGTTGACATTAAAAGTGGATAATTTTTGTAATGAAACTAGAAGATATATACAATTATTTCTCAATCAGGCAATTCTAAATCTAACCAGCAAATCACATGCAAATTCGTTGAATTGGAAATACGAGAGTTGTAAAGATGTCGTAACAAAGATTGAGTTCAAAATTTAATTTATATCTTCAAAATGTAATATCCCAACATTACTTTATCGTAGCACAGTGTGCCCTCCGTAGCTCGTGTCTATCGTTGAGCGCAGCGATGGAGCTGGGCCTTTCAGGAGCTATCGGAAGAGGATAACCTTCATAGGCTATTCTGCACCTGCAAATTTCTGATATTAAGGAAGTTTTCAGCTGTCTGCCTCTGTGTGTGTGTGTGTGTGTGTGTGTGTGTGTGTGTGTGTGTGTGTGTGTGTGTGTGTGTGTGTGTGTGTGTGTGTGTGTGTGTGTGTGTGTGTGTGTGTGTGTGTGTGAGAGAGAGAGAGCGTCATGTTTGGACTTTGAACTTTGTTTCTCCTGCAGGCTACACACGGAATACGTGAAAGAAATGTTTTCCTACTTTTTGGTTAAGTGCAGAAAGATCTAACAAATGGCAAATGGAGAGTCATTAGAACTAAACTAAGTTTGAAATTGTCTGTCATATTCATTGCAATAAATCTTGTGGCTATGAACAGTTCATTTGCTGCAACCTCCGAGCCGGAGCGCTCCATAGTTGCTGCCAACAAAGACACCTAGCTGACGAAAACCAACATTTTTACATATTTGAGAAGTGATATTACATCACTGGCATTTATTTAGGAATATACCTACATCACTCTCGGGCAGGCGTATAAACTTATCTACCGATTATAACTGTTTCCAAACCTCGTAATTAAATGAGGAATTTTCAGTTGTTTCAGTTAGTGACATTACCTATCTTTGGCCGAGGATCTAGAATGTAGTCTTTATTTAAAACAGGTACATGGAATGAAGAGTCATGTTGCACTCGATCAGTCGAACGAGTACACTCGGATGTAGTCGACTCTCATGGAACTATCTTCCAAGCTCCACGTCGGTAGCCACCAGTGTCGATGTTCCCAGAAATCTCTCATAGGGTGTGGAGAGCTCCAGTTCCAAGGGCGAGGATGCGGTGAATTACGCCATCCGTCGGGAAAGAATGTTCCACCCACCGCCACGTTCATGATGATGAAGAACTGCAACACCAAAGGCTAAACTCAATCACAGGGGAGAGGCCTCACATGGTTTGCATAATTCAGCAGAAGGTTGCCTGTTTCGTGACTGAGGATTCACTGTATACCTCCCTTCTTAGCAGTTTCTTCAGAAATACGAGTGCTACCTTCTGTAGGCTCTGACGAGAAAACTTCTTAAGGGGCGTTCTGTTCTCTGGAGGGGAAATGGAAGGCATGGCCTCGAGGCAAGATGGACATGAAAACTAACTATAATCTGAGCGAAACAAATGATCATCAATTTGTTTCTGATTATCACAGAAATATGATTTTTTTGTTAGTGTATGTAGATACTTTCTACTTTAATATATTACAAAATATATTTCATGCATTCAATAATTTTCTCTTAAATATTTTCTATATTTGCCATTACTTTAAAAATATTTACTTTCACTAATTCACATAGGTGCATTTTACTGGTTAAATAGGTAACTGGCGATGGCGAAATTTCAACCACTTATTGTGCATAGAGTTGCACAACACCTTGAAACACCTCCATTTTTTTGTGGGAATTCAGCTTGAATTACATTTTTCTTCTAAATGTTTTCTATTTTTAAGCTAAAAATCATGTGAAAACTTTAATTTACATAATTTCATAAAAAATATTGCATGGTTATAATTAACACGTATCTGTAAAGATATCCTGAAAATTTCAAAGCTCTAGCTCTGTTAGTTTTTTTAACAAGTGCACCAATGGAGAGGAGAGAAAATTTTAAGTTAGGAAAGCAAAAACATGCTCATGCTCTAACCTTAAATTTTCACCCTTAGCATTTTCCTGAGGCTTTAACTTTTATCATCCTGAGCTTCTCTGCCCCCCCCCTCTCTCTCTCTCTCTCTCTCTCTCTCTCTCTCTCTCTCTCTCTGCCTCTTATTTCCCCCTTTCTGCATTCCTGCCTTTTTGGTGAAGTTCTCAAAAGATCTATCAGCTTTCGCGACATGCTCGACTCCATGTTGCGGAGACCTTTCTTCATATTTTTCCCAGGATCAACGTCCAAAGATTTCAATACAGTGTTTTGTTTTAGCAGCCATAATTGAAACATATGGCTGAGTCCAATAACCTATTTTAATTGTTTTTGCACCAATAAACACTGTCTTTGGTACCCTATGCCATACACAGCTATTAAGCGATTCGTTTTGGTTTTGTGTTTTTCTATGAAGGCATATTTTTAAAAGACTGTCATCAGTAAGCTTCCTGTAAATAATTGTATTACTTCCATTACTGCAGGTGGTAAAGAGTGTTTATGCATATATCCTGTGCGAATTTCAATTGCCTACACCTACACCTACACCATTATGTCAACCTTTTTGAACACAAACCATGGTTAGGATTGTTATTACTAGAACACTTATGGAAAAAGGTGGCAGATTGAGCGCGGAAGGACTTGAATCACGAGCTCTCCTGCACATAATATATCAAATTGTTCAAGAAACTATGCTCTTTATTTTGAACCAAAGAATAAACGGCCTTTTCTGACCTTCATGACGTCCTTCTTGCCTTAAAAACATAAGCTCTTGTACTAGCAATGCTGGGTTCGCGCAACCTTACGGTAGACACAAAATTTAATGGCACCTGATAGCTGACCACTTCATGACGATATTATTTTTTTTCCTTGTTTGTGCAAATAAATTTTGTGGGCACAAATTATATCACCGGCTTTGCAGCGTGTTTCACAGTGTGTTTAAACATATACATCACCGCAAGGCGTGGCAAGCCTCTGATTGGATAGTGTGCTGACTAGCTGTTCCGTCACCCACCATTAAATTTTGTGTCTGCTGTAGTATCCCAGCCAGCTCGTTAGGTCCCTGAGGGGCTGCTTGATTGAAAAGTAGCGGCCCTGGTTACGTAGACCTCATAACCGACCGGGAGGGATCGGGGTGCTGACCTGGTACCCAACTCATGGCGCCTGTGTTGGGCAGAGGTGGGGGACGCAGCGGCTGGACGGTAGACCTTTGCCCAGAAAGGGCTGTTGCGCCTTGGGTTATTATTACAGTGTCACAGCACAGTGCATAAGAGCATCTGTTGATAGATTGAAACTTTATCCGTAATCTTTCTCAGAAAACTCTGCAGTTGGTGTCAAATACATTCTTTACAGCCACATCCTCACACAATAGTTTTACTTTACACTATAACGGGTAAAAAGAAAGACGAAAGATAAAGCGCCACCTAATGAAATGTTGATTTACTTATTTCAGAAATAACGATACATGATTGAATTTATTTACCCTTTGTAAACGACACCGATTAAAATACCCTGATAATGAAATCACTGCCTGTCGATTATAAGGCAAGACTTGCTCAAGTGCTTTTGAAATGTAAGTTAAACCTGTTGGCAGTTACCTAACGAACATGTTCAAGTTTTTTTGTTAGTATTATTTTTATTGCGTATAAGGAAACTTAAACCACAGTACCTACTGCATCATAGATATAGATTTACTGTCTTTCAAACGTCATCACTTAAACATTAATTATATTATTATTATTATTATTATTATTATTATTATTATTATTATTATTATTATTATTATTATTATTATTATTATTATTATTATTATTATTATTATTATTATTATTATTATTATTATTATTATTATTATTATTATTATTATTATTATTATTATTATTAAATTCCAAATGAATGTGGGAAGTTTCCACAATATTTTACTAATAACACAAGTAATTTTCCCGCTTTTGTGGAACTAGAAATCCTTCACAGAGAACAAGAGATTTGGTTACAAATTAATATTCGTCGCTCTGTCCTTCAACTGTAGAAACGAAGCAAGGAAGAAAGTTTAAAAGGAAAGCTGTTGACCCTGACAAGTATTATTTTAGCAGCAGTGACACCCATATGTTATACAAGCTAAGATGATGTCGATATAGATAACGGAATCTACTGTCTGCCACAGCTGAGATCACTGTACTGAAATACCGAACCAGTGAACCATTCATTGTTATAACGTATGAGTTCAGTTTATACTTGTAGAATAACGCCATTACGTATTAATTATTTTCCAGCCTTAATTATTATCTAAGGACTTCTAAAGAAGGCGTGTCCAATAGCTGCTAGTGAAAATGAACTTTTTCTTCAATCAAGCATAGAAACAGAAATTATAATGTCAATATATGTATATTTGATAATAGAAAGAAACAAAAGGAGATTCTAGTCAATAGTTAAGGGAAAGACGTAATAAAGCTGAATAGATTAAAGTCTCAAGAATGGAAGTCTAGGCAGATTTAAATGAGTGATAAGGTTACAATTGTTGTTTGTACTCAGCCTTAGTGATTCAGCGGGCTGATTCCTATCTTACCATGACGTGCTCTAAAGTTAGCCAATGGAAATCGCTTCCTTCGTGTTGCTCGCGCAAAAACAAATGCAACGCAAGACACTCGTCTTGAATCGAGTCGAGATAACGCACGTGCAACTTGGGAGTTGTACGTAAGCTAGTACGTATACATAATTCGGCGGTTGCTAAAGGGTGACATAGTTAAAATGTTATAACGTTGTAGTTGAAGTTACAAAGTTACATTCTATTTAAATATCGTCGGCAGTTCTCTACAAATCTGGAAATTTACAAATAAAGTGATATGTTGGTTGATTCTTCGTTTGGTTCCATTCCTACCATAACTCACGCATACCCTGTAGATTAGGACCTCTTGCTAGAGCTAGTCCGGACACCAAACACGAGATCTTATAGGTCTTAAAGGCGACGTCTTCGACGGAGAGGAGCGTTTGCGTCAGCATCTAAGTTTTGAAATTTTGTGTTTCTTTTGTATGTTCGTTGTGATCTTTCGTGGCGTAATGCTTTAGTATGTGTATGGTAAGATGCTTCTTGATTTTATCTTTATTCCTAAGGTAGGATCTCAATTTTTGCCTTTTTGCTGCGTGCTGTTCCCAGTTCTAACTCAGTTGATATTTGCCTGAAAATTCTTGTCTGCAGGTGTTGGAAACGGAAAAGCTACTATTACCTTATACACAATGACAAGATTTAATCCTTGTATACTATTTACATTTTTATGTTCTTTATTCAGATTTATAATGGTTTGTGACGTCCTTTAATTACAGATGCATTGGGTGAATTACAATTTACTTTTCTCATGTAGATTTGGGATACATTACATTTTTTGCATTTTTTCGAAGCGTTTTTTTTTTCGAAACATAAGACAATCGTCTTCCTAAAGCCCCTATATTTTACACTTTCTTAGGAGGGCTTACAGAAAAAAACTGCCTTAGCTTTGTAAGTCTCTGACGTATTTGAAGAAACATTTTCGCTTTCAGTGTAAAAGAAATTGATTTAATGTTTCAAACAGTCCCTATTCATATGTTGTTTGAATATATGAATAAAGATAGAATTTGCTTGCATTTTAATCTAAATACTATTAGTGCCTAATGTTTCTGGAAATACTTGTGCCTGTATCTCCCGCCATTTACTTTATTTGCCAGGTACATAATGATTACTAATGCTTATGCAAGCAGTCACTTTAAACCTCAAAGTTACGCGTCTGTAGTTTGCTCGATAACTATGATTGTATCACAAAAAAGTGGGAATCTATCAAAGGGAGTCCGTCATGAGTATTAACTGAAAATACTTGGGGAAAAATGAACAATTGGCGGTATACAGTGACTTCAGATTCATTCAGCTCAGCTACGTTGCCTAAGGTAACAAGAGCTTTGAAGATTCAGATTTACAGTCTAAACTCCTGATGTACCGATAACTTCCCTGCTTGAACTCTCCAGGAGGATGTCTATTTTACTTAAGCTGACGACGGGTTCATGAGCGCCATCAGCAGAGAGGCCTTGTAACTACAATGAAGACAGCAAATCTGTTCTCCAAAGTACCTGTTTGCTTAGGCAACACAATTGTAGACAAGTTGCATTAGGCGTAGAATACATTTTTTGCTCCATTTATTGTAGACTAGTTGCCGCCCTTTCCGACACACAGTATAGTTATTCTGCTATTACTGAATCATGCAAGAAGCGAAATTCTGTTGTGTCAAAGTACGGGACTAGCTTAGTGTTCAATAAAAAGGAAAAGGGTCGCATGGGATTAATTCCTAAAAGAAGAAAACAGGCCAACCAGCACACTCTCCAGAGGTGATAAGGAAGGCCAAGACCTCATCTTTGACAGTAATCCATCCACGCTAAGGACTATTACAAACAAATTGGGAATATCCCTTAAAACTGCTAATACCATTATTAACAAAGATTTAAATATGGAGAAATGTCACAAAAGCCGAGTTCATAAGCTGTTGCAACGTCATACCTCAGAACGTCGCACCAACAGCAGGAAGCTCTATAAGAAGCACCTGGAAGATGTGGCATATGTGTATCTTAGTGACTACAACAAATCCCGTGCAGTTTACTACCGATCAAGAGGTTCAAAGATGATATGCAAAATAGAGAGAAAGTTTCTCAAAGGGATTTAGTCATCCTGATTGCTGCTACAATGGCAAACTAATAATTTGTAGAGTTGCTGATAATTCCAAGTATTATCAGGATGAAGTTCTCGCCCCAATTTACCACACTGAAATCCTGGCTTTCTATGGGAGAGACCAAGACAAAGTCTGGGTGAACCAAGATAAGGCCTCCAGTCACATTTCTGTTTCGACTCTCGCATTCTTGCAAAGAATGGAACAGGAAACTGGAATACAATCTATTCCATCCCAGTGAAATCTCTTGATGCATCTCCTATGGATTTTTGTGCTTTTGGACTCTTCAAAATGACACTGGGAACTAGGCGCTCTCGAACAAGTGATGGCATGTGGAAAGCCTGTAAACAGGAACGGGAATTTCTGGACATGACTGCACTATGCAACAGAGCCTCTCCCAGTGGAAACTGAGTGCAGAGCTATTGTTCAGATGAACGGACGACAAATAGAACATGATCGGTGATGGAGACATGGCCTTTTCGTACGGTAGGAACAAAGTCAAACTTGGTATCAGAGATAGGAAACAACGCTCCGTACTTACTCCCAAGAAGCGTGTGGGCTTATTAATTTGATCATATTTCGCCGCTACTTCAAGGATGTGGCAAATACAGACAGCAACGCCTGCAAAGCAAGGCCCTAGCTTTTCGGATCTGTTTAATATTTTGTGGATATTGTTTTCGGTTTGTCAGCTAGTCATTGAGCATGGGAGTATTTTATTGTTTTTGCTTTCGTAACACCGACAAGGAGAAGGTGCCTTCTACTTACATAAAAAGAGTGTGCATTTATTTCCTTAAATAAACTTCACTTACTAAAAATTAATCCTTTTCTTTGATAATGATTCTTTCATTCCAAACTTGGCATTTCAGTTCAGCATTTTCCAAGAGTGAACACGGACATTTGTATGGACACATACACACACGGACCTTTTTCAAAAGATGAATTGTATTTAGCCGACGTCAAAACATGTCATCAGTGAAATCTCGGTATCGAGTTTTTGGGTGAAATGCAATACCTTCTCTGTCTGCTATGTACGTGATAGAGAAAGTAATAATGAAACAAAAGTCTTATGTTATATTGCTTCTCGTGCGAGCATAGCAAATATATAATTGAATGCAGAATGAACATATAGGAATAGGAGAGATAGGGAGGGTGTTCAGCACTGAAGTTGTGCTTATTGTACCTATACCCCCAGGAGGGCTCCCAGAAGGAAGGATGAGGTGAGAGAAGGCACCGGGTGGCCAGGAGCTGATTAGCGGCACATTCATTCCCGAAAGTTTACCAAGCTTGACGACTCCTCGAGGTCTGCCGTGTCCACCCAGGAGGAGCTCTGCGGGGTAAACCACGCTCTCATCTCATTCCTTCCTCTCAGGGGTCTGCCGTATACCTCGTAATTGCTGTGAGTACGCACAGTATGAAATACTCTCCGCTTGTAGTAGAGTCTACATGAGTACAACATATCACATTTTTACTTTCTCTACTACGTATAGTAAGTAGAGGAAGTATTGTATTCCACTCAAAAAATTCGATGTGGAGATTTCACTAGAAGTATAAGCTTTGAGGTCCCCTAAATACAAAAAAGTATTTTTAGAAAAAGGTGCGCGCGTGCGTGCGTTTGTGTGTGTGTGTGAGAGAGAGAGAGAGAGGGAGGGAGAGAGAGAGAGGGAGGGAGAGAGAGAGTGTCTGTAATCACTCTGTGTGCAGCATAACTCAAACGAAAAGTCGGTTAAAAACCAAAGTTGGTATTTAAGTTTAATGTCTATCAGGGATACGACACGAAGATTTTGAAGAACATTCCTCCACCCCAAACTACCGCTTACATGGAAAATTTTTCGAAAATATAGATTTTCTTGAAAATGGCTCTAACAATTTTGATTAGATACCACGTTGAGATATTTTTATGCCAAATGAAATTCATATCTTGAATTTTCTGGCTATAGCTCATGAAGGCCTATTTACTCTGGTTCGCTTTTGCATAACTGGCAATCCGTAAGATATAGACCAAATCTTACTGTACAAAAATGTAGATCTTGCTAAAACACACGATTTATGACCAACCGTGCAAAGAGAACGGAATTTGAGAGCATTAGAAGATTTGACTGTCTCTCAAAGCCTACTGTATTCCCATAATCCTCTTGCATCTACAAGGAAATAAGATAATTTCTGCAAATGTTTATCTCAACTAACACGAAGAACATATAGCGATAACAGTTTGTAAGAATAGTTAGCACAAGAGTAGAGAAAGTCATGTGAGTGCAACACATCAGATGTTTTAAATTGCACCTCACAATACTGAAGGTATCTGTTGATATAATACTACCTGCAAATGCAGATCCAGGACACATCATATGTTGTAGATGTTTCGTGAAGAACTCAACTGTCGCAAAATGTAAGACTGACTTAGAAGAACAGAATGATGACGATAACGGTTAATGAGCCGAATGGTTAACTAGTGACGGATAATCCAAGCTGTGCTGTATAATAATAATGTACGAATCATGCACAAAGCACTAACAACATTAATAAAATTAAAAGGAAGAAACAATATCAAACAACAAAAGGCATTTTCATGCACCTGTTTTATTATTGTCTGCAATGATAACAGTGTTATTACGCAAACTATTACAAACTTAAAGCGGTGTAATTCTTTTCGTGGCAGCCATTTTGCGTAATTACAATGTTTTAGTTACACCTCTGGTTTCGTAGAAAGCAGGCGAATTACTTAGGGATTCCCCACGTGATGATCCGGCAAGATCCGAGAGAAAGGTATACCAGTGACCTTCACCTTGTACCTTTCACCCTCGACGGTCATACGTTGGCTAATTGATTTATGCATGGTATGTTAGCAACTAATGAAGTTTGCATTCCGCGCCATATGTTTGCCTATCAGCTGATAATCTCTAACCCTTTGTAGCTTGCCGCCGTTCGCTTCGTAAGGCAGTTGGATCATCGTTATGTCACTTTTACTCATATTCCTAGAAACAGTGAACTACACGTAAAGTATTCTACAAGTCTGGCATCATAATGCAATTTCAACTTTGTGAACTAATGCCAGTGCTGTATTATAAAATCTATTGCGTTAGGTACTTCATATGAATTTCTCCACCCACGTCGTTTATTACTTTCTCTACTACGTATAGTAGAAGTATTGTATTCCAATCAAAAAGTCGATATCCAGATTTCACCGTAAATATATGTTTTGAGGCCCCCTGAATCCAAAAAAAAAAAAAAAAAAAAAGCATTTTTAGAAAAAGGTCCGCAAGCGCGCGTGTGTGTCTGTCTGACGTCTGTGGACAGCATAACTCAAATACGAAAACTCGGTTAAAAACCAAAGTTGGTATTTAAGTTTAATGTCTTTCAAGGACGCGACACGAAGATTTTGAAGAAAATTCCTTCATCCCAAACTGCGCTTTACATGGAAAATTTTTCGAAAATGTTTATTTTATTGAAAATGGCTCTAACGATTTTGATTAAAATGCCATATGTTTGAGATATTTTTATGACAAATGAAATGTATAGCCCATGTAATCCTATTTATTCTGGATGACTTTCACATAAAGCATAAGAGATAGATCACATCTTATGTACAAAACATATAGAACTTGCTAAAACATACAATTTATGTCTGAATACATTTTTTGTAGAGTGAACCATTTCGCAGATATTCCTTGTTATTTGTGTGCGTTTTGGGGAACTTGCACTTCTGTCAAATGGAACATCGTTATTCATTTTTTATATATTAACTGTGCAAAGAGAACGGAATTTGAAAGCTTTAAAAAACTTGACTCGCTCAAAGCTTACTGTATTCCCATATTGTCCTTGTAACTAGAAGAAGATAAACAATAAGATAATTTGTGCAAATGTTTATCTCAACTAACACGAAGAAGTTATAGGAATAAGAGTTTGTAAGAATGGTTAGTACAAGAGTAGAGAAAGTTATATCAGATTTTTTATAAAGAGTTAAAGCTCCAAGTGGGCTACAGGAACCTGAATCGATAGCCAGAGGTTTAAAATTTAGTCGCAGAATTATCTTTCCGTGATATTGCGAAAAACAATTGAATAGCAACAGAGCTTTAAAGAATGAAGTTCTGAAAAATTCAAACCAACAGTAAGAAATATCTCGGTTGTCAGATATAAACTGTGCATTTTGAAGAGAGACACATTTTGGTATATTACTTTTTTTCTCTCTCTTGTCTTTTAGCATTTATACATAAGTATATAAAACTATTTCCAAATAAAAAAGACTTCGTAGGTTATTTCCAGAAAACTGAAGATAAACATTTGATTTGTTATGTAACCATCTTGAACATTTTAATCAAAATAGCTAGCAATTTTTCAGAAGGATTAAATTTCAAAAAATTTCTTGTGGAATGGATACTTTAGAGTGGGGGATTTTCTTAATACTTATCCGACATTTCCTTTGCAATTTATGCCTGTTTACACTTACACACATACACATGAACACGCAGACCATTTTCTAAAAACTGTTTAAGTTCACGGGTCTTCAAAGCATGTGAAATCTCGACATCGACTTTTTGGATGAGTACAATATTTCCTCTACATACTTAAAAAAAAAAAATAAATAAATAAATAAATAAATAAAAAAAATCGCATACTCCTCTATCTACTGCCTGTGAATCGAGATTTGCAGAAATTATCTTAAAGCTAACTTTC
This sequence comes from Tenodera sinensis, assembly GCA_030765045.1. Classification (NCBI taxonomy): domain Eukaryota; kingdom Metazoa; phylum Arthropoda; class Insecta; order Mantodea; family Mantidae; genus Tenodera; species Tenodera sinensis. The sequence goes on along the minus strand of CM060968.1, from coordinate 94,443,359 downwards.
TTGTAGGTGCAAGAGTAATAGCATTTAAAGCTAATGGTCGTTATGCGATAGCTTTGAAATTCTTGCTTGGTCAGAAAAGTGTTAAGTACTTGAAAATTAAGAAGTTTCTCGGATTGGTTCACTATACAAAAAATGTATTTGGCATACATTGTGTGGTTTAAAGAGATCTACATATTTTGTGCAGTAAGACTTTGTCTACCTCTTACGGTTTAGCAGCTATGCAAAAGTCGTCCGGAGTGAAGCGAACTTCGGGGGCTATTCCCAGAAAATTCAAGATACACATTTCATCTTCATAAAAATATCTTAAACATGCAGTATTTTAATCAAAATCATAAGAGCCATCTATGTGTGAATCAAGATTTTCAAAAAACATTCCACGTAAAGAACAATCTGTGGTAGGGGGATTTTCCTACAAATCTTCGGTCACATTCTTGGAAGATCCTGAAGACTGTCTTTTATGGTCTGGCAGTTAGTGCATTATCCTTAAAATCCTTAAAATTCAGGTCCCGTGTTAGATTCCCGGATAGAGGGTGGGAATTCTTCTTTAGCCAGGTTTATTCTCCAACCTCCCTAGAGCCCGGACGTATGAATGGGAGTGTGGATGTGTATGTGTGTGAATTTAATCTAATAAACCAAAGTTTTACTAGCTCAAAGATTAACACGATTGTAAGCGAGTGAACATAACTGCTGTTGAGGAATTGTTCCAAATGAGAGAGCGAAGGCTTTCACGGCCGGAGTCAGTATAACTAGGAGTTATTTCCGGGCTGTTATGCCGTGGTCTGCTGGAGTTGAAGAACCCAGACGTTTCGTCCACATCTGCGGCGGACATCTTCAGTGGCGCGGTCGTAATCTCCTCGGAGAAGTTAGCGTAGCGTCTGAGGTGTGGACTGTCAGAGCTGCGGTATTTATCCTTCTAGTGGCCTCCGCTGATTGGCTCGGGCGGCGCACGGCCGGTGGGAGGGGGCGGGCTTCGCTCAAGGTGTTGCCTCCTGATTGGATCACTTCAGTCCTATCGTCAAACCCAGTGAAGTCCAGGGCGTACTCCAACGTCTCGACCGCAAAAAGGCCGCGGGGCCTGACGGGATAACACCTGTCATGCTCCGCCACCTTCCCTTCAAGGCCGTGCTCTACCTGACTAAGGTCTTCAATATGTGCCTCGCCCTCAGCCACTTCCCACGTGAGTGGAGAGAGGCCCGGGTGATTTGCATATTGAAGCCAGGGAAAGACCCGGTCCATCCCGCCAACTACCGATCCATTAGCCTCCTACCCGTACTCTCGAAGGTATTCGAGAGACTAATACTAGCCCGCTTGTCCCCTATCTTAGGGGACATTCAAGCCATCCCACCCCATCAGTTTGGGTTCCGGCCTGGCCACTCAACGCCCCAGCAGCTGCTGCGGGTGGTGGAGGCTGCCGCCCTGGAATACCAGGACAAGGCCTATACCGCCGCGGTATCTCTGGACGTTGAGAAGGCTTTCTCTACGACCTGGCATGCCGGTCTCCTACGAAAGCTCATCCAACTGGAGCTACCCACACGCCTTATACATCTATTACATTCCTACCTTAGACACAGATCCTTTGTGGTCTCAGTGGCGGGGAATAAATCCACACGCAGGCCAATCCGAGGCGGAGTCCCCGAAGGTTCTGTTTTATCACCCACGCTCTTCAGCGTCTACATGGCCGACCTACCTACAGAGCCGAACGTCAATATAGCTCAATATGCTGACGACGTGTTGCTCTACACAACAAACAAACATCCTAACAGAACCTTCCTCCCAATACAGCGACACCTCCGCCTCATCCAAGAATGGTGCAGGCGTTGGCGATTGTCCATTAATCCGGAGAAAAGCCGCGCCATACTTTTTACTAAGCGCCGATTCCCCGCCAATCTCCCCACATTCACCTATCTGCGAAGAAGGATTGAATGGGTAAACTCTATCTCCTACCTGGGAGTGAAGCTCGATAAGGGCCTTACTTTTCGGGAACACATCAACGACTTGTCGGCGCGGGCCGGTGGGGCAACTGCCTCTCTGTACCCCATGCTGCGGTCGGGGATGCCAGTTCCCCTAAAGCTACGCCTTTTTCGGGCACTCATAATCCCACTCCTCCTATACGCCTGCGAAATCTGGGGCATGGCCGCAGATTCCCATCTCCTGCGTCTGCAGCGTATACAGAATAGAGGACTTCGGATAATCTATTCTGTATGCCGCGGATTCCCTTCGAGACTACTCCACGAAGCCTCGTCTCTTCCGTATGTGGAGGACGAAATTAGGCGCCGGGCAACAAAATTCTACGACCAAATTCCTCAACATAGGAGTGCCCTGATTAGGTCTCTTGGGGACTACAACCCCACTGAACGCACGCGTGTGGGACACCGGGTTCCCCGCATGGCTTGCGGGCATCCCCGGTAACGAAGGAGACATCCCTTCAACAGCGAAAGCTGAATACATCACAGTCCTCCAAGACAAGCTTGGATTCTAAATTCAAAATTAAATAAACCTCCATATTTGGACCTTTACACCAGCAGTGCCCAACGGAAGTTGCACACTGATTAAGCAGCCGCTGAGGAGCAAAATCTTGCTGCCTCCTTAAACCTACTACCTCAAACTTCACCCGCCACCCTGCAAAATCCTACATCCCGTCATAAAGTGGTTAAGCCCTAAAAGGGCAGGTACACGTATGACACACCTCGGGCTGATCTCAGCCTGCCAGATAGCGTCGTCGTCGTCGATCACTTCAGTTTCTGCTGTTTTATGTCGTTTCTTGCCTTCAATGACAGGATACCAGTTGCTGTTTAGTTTCAAAACTTCTTCTTTCTTGTTGAAATTGTTGGGATGTTTATATATTTCAATGGCTTCGCGCTGTAACCGGGCATGGTAGTGTGTTGTGGATGAAAGGATGTTTGTGTCCTGGAACTTAATTATGTGTTCTCCCTCCGCTTCAATGGCGTGTTGGGCAACTGCGGACTTATCTGTTTGGGCCAGGCGGCAGCTTCTTTTATGTTCGGTGAGTCTTGTGTTGATACTGCGTTGAGTAGTTCCGATGTAAACCGATCCGCAGGAACAGGGAATACGGTAAAACACCGGCTGATGACAAGGGGTCCCGGGGGTCTTTAGCAGAGCGTAATAGGCTGTTCAGTTGCCTGGTGGGCTTGAAGACAGTCTTGATACTGTGCCGTTGTAGTATGTGTTGAATACGGTCGGTGACATTCTGGAAATATGGCAGGAAAACTATACCGTTATGTTTGGGCTTGTTTGTTTTTTGTGAGGCAGGTTTCGGCTTGGCAGGGCGGCAGGCTCTTTTGACCTCTTGAATAGAATATCCATTAGAAAGTAAGGCTTTCTCAAGGTGACAGAGTTCTTGTTGTAATAAGTGTGGCTCGCATATGCGAGAAGCACGGTTTACGAGTGTCTTAATCATGCCTCGTTTTTGTCTGGGATGATGATTTGAGGCTTTATTTAAATAGCGGTCCGTATGAGTGGGCTTACGGTAGACAGTATGCCCAAGTCTGCCGTCTGCTTTCCTGCTGACTAAGACGTCCAGAAAAGGTAGCTGTCCATGGAGGAAGAAAAAGACGGACAGCTACCTTTTCTGGACGTCTTAGTCAGCAGGAAAACAGACGGCAGACTTGGGCATACTGTCTACCGTAAGCCCACTCATACGGACCGCTATTTAAATAAAGCCTCAAATCATCATCCCAGACAAAAACGAGGCATGATTAAGACACTCGTAAACCGTGCTTCTCGCATATGCGAGCCACACTTATTACAACAAGAACTCTGTCACCTTGAGAAAGCCTTACTTTCTAATGGATATTCTATTCAAGAGGTCAAAAGAGCCTGCCGCCCTGCCAAGCCGAAACCTGCCTCACAAAAAACAAACAAGCCCAAACATAACGGTATAGTTTTCCTGCCATATTTCCAGAATGTCACCGACCGTATTCAACACATACTACAACGGCACAGTATCAAGACTGTCTTCAAGCCCACCAGGCAACTGAACAGCCTATTACGCTCTGCTAAAGACCCCCGGGACCCCTTGTCATCAGCCGGTGTTTACCGTATTCCCTGTTCCTGCGGATCGGTTTACATCGGAACTACTCAACGCAGTATCAACACAAGACTCACCGAACATAAAAGAAGCTGCCGCCTGGCCCAAACAGATAAGTCCGCAGTTGCCCAACACGCCATTGAAGCGGAGGGAGAACACATAATTAAGTTCCAGGACACAAACATCCTTTCATCCACAACACACTACCATGCCCGGTTACAGCGCGAAGCCATTGAAATATATAAACATCCCAACAATTTCAACAAGAAAGAAGAAGTTTTGAAACTAAACAGCAACTGGTATCCTGTCATTGAAGGCAAGAAACGACATAAAACAGCAGAAACTGAAGTGATCCAATCAGGAGGCAACACCTTGAGCGAAGCCCGCCCCCTCCCACCGGCCGTGCGCCGCCCGAGCCAATCAGCGGAGGCCACTAGAAGGATAAATACCGCAGCTCTGACAGTCCACACCTCAGACGCTACGCTAACTTCTCCGAGGAGATTACGACCGCGCCACTGAAGATGTCCGCCGCAGATGTGGACGAAACGTCTGGGTTCTTCAACTCCAGCAGACCACGGCATAACAGCCCGGAAATAACTCCTAGTTATAATTGTTCCAAAGGTAAAAAGCCGCTGATATGACATTAGATTTTAAAGGCAACATATAAATGGAATATAAAAAAGAAAAAAAAAAGGTGCTAAACTTAAATATCAAGTTTGGTATTGAACCGAGCGCGCGCACACACACACACACACACACACACACACATACACACACAGAGGCCTTTGTCTAAAATGTTTTGTGTGTGTGTGTTTTTTTTTCTTTTTCTTTTTCTTTTTTTTTTTTTTTTTTTCTCCCTTTATTTGGTTCAAGCATGTATTTCCGATGAAATCTCGAAATCGAATGTTTGGATGTAATTCAATACTGCTTACCAGGGCCCAGATGTTTATGACCCAAAAATGTTTGACATATGCCAGCATTTATGACCAAAACAAAAAAAAAGTTAAAAAATATGATAATAAATATCACATTTTTTGGGGTTAATTTCGACAAAACTAAACTATCGATATCTACCATTGGTTTAAATTGAGGGATTGAGCGCAACAATGGCCCAACCCACAAAAATTCAGAAACTGAGTTATTAGCACAGACATGTTCCCCATATCAAAATCTAGGAGAGCAGTAGTGGCCTATACCACATTTCTACAACCACCGACAGATGGCATGAGAAGTGTTTTATTGCATGGAACTGAATCTGGCTTCCTGGATAGAAACAATGGCCCAATCTTCCTGCATGTATGTAACTATGTATCACAATGTCGGTGCTATATTGATTAAAATTTCCAAATATCATGACTCTTGCTTAGTTATTAAAGACAGTATAAAACGTTCAAATCACAGATATTTTTTACACTCCATTATCTCCATTATGTACATTTAGTGGTTGGGCCACTGTTGCGCTCAACGCCTCAATTAATGTAATGACTTCCCTTACACCCGGTATACACTATCTATGAAAGTCAGTAGAATGCCTCACGAAGCTGTGGGGGCGGTATACATGAAAGTGAGAATACAACATGCAGATTGTGTAGGTTCAGAGTACATTTCCTTGCATTTCGACTTTAATGGAGACACACATTAACATATGATACCCAACAAATTTTCCGTACTCCGTAAGTTGGGAGATTCCTCGCATAATGACGTCAGTTCCTGCAGTGCTTGTTAACGGTGGGGAATCAAGTACAAGGATAATTGGCGTCTCCACCGCCGGTCGGCCAGCCGCGTTGTCCACGACAGAGGTCAAGGCGAGGGACGCCCGGCCGGTCAGGTGAGGAAAGTGTGGCAAGCGTCCTTCATAGATATACGTACATGTAACTAGCCTCCCCTACTAACCTTCAAACCTATGTAGGCTTTGTTGATCAACACAGCGATCTGCATCACGTGGATCCGCAATAACAAATACCTATTCATATGAGTTAATATGCAATAATAACACAATAGCAAATGTGAACAATTGATTATATAATTACCTACATGCAGCTCGTGAGGAAAGTTCAGGTTTAAAAAGGCAATACTTTTACTTTGTCTACCATTTACCTTCAATAAGTAGAGAAATATTGCATTCCGTCCACAAATTTTATACCGAGATTTCACCGAAAATACATCCCCTTTCCTAAAAAAGTATTTTTAGAAAAATGTCCGCAAATGAGTGCAACTGAACTCAAAAACGAAAAGTAGGTTAAATCCAAACATGATCTTTAAGTTCATCGTATTCCAAAAATACAATACCAAGATCTTCAAAAAAAAAACCCTCCTCTCCTAAATTATCCTTTACACGGGAAAATATTCGTTATTTTTTATTTTCTCAAAAATATATCTGACCATCTCGATTAAAACACCATATGCTTTAAGAAATTTCGTAACAAATAAAATGCGTATCTCGTATTTTCTGTGAGTAGTTTGCGAATTCCTCTTCTTTCTGAATGAATTTTGCGTAATTGGTAAACCAGTAAGATATAGACAAAATCTTAGTATATAAAATGTAGATCACGTTAAAACACACAATTTATATCGCATATGTAGCTATTGTTTGTAATTCTAACCGTTTCCGCCATATTCTACGTCATTGGTTTGAATTTTCAAATACTTTCCTTTTTTTTTTTTTTTTTGTCATGTAAAGATTGAGTGAAACTCGGTGGGATGATATAAATATACCTTTAGGCGTGGAACAGACGCCTGAGAAAATCCACTACAATAGTCGAAATGGGACTGAAGCCTTTATAAGACTCACTTCTCTGTCAGTTTCTTCGTGGTGTAATGATTTGCGCATGCTCTTGCCACGGAGATTGCTTGACGGGATTATGTAGGTACCTTACTCTTGAATGATTTATGCGTGTGTGTAATCATCTTCAACTTAGCTGAAGCAACAATTATTAACAATTATCCTGCTTCAAATTTATTCCTTAGGATTGAGAGTTGTTCAAGCCTCCAGTTTCAAGACATGCGATGCCATGTTTTCATGTCTAATGGAAAGTTAAAGCTGCCATTAAAAGTTAATAAAACCTTGGAGATGTCATAGATTTATACAACATCCTATCACGACATAAAACCTCACACATATTTTAATGCAGGCTTGAAAACTGCAACGGCCATTACACAAATTATATTAGCATTTTTAAATGAAAACACAAACGAATATGATAAATAAATAACATTAGTAAATACTAAGAGAATACTCATGTCACTTGTTTGCAATAAATTAAAATGTAAGCTTTTTTTTACGAGAGGAAATGGGCTTTTTGGAATTGTTTCCTCATTTTTTATATATTTCAAAGGAAACAAAATTATTTTTTTGCAAAACGCTCCTGGTATGAACCTTTAGACAGAGTTCAGAAGAGTAGTGAGGTAGGTAAGGTACAAAAACATACAGTGTGTTTGAATATTGGTATAGATGTTTAAAGTCACATTTGTAACAATGTATTGGTGTTACAAAAGTGCGGCATCTAACAAAAATTCAAACAGTGTAAGTTGGATAAATACCAAAATTTCTTCATATTTTAGTCCAGTGTTTTCCAAGGATTCAATATGAAGATTTTCAAGGTATTAGCCATTGCCGAGGTATCTCTTAATACGGGTTAGCAATTTTATAATTTTTTAAAGGGCTGTTATTTGTTTCTCGCGAAGTCATCTAACAAGTGGCTTATTTAAACATCTGACTAGTCTGAAGAGAAAGCGTACAAATGCAACACTCAAGTAGTCGAAACCAGCTGTGTTTATTACAATATTCTGTCAGCCATATATCAACAATTACCACCATATCATTTCACTACTTACAGTATTTGTCCCTTATACCTCGTGTTTAATAAACTTTACGCTTTCCAGCACACCACCAACAGTGATATTCCTTCTTATAATGACGCGGTCCTCTCAACTCTATGCTGTTGTAGTCCACAAAAAGAAGTAACCGAAAGAGCACTACTATTATTTCCGACACAAGGGAGACCTCGGTTCGTTTCCCGCCGTCATGGCTACTCTGAACATTAGCCTTTTTCCTGATTTTCCCGGGTTGACAGGCGAATGCTATGGTGGTTCCCTTTCTTGCTGCCATCATTTCCTTTCATCTGTTTCACTGTTGTAGGATCAGCGGCTGTTGTGGCCAGACGATGGAGTTTGCACTCTGCATTTGGTAAGACTGGTGGGGTCCTCAGTTGCGGTGCTATGCTTTAGTTGTTGGAAACATAAAAGAACCTACTGTGGCCATTTTCAAGTACTAAATACTTGCGTAAGATAAGCTAGTCTTTTTGGCGAAATGAATTTCCAGGTCGGTTATTTTACGAACTGTGCATATATTTTGATTTTATTTTTCCACGAGATTATTGTAAAATGTTGTTCTATTACTAAGGTAAACATACCAACATTTGGAAATAAAACACCAATTCTTTAAAAGCAGCAATACAACACGTCCCTAGTTATCAGATTGTCCCACCCTCTATTACTGCACCCCATTCATGACGTCTGGGATGGGCACAGGTGCTGCCAGGCGGTAGGTCTTGGCCCGGAGAGGGTTGTTGCGCCACGGGGTTAGTTAATTATTATCAGATTAAACTGCCGGCATTAAACTGCCGTTCCTTATCAAACACGAGACCAAACTACCTCCCGTGTGGTGACATGATGATGATGATGACGATGATGATGACAATGATGAGACCACGGCGACAACAACGACGACGACGACGACGACGATGATGATGATGATGTGAACGAGGATCAAGAGTAGGAGAGCTATCTCCACAATAGAATCATTTACAGCTTGGAATAAACATTACCTCTTTATCAAATGGAGCCATAGGTGCTCCATCTTTCCAAATGTTATCTCCTCCTGGATTTTTGTCTAAGCCTCCGAGATGCCAGAAACCTCCCGTGGGAGTCCTAACTCCACCAATGTTTTCTCCATCCACAAAGAATCCAATGTAATCTTTCGTCCACTCCATCGCGAATATGTGGAAGTCGTCCGAGAAATCACGGCCCAGTTCTTGGAGACTCCTGAAACAACAGGTTCTTATTTACATGTGTTTTATGAGAACAAATCGGGTTGAAGTTTAATGTTCATGTTTACAATTAACAGTGACATCCATAGCCTTCTTACCAAAAGTATTATTCGCTAATCGACTTTAATTTTGTCTGCCTTATCACGAAAAAGAAGCACTAGCAGAAAATTGCACTTGATAATGAAAGCGGTGGTCTCCTTAGTGCTGAACACTGTTGCTTACCAAACGGGAAACCTGGTATTAACGATACAAGTAATCACATTAAGGCCCGGTTGCATAAAAATTAATCTGAGTTCAACAACTAAAAATGATCTTAAGTCAAGCTGAACTTATAATTTTGGTTGTTTAAATTTGATCTAAGTTCATGGCATCGTGATCTAAGATCAAATCTGACTGGTGGATTTTCTGCAGTTAACTTGATTGAACTTGGATCAGCAGAACTGCGAAAGGAACAGTATAGCTTTAAACGAAATAATACGAGAAACGGTAAGTAATGCATTTTTGTAGCTCTTGGATAAGATGAGCATTATTTCAAATTGTATTATGTCCGAAAAGCAAAATTTTACAGGACTCTCCTAACCTAGAAAATTATTCACAAATGGTAAGATGTGAAGTTATTATGTTTGAGGCTAACTTCTAGAAACATGAAAAAGTGAAATCAATTTGCAATTGTGTTCTTCAAATTAAAGAAAAATGTTCTGAACTTAAATATGCTTTGATCCAATAATTGGTAATACGTACAAATAAAATCGTCAATTCATAATTAAGTAGTTAGTTTTGTTATTATACTTAAATATCTCTTAATACAAAATTACATTTTTCATAATAAATATTCTAATGTATAGTGTTCATGAAATCCTTTTTGTCCGTGATCTAGGGGTAACATGCTAGCCTCTGGACCCCGACGTCGCGGGTTCAAATCCGACGAAGGACGATGGATATTTTCCGAACTAAAATTCTTAGCATAAATAAAGCCGGTGATCCCGTGTCTGATAAAGAGGCATCTGAGCACAATTGAGGCGTTGAGCGTAACAGTGGCCCAACCACTAAATGTACATAATGGAGATAATGGAGTGTAAAAAATATCTGTGATTTGAAAGTTTTATACTGTCTTTAATAACTAAGCAAGAGTCATGATATTTGGAAATGTTAATCAATATAGCACCGACATTGTGAAACATAGTTACATACATGCAGGAAGATTTGGCCACTGTTTTTATCCAGGAAGCCAGATTCAGTTCCATGCAATAACACACTTCTCATGCCATCTGTCGGTGGTTGTAGAAATGTGGTATAGGCCACTACTGATCTCCTAGATTTTGATATGGGGAACATGTCTGTGCTAATAACTCAGTTTCTGAATTGTTGTGGCTTGGGCCACTGTTGCGCTCAACGCCTCAATTAAGCGGTATTTTAGTCCCAATATAGAATGGGACGCTGAGAACATAGCACGTAAAGAGCTCAAGCTCAATCTCAATGGCACCATTCTTACTACCATTTGATTTTAACAAGATTTATATCAAACTAACATGTTATTATTGAAGATCATGTTATTAAAGAACAGAAATGTTCACATTAATCACTTTGATATACAATTGAAAATGGCTTTCTGCTATAATTATTTATGATATACTGTATTATATAAATGCTTGTTTATGTTATTATTAAACAAAACTACTAACGCGAAATATAAATCCTGTCGCCATTTTCCTATACTACTGCGCCCTGTCGAATGCGTCCGAAACTGAATAACAGCTGATTGCTGTTACCTGGAAGGAGCGATTTCCAGCTGTTTTACGTTGCCAAACGTTTATTACGACTAAGATGAAAGTTGAACAGGAACTCGATTAGTTTTATGTAACGCGATTCTGCTTTGATCTCAGTTCATGCCCTGACCCTAGATTAAATCTAATCTCCAGTCAGCGACATTTATGCAAACGAACCTAAGGATCCTAACGACCCTGCATGTAATGTTATATTGTAGACATACTCACTTTTCCCAGTGTGTCGGCCTCCATATATTGTAGGACTGATTTACTCCGAAATGGAGCGTAGAACCCATTCTGTCGATGCCTTGCGATACTCCTGCAGCAGTAGTCAACTTCTTGTTAGAGCGACACTCTATCAGGTCTATTTCGCCTGATCTAGGCCAACCTCCATAGAAGTTTTCCCTTGGTTTCATCCATATGGCTGAAAATTAGAAACATGTCACAACTTCAATCATCAGTCATATCCACCAGATTTTGTGGGACAAACTGATCAGTTAGAAATAGGAAATCTCTGACCAAAAATAGTCCAAGCATCACGAGATCGTATTAAATAATAAGTACAAGGAAGGGGATTTTTAAGTTAATTTGTTTTTGGTACCCAGTGACGAATTACAACCTAACAAACATTGAAGATGGCCACTATCAAATTCAATGGATGATGTACTATGTCATAATATATTTTGCCTATCTCTCAAATATTCCTAGCGTTTGGGGCAAAACGGGGCATTTCTCCAAGGGTTATCTCGAAATTTCGTACCCCAGCGGTCTTATATGTATTTTTAGAACAAAATTCACTCTGAGCGAGCCCAATAACTCTAGTAGCACTCCTTAAATACACTTAAAGCAACTTTACCCAAGCAGACATCGTGGCAGTTACCTGTTGTGAACATTGAAGAAAGTTCGTCAAACGAATTAACCTCACAAGTTTTCTGTTAGAGTTTGATATACGAGAAGTCAAACGAAAACCTTAAATATTTTTAATTTTTTTAATTCAATAAAAATGAAACACACGTCTGGACAGTGTCACTGTCTTTCAACTCACCTCCTCCAGCGCATAGGGAGTGGAGGGATTTCTCGAAAATGAAGTGCACAGCCAGACCTCTTCATCGGAACGAAACTTCTTTCCTCCCATCGTTTCTTGAGAGGTTCAAACATATAGTAATCACTCGATGCGAGGTTTGGTGAGTCCTTCACAGGCGTCAACGCGTCACTCTTTCAGTTCTGGAGTGAGCTGCCGTGGCACCCATCTTGCAGATATTTTGCGAAACTTACATTTGGGCAGAATAACTTGGGACTTGACAGCCAGCTCGTTCACTCTTCTGCAAAGGCGTGTCGAGACGCTTCGGCGTATAATGTGCAACTAGGAGGACATCATCGGTTACGTTGCATCATTTAATTGGTGCATCCTGTTGATAAACCTCTTGCAACTGAGTGAAAGAGCTGACTATCAAGTCCCAGGTTGAAGCATGTCATCCACCGTCACACTGTTATTTTCCATCACAATGGCTCCAATTGCTGCAGTTGACTCTAGTGTCACAATGCGGTGACGAACGCCACAGAAGTCACATCATTTCCGAACTTTCTTCTCCACTCATACACTTGCTATAGTGATAGATATGCGTTAGCAACTAGACCTTCATTCGCCTATGTATTTCAATAGATTTTGCACCTACTTTAGGTTTTCACTACTCTAAAAATGAATGATAGGACGCTGTTCTGCCTTGGTGCACATCCCTAGTGGGGCGGCCATTTTGAGTTTGTATTGTAGCCGCGCTCGCCTTCTGCCACCTATTGGTAACATTACTGCCAACTTACAGAACAATGGCGCGAAATGTCAATTTTTAATTACACATTTAAGGTTTTCATTTGACTCTCTCTTGTAGGTACTTTCAATTGTTCCCTATTTCCGAATACTCCAGCATCCGAATTAATTTGACCAAAGAGATGGCCCCAGGGCGCGTTTTTGGATTACTGAGAACGCCATGTTGCTGGAAAGAAAAAAATAAATAATGTGTGTTACTCAGTAAAGAATTTTCAATTAATTATGAGACAAACTAAGAACTTCTCTAGCGAATAGCATGTCTGTCTCATATTCAAGAGGTCTCGATTTCAAACCTCGTTAAGGGTGAGTTGCTTGGGTAAGGGTTTTTCTTGAGATTTTCCCTTATCCTGAACAGACGAATGTTGCAAAACTTTAAGCTCTATGCACCCTTGACTCATTATAGCATTGTTTCACCCATTTCATTCGTCGTCTTACATGGCCAAGATCTCGCTCCGCTCAAGAATTTATCGATTAAGTCAGGCGTATTATATACCTACTTATGAAAAAAAAACTGCTTTAGTTATTGACCGAGATTCGAACCCAGGACCTCTTGACCTCTACATCACAGAGGTGGGTTTCTATAGCATTGTTAGAAGCACTGTTCATGTAAATTTAAATCTACTGCACTAATATAAATTGAGTTACCTGGCCATATCCAATCTCCACGAGGCATCTTAGCGCGAACTTCGATTTTGCCATAGAGGAAGGAAAAGGAATAGAGGGTTCGAATCCTGGCAGACTGGATAGGCAACACAATGTCCTCGCCGGCAGCCCTTGAACAAAGAAACAGGATGACGTTCTTAAACATGGAAATCGCTTAAAACTTCCACTTTCATAATTCTAGCAAGGCCAAATAATAATAGTGTTGTTTCTAACAATGTGGCACTGAGATGCACAAAATTAAAACAAGAAACAAATAAATGTGAAGAAGTGTTAGCGTCATCACTGCTAACGACACGATGTTACCAACAGTCCCTCTTTTTGCTCATGTTGGAAAGTGAGAGTGCGGGAGCAGCACAACTTCAGATGTCCCTCAAACAAAATAAACCAAAACTAAGTAGCGAGTAACAAGCCCCAAATCTTTTTGTTTGAAACAGTAACATTACAAAAAGAGGAAGAAGGTAAAAAGAGAAAAGTAAATTACAATACATGTATGTGAAATACTCGCACGACTTTCTCTAACAGTTGACGTAAGAGTATTCCATACATATTATATCTATTATTATATTATTCATATTCTGCTACCCATATCGCGTTATCCACGATAGACACAGGATGTTAGGAACATACGTGCATATACAGGGTGTCCCAAAAAACACCGACAGCGCTTAGTATGTTGTGTGTGATGGCAAGCTGATCAATTTTTTGTGTACTACGAGTGAGGCTAGCAATATTCCTGCGCATGCGCTACATTCATCCACACAGTTCTTGTTGCACATCCTACTGCATTACTTGTGGCAGTCTTTCAGTGCAGTAACATTGTCAACTGCACTGTACCAGTAGCTACACAGGACATGACCGACATGGTGCTAGCGTTACAATGTTAGCGCTGCTGCAATATTGAATTCAGGACGTTTTCCATACAGACTTACCCCACATCATTTCACGTTCGTGGCCATCGAGAGACGACTGAGAGAAGCCAGAAAGTTTCACGTAGTTATCTTTTGCCTGAGGTGTGTCCATTGTACAATAAATTAGTAGCACTTTGTGTTTGTAACTTACGAATACAATCCCCATTCTGCAGCTTGGCTTCTATTAGGTGGCTAAACATGATGCGGATCATCCACGCTGGCCTGGGCGTGCTGAAATGTTCGAAGAGGACCCATACACCAACACTCGGCACATACGAGGGATGTTCAATAAAGACTGGCACTGATTTTTGTTCCTTCCGTTCAGTACCTGCTTGCGACACATGTCCATGCGTCATTGAACTACGTACCCTAATCGCTAATCACTGAAAATTTCACAGCGATAGCTCAGTCAGTTGATTGTTGGCAGCCTTTGAGAGTGAACGTGTTTCATAATCGCCTCTATACATTGTCATGGCTGATTTTCGTGAACAGCGTTATGCAATAAAGTTTTGTGTTCTCTTGAAGAAAAAGGCTACCGAAACCTACGATGACATGAAGAGAGCTAATGGAGACACTGCAATATCTCGTAGAGCATGTTCCCATTATGCCACATGCTTTCAAAAATGGCCGGGAAAATGCTAAATTGCAAGGAGGGGCAGGTGCACCTGTAACTGCCATAACAGAAACAACAATCAACACAGCAGGGGCCATTATTTGTGATGACTCATGTCTCACTGTGAGACAGCTTGCACACATCCTTGGAATATCAGTTGGGAGCACTCGCATAATTTAAAAGACAATTTGCAAATGTCTAGGGTGGAAGGAACCTGATTGGGAAATGGAAGCTCCATCACGACAATGCAAGGCCTCATGATACTAATGCTGTTACTGAGTTCCTGACACAAAAAGGTATCTCTACAGTACCCCATCCACCTCATAGTTCTGTTCTGGCACTGTGTGATTTTTTTCTTAACCCAACGGCCAAAAAGCAACTTAAGGGACGTCGGTTCGAAAATGAAACTTTAGAGGCGACCCTGAAGGGGATGTCTAGAAATGGCTTCCTGCATGTCTTCCAGGAGTGGTAAAGGAGGTGGGACAAGTGCATTGCAGTATTTTGAGGGAGACAAAAGTCTGTATGAGCTTTCTGTCCGTGCAGTAAGCGGCACGTGGCGGCACACACAGTATGTATGTAAACAGTGCAGGCAACGTTGAACGTTCTACTCTCTATTACAAGTGAATAGTAAAAGAGGCCGTCACCACAGCTGCAAACATGTATAAAACAAATGCGCAATGAACAAAAATGCACGTTGTTGGTGAATTAGCTGCTAACGACGACATTTCAACTGTTCACGTCTAGCACACGACCACCACGTGCCTTACCTGACGTAGTAGGAAGGTTAGGGTAACCTAACTCCCTCCCCGTCCTTCAAGCCCTGGCCGAAAAGGATACGAATGGACTGTAGTGCGATTTTTGTGAACTAAAGAGCATAACCCGCGTGGACAGAGTGCTGTGTATGGGGATGACTACCGTAGCAATGTCCCCAGGTGGTGTGCATTCTTCAAAGACAGCCATGATTATCTTTGCAGTTCCGGACGGTCGGTAACACCTACAACGGCAGAGTGTCACAGCCATTGACATGGCAATAATGAAAGTTAACTACAGATGCGCATTCATACAATCCAGGCCTTGCACCTTCGGACTTTCATGTGTTTAGTCCCACGAAGAAACTGGTCGGTCAGCGCTTTGCGACAGATACAGAAGGGAAATCAGCAGTCCGCAGATACTCCAACCAAACCGACTTCTATGAATCTGGTATCACGATGGGAGAAGTGTGCTGAGAAAGTTGGCGACTATACAGAAAAGTATTTAAGTCAGTTCATTTGTGAATTTTTATTTCTTTTCTTTCATTTGTTTGTTTGTTGTTTTTTACCCATTAAACTTTTAAAAAACTATTGTTCGTTACTTTCTGGTCCACCTTCATATTATACTAGAAATACACTGGATCTTGTTCTATACAGTAATATTAAAATATTAAAACTGTCATGTTGTTATGTAATACTACAATATTTGTTTTCATTCAAGGGGTAACTTTCAACAGATTTAACCTCTTGATTTACTAAAGAAATCGTGTGGTGTGTTAATAGTGCTGTTAAACATTAGTTACCACGGGCAATGATTGTTTCACAGACGGTTAAATCAGTTTTGAACTCTTCCAACTGTGGATTTTCGGCTCCCCGCGGCGCTGTATTAGTGCTGCGATTCGTAAGGCACGTTAAACTTCTCTCATTCATATGTATATCCCGTAAAGCTCTAATGACCTAGCTGTCGACGGGCCCTTAAACCCTAATCACTCACTCACTCACTATATCCCGTAAAGCTCCAAGACGATCTGAATTGCTCAGAGACTGTATGATAAACAAATCAGTTTCCTCAAAAGTGTTCCCAGTTTGAGCTAACTTTCTGTCCAAACGCTCCTCAAATTTCGCCACAGTTATTTCATAATCAGTTGTGTTCCAAAGAGATGAAATACAATACATTTAATTGGCACGTGATGAAAATAGGGCAGGCGGTCGTTATTCGTGTTGGCAGTGTGACCTTGCAGCAGTGTTTTCCGGACCAGCTGAGACATAAAACGAGACACGCTGAGATCGTGTATCACGGTACAAGGACTTCCTTACTGGGTGGGTTCCATCACAAGGTCACACGATGCATCGCCAACTGGTTCTGCACAACACCCTCACTCTCACTCACGGCTAAGCTTCTTCAAAATAGCTTCCATTTTCTTTCTTTCATTTTGTCCCATTGTCGACTTTACTTTTTCTGCTTTTACGTTCTGCTCCACCTCCTATAACTATTTAAATCAAACTTTCAGCTATCCGACTGCCCAGCACGTATTATTGTTATTAAGTACCTGGGCGACCGAGCTTCGCTCGGTTATTCTTTTCTTTTCCTTTTCTTTTAATCGTGTTTTTTGGGAGAAGACACTTAGATAAACTTGAAAAGCAAAATGTTAACTAAATATAAATTTTCGTCCTAATTGTTGGAGCCGTTTCCGTGACGAGGCCTTTAATATCTTGGCTTGTTTGTTGAAATTGGCTCATTAACAGAGAAATTATGGCCAAAATAAGGTTTAGAGTAATTGTGACTGTTACGCGTAAAATCGCGTTTTTCCAGGAATGACACCTATATAGATAAACTTAATAAGCAAAACCCTGTCTGAATACTAACCCGTATTAACCCTTTCAGTCCCGAATTATTTTGCCACTTATGCCGTTCTTCCTCTAATTCGAAACCGGTTTAGATTAGGCGGTCTGTTTACTTTCTGTTAGTCATGAAAACATGGCATCGCATGCCCTGAAACTGGAGGTTTGAACAACTCTCAATCCATGCGAATAAATTTGAAACAGCATTATTGATATGTGGCTGACAAAGAATACTGTAATAAGCACAGCTGATTTCGACTAAAGGCCAAGCTATCTCACCCACTGCTTTACGTACGCGGCTCGGCGACAATGGAGCAGTCAGAAAAAGGACGACAATGAGCGCGACAGAACAAGGTGAATCCAGACTATTCGAGAAACTTTGGACTACCGGTTTATTTACGAAATTTTTTAGAAAAAGTGTATTCTCCAGAAAATTCGCCAGTAATTCCCCTGGCTTAGCGAATCGGGACTGCAAGAGAAGGCAGTTTTTGACGTGAAATCTTTAGTGTTGAACGAGACAATTGTTAGCAGTTTTGAGTTACGCCTTTTTGAGTGACTATGAATGTATCGTCGGAATCAGTTTGAGATCGAGATAGAATATTAGCCTCTGTATAAGGTTACGAGGGGACAGAACGTTGTAATAAAACGGCCTTTAGTTGTAATAAAATGGTGTATTTTCCATTTAGGACAAAATTGGTGGCGCAAAATACAAACCCTAGGTCTATCAAAGGAACACAAATCAAACTCAGAGAAAGGTAAATTTTTAACACATTTTTTTAACTTCCCTTTTTAAACCCAGACGATATAGAGTACCGCTTTGTCATAATGGCTACACAAACAGCAGACACAAAAATACAAGAGTTCTGTGATTACATCCTGGAGACATACATTGCCGCAGATTCAATGTTTCCTCCTGCTATTTGGGCTGATTTCACAGCTACCACAAATCGCACAACTAATAGCTGTGAATCTTCTCATGTCAAATTAAATGGCTTATTTTACACCTCACACCCAAAAATTTACAACTTCGTTGGCGTTTTGATTAGCATTCAGTCAGATGTGTATGTTCAGTTAGGTAGTACAGGAAAAAAGTAAAACAAAGCATTGGATAAAGAAACATTTTTGAGGGAGTAGATGGTAAAGTTTATTAAAAAGGACATGCTGAGATTTGACTTTGTGAAAGGTGTTTCTTTTAAATTTTTACCTGTATGACAAAACTATTGCAAGTTGCTCGTACGAACGATTTTAACATGACAACATTTTAACCACACCAACCTGATAAATGGTTGCGCAGTCCCAAGTCTGCACAAAGTGAGAGGGGAAATTTTGTCACAATTATGACAAACCTACCCTGAAAGTTTATGAGGGACTCAATTTATCCACCATACATTTTTAGGACGGACTCAATTTACCTTGCAATATTCAAAAGGGACCCAATTTACTATCCCCGGAGGCCCCCTGAGCTAAAAAGAAGCAATTCTAGAAAAAGGTCCGCGCGCGCGCGTGTCTGTGTGCGCGTATCTGTCTGTGTATGCGTTTATCTGCCTGTGTGTCTGTCTCTCTCTCTCTGTCTCTGTCTGTGTGTGTGTGTGTGTGTGTGTGTGCGTGCGTGTGTGTCTACATAACTCAAACATGCATAACTCAAAAACGAAAAGTCTGTCAAAAACCAAAGTTGGTATTTAAGTTTAATATCTTTCAAGGATGCAACACGAAGATGCTGAAGAAAATTCCTCCACCCTAAACTACCCTTCACATGAAACATTTTTCGAAAATTTTGATTTTCTCTTCAAACGGCTCTAACGATTTTGATTAAAATGCCATATGTTTAAGATATTTTTAAGGCAAATGAAACGTATATTTTGAATTTTCTGGCTATAGCCTATGTAGTCCCGTTTACTCTCGATGACTTTTGCATAACCGGTAAACCGTAAGAGATAGATTAAATCTTACTATACAAAATATATAGATCTCGTTAAAACACACAATTGTCCAAATTATTATTATTTTTTGTGAAGTGAACCATTTCGGAGCTATTCCTTGTTATTTTGCAATACTTATACTTTATTCATATGGAGAAATCTGTTCTCCGTGCAAAGAGAACGGAATCTCAAAGCTTTAAAAGATTTGACTATCGCTCAAAGCCTACTGAATTCCCATATTTCTCTTGCACCTACAAGAAAATTAGATCATTTGCTTATCTCGACTAACATGAAGAAGATAGAGGAATAAGCGTTTGTAAGAATAGTTACTACAAGAGTGGAGAAAGTCTTGTGAGTGCAACACATAAGATTTTTCAAACTGTTTTGCGTTTCTCATTTTTCAGACAAGCATGATAGTGACTTTTCTAATACTTTAGTAAAGTAAAGGTAAATGTAAGTATTTGTTTAAAACTTATGTTACTACTTGCAGAGAAACACATTTATTTTTATAAAGGTGTTTGTGTTAAAAGTCGAATGAATAAAGCAATCGTAAATGGTATATTTGAATCGTTAGATAGAACATCTGAGATTACGTAAGCAAATTTACGTACAAATTAGAGGAAAACTGAAATATAAAGAATACATTTCATACTCAAACGTGCATTTCTGAGAAAAACAGAAAGGGGAAGTGTGCTAGCCCACTCTGGTTAAAAGATAGCGCTGATGTCTTAAAGATGTCGCTGGGCTTTAAAAATGGCAGGTTGAGAAAGATCTTCCCAAAAGGATTCATAGGTGTCTAGAATATTTATATAATGTAATGAAAAATCGGAAAAGTGTGTCATTTTATCTAAAAAGTCAGTTCTAAGGTTTCTAACACACACCGCTGCTTGGTCCAACAACCAAAGTACTACGCTCCTCCACACACACACACACCCCTCCCTGCTATGTACCCGCCTGGTTGGTTGGTAAAATGCCACTTGAAGCTTTTGGATGGCATACATGTAGGTATATGGAACCAAATATTACATCAGTGTACATCTCCTGAGAAGATGTATGAACTGTGAGCGTTAAACATTGTTTAAAAATCGAGGATATTGAAACGATAAAATTCTAAATAGAAAATTGTTTTGGCATCATTATTTATGACATGGAATTACAGCCCGGAATCCTATGAGGTAATCATTACTTTGATCTATAGCCATGGTAATTGAAATTAAATGTCAAGAAAGCACTAGTTATATGATTTATGCAATATGTACATAGTTGTCCTTGGAGAGGATGGGGTTCTTATACAGTGGCAGGTAACACATTCATTCCTCTCTGGATCAGGGTGGAGACGATGTGAAAAATGTTCCGTGTAGGCAGAAGTTTGCGTTACAATAGAACAATTTCCATAACGCCAAGTGACTGTCGCAATATGCAGCCGTGCTGTAAGCCATAGCTGATTTGTCTACTGTCAGAGTTGAAGCTGATATTAGAGTATGATCTGAATCGATTTGTGAAGTTACATAAACATACATTGCGTACGTCAAACAGATGTCGATTTTCAAAGCGTATTGTGCGACTCGCCTGCAGTCTGATTCTTCAAGTGATGAAAAACAGTTTGTAGGTACGGAAAATGTGAAGGTTACAGTCTGAGTTAAGTCATGCATTATAATCCTTACCCATATAAATAACACTTACCCCATTTAACATTTGGAACAGGGATGGAGTATTTTATGTATTGTGACGCTGGCCGACGGCAGCGACAACACAACAAAGATTCGGTGCCGGATTGCCTCACACCAGAGCGCTAATGCCCGCAGCAGTTGTGCGCCCTAAAGCCCTACTACTACTCCCACCAGAGGCGGTGCGTGCATCAAGGACGCCCAAGGTCATACTGCCTCGCGCAACTGTTTGTGAACACCTGGCGACAATGAGTGCGGCACGCCAAAAAGTTTTCTGGATTATTCCAGAAGTGTCCGGTGGCTGGCCTATCTGTAGAAGTTCGAGAAAGGTCTGTGTTACGTTATCCTCGCTATATAAAGAGGCGAGGCAATGAGCAGAGAAGTTAGTTACAGACATGAGTCGTCGGAGAGTCAGTTTTTAGATTTAGTGTGTGTGTTGCCTGCTTCAGTACGGTCGCGTTGAAAGGAAGAAAGCGGAGCCGTTAATGAGTGTCGAGTGACCGTATGATCAAAGTCAGCTATTTGAGAGATAGAGAAAGTAAAGAAAGACAGAAAGGAGTGGGTCAAGGTTACGAAGAGAAAATAGTATGAGTTGTAATATCACAAAAGACTGCAGGCTGTGTTAACGTCAGTAATGGAGAACTTGTGTTGTGCATTCAGATTTGAAAGCAAATAAAGTGACAAAAATAACTGGACTGGACTTTTGTCAATTTTGTTACAGTATGTACAGTGTTTTAACATCATTCAGCTTTTTATGTGTATTGGTCCGTAGTTGCTTCTTGTGTGCAGACGAACGGAGAAAGCGACATATGGCTTGTAGTGAAAGGTTAACAAGTCTTATATTTATTTCTTAAGTAGGGCTAGAGGAAAAACAATGGAAATTAATACCTTACTTTATTGACCTGTTATTTCTTCTCTATGCACATAGATGGTTATCGAAATGTCGCTCTCACGCTAATTATTCGGATTGTATAATTAACGTCAAATATACGTTTTTGTTTGTATGTGTAGGATAATCTCAAAATATCACTCAACCGGTGTTGATGATTCTTTCATAATTGAAAAGGCAATTTATTCTAAAGGACTGGGGCCATGAAACACCTAATTTAGTACAATAACTTACTAAAATATTAAAAATAATTTACAAAGAGGGCTTTGCACTTTGATATGAACACTCTAGGTCATAAAAGAACATGTTTGCAAAGGACGCCTTGAACTTCAGTAGAGAATGTCATGGAGTAGAAAAAAAATTCTTGTTTCTCCACAGAATAGGTATAAATACTTGCTGCACTCCGCAGAGTATAAATTTCAAAGGCACTTACATTTTATTGCAAGGAACACACCTAGATGACTATGATCTCCGGTAAACAAGGCAGGGTTTGAGTCGTCAGTCGTTCCTGTGTTATATTTCTTTAATTGCGCGCTTATCAAATATTGCAAGTGTATATACATATGTATTGTATAATGAAGCAGTGTGAAATCCTCTGAATAACCTTTGTTCTAATTCTAATATGTATTAACTAAAGTTTTTGTATGCAAAACCTTCTAATAACCTTCATGTGAGAAGATATTCCTTTGTATACATGTTGTAGCCAATTCGTCAATAGGGCATGCTAATTAATGTATAAAGGAAACAGTAAACCTATAATTTACAGGATTTACTGTAAAAAACTCTTTAGATCATTGTATAATCATGTCGTAAAGAACGCGGGAGGTAAACATGTAAAAAGCTAATCGTGCAACGTTGGGTAAATCAGTCATGTAAATATCTACAGATTTCATTGCATTCGACCTAAATAATCTGTATCGAGGTTTCAGTACATGTTTTGAGACTCCTGAAACAAAAAATTACTTTTTTTTTATTTAGAAAAAGGTCATGTGTGTATGTGTGCGCGCGCATGTGTATGAATGCAATCAGCATAACTCAAAATGAAAACTCGGTTAAATGCGAAATTGGGATATAGTTCGGTATCTTCTAAGGATGCGACTCGAAGATTCTGCGAATAGTCTGTGAAGCCTTCATTCTGCATGGCATTTCAATAATTGGTAAACTGTAAGAAGTAAAACTCTAACTGCACAAAAAATATAGCTCTCTATACGGCGCAATTTATGTTATGTAAACTTGTTTGTGCTTTTTTTCTTCTTAATGTTTCATTTATATGCCGCCTTTAACATTGAAGGCCATATCGGCGGCTTTAACCTCTTGGAACAATTGCTCAACAAGAATGAAGGGTTTACTGGGTTAACCATGGTTTTGAGCTTTGGGTTTCTATTACTTTGTTATTTTTTTTAACTTTATTGCATTAAATTCATACACACATTCACACTCCCATTCACACTTCCAGACTCTAGGGAGGATGGGGAACACTCCCCACCCTCCCAGCTGGAAATCGAATACGAGACCCCTTACTTGTTTGTGCTGTTAATCATTTACGATATATTCCTTTTCGTTTGTTTAGAAAATTGAAAATTCGCTATTAATTTCCTTTCTCGTAGTGATTTACCGAGTATGGGGTTCGATAGCCATTTCAAAGCAACCTGTGTCTTTTTAAAAAACTGACTGTCGAAGTAGCCTAGTGTATTCTTTTCATGCTTACAACAAAGTATATCAATGTGTAAGGAAACTTTATCTCGATTAATAAGAAGTACTTAGGTAGAAGGACAAGTTTTGTAGAATGGCTTATAAGAAGTTACAGGAGAGAGCAACGTAATAGAACTCTTTTATTTATTTTATTTTTTCCATCTGTATCCTTTTAACTTCCTCGGTCACATGGTTGCTTTTGTTCGAGAAATAACTTGGTACTATTACTTGTTGACAGTTTTTGTAACGTTAATTTTTTAGTTGGTACTATTATCGACGGCAGGGGAAGGGCCTGCTACCTGCCGGGCCGGGCCGGTCCTCCTGTCGGACAATAGCCGAGTAGGATAAGCCCATTGTCTGCGGTGTGTCAACCCTATAACCCAGGCATGTCAAACATCACTCCCAGGGTGTGAAGAGAGGGGTCTACTCCTCCTTAACTGCAGTAGCACGCGCTAGTAGAACCGGTTTTCGCTTTGTTTTTCCCGTTTTCCGATTTGATCATCACGGAGGGAGGGAAAATAGGGGAACATTTTTCACGCCTGGTGAGTGCTGTTTGATACCCCTGCTATAACCTCATAGAGAGTTCCTTGCGGTAAGATCCAGAAGTTTCGCCTTCGGAAAGGTTCTGCCTTAGCGCGGGCACTATAAAGGAGGCTAGCTGGTGCCCAGGGGTCGTTTAAAGTCGCATTAAGCGGCTAGGTGCTGTATGTGCAGATAAATATACCGTACAGGAGAACCTGTACGACCTGCTCTCGAATGCTGGAATGCAGGGATAGTTAAACAGTTAAAAGTTTACGAAGGGTTTGGTGGACAGCGACAGTGAATCGTGCCCAGTGCAGTTCAGTGTGAGTTGTGATCTGGTAGTGACAGTTCAGTTGTGATTCGATAGATAAGTTGTGGTGTTCTAAGTTTGTACAATAGTGACTGATGTAAAACATTAGCGTTTGCTAACCGCTTGGAAGACAAATAAAGTATAATTAGTAGTAACTGGTATTCTCATTTGTTATACATAGTAGTTTTGGGTGCTATACACGTGCATTCCCTTTCCAGGCTCTACGGAGGATTTTTGTCTTGTTTTGTCCGCTGTTATCAAGTCAGTTACAATTGTGCATTCAGAGTCTTGCTAACGATTCTGCTTGTTGAGTTACACCTCTGAGCGACTGAAGTAAACGATGTGACAACATCGTCCTCGTGACCAGTTGGCACTCTAAAAGGTAGTGATGAGGAAGGATGTTAAGGCATGGGCGATGCTATACTCATATCATACTAAGGCCAATTCATAAAACCAGTATATTTTGCTAACTCATAACATATATGGTATCGTATTCTTCTGGTTCTAAAATCATTTTCCCATAAGCAATATATCTCATGTGAGCTAAAGCCTCCCAGAAGCATAAAACGTGCTGGGCTGTTTCAATTTCTTTATTGCATAATCCGTAACATTCTAATTTATTTTTCAGATGCGACGAATGATATAAGATCTGCGCGAGTGACGTCATGAAAATTAATGGTGGGGATAATGTCTCGATTTCCTTGAAGTAAACAAGAGACTGCTGATAATGCGAGCGGGCACTGTACTTAATCACATACTGTTCCGCGATGTTTACTAGGAAGTCGAAGAAAGTCTAACCTAATATCCCTATGGTCTTATAAATACAAAAGTGAATTCGACCATAAACTGCTGCGCAAGTACCAGCCATTCGCCACGTCTAAAACACTCCTGTATGTTACCCAAAACGCTCCTATTGTGCTAAGGTGATTTCTCACTGGAGCAATGCAATGAGCTGGTCTATTACATTTAAGAATATTTTCACCTCTTTTTTCTAACAAGCACTTTATCATGTTTGATTTCTGCGGAGGACACGAGAGGATCAAATATTCAAAGTAATTGTAATTAGAATTGAATATTATTAATTGAACTATTTTGGCAAAGTTAAGTGCAACAGATTTAGAATCTGTAAATATGATTAATAATCATAGATAGTAAATATTAGTTAAAGAATGATTCTGGATAAACAAAATATTCACGTCCCAGCTAGAAATTAAACCAATACCTCTGGTTTGAAGCCAGAGCGCTGATTATTCGGCAGTCATAATGATTTATAAGATTTGAAGCTTTCACGACGATGATTACTAATTAGAGCTTATGAAATTGCGGACAAAGTCCACTTCTCCCACAAAATAAATTATTTGATAAACACCTTTAAAGGAATGGTTACACAAACATAGACATTCATCAAGCACACGGGACAGTTAAGAATAACAGAAACCGCTCCACGCACAATCACAATACAGAGGAAGTTGGAAAATCTAAAGGAAAGGCGTTTATCCCATTCTGCAGTAGTCTCGATAAAATTGCGCAGATACTCGAAAATACATAACATTAAAACGATTAATGGCACAGAATAGTCTCGACAATAATCACGGAATGTTATTTAATGAGATCGCGGTTTTACACCGTGGTAACCGACATTACGATAGACTCGTAAAAGAGGCAAATGAAATTAAATTAGAGTCAAATAGTTTTAATGGCGGACAACGAACTACGACTGAGCACAGCTTGGACAGGGATACTTAAAAGAAGGCTATGCTTTTTGAGCTGGCCATTTATTTCTTATGCAGTTCCCTATGAAGACCATGGGTTTGAGATGATCATTTGTTTGTTAATTATACATTTCCTGATGATGGCCATGGAGTTAAATATGACCGTAAGTTCGAACAATTTTATAGATAATACTTGACTGGCAATCCAAGAAGCTCTAATTAGTAGTTATAATGATTTATTGCAGGAGTATCCTTGGAGTTATAGCTTAGATTCACTTGCATCACCTTAGTTAAAGTAGAACTAATCTGTTATCGGGGTTGTTTTGTTTTCGAACGTCATAGCCGCCAACTTCCTCGCTTGTGTCGTGATGATAATCTTGTCACACAACTGGCAGTGGACGTGAGAAAACCAAAGGAAGAAAAGAAAGCGGAACTTCTTTGTAGTGTAGCAGGAAGAGATGCGTGCTTCGGGGCGAGGACACACAGAAACAAACAAAACATTGACCAAGCAATTATGGACGTAGACTCATGTAATGACTAGTAAGAGTTCTTAACTCTTGTGTTTACAGCAGCATTTAAAAGTATTTCCTTTGAGAATGGATAAGCAGTAACCAAGCGATTTCTATTTCACTTCCTATGCCACCTTTTTGTAGTAAGAGAAAGTGTTGTATTCCAACCGAGCGGGATGTCTCAGGTGGTAACGCCTGTGGCCCGCATTCGGGAGGTCGCGGTTTCGATCCTCGTTTCCGACCTTCCTGATCCATGTTTTTTTTATCTTTCTTTCCCCGGAGGTTTCCCCGGGTCGCCAGGCGAGTGCTTGGAAGGATTACGTATCCTCTCAATTTCCTGCCCCCCCCCCCCTCATTTCGTTACATTAATCATTTCATTTCACCCTTCATCCCGTAAGGTTTCTTTCAGGGTTGGAAGCCTAGGCGAGCGTCGCGGCAGCAGCACGGCAAGGGGAACAAATGCGCTCAGGAAAACTGGTTCCCCAGACTGGAAGGCGAATCTACTGGTTTCTGGTCCCTCATGGGATAGTACAAGTCCAAGGGTAGGGTAGCTGGTTTCCAAGTCTCGCGCCCCCCTTGGGAGTACGAACCCGAAGGGTTGGGAGAGGAACTGGGCTGAGCCAGCTTAGCCGGTACTAACTACTAACTGGGAACATGTGAGGACTCTGCCCTCTGCTTTGCCGTGGCAACGTTTCGCCGCCCTTCGGGTCCATTCACCTCATGCATCCTCCCTAGAGGTGTCCTGTCAAGGGCATAGGGACCTTTCGGTCGAGGTTCTAAGTCCCCCAAAGCAAGTTGTCATTGAGTCATTGTATTTAAAAAAAAAACAAACTCGATACCGAAATTTCACCGGATATGCATTTTGGAGGCCCCTTGAATAAAAATTAGAGTGACATTGGTATACTACAGTTTTCACTGCAAAAATTAGTCAAGACGGCCATGTCATGAAACTGCCGCTAGAACTCTCTGTAGTCGCAAGCTACCAATCATATCATTGGTCAGTTAGAAACAATTTTCCAAAGCGTAATACAGACCTCCATTTTCTATTACGTTTTTGTCTCTGACGATTTCCTACACATATATTTCAGTTTTGTCGAAAACAACACTAGTGTGGGTGGTCACTTTCCCTAGCTCAGTATATAAACAAACACCGTAACGTTGCGTCTTGAAAACAAACTCATACGCTGACTTGTCCGTCCGTGTTTACTGTGCGAGTGTAGGCCAATCACAAGCGTTAGCTCCCAAAATATTACGACGACGAGCTACTGGCAGGCTGAGGTTCAGCCCGACGACTTTTGCTGCGTGCCTACCCCTGTTGGGGTTTAACCGCAGGTAGGGATTAAGGATATGGGTTTTTGTAGGGTGACTTTGTTTTAGGCTTAAGTTGGTGAGGGTTAGAAGGGAGCTTTAAAGCCCCTTGACAGCTTTCCTGCAGGACAGAACAATGTCTGCATTCTGGCGTGTATTAAACGGTTTTAAATTGGTGTTTCGTGAATTTTGAGTTTTGATTGGGGAAGAAATTTTGGAGAGGATCGACTCTCTGTAGGGATCTTAGGAAAGCGTCCGATCTATTTACATCCACAAACCGGGTCAGTTCCCTGACCAACCTCAATGCAACGTTGTCGACTTACCTCACGTCTGAAAGAACAGCTCGAAGTATTCCTTCACGTCTTTTAAGTGATTAATTATTTCGTAACCCTGTGTGATGTCCCACAATTACTACCGAAGTTGAGTCAGAAATAAGTTACTCTACGCATCTTACAAGTAACAAACTATTATTTTCGTACATTCTTGTGGAATTATGCATCCAATTTGGATTAAAATCATTCAGTTTTTTTTTTAAATCGGCTGATCAAATAAAATAACATTAGACCTTTTTGTTTGTAATGCTTCTATGAAGCACATGTTAGAAGGAATGTAACGACTTCCCTTCCATACGTGTAATAAAATGAGTAATAAAGCTATTTCTGCAAAATTTATCTCAATTATCAATTATTTAGATGCAAAAAATAAGTCTTTGTAAGAATAGTCATTTTCTTTAAAGGTATTAAACCATTATTAAAATGTCCTATAATAACTTGTGAAAGCTTCAACATTAAACGCTAACAGCTCACTAAATGTTCGTTTACTTACGACATGCAAGGTTCCATGTTGCACTTGGGGTCGAATATAGCACCGTTGTAAAGCGTTTTCTCCCCAAACTCAGCTGCAGTGAGTGTGGGCCGCAAATACAGAATGCCATTTTTCACGAAACTGCAAAAGAAAAACCAACAAACTTGTATTTTTTCATAAGTTATAGTATTATTAAAATATGTTTAACATTTGCATGCTACACAACATTTCTAACCAATCAAAAACATCAGCTATTTGCTACAAAAACTCTTAAATGAGTAACCAAATAAAACTTACGTTAAATGTCTAGCAGTTCCCGTTTAATGGTCCAAGATTAAATATTTAAATGTGAAAAGAGGAAGTAACTTAAAAATTAATGTTAGCTTAATTAACAATTAAGTTAAGGCCAGCGATGTAAACTTATAAGTGCTCTTAAAACAGAAATAATGTAGTTGAGTTAGGACAATATTATGGCAATAATGCAATCATGCTTGACTTGCATGATATCACAAACTTTCGTTTATAATGCTTGCGCGCACGCACGCACACACCCACAAATCTTTCTTCAAGAATGGCTTTATTTGGAGAGTGTATTTACAGACAAAACCTTTATACTCAATTTTTGAGTGGTGGTTGAGGATGCAAAATTTAATTCTGAAATAATAGCTTGTCATGATAAACATTACACGGAGTGATCAGAACAAAGCAGAACAGGTTTCACGGCTCTCAACTGGCCGGAGGTGAAGCGCGAAGCTTCAGTGTGAATTGAGCGCTTACAAATCTGGCACATGTTTCTTAGTTGACACAATACAACGCGTACTAAGTGAAATGGCTCCATTTGGGTACCATTTGTGCAATCCATTGGGTATAATTTGTGCAAAAGTAATTCAGAATTTGTGTCCGTCACTGGATACTGACTGTCTCTTTCTCCGACTGGAGGAGTGGAGTGGGTTATAGTCACTCATTACGTAAGATTCTCCAAAGAGGCAAGGTTGGTATAGCATTTTGGGCAATTAAAATGCCCGCGAGAACGCAATATTCACGACCCTTAACTGCCATTTCGCTGCTATTTTCTAATCCCATCACCTTTGTTATTAACAAATGACTGCCAGGACAAATATAACACTTTCATAAAAATAAGCAGAATACTTATAATGTTGATACCGTGGTAATATAATATAATACACAGTTTTGACTAAAACCACCATTTAATATGTTGGTAAATTTGTAAGCTACTTCTGGAAACAATAAACTCGAGAATTAATACGTTTCTTCCAGAACCATAATAGGGTTTTATGCTCGGTCATGCTATGATGTAGCACTTACACGCCACTGTAATAGACCTCACATACACCTCTTCATTAGATACTGCTATCCACCAATCAAAAGTGCGTCTGTTCATAACGATACTGTTCTCCACCATTCAAAAATGTTTATGTTCATAACAATATTGCTATCCACCAATTAACAGATCCGCGTGTAGAAATCACTACTTTGTCTTCTGCGCACATTCCCACGCAAGCTGAAAAAGAAACTATCGATTCTCGTATATTCAATCGAATAACAACTAGTTTGAGTTTAGGAATACTAAAAATTTCGGATACGAATAAAAGTGATATACAATAAATAACATTCTAACAATATATATGTATATAATTATACTCTGTGTCATGGTATCAAGACCAACATAGCAATAAAATCAATAATTTCGCAGTTGAAGGCGCACCTATCGATTCTGGTATGTACAATCCAATAACAAAAACAGATTAAAATGTCGGACATCACTGACAATAACATGCACATAGAACATTAAAAACATTTTATGAATGCTTTAAACTTACATATGATCGAGCATAAATAGTGATATGAAACTGGAGTATAATGGCAATTAAGATGCTCGTATGAATGTTATGAAACTTTCTGCCGCTCGTTTTAATAATGTACTCCCATCTTAATTGCTGCCATTATGCCCTGGTTGCATAATATACTGCATATTATTAACCTTTATGGCATTGTAGCTTTCCTTGTTAGTCGAAAAATGCAGTTCTGTTTCCTCCGAGTAGACACAAAACACCAAGAAGGGAATGAATAAGGAGAAGAAGAAAGAGTTGTACATGAATAAGAATAAAGTACTACCGGAAGCAAAGAACTGCTACAAACATAGTCCTTATCCGTAGACAGGAAACATAAAACAGTGAAACGCTGGGATAGAATACCATCACTTTAAACATAAAAATCTGATGTGTTGCACTCACATGACTTTCTCTACTCTTGTACTAACCTTTCTTCCAAACTCTTATTCCTATATCTTCTTCGTGTTAGTTATGATAAACATTTTTACAAATTACTTTATTGTTTATTTCCTTGTAGGTGCAAGGGGAATATTAGAATACAGTAGGCTTTGTGCGATAGTCAAATCTTTTAAAGCTTTGAGATCCCGTTCTCTTTGCACACGTAACATAAAAAATGAACAACGATGTACCATTTCACGAAAGCAAGTTTTCCGAAACTCACACACATAACAAGGAATATCTCCGAAATGGTTCAACCTACAAGAAAATTTATTGAGACATAAATTGTGTATTTTAGCAAGATCTACATTTTTGTATAGTATGATTTGGTCTATCTCTAACGGTTTACTAGTTATGCAAAAGTCGTCCAGAGTAAATACGACTACAGGGGCTATAGCCAGAAAATTCAAGATATACATTTCATTTGTCATCAAAGTATCTCAAACATATGGCATTTTAATCAAAATCGTTGGAGCCATTTTCAAGAAAATCAAAATTTTCGAAAAATCTTCCATGTAAAGGGTAGTTTAGGGTGGGGCTATTTTCTTCAAAATCTTCGTGTCGCATCCTTGAAAGACATTAAACTTAAATACCAGGTTTGGCTTTTAACCGACTTTTCGTTTTTGAGTTATGCTGTCCACAGACTGACAGACTGACACACAGACACACACACACACACACACACACACACACACACACACACACACACACACACACACACACACACACACACACGGACCTTTTTCTAAAAACGCTTTTTTTGGATTCAGGTGGCCTCAAAACGTGTATTTCCGGTGAAATCTCGACTTCGAATTTTTGGGTGGAATACAATACTTCCCCTACTTACAAGTAGAGAAAGTAAAAATCTGATGTGTTGCACTCGGAAGACTTTCTAATCCTCATTCGTGTAAAAAACTACTCTTATTCTTCTATCTACTTAAAATATTGAGTGGAGGTGTTTCAGTTGGTTACTCACCAGCCTGCTCATTTCAAGGTCGCGGGTTCAAGCTCGGTCCAGACCGATGTTTAAAAGCGACAGTCCCATTTCAGTAGATTTGCCTACTGGCATATAAAAGAACTCCTGCGGGACGAAATTTCGGCAATTGACAGTGTGTTGACCAACACATTATTTAATTTTGAGATAAAAATTCGCAGAAATTGTTCTACTGTGGGTACAACGAGATTACGGAAATACAGTGGATTTTAAGCGATAATCAAACCTTTTAAGAGCAGGCCACTAGCTCAGAGAAAGAGAAAAACAATAAATACTTTCCAGTTGAGAAAAGCATAGATAAGTATTTTAAAATTCAAATCAAAACAAAGAACATCTCAAAATGCCCCCCCCCCTCCCAAAAAATTGTATTTGACATACATTGTGGTTTTAACGAGATCTAGATAGTTTGGTAGTAAGATTTTGTTCATCTCTTATAGTTTACTAATTATACAAACATCATTCAGAACTTCCGAGCAGGTTTTAGGTTAGAAAATACAACAGTGTCGCAAAAATGAACAAATCAACATTTACATTTGTGCAAAATATGATAACTTTCTGCAAAATTCTGCTAGTAGAACATTATATATAATGTTCATGCATACATTTGATTGAAGGAAGAAAAGGGAACGAATTCCTTGTTCCATTGAAACTATAAATCGATATAAAAAGAAATAAAACCTGATACTAAAATAGGCATACGAAATAAAGAGTTAGTAGAAAGCATTATAATAGTGGTACAAGGTGCAGTATTCTGGAGATGTTCCACTATTTGGTAATTTGTGCGAGAACAGAAAAAGAACCGACTGACGTCACCATCATCGCCAGGTTTAAAAGTATGTTAACATAGACAGCAACGAAATGATTATAAAATCATTCTTTATATCTAGCTCAATGGGTTTCCCTGAACAAAATGCTCCTAGTTCAAATTATAAATGTTCACCTAAATTAATTTGTTAATGCAGTTCTAAATGATAATTATTGAAAAGAATGAGTGAACCATGCATACCAGTTCGGAAATGAGTTACCCTAGCTCGTTTGTTCCAATAGAAAATTGTTATGGCTTGTGGAAATGTTATGTTTACTATCCTTTATCATTTGTTTCTGTGACATTGTTGTCGCATTCTTGCGAATGCTATTTTGAAGTTCGTCGCTTCTTCCAGTTCAAGTAACAAAAAGCGACAAAAGCGACTGTAACTTAAACCCTGCTTCATAGGCTATTTCTAGAATATTCTAGATATAGATTTTGTCACCAAAATATCCTAAATATACCTACAATATATCATTGCGGATTGCCGAACTTAAATCCGAGCTTGGTTTTTGATCGACTTTTCGTTTTTGAGTTGTGCTGTTCAAAGACACACACATACATTCATGTGAACCTTACGGAGGGGGGGGGGGGGGTGCAGGGAATCTCAAAATATATTACCGATGAAATCTTGAAGTCACATTTTCAGGTGGAATACAATAATTTCCCTACTTCCCTGCCTCTTGCAGTAAGTAAAACGACGAAACAGAATTTTAGAGTGACTATTCAGCATTCTAGCTTTTCAACTCAAGAGGTCTTGGGTTCAATTTCTGGCTAGAAATTATTTTTCAAATAAAATCTTTACGTAACCTACCTGTATTTCAGAAGCATGCATATGGGAGTAAATATGAATGTTTCATGCTTAAAATTATTGTACACCAACTTTAAAAGAATCTAGTCAACGAATTACTTTTCAGAACTTAAAGAGCTGTACACAAAAGAGGATTTTTTTCCCCTGTCAGGATAACAGCCTCTACAGCATCCATAAGCTCATGTGACCTTGAGACTGATTGCTTTAACATCATTTCCTCTCTAAGGTCCAAGAACTGACTCAATTTTAAACAAACACGTGACCACCTTTTCTTTTTTTCTTGTGAACATCAAATAAGTGAGAGATCATCAGTCTCGTTAGGTACTCTTTGCGGCTTTGGCGGCGCTAGGCACCGGGCAAAGCCACAAGAAACCAACGCAAAAACTGTGCCTCACTTAAAACAAAAGTCTCTCAAAATTTTCCACAAAGATAAGTGGGCACCTATCACAGCGTTCGTTGAACACGCATCTCTTATACACGCACTGCTTCGCACTTCATTTCTAGCCTACT
This sequence comes from Tenodera sinensis, assembly GCA_030765045.1. Classification (NCBI taxonomy): domain Eukaryota; kingdom Metazoa; phylum Arthropoda; class Insecta; order Mantodea; family Mantidae; genus Tenodera; species Tenodera sinensis. The sequence continues at coordinate 94,409,154 of CM060968.1, read as the reverse complement.
CTCGAAAAACGCGTAGCTAAATTGCAGACATGACAATTACTCAACAATAACAGGCGTATTTTTATATCTAGGTAAACCTTTGGACCAAAAACAAGTCCCTCATACCCAAATGGATGCTAATAACCAATTTCATTATTAATTTTATGCTCGACTATGCCATAATGTAGCGCTTACTCATATATCCTACTGTAATGGATCTCATTATATCCAATGTTACTGCTATACACCAAATAAAGGTGCACCAGTTCACAACGACTGCTAACCACTGATCAAAAGATCCCGATGCAACACTCAGTACTTGGCCGTCTGCGCACATTCCCACGCAGTTGAAAGCGAAACTATCTATTCCCGTGTATGAAATAAAGCTACTGTTAATATTGTAAATAACATTCTAATATATTCAGTCTGTGTTCTCGTTTTCTAAAGCTTACTTTGTTAAAGGTTATAGCATATATCATTGTGTCAAGGCCAGCATAACATGTGTGTCCATATTATGTGAACAGTAGGTGTACCTATCTCAAAAACGAAAAATCGATTAAAAACTAAAGTGGGTATTTAAGTTCAATATCCTTCAAAAACGCGACACGAAGATTTTGAAGAAAGTTCCTCCACTCTAAACTACCCTTTACATGTAAAATTTTTCGAAAAATTTGATTTTCTCCGACAATGCAATCACTGAACACTCTTTAAAACTTCTTCATTTCGACGCAACTTAATCTGTCACAGCTGTCTCGCACTTACTGATACACTGACCGATTCAAAAACTGCCTACTCTCACACGCTACCCAAGCTTTTATGCCGGCGATAACGTAGTTAGATCTTTCTCGAACGTCTACAAACAAGCCGGTCGCCGGACACTTCTATAATGATCTGGAAAACCCCTTTATAACGTGCCGCGCCCATTTTTGTCTCGTGTTTACTTGCATGAATGTGTGGGGAAGCATAAGCATCTTTGATACGTGCCGCGCCTGGTATGTCATGTGAAGTAGCTTGGCCCCGACTGTCCTTTGTTGTGCGCTGTAACAGGCGTCACAGTATGAAATCGAATTGACTAGCACTAGAAGGCAAGCACTGTTGTTATCTTGTCTGAGGGCATCTTTATTAAAATCCTGTAATCCACAGGGCATGAATGAAAAAATCTGATGTGTTGCACTCACAAGACTTTCTCTACTTTTATACTAACCATACTTACAAACTCTTATTCCTGTATCTTCCTCGTGTTAGTTCAGACAAATCTTTTCAGAAATTATCTTATTGCTTATTTCCTTGTAGCTACAAGAGGAATATGGGAGGCTTTGAGCGATAGTGAAATATTTTAAAGCCTTTAAATTCCGTTCTCTTTGCACTATTAACATATAAAAAATAAATAACTATGTTCCATTCGACGAAAGTTCTTCCAAAACTGACACAAATGACAAAGAATATCTCCGAAATGGTTCCCTATCCAAAAAAATTTATATGTGCATAACTTGTGTGTTTTAACGAGATCTTCGTCTTTTGTGCAGTAGGATTGTATAGTATGATTTGGTTTCTCTCTTACGGTTTGCCAGTTATACAAAAGCCATCCAGAGGAAACAGGGCTACATGGGCTATAGCCAGAAAATTCAAAATATTCATTTAATTTGTTACAAAAATATCTTAATCATATGGCACTTTAATTAAAATCGTTAGAACCATTTTCAAGAAAATCAGAATTTTCCAAATATTTTCCATGTAAAGGGTAGTTTAGGGTGGGGGAATTTTCTTCACAATCTTCGTGTCGCATCCTTGACAGACAGTAAATTTAAATACCAACTTTGGTTTTTAATCGACTTTTCGTTTTTGAGTTACGCTGCCCACAGTTCGACAGACACACAGACCTTTTTCTAAAATGCTTTCTTTTTATTCAGGAGGCCTCAAAACATGTATTTCCGCTGAAATCTCGACATAGCATTTTTGAGTGGAATAGAATACTTCCTGTACTTAGTATACGTGGTAGAGGAAGTAGAAATATAATAATTAAACGGGCAAGAGATCATCAGTTGTATACTGTTTAACTTATAAAATTGATCTTAACGCTACAAAATGCTTTAAATTTGGTGACCAGATAAAATCAAACTGGCAACTCTACTCGTGCATAACATACAAGGCAAATGCAGCAGCAATGTCTTGCGATCCACTATTGCCCAATGTTGAGTAAGACGGCAGAACTATTTGTTTAGTATTTTCCTCATTCTCTGGAAATACCCTCTATGTCAAACTTAGTTACTTCAAATATACTCTTAGGAGTTAAGGACTACAAACCTCCAATCTTCTTTTATTTTGAGCAATGGGTATTCCCAGCTGCTTAGCAACAAAAATGAACTCTGAAAATAGGTATCATTTAATTCAGCACTTAATTCTGCTATTTAGTTCCCTGAATTTATTTCCAGCGGCGCTGTGGCCGAGCAGTTAGACCAGGGATGTCCAACCTTCTTTCTTTGGAGAGTCTTGCGTAATGAGCGGCTATACCCTACCCCTTCAGTAGGAGGGACATGTAGTGTTTAACGCCCGCTTTTACTACTACGGCACCATAGGCGGTGACATTGATGATACATGGAATGTGATGGCGGGTGAAACCGGAGAACCCGGAGGAAACCTGCCCCAGCGCCCCTTCGTCCACGACAAATCCCACATGGGGTCGCCTAGGATCGAATCCGGGCCGCTTTGGTGAGAAGCGAATGATCTAACCACTCGGCTACGGTGCGGTCCGTCGATTCCATGGCCGTTTCCAAGTCATATCTTAAATTTTCTGGGAATGCCCTCAGAAGACCTCTTCATTCTGGATGATTTTTGCATAAACGGTAAACAGTGAGTGAGTGAGACAGACAGACAGAGAGAGAGAGAGGGAGAGACAAAAGCTTACTAAATGAACAATGTGGATCTCTTTAAAATGCACCATTTATGTCAAAAACTTCATTTTTCTTTTGAGTGAATCATATCCGACATATTCTTTCTTATTTGTTTGAATTTGCCAATAGATACGCTTTTTTTTCAAACAGGAATATATTATTCATCTTTTGGCCTTGCAAAGCGAACGGGATTTCAAAGGCATTACATAACAACCAGCTCTTAAAATATTTCACTATCGCTTAAAGCCTACCGTATTCCCATATCCCCCTTGCGTCTGCAAGAGAATTAGCAATAAAGTATTCTCTACAAATGCTTATGTCGATTACAAAGAAGCAGATAGAAAAATATGTATTTGAAAGAATAGTGTGTATATAAGAGTGAGTATAGCTCTACATATATTTGGGAACAGAGTTTCTCCAAATTGGACTATACTAAAAGTCTGTATGCCCATATGTTTCACGGCGATCACTTGGTGTATCTTCTAAGGCTATACACTTCGACTTTGTCGCCAAATATTGATAGACATCTTCGGTACTACGCGGCATGAATCTGTTTAATGTTTATTTGCGCTACTTCCAATATTATTCCATTAATATTAAAAACTTAACAGCGATTTAATAACACCTAGTTACTTCCCACCCGCTCTGTATATGGACAGTAAGCTTATTCAAGACATGCAGACGTCGCGCATCTTTGCTTCTGTCTGTCTGTCTGTCTGTCTGTCTTCCTGTCCGATTGTCTGCATGCTTACCTGTCCCCTGCTTGCCTATTGTGTCTATCTGCCTGCTTGTCTGGCTGCCTGTCTGTATGTTCGTCTGTCTGTCTGGTTCCCCGCCTATCTACCTACTTGGCTATCTATCTGCCTGCCTGCCTGCCTGCCTGCCTGCCTGCCTGCCTGCCTGTCTATCTGTCGGTCTGCATACTTATATCTGTGTGTATAAGTGATCTGTGGGCAAAGTAACTCAGCCTAAACTGTGTACAATACTTTTTGTATTACAGATCAATGACGGCTAGATAATATAAAATTAACAAGGTTTCTTACAATTTTGTTTTCACAATGCGCTTTGTTTATTCATTTTTTGTCTGCAAATATTCCATTTCATCGTTTTATGGTGCTATGGTTATTGTGGTTCTCAAATAGGTTCGATATGTCTGGAGTCTCCTCTGATATTCTTCAGCTGAAGATGCATTGAAAGTGAATGTGAAGCATTAATCTACAAAGCTAGGCAATAATACCAATGAATTCCTGAGGAGAACGTAAAGTGTGCTTTAAATAAACAAAGTAGGCTTTGATTTGTTTGTGAGTGTGGTGTGATGGGTCAATACACACCGGATCTTCGCGACCAAGCCCGCCCACACTGTGCGATGTGATTAGAGGTTATAAAACACCAAGAGCCTGGGGCAACTAGCAGATCTGCAAACTGTCCGTCCAACCGTCCGACCCTGACCTCGTATCCCACCAAACAGGCCTAGAGACCTTGGGGGTTAAGATGCAAGTTCGTTAACTCTGAGGATGAAACAAATTGCACGTCAACTTTGCTCACGAAAGTCTTCGTGCTTTGGTAAAAAGAACATGGAGAAGAGCACACATGAAAGTAAATAACATTGAAAGGGAAAGAAAGCTTGGGGGGGGGGGGGGGGGGGGATTTCCATGCCACTCCGCGGACAATTCGTTTTGTGTCAGGTTAGGGTCACCTGCGAGAGGTTGTTGATCTTGACGACAGGGTACTATCCACTTCGGCACTGAGGGCTTGAATTAGCATAAGAATCATCCTCTGTCTACTCGAGGGAGTCAATTAAAGGCCTCTCCTACAAAAGCTACCCAAATTCTACGTAATCCTGCACCAGGATGTAAAGAATCGTCTCTCCTAGCACAGTGGTACATTGACTGAGTGTGAACATGCCAAACAATTCTTCAAAGGGAAAACTCGTTCTGATATTTATGTACAAAACCTGATGTGTTGCACTCACATGACTTTCTCTGCTCTTATACAAACTACTCTTACAAACGCTTATTCTTCTATCTACTTCATGTTAACATAGGTGACTATGTGTAGAAATTATCTTAGTTTTCGTTTTTGAGTTATGCTGTTCACAGAAGACAGACAGACAGACAGACAGACAGACAGACAGACAGACAGACAGACACACACACACACACACACACACACACACACACACACACACAAACACTAACCTTTATATTAACTAAGGTTAAACCTAGAAAAGGCATGAGCCCGTGATTTCGTTGCACCTGAAAGCCTCCACTCTCCTATTCGATTTTGCAAGGGCACGAAAAGTAGAACTGATTTTTATAGTTTTACTCTATTGACGGAAAATCCAAGAAGCTATACATAGTATACTAACACATAGGGTAATAGGATTAGTTAATGATTATAAGTAAATAACACCAAAACATTACCCCAAGTGGAGACATGAAGATCAAAACTAAAATAGAGAATTTGTGAAGTCTGTTTCTCCGAATCTCATTACAACCCTAACGCAGTAGGAAATTACTTTAGCCTCTCAAATTCTATGCAAAGGAAAGGGTAATTGAAGGTAAAATCGTGTTTAGTTCCGAAGAGACCTTTTTATGACGAAAAATGGATACACATATGTATACGTCATCAATCTATTACTACGAATACTGATCACACCCTTTGAATGTTTCCCTCCCCCCAAAAGCAGGATATCAGAGGGAGTTGTTAGTGCATTTACATCTAGTAAATGTATCCATAGTAACTCTAGTCACTTTCATCTCCGTCAAAACTGACCTGCATAAGGTTTGGAACTGACCCGTTTTCATCAAAGTGCATCGTTTCCTAAAGGCATCCTGAACATGTTAAAATGCCAGATAAAAATGGAAATGAGCAAGATATAGTTTTGATGACTTGGCTACCATTCCATGTATCGCTACCAAGATACAGTTATCAATTTCTGTTTATCTGTTTTAAACTTCGTGCACTTATTTTAATGCCAGCTACCACAACACAATAAGCTTACCTTGACTCCGTGAGTCCAGCATAGAATGCCACAAGACTTAAATTTACATTGTCTGATACTTTAATCCTCTTTTTCAGTGTGTATTTCGGTTGGCGATAACACTTAATGAGCAAAGGACACTAGGATTTGTTTATCTCCGTTTCCTAGAATAAGGTTAATCGCCACTACCCATGAACGATATAAGTTCAGAAATAAAAACACAACAGTCCCAACCAAGTACGTATCAGAGGCTGCGCAGAAATTCCACGTAATAAATATCGGGAGAGCCAATAAACCAAGAACCGGCAGCGCAGTGTTTTTCCTGTTCGCGTTATCGGTGCTCATTGCTATCTGTGCCGCGGAAGTATCGATACAGCGTTTTTAAAACTACTTTTAAAGGCTTTACTTGCCAAATTTATGGTTTTAACTTCATCCATCTAGTAGCTCTTTACAAAATTTAATTTTGCAATTTGGTTTCACCTATCCTTTTTCTTTGTTGAGTTTTCATTTTCAATTTAGAAATATTTTGAGGAGTTTGAAATGAAATAGATTTTTAATTTTTGTGTTTAAGAAAAGGCTATATTTTTTAATAAAATTACAGAACTTAAATACTCTGATTTTTCTTTATCTACTGTGTATAGTAGAGTAAGTATTGCATTCCATCCAAAAATTAATGTCAAGATTTCACCGGAAATATATGTTTTGAGGCCCCCTGAATCCAAAAAAGCATTTTTAGAAAAAGGTACGCGCGCGCGCGCGTGTATGTGTGTTTTGAAAATGGCTCTAACGATTTTGCTTAAAATGTAATATGTCTGAGATGTTTTTATGACAAATGAAATGTATATCTTGAATTGTCTGGCTATAGCCCCTGTAGCCTGTAGTTTTGCATAACTGGTAAACCGTAAGAGGTAGACAAAAGCTTATTATACAAAAAATGCACTTCTTGCTAAAGCAAATAACTTATGTCCAATTTTTTTTTTTTTTTTTTTTTTTTTTTGGTAGCGTGAACCATTTCGGAGGCATTCCTTGTTATTTGTGTGAGTTTTGGAGAGCTTATACTTCTGTCAAATGGAACATAGTTATTCATTTTTATATGTTAACCGTTCAAAGAGAACGGAATTTGAACGCTTGAAACGTATTCACTATCACTTAAAGCCTACTGTATTTCCATTCCCCCTTGTATCTACAAGGAAATAAGCAATAAGATAATTTCTGCAAATGTTTATCTCAACTAACACGAAGAAGATACAGGAATAAGAGTATGTAAGAATGCTTAGTACAGGAGTAGAGAAAGTCATGTGAGCGCAACACTTCAGATTTTGTGAAGTTAAAATGGTATATACCTAAGCAATAAAGGAAACCAGCCTCCACAACCAAAGGTTTATTGTTTATTTGCCACAAGTTACAATTTTAAGCACTGTTTTGTTGAAAATTTATAAATAAATGAATGAGCAAATATTCATTTCACTTCATTTTTCATCTGCTAGGTTTTTAAGGCTTTTAAGTGCTAACCTAAGTTTCGTGGTGCATAGCACATTTTTGCTATCTGGAAATCCTCGTCCTCGGGGTAGGTTTCGAGTCTCGGGCCCCCTAAGGGATCTGTGAGCGCCATGGGTGGGAGAGCAGGTGTATGAGCCGCCACCGGGGAGTTAAAATCTGCAGTTGTAAGGGACCCTACCCTCTGCTGTCATCTCTCCTCAGGTCCGATCAACCTTCGTATCCAATCACCTCACCCGGGGCGTTCTGTCAGGAACATAAGCACAAAAGATTTCATTGGACGGGATGCTAAGTCCTTCCTCTGAGCGTTGTCTATCCTATCCCATCTAGAAGGAGTAATACTTAATCTCTTTTAGAGCCACGCAAAGAAGTAAGCCAAAAATAGCGATATGAAAGCCCACTAGGGACCTGAAGAGATGTTACAAATTTCCCCCTGAAAGAATATTGGGAGAGACACTTCCGAAATGAAATACGCACACCCTAATCATCTTCCCAGACGATATTTTAACAAGAATCTCGCGTTACCCGCCCTCGCAGTGTCCATGCAACTTGAACCACATAAGTTCGCAGAACTGCCACTATCGCCGAGGAGATTCATGTCTGCAACAAAACGTAACTTTCCCTCTCCATAACCCACAACTGGTATATCCAGTAGCACTTTTGCTGATCGTAACCGGCAAGTTCAGGATCAAGTTTTTCTACACTCGTAAAACTAGATTTTTTGTTAGGTAATCATCAAAATCCATTCATAGTTCCTGGTTGTTCAATAAAACAAGGCACGTACAAAGATGCGCTATTCTTCACTTTTATGTTACCGCTGCTTGCGGAGAAGATGGCTCTTCAGGTTACCCTTGAACACATTTTGCAAGGAAACGGTACATTGCTTTATAACATGACCTGCTCAAGGCAATTGGCGTCATTTAATAGCAATTCGAGATTTTATCATGTGTATTATAAGAAAACTTATTTTATTGGTTACAAATAATAAACGGTTTTAAACATCAAACAGGAATGTTAATTGACTTATAGGAAAAAACAATCAATCGCGATAAACCACCTCAACTGTTCCATTATAAGCTTAGATGGTTCCAAACATTTGTTCTACAACAGTTAGTAAACCCAGTTAAAGTTTATGAACTAAATATTACATGTCTCTCTAAAATTTGTCATCTAGTTAAATAAACGTATTTAACAGACAGTTAGTTGCTAGAAGTTGCACTGTAAGAGTTAGGAACATATGAGAAAAACCTGGTGAGTTGCATTCACATTACTTTCTGTTCTCACTCTTAAGCTGCTTTTGTGAACGATGTACATATTAATTACACACTTGCACATTACTTCATTGTAGGTATAAATGAATGCAATAGGTTAAAGTGATAGTCAGATTTTTAAAAAGTGAATGGGTATGTGATGGCTTTATACACTATGTCTGTTGCACGACCAAGAAAAAAATGCTCATGATTAGATTCGCCTAACTTTCTCTGTCGTTCATTTTTATGTAATTTCTACAATCTATGCTTCGGAAAATTAATTTCTCTATCTACTTATGCTAATCTAGTTAACCTTTACAGAAGTATTTCCATTATAATATTCGCTGAAGCTATAAGGAAGTTAGAGGAAACTAAATTCATAGCCACATATTAGAAAGCACATCGCTATATGCCCGGGCCCTAATGACCAAGTTGTCGACGAGCCCTTAAACACCACTCACTCACTCATTCACTCACTCACTCACTCACTCACTCACTCACTCACTCACACACTCACTCACCTACTCACTCACTCACTCACTTACTCACACACTCACTCACACACTCACTCACTTACTCACTCACTCACTCACACACACTCACTCACTCACACTTACTCACACACTCACTCACACACTCACTCACACACTCACTCACTCACACACTCACTCACTCACACACTCACTCATACACACTCACTCACTCATTCACTCACTCAATCACTCACACACTCACTCACTTACTCACTCACTCACTCACACACACTCACTCACTCACTCACTCACACTTACTCACTCACACACTCACTCACACACTCACTCACTCACACACTCACTCACACACTCACTCACTCACACACTCACTCACACACACTCAGTCACTCATTCACTCACTCAATCACTCACTCACTCACACACTGACTCACACACACTCACTCACTCATTCACTCACTCATTCACTCACTCGCTCACTCACTCAATCACTCACTCACACACTCACTCACACACTCACTCACACACACTCACTCACTCATTCACTCACTCGCTCACTCACTCAATCACTCACTCACACACTCACTCACACACTCACTCACACACACTCACTCACTCATTCACTCACTCGCTCACTCACTCAATCACTCACTCATCCACTCACTCACTCACTCACACACTCACTCACTATATGCTGACTTGAAAATTCCATTACCTTTCCATGACATCACGAGAAATAGCTGAATAGCGACATTACCTTTAAAATCTTGTTACATTCACAACAGTTTCTCTACTCTGTCGTTATTTTTGAAAGATAGCTTCAACAAGCTATACTTACGAAACCTTACCCATATGCTTCATGTTAAATAATATAAACATTTGCAGAAATTATTTAATTGCACATTTTGCTAAAGGTAGAAGTGGGATAGAGGAAAACGAGTTATACAGTTTGTCATATAAATATCATAAATATATACTACATTCATCAAAATCGTTAAGAGCAATTCCAAAATGTTGGGTTTTCCCCCATGTATAGTGTAGTATAGAATGGAGGGATATTTACAATTCAGCACAATCTTTCTGTCGGATCTTAGGAAGATGCTGAACTTAAGTACCAAGTTTGGTATTTAACAGACTTTTTGACTTATGCTACTTGCAGGCAGGCAAGTAGGTAGACATCACGCGGGCCCTTTTATAGAAATGCCTTTTTTGATTTATGGAGTCTCAAAGCGTGCATTTCCGGTGAAATCTCCTATCGAATTTTTGGGTGGGCGTAATACTTCCTCTATTTTTATTAAATACTTGCTAGAAGAATGACAACGAAAAATAGCTATGATCTTTATGACGTTTTCTCTTTAATCAGATAAAGATATAAAACCTAGTGTCGTAGAACCCATGTCTAATGTATGTAATTTAGGAACTCAGTTTGAGCCATCATTTTCGGAAAAGGGTATAATTAGAGCTCTGCCCATATTGTGACATTACAATTAATTATTTCCATCTGTCAGATAATTGCTGCTAAGTGTTGTAATGTGAATACTGAGCACGTGTGGGAACTGTGACGCAAGAATATGAAGATTAAATAAAAAGGAGACTAGAATGTTTCCCATCATGTAACAGGAGGCGATTATTTCCATGCATAGTTGCAAAATGATGGCAGATACCACGCTGAGGTTCCGGCAAATTGTCCTTACACCTTACCGCTTCAACTGACGGATCAATGAGTAGACCAAAATATTTAATTATATAACTGTAATTATAATTTAAACACATTTACTCATGATTATATTAATATAAGAAATATATTTTTCTTTACTATTGCTTTCAAAAACATCATGAAACGTATTAGAGCAATTCCGCGAATATGTCATACCCAGTGTTAAAATTTGAAATCAATGTTTCACTTTTTTTTACTGAGGAAAGATGATGCTAGATACTCCAAAGTATCTTATGAAGTGAAAAATAAATGTTTTTGACGTGAATATGGGTTCAAATTTCACTTCTTACCCACATATTTTCAAAACACTAAAAATAAGCGTGAATAACAGTGATTTTCATATCAATATTTGTGGAGCTATGTACAACTGTTTTAATTTTTTTGTTCTGTACATCACACAATGACTCTTCGTCTTCGAAACGTGTATATGGCTAATAATTTTCGACATTTATAAATAATCCTTAGAGCCTGTTTAATTATTACTGTGTGTCAATGTCAGTTAGTCACGGTAAATAAGGATAAAGTCCTCTGCAGGGAAAAGTAATTGACTGAAAAAGTATCCTTTTTGATTCTGCGTCATTACAATATAACAAATAAAAAGTATCAGAAAGTTTTCTTCTATAGTCATTAGTTTTCCCACAAAACACGTGACTTACGGACAGTTAGTGCGGGCACCCCGTGGTCGTCATACGCGTACAGTGCTTATGAGACTTCGGTCAGGATAGACGTATCAGTCCGTTTCTGACTCCATGGGTAAAACACCAGCCCAAAGACAACGTGATTACAAACAATGTCTGAAGGAGCAAGGCAGTTATGCACAATGGAAGGAAAAAATAAAAGTGACTATGAGGAAAGGAAGAGCAATACTGAAACAAACAAAACAAGGAAGAGAACACCTCAAAGCTGAATATAGGAGATATAAGCAAGCACAGCGGGCAAGACAGAAGATAAGAGACCAAGAAGGGATTGATAAGGATTCTCCATCAACATCAACCGCTTTCAAAAGCAGACAGCATTTTGGAAAGTGCAGAAAACGTGTTGAGGAAGCACTGCCATAATCTCCATGCAAAAGAAAAGAAATGATTCGTAAGTTAGCAGTTGAAGAGGGATTACATGTTGTAAAACCAAAGCATTCTGTGCCGGTATCAGGAAAACAACTATCAGAGGAACTTAAAAGTGCAATCATCAAGTTCTATCGCGATGATTCAATATCTTACCAAGCTCCTGGAAGCGTATATTGGTGAAATTCAGAAACAATCTTTTGCTTTGGTGTCTGATTATGTATCACATGACAAATATGCAGTTGATATTTATTTAAGGAATATATTTTCGGAAATATTGGATATTGTTCCGAATCTTGAACTTGTGAAAGGGTTTTCGATGGAGCTGATGTCATTTTAAGCAGAAATACACATTGAGTCATGTGACATATCTTTCCGAAGAGTTTGGAATCCAAATTGAATGGCACTTCTTCGAATCCTATCACGGAATCAGTAGATGCGATTTGAGGACAAGTGAAGAGGATGGTCTGGACAGCTGCGAAAGCAGGAAGCAGGATTCAGAGTGCTGAAGAATTTGTTAATACTGTTAGAAAGAAACCCAAAATATGTCTTCTTGAGGTTTCTCTGTCTGAAATTAAAGAAGCAAAAGAATTTCTCAACAAAAGATTTGAGTGTATTTCACCTATGCCGTCCACTCAGCGGGTTCATTATGTGAAAGTATTAGGTTTAAATGTTGTGGAATATGCTTTTCTTTCATATGCGGAAAGTGTTAGAATGATGTACAACTTTCGGAAATAAAAACAGTGCAGTGATATGCGCGTGTACTACGAGTGCTGCATTTAGCATTCCTGCACTATGAGTCCAATCAAGTAACTAGTGTTACAGGTATGTGCTGTGTGCTCTCATGTGTCGTCTTTGTTATGGTTTTGAGTCAGCTTTTTATACTGCAATGACGTAACTGTGATAAGAAATGAGAGCTGTCAACATCTGTTTATATTGCATGATATTAATGCTTCTCCAAAGGATATGATTATTGTCAAAAGGATAAATATAATTACACACCTGTATGTATTACATGTATGTAACGTGTAATACGTATCATTATGATTTACCATATGTTATACCATGTAAAACAAAGGCAAGGTATTACAATTTTCACAAATGTCAGTTAGTCACAAACTCATGTCAGTTAGTCACGCTTACCTTTGAATAAATATCTCCAGATGAGAATAACATACCAAACCTTCTTTCAGGTCATTTGAAAGCTTAGAAGTTCCTCTCACAAGTGATTTTTCAGAACAAATCAAATACGAAAACTTTCAGAGAAAACGGAGGACAAACGTTTGAAGTTGGACCTGCAGTTGACAAAAATGTCAGTTAGTCACGAAAAGTTTAGCGCTCATTATTAAATAATTCTTTCAATTTTTTAAGGTTTTTATCTTTCCTATCACAACCGCCAATGTATTCTCTGTCATCGTATGTCGTTAAAATAACATTTTTACACCTATATTGAGCTTTAGACAGACATTTTAAGAAGAAAATGTAGTGTAAATGTCAGTCACACGCGGAATTGCTCATTAACTATTTTGTACGATAAATTATTAAACTTCTTATAACACGTGGTTTAGTCAAATTTTAAGTGTCTACCGCTTTAATTACTCATTAAAAATTTAACCACCTTTTCTTTGAGTTAATTTTTTGCGAATCTGTATATGATTTAAAGCTACTCCTATTCCAAGTATTAATGCATGAATAAGTTTTACCAGATTCGTTTAATGCTAATAAATGCTTTTGGTTTCCATAAATAAAGTTTTTTCTTGTGCGGGGTGCTGCTTCTGGTGTGTTTTACCCTTTGGTATGTTAATGTCTTATAAAGTAAACTAGATGCCAAATATTAACTTTCTTACAAACATATATCCCAATATAATTATTATTACATATGACAGTTGTGTTTGAGGTTATGTTAAAAACGTACAGCGTTACTTCGCATAGTAAACATTTTTTAAGTGGCAAACCCAAAATTGCATTAGTGGCTGTGTCATAAAGTGCATATATGTGGGTTGGGACAAACCTAAAAATTGAAGCTTCATCAGGTGAAACGTTCTGGCCTTCATTTCGATTTTGCTTAACTGTTGAGATTGGTAACAAGCAGGGAATGTTATCTCCTTATTTTAGAAAGGCATTAGAATAAGAACTGTAAGTTAGCTCAAAATGATAAAAATCGACACTGAAATACTGAAGGTATTAGATATGATCTGGAAATTAGACTAAGAAAAAGTATCAAAATGGACAATATAGGAGTAAGTTGCAGACAATTTATATACGCAACTGTAAATGCAGCACTGGTAGGGACCAATGAATTACATGCTTGACTGTACAGATTTTCCTTTATTCTCTTCGGAATGCAACTTTGCAGATTCCTTAATAGTACAAGTGCAACAATAACCAAACCACACACGATCACAGCTGCTAAATCAATCTAACAAAATATATAAAAGGCAATAGAGGTGAACATGAACCAATACAAATTACCGTAGTTGGATGCTGGAAGTAAATGTAAAATTCTATCACGATAAATTACAAATCTGGATTTATCTCCTCTTCGCGTACCTAGATCTTTCATTTGCTCTTTCCTTCTGATTCATATTTCGCACGGATTGTGTACACTCAATTTATTATCAATCAGTCAATCAATTTTTTGGATATCTAGAAAGATGTTATAGATTTAATTTATTTTACTTTGTGGGTGCAATGATATGTATAAACTCTGGATTGAAATTTACCATGTTTAAAGAAAATGAAAGAAATATGATACTTGAATCTGCCACAAAAGGGCATTCGGTCTTAGATCTCTTGGGTCAATAACAACCGGTAGATCTTTGGGAATCAAATGGCTCCTCACTTATATAACAACAATGAATATTCCCAACACAGTGAGCTCTATAGGTACATGTTACACCAGCCACTTTCCTTCACTTTCACTTCCCAATGTCGATCGAATTAAGACAGGAGATTCTCTTTCAGGAAATTCTTGCGGCTGGATATACTCTTTCAATGGAACTTACATTCACTTCCTAAAATTCTAAAATAAGAACAAATTAGAAACTAAAAACTTCACTTATCTTAGTATGATATCAACATACTAAGATAAGTGAAGTTTTTAGTTTCTAATTTGTTCTTATTTTAGAATCTTGTTGCTTCACTGTTAATAGCTTCAATTTTTACTTAATTTACATTCACTTCTTAATAATTACCTTGTATATGTACAATAATATGTTGGACATCTGTGTGCACTCTGGGAAGACCACCAAGCACATAAGTAATTCTCAAATAAACCGTGAGTTTGTCAACATCGTTATGAACAACTATTCCACACAGATTCCCTCAACAGAATCAGTTGTGTTATTTATACCAGTAACATATACTGTGTAGCATTCTTGAAAGCTGCTGAAATTAAATACCAAGTTTGGTACTTAACCGAATTTTTGTTTTTACCTTCTCTTCCAGTATCTAAGGTGAAGTAGGGGAAGTATTGTATTTCGCCCAAAAAATGCGATACTGAAGTTTCACCGGAAATACGTGAACTCAAAAAGGTGTTTTTAGAAGAAGTCCGTCTGTGTGTGAACTTCATAAAACGAAGAGTCTGGTACATACGGAACTCTGTATTTAAGTTATTTTCCAAAGATGCGGCACGAAAATCCCCTCCGCCTATACCATCCTTTGCATGGAAAATTTTCGTTATTTCCCATTTTCTCATTAATGACTCTAACAACAAAATACGACGTGTTTAACATATTACATGACAAACAAAACGTATATCTTGAATTTTGTAGGAATAGCCTGTGTGAAGTCCTTTTCATTCTGAATAACCTTTACATAGTTGGCAAACTGTAAGAGTTACTACACAGAAAATGTACATTTCATTAAAACACAATTTAATCCAGACAAAACATTTGTGGCGTTCACCATTTCCAAAGCATTCTTTGTTATCGGTTTTAATTTTCAAATAGTCTTTTCGAGTGGAAAAACACTGTTGCTGTTATTGTTCTTCTTTCTGTAATCACGCGAGGGGAACAACATTTCAAAGCCATACATAACGACCCGCTCTTAAAAGATTTGACTGTAGCTTAAAGCCTGCTGTATTCTCCTAATTTCCTGGTAGTTTGTGAGCGAATTGGCAGAGAAGGTCTTGTGAATACATCGTATGGACCCTTTTCGAAAAAAAATCTTTTCTTTTTTTTTCAGAAGCCTACAAACGTGTATTTCCGGTAAAATCTCGACCTCAAATTTTTGGGTAGAGTACAATACTTCCCCTACATACTGTAAGCATGTAGTAAAGAGGATAAAACAGCATCCCTTAACTAGTTTTTGAATAAACTTGAAGACAAAAATAGATTACAGTAGTTTAACTTAAAATGCGTAAAAATATAAAATTTCAATACTATAGATTACACTGTTTTGTGTTCTGTAACGTGCTGTTGTTTTCTTACTAATATGTTTTCTTTTCTTTTCTTTCTCGTAATTCTTTGTTTAATGGCAAGTCGAATGTTCCTTAAATGGACAGCAAAGGGTCAAAGTCCATATCTTAATATTCTGGCACTGTAATTTAGAGTGGCTTATCCCTTCATAGTTGGTCCGGTTCAGTAAGAATTTTTAATTATTTTAATTATTTTTTAATTATTCATAAATATGCGGAATATCAATAACTTAAATTAAACCCGGTAAACTGTTATCAGTTATTCTTATCTTTGAAAGTTTTTGATCAATAAAAGCAATAATTGGTTTAGTCCACCTCTGTGGATGCTTCACATTCAAGAGATACCGTGTTCTAACCTCGGTGTTACCTGGATAAAGTTTTTTCTGAGTTTTCACTTATCCCGAAAAGACGAATGTCAGGAAATTCTAAGTTATGGGACCTAGGTCTGTTTGAGCATCATTTCAACCAAACATTCATCTTCTGATAAGACCTGCACGGTTAAGAAAGTTAAACTTCCAACTTGTTCAAACTATCTAGAGACAAATGAGTGTATGGGATGCTTGGAACTAAATAAACAGGCGTCATTAAAAACACCCAATAGCATCTATACAAAACCATATTTTCTATCCAGTAACTTAAATTAACGTGTTCCTGCGTAAAAACGTTTTTGGTATTCGTTTTATAACTCAAAATAAAATTTTAGAACGGTAACAACGAACATGTGTAAAATAAGCATTTTGTACTGGTTTATTACATTACGGAAAACGTTTGTAAATAACTTATTAAAATAATGTTGCATTTGTTTTATACTGTGCATATTCGGTAAATGTTGAAGGAATTCAAAAGAAAATTGTGGTCACCTCAAAGGAGAAATTGCTTGCTCCTTATAGATTATTTTATAATTGCTTACGATGAATAGGATCAATGAGAGTGTACATTCTAAAACTCAAATAACCGTTTCTGAATTTCTTGCCCTTTTTTTAATTCTGTCAAACACAATGTTTATTTTCTTGCACACCGTGATGTGGTACACATAAATCTTTGATCACCAAGCTCTGATAGCCTACGTCAACTAAGCAAATAAAAATAAAATACTCATTTTCTGCTTTATAATTAGGTTTGGTTTCTTTAGCTGGAGACAGAAAGGTGTCTTTTAATGAGTTCACACTTACTTTTGCAAATCTCAAACGTTCTCTTGGGATATTGGGAGTAATATTTTTATGTCGTCTTAACTTTATTCCTGGTTAATACATTTTGTTAAAATGACGCTCAGTTACTTTTAATGCCACCTTATTTTTCTTCTAAAACTTAATCACAAAAATCAAGTTCTGTTTTATCGTCAACACAATCTACAATTCGTTGTGACTTTGTCAGTTACAGCCGTTCTGTGTTATTATTAAAAGGGCTTTACAAAACAAACAACTCCTACGTGACAATTAAATATCTATAACTGTCTGATGATCCTCAAGCTCTCTCAATGACTGAACACAACACAACACATCACACACACACACACACACACACACACACACACACACACACACACACACACACACACACACACACTTAAAACGACCTTAAAAAACTGGCTCTCTCGCCGTCCAGAGTCCCTTTTCTCAAACTTCTCGCAAACAAGCCGGCGGTCAAATGTTTCTCGAACAGTATAGAATCGCGTTCCTCTGTGGCATTCATAGTAATCTTTGTTCTGACTGCCCCATTGTCATCGGGCCGGATATTTACAAGCAGTATAGTGAGGTAGCTAACATGAGCTTCTTTGAGCGGCGGCTGCCGGCCGGCGTCACTTTTTTTTTTAATTAAAAAAATAAGCTGACATTTGCTTTTATAGTTTTCCTAGACAGCTGCTTTTTAAGTAAATGCTAGGAAGCATAAGAAATTACTATTTATAAAATAAAACTTTATATTACTGGAGAACCAAGAAAGAAGTAATCAGTGATTAGTAAAATCCAATACACCCAATATTGTTGTTTTGTAATTAGTTTATCAGTATTGACTGAAAATTGTACAAATGGAGAAGTTTACTCATATTTATTAAACTGCTGAAATTATTACTTTCAGTCACATTCAGTTTAATACAGCAACATAACAGTTTGTTCTAGTGGAACATAGCCTAGACCCCTAGTGCATGATTATCCACCTTCGTGCTCACCGACCAGCTGTAGTGTTCATTACGTCACAGAAAAACAATAGACCGGACATTCCTTATGGGAGTTGTCAAGAAGAATTCGTAACTTTGAGTTCTACGATATGAATTAGGATATTACTTTACTTTATTCCTCACATCACAATTCAAATACTATTTGTCTCGTAGAATCTCTGTGCGCTTCAAATTGATAACAAACAATGTTAACTTCGTCATTGAATTTTGAATTGAATTTGAATTTCGCTTTCATTATATACCTACAACCTACTAACTCTTTACATCTCATCCCTGTTACATATACATATAACTATTCCTCCTTTCTGATATGCAATCTAAATACACTTGAGTTGCTCCTGGTACAAATATAAACACTGTGGTTATTAATACTTTATACACCGGGTTAACAATCTACCTATTTATGGTACTCTTTTTTAATTATGAATTAGAATTACTTCAAACTTGGAACATTGCTCTTGACCATTTTATAAAGCCCGCCTCTGTAGTGTGGTGGTAGCGTGTCTGCCTCACGTCCAAGAGGTTGCGAGTTCGAATCTTGCTCAGGGTGACTTATCCGGATAAGGTTTTTTCCCGAGGTTTTCCCTTAACCTGAGACGACAAACGTCAGGTAACTTAAAGCTCTATGGACCTCAGGCTCATTTGAGCATGATTTTACCCATTTCATTCACATTCAATATGACACTACATACGTTGGAGGATGTCGAGAAAAAAAAATTATAGGGGACCTAAAAATGTACATTTCCAGTGAAATCCCGTTCAGGTCAATGCAATAGCTTCTCTGGTAGATAAAGTAAAAAATAAATGCTCTCGAAACTCAGTAGTTACCTTGAAGTCAGGCGATTCGAAAGGCAGATGACTTCATGATCTTTTTTATCCCTTCGGAAACACCTTAACGGCTTATGGAAAACAAGGAAGCGTGGGTGTTGCACGAAGTTTTTCCTCATGGCCAGGGTGAATGAACATGGTCGTATGTTTCAGTAGCTGAAGACGGGAACGATCGGACCCTAATCTTACGCAATCTCTGATGAACTGACCGGGTTACTTTCACTTGTTCACACGGACGGACAATGAGGAATTTGGAGACATGTGGCGCGCCTTCTTTGCATGTCTGGTGCCAGACCAAGCGCTGCTGAGACAGATCTGGTGATAAAGTCTGCAAATGTTGTTTGCATTGACAATCATCCTGCTCTTTCAGTCTATAGAACTCAGTTGTATTGATGAAATTATGTGCTAAAAGCATGTGATTAGCTTCTGCGTGACTGATCTCCACAGGAGCATATACATCGTATTGAAATTAACAGCCCTGATGCACCAGCTGCTCCATTCTGTATCATAATGATGATTGTAGTTAGGAGTAAGTGAAACAAACGAACGTGCAGCTCTAACATGCGCTAAGCCGCATCATCCAGCATCTTAAGGATCCAGATGTATCACAAATAGTCCCATGTCATGCATCTAGTGAACCATATGACTCTACCTATGCACAGTCCTCGACCAAAACATATTCTACAAACTGATAATATCAATTGTTCTTTCACACATGCTGTGTAAGTTAAGGTTGGAAAGTTAGAATTAGTCTGTAAAGTTCAATGATCTAAAATTTTGCTTTCTCTATTATATGTATAAGTAGGGGATGTATAGTATTCGACCCCAAATTTCGATGTCGAGATTTCATAGGAAATATATGCCTTGAAGCCCTGTGTCTGTCTGTGAGCACCATAACTCAAAAACGAAAAGTCAGTTAAAAACCAAAGTTGGTATTTAAATCTGATTCTACATTTTCAAATTATGGTTGTTCTGATACAGGGACAGTGGTGGGTTCGTTCCAACTGCGCGGGAGTAATAATTTCTACGCTGTTATTAACTATTTTGTTTGTATTAAATATATTTTGTGTACAATAATTATTGCAGCCAGCTACTGTGGTTAGTCAAATTACATAATTACTTCTTTCTTGGCTTCTGGTAATGGGCCAGTCTTGTTAGCTTTTTTAAGAAATTAAAAAATAAAAAATAAAAAGTATGCCGACGTTTCGCCGCAAACTATGTTCTTCTTTAATGGACGACTGCAAAACTCATCCAATTAGTCATTGCCTACTCTGACTGGCCTCACTGTCCCGTTCCACTCGCAATCCTATTGGTTCCTTCGCCTCCAATAGCGAGTTGACCTGTTAACAGGGTCTTCCATATCGTGTTCTGTGGTTTGCCCGTGTCATGGTTCAGACTGCTCTTTTCTTTAAATATTTGCATAATTACTTTTATTTCTTCCAGCTTTCTAAAGTGTTTTTACTGTTCATGTGGTTCTTCTCGAACACATGCTCATTCAATGGTGGAAAAAAAGCGTATGTCCGTTCTTCTACTTTAATAATGTAAGTTACCTCCGACATCTAGATATTGTATCTGCAAGGAAAATGTGATCTGTTTCATATTGCTATGTGAACTATTATGAAGCTAAAATTATGGAAATTGTAAAATATAAAACTTTTTGTTAGAAATTATGCATTATTGATGTAGAGGTTCACTCTGGGATTTCTTTTTTTTTTTTGTTAGATTACGTTAATTTCTGGTAATTTACAGGTAAGATGTTCAAGTGTTCCTTCCACAAAATTTAATTCAGTGAGTTTAAAGTATGTTTTTGCTTAGTTTACACACTTTAAATGGATTTCAAAATAAACTTTATTTATTTGGAGCTGGGAGAGTTCCCCGGTTCTACATATTCCTCTCATGGAATTCTAATGGAGTAAGGATAAGGCAAACGGACACTTGCTAAGGAATTTAGTGTAACTTTCTTACCAATGTTGGTATCACAACGTATTGACATGCGTGCGTACTTTTGTCGACATACTCTGGAAAGGAACTGTGATTATCTCAAAGGAAAACTCCATAAACAGAAACGAAACATAAAAGAAACATTTGTTGTTGTTAGCTAATGCTGGATTTCTGACAATGAAGTCATTAATCCTCTTGATTTCCAATATTTTTCACAATGATATTGAAGAGAGCAATAGCAGTAATAGTAACCGTTTTTTAGAGAGCACCATATTTTTATGTTTTGGCGGTCACATCGCTCTCTCACAACCCCCAGAATGTCTGGAGGACCACACCTGTCGTTGGTTTACGGGTCTCACCGACCTGACCGGGAGAATTATCAAAATAAATTCACCAACCATATCCTCTGATTACCAATCAGAGGACGTATTACATGCCATGACAGGTCAGCATGTTGGGGTTAAGATTTTATAGAGAAATTAGAGAAATGGAGAGGTTGGGAAAAATAAAGACTCCCTAGCCCTCGGGAACCCTAATAGCATCAGGGTCAGAAGAGAACAAGAGATGACCAAGGTAAGGTCAGATAGAAAAGTTACAGTGAGGAGCAAAACACCAGAAGTGGAAGTAATGTTCTGCTCAGCTTGGGTACCTTGTGGTCGCTATTCACATATCCCCTAGAAGGAGACCCCTGAGGCCAATCAATAATAATTGATTGTTCTAATGTACTCAAAACTGTTGACTGTCTGATATATGGAAACTGTTAACTAAAAAACCTTAAATTCCAGGACTTACGTACTTGCCATTCTAAGTTGCCATTAGGGTGAGTGTTTTGAATAAAAGATTCCTTTTTAGTCTACCGGGAAAATGCAAATTAGATGAATTTAAGGTTATGCCCCCATGTTACCATACTAGTTTACTGCTTAAGAAGAGCTGAATGTAGGGTGGAAGAACTATAGTTCAAATCCTGGCTATGGTATTAAATCTTTCATTACTGATTCTGCCTTTCATATCCCATCATTCCTACTTTGTGAGAACTATAGTATATATTTCTCCTTACCCCTTTTAATTGTTCTATATAATTCCAATGAATATTTATGCTCTAAACTAGCTCATATCTTCCAATATTTACAGAAACTAACATTGGAGTTGTGCTCTTTGCTGCTTCCAGTTTATTTAGTTATTATTTTGTGTTTGTTTGGCAGTTAAATGCTATGTCTGTTCCTATTAATTCTATTGCACGTGTTTGCGGTACATACAACAATATGAATAAATGTAGATCCTGCTAAAGCACATAATTTATGTCCACACAAATCTGTTTGCAGAGTGAACCACTTCGGAGACACTCCCCGTTACCTGCGTGAGCTTTGGAAAACAAACAAACTTTTGTCAAATAGAACACCAAAAAAAAAAAAAAAAAAAAAAAAAAAAAGAAAGAAAGAAAAAAAAAGAAACATTTGTAATTTAGTTATTCGAACTGCAAGATCCCATGAGGTTTTTATGGAAAATGACACACATTGTAACAAAAGTGAGAAAGATTACTAGAGTAAATGTCTCCAGCCTCTCTGTCTTCTGAGTTATTTTCTGTTTGACCACACAACGGGGCAAGTGAACACGGCTTGAGTGGGACAATAATACGGTGCATTTTTCCTCTCCAATTAATTCAATATAACTAATGATTTCATCATATTTTTTGAAGTTAAACTCAGTTTCGTGTTGATTTTCACATGAAAATAGAGAACCTAGGGCTGAAAATTAGATTTTGGAGTCTCAGAATCAAGCTCTCTAAGAGAATCTTCGGGATGAGATCCCAGATAGTGGGAACACAACAACACAAGGTCAGACTCAAGCTTCTGCCTCTTCTATAAGCTTCAAACAGCTAAGTCCTCCTCCAAAACCTTCCCTGGATATTAAAATAAACCAGGGCTCAAGAGGAAATCCAGAAAATCTGAGCTTACAAAAAGCTTGTAATTTATAAACAGTTTAAAATCTAGGAAAACTGCCCGCGCGGTAAAGGAAAAGGCAGCAGCAACAAAACCCTAAAGTTAAAAAAGCTTGCCTATGACGAAGAGAATATCTGCAAGGAATGTCAATAGTGTTGCATGGAAGGGGAAAACTAGGTGCAGTCTCTCAATTCTGTAAACTGATACTAGTGTGTAGAGGTCGAAAATGATGCGTATTTTGCGTGTCATAATTGTATGAGTGACGTCAGTGACTAAAATTGTTGATGATTGTAACATGCTTCAATTAATTTTTTATGTTCTTGTATCTTATTTCGGAAGAATCTATTTTCAATTTGTTTAAATGAATGTTTTGTGCTTCAGATAAAAAATAATTTGCGGTTCTACAATAATTAGTATGACCTTCATTTTGATAAATATTCTTAGCCTGTCCATTTGCCCCGCCTTTACCTATTATTTTACCTTCGTTGTCCTCCTTAATTATTTTCCTCCTATCTTTAAGGACACTACAATTTAATATTTGTTCTTAGGAAAGCTGAGCATCACGTGCCCCTGAACTCATTTGTGGAAATATTAATAAACCAGTAATCTCGAAATAGACTGAAGATATTAAAAAAATGAAAACGAAAAATACTTTTTCGATTGTGATTCTGCTTAAGTAAACCGCCCTGATATGATCGTAGGCTTTCAAGTCTGGTGTTATTACTAAAATATGACATGTTTCCCGAGCTTGAAATAATAAAATTATTGAAACTTAAGATTTCATTTTCAACTGTAAAGAATATCAGGAGAAGGGCAGCAGGAACGGCTGTCTACCGCGGGTTAACTAGGTTTCCTTTTTTCTTTCTGTTTTTCAGGGAACTGTAGTTTATACTGTTGGAGTAGTTGGAGGGAGATTGCTAGTGAACTGCTTTATTTTAATTGCTGTAGTGTTGGCCGATGTGAAGGCGTTGTAAAGCAAAAATAGAAACCCGGTTTAAAATCCTTGTTGTTTATTAAAGTTATTGGAATTTATATGTACTTCTATTGCTTTTCTATTATTGCTTGGTGGGTGTAAGGATGAAAAGCGAAGTAATTTTACTATTATTCGACTACGGCTTCCAAGCCCGCATAACATGTTATATTTTACTAAATCCTATGTATTGGAATGAAATGCTTACGAAAATTAGAAAAGGTTTTTTGAAATTTTCTGGTCAATGTGTCAGACGTATGCTGTTGTTTCTAGATAATTGCCTGCCTAAAGATGACTACATCACTACGTATTTTGGCAGTGTATTCTGCATATTTGTTTGGGGTCAAATGTCTTATGTTGGTGTTGTGTTGAAACAGTATATTAAATCATAGCTGATTTTATTAGCTGTTGAAAACTGTTCGCCATTCAATTGTCCATTTCCCTTTCTGGAATACCTGTTTGTGTAAGTGTGTGTGTGTGTGTGTGTGTGTGTGTGTGTGTGTGTGTGTGTGTGTGTGTGTGTGTGTGTGTGTGTGTGTGTTTTACATTTATATGCCGCCTTTAACATCGAAAGTATGTTGTATGATTCGAATACGCAATTTGGTATTTACATGACTTTTAGTTTTTTAATTATGTCGTTCAACCATAGGCCCAGTTTATTTTGTTAAAAAATTCTCCACTTTGCACTCAAGGGATCTCGGCGGCTTTTAACCACTTTGAATTATTGCTCAACAGCAATGATGTTCACTCGCTTAACGGGGGCTTTGAACTTTCGGTTTCTATTACTTTGGATTAACTCATTAAATTCATACACACACATAACACACAAACGCACATTTACACTCTTATTCATACTTTCACACTCTGGGGAGGATGGGGAATAATCCTAGTTAAAGAAATATTCCCACCCTTCAGTCGGAAATCGAACACTGGACCCCTTGCACAGCAGATAGGTGCTCTGAAATAGCTGTTCCTTGGATATCGTTCTTTCATGTCATTTGTGTGTTTTATTTCTTATTGGATTGCTAGTTTTTGAAAAAAATATCTAAGCTTCCAAGCTTATATACAGTAAGTGCAAAATTGTACTCCTAATTATGTTTTAAACCTGAGTTTCGTGCAATTTTTTTCCCGCGAGAATAGATATTTATACGTTTTCTTCTGTGTATGTAATTGAAAGTAAACATAAAATGGCACTCAGATTTATACACGTGTCTTACTGACGGAGAAAGTGACAACTGTTGCGTCATTTTAACCCAAATATTTGTTTTGTGAAGAAATGAACGATTCAATCATGCCAACATAAGCACCCACTTAAGGTTCTGAACAGGCTCGTACTTCCTGCTGCCATATTTATATACCCACTTGTCAGGCCACTGTCACGTGTGAGAAGCGGGGAAATTATTTCTTTATATACTTGCATGTTTCGTTCAAATTTATATACGAGTAGGTAGCTTGGCATGATTACAATATTTATTTACCTTTACCTTTAAGTAAAAACAACATATGATGAAGATGATGCGTTCACGCAACTTTCTTTACCAATGAAAAGTGCACAGATATTCATTAAAGGTTAACTACTTAGATAAAAAGCAAAAATTAGATAAAACAGATAAAATTAACAAAATTAAGTAATTAAGTGGAAAGCTTTCAAATGACTATTCCACTCGTACGTGGCTTGGTTGAAATCAACCAATCATATGCATAGCAATTTCAAATTTCAAGCAATGGCAAAACTTCATTTGTGAACAATTTAGTCAGATTTCATTATCAGTTCCTCTGCTTTTCTTATGCTGTGATCAGGTTAGAGAATCTAGCTGCACTGTCCTACAGATGCGCAGTAGCTTACATAATTTGACTCAACAGAGCAGCTATATTTAAATGTCAAAAATGACTGACTCTCGCTTCGGTAAAGCATCTAGTGCTGAAATAGACGCAATAATTTGAAGTGGGAAACCTCAGAGCACAGAATACAACAGGGAATGTGTTTGGAATCAGCTTGACAAATTTTATATTACGTGCGTAAGCAGGAAATTAGGTCAGTGGTATTAAATCTTGTAGGCTGTGCCAATGGACGGTGATGTATGACTGTTTCATTTTTCTTTTAAGAGGTTAGTAATTACAATACAGCATTTAAGTAACATCGCATAGGCTTTACCATCATTTGATTCGTGAAATAATCTTAATAATAAGTGATAGTCAAATTCTCCAGTAAATTCTCTCGTCACGTCGTGACTCAAGAATGTATCGGTAATTTCACAATTACTCCTAGCATTACTTATGATAATAAAATCTTGCGATGTATAGAAAAGAAAAGGGGAAGCCTATAAGGAGCGCTTAGGAAAGGTTTTAATTTGCAACATGGTTTATTTTGAAAACAGTTAACTCCATAAAAATATTCGATACATTGTGTACTTTAATAAGGTGTAAGTTTTGCCTTCAATCAGGTTTGTTTATCTTTTAAGATTTCCTTGATATACAAAATTATACAAAATTCAATAAATCAAAGAGAGGTTCGCAGAATATGCACAGAAGATTCAAGATATACCTAAAAGTTACTAACAATGTCTATATATTCAACAAGTGACTGACAATTTCAACATATTGAACACATGGCATTTTAAACATTATATTTAAGAGCCCTTAGCGGAAAAATAAAAAAATGACGAAAACGTTCCCTTGTAAAGGATGCTTTGGGGTAGAAGGATCTTCTTGAAAATATTTTTGTCGTATCCTTGAAAGATTTCGAAGCTTAAATACTAAGTATGCTATTTAAAGGATGTTTCCTTTTTGAGTTACCCTGTTCGTACCAACAAATGTGCATCCGCAGGGACCTGTCTTTTAAAAGTACTTTTTGTTGGGTTCGTGGGATCCCAAAACGTGTAACTCGGTAACAAATGTTTAGGTAGAATGCAATACTTCCTTTACACAGTATAGTTAGGCAGCACAGAAAGTAAAAGTATAAAATTCATGGTATTACAACCCACGAGACAACAAGTATATACGAAAGAGAGACAGAGACAAAGAAGTAATTCATCCTGAAATAAAGCAAAGAAAAAGTAAGGGTAAAGCGAGCTACCTACGATGCCTGTGGCATTCTGTCCCGTAGCGGTAGCCTACAAATACGGTATACACAACGCGTTACTAAACTGTCGTGCAGTTAACCTTCCTTACAGGCGTTGGCGTTCAACTGAATCACTGGTGCTTCTGCTACCGCTCTGCTCTTTCGTATACCATCACGCACTTCTAGATCATTACTCTAATTAAAACCTCAAATACTCTTTCGTGTTCAATTATTTGAGAAGCCCTCGTATCAATTTTCTTTAATGAATATTTCAACTAAAATCTCGAGTCCCTTTCATGTGCAAAGTTTATTCAGTTTCAGAGCTGCTTAGTCCAGAGTAGTATTAACATGGTGAGTAACAGAGCAGAGCTTGAAATATTTGAATTTCAGATATGATTTCTTTTAGAAAATAAAGACACCTCAGAAATGGAAATACCCTTAGAGTAAACTCAAAATACCTTAACATCGATTTTTAATGTGTTCCTTTATTACTTTCTTTATTATGTATAGTAAGAAGGGGAAGTATTGTATTCCACTGGAAAATTCGATACCGAGATGACACTGCAAATACACGTTTAGAGGTCACATGGATTAAAACGTAGGATCATTACCAGAAATTGGAAACCTTAGTGTGAGAGGAATGGTGGTGGAAAGAATATTCAAATACTATTATAGGTCAACTCAATTCTCAGATAGTAACATCTCGAAAAGTTGTTTAGTATACCAAGAAAAGTATTTGAACCATGATTGTTTGTTGAATAAAATTAAAGATATTTTAATAAGAGCTGCGTTATGGAATATATGGGAACAAAAACATGGAATGGTACTAGGATTTTGGAAAACTGCCAAAGAAACATATGAAGATATGGATTAACAAAGGTTGAGGGCAGGAAATAATGAAATGAGACCATTGGCTTTCTATGAAATAATAAAGATGTAATTAGGAAAAGGAAAGTACATAGAAGTTTGTAATAAAGGAGAAAGAGAAGTAATAGCCTGGTTTAGATTAAGAGCCTGGAAACTTAGGGGATTCAGCGGGAATGTTATACAAGGAGTATGTTCGATATGTGGCGAAACTGAAGATGGAGTACATAGCTTTTGGTGCGTAAAAGAACAAATGAATGGAGGAGAAGATTCATTAGAGACAAATGGCTCAAAATTAGTAGTATTCTACAAATAAATAAAATATTTTTAGACCAGTGTCCAGTAAGGGGCATAGGAAAATTTTTGTACTCTGCAAATGGAGTTGGGAAATTGAAAAATAATTAAAATAGTATGTGAAAAGAGAAAAAAATGAGGGAGACTTAAAACTTTAAGAAGTTGAAATACGTAATCAAGTATGTTCTATCGACGGTCTGGGAACAAGTGGCCAGGGTCACTGCCATTAGACCCCGAAATGTAAATAACTTAGCACAAGGAAATAAAAAAAAAAAATTAAAATGGATAAAATTGTTAACCAGATAAAGATTAGCAGAAATTATTGTGTTGCTATCTTTCTTGTGGGTGCAAAAGGAATATAGGTAAAATGGGTGGTGTTATAAAAGCAATACGGTTTATCCCTCACGAGCACCTGGACTAGTGGCTTGCGCTCTTGCTTGCCCAATAACAAGAAGAAACCGAAGATAAGCGACACGGTGAATAGTTTGGGTTGTCTAAGAATTCTGGCAAAGTGCAAATCATATACTCTACATAATGTTTTGGCATTATTTTGTTAGCTTTCGTCAGAGCCATACTTTAGAAATCAAAATGTTCGAAAAGGTTTTCATGTAAAGGGTACTTAAGGATGGGAGAATGTTCTTGAAAATTCCTGTGGCATCCTTGGAAGACGCTGAGCTAGAGTACCAAGTTTAGTATTCAACTGACTTTCCAGTTTTGAATTAGGCTGTTCACATACAAATAAACGCACGGAACATTTTCTAAAAATGATTTTAATGACTCTCAAAACATGTATTTGCGGTGAAATTTCAGTAAGAAGTTTGGGGTGGAATACAATGCTTTCTTTACTTGCCTTAGTACGTAATAGAGAAAGTAAACATGCATCATTAGAGTATCTCATAATATCAAATGCCAATAAAAATTGTTATGCGTTTTTCAGGAAAAAGAAGAAAAGCATCTGTTTGAAGCATTATTTGAAGTGAAGAGAATTCCTGGTAACCTTTGCCTTATATCCCTAAAACTTGCACGAGTTCAAATTTAGGCATTTCTTCAAATTTTCCTCCACAGACGCAGATACATGTTCATTTTCACGTATAGTAAGTAGGGGAAGTATTGTATTGGACCCAAAAATTCGATGTCGAGACTTCACCGGAAATATACGTTTTGAGGTCCCTGAATCCAAAAGAAAAGCATTTTTAAAAATGTCTGAGCGCGAGACTGGGTTAAAAACCAAAGTTGGTATTTAAGTTTAATGTCTTTCAAGGATGCGATACTAAGATTTTGAGGAAAATTCCTCCACCCTAAACTATCCTTTACAGGAAACATTTTGATTTTCTGAAAAATGGCTCTAACATTTTAATTAAAATGCCACATGTTTAAAACATTTTTATGGCAAACGAAATGCACATTTTGAATTTTTTGGCCATAACCTATGTAGTCCTGTTTACTCTTGATGACTTTTGCATAACTGGTAAGTTGTGAAAGATAGACTAAATTATACTATACAAAATGTAGAGCTCGTTAAAACACACAATTTATGTCAAAATGCAGTTTAATTTTTTTCGTGGAGTGAACCATGTTGGAGATATTCCTTGTTATTTGTCAGAATTTTGTAATACTTATAGATGCTCTCAAATGGGAGGTCCTTATTCCTTTTTATATCTCTTGGTCAGGCAAAGAAAACGGGGGTTTTCGGTTACCACATAGCGACCAATCTTAAAACATTCCTCTTACACCTACAAGAAAATTAGATACAATGTAATTTTTACAAATTGTTATCTCGATTAACACGAACTTGATGGAGGAATAAGTGTTTGTAAGAATGGTTTATATAAGAGTAGAGAAAGTCATGTGCGTGTAACAGATCAAATTTTTCGAAAAGCATCCTTTTTCAGGGGATTTCAAAACGTTGCTTCTGATAACGAATTTCTTTACTGAATCACACTATACTTCCTTTACTTTAGGCACCTAAGCAGCGGACAAGGTAAAAATTGATAGATCTATTTTAGTGATCTTTAATCTGAAAAGCTCTGTAATAACACTGTCAATCTAAGCGTATAAAACAAACAACACGGGCAAAACTTACGTATATCCCTTTGCGAATATGAAAACACGTACTTCGGAACTCACTGACTATATATTATCACTTCGTATGTCACAACATGCCCAGATGATTAGTTTTAACACACGTCTATTGTTGAGATGACTAGTTCTCCAGCCCCAATTAATCCCACAAGGCCAGAAGCTAGCCTTGGAATATAAACAATGTTACCTGTTCTGGCGACTGTTGCGGTAGTACTCGAACTCGTTGTTGCCGCCCCTCCAGGCAGTCACGAGGTGGTTCCACACGCTAAGGTTGAGAGAGTCGAATTCGTCCCTCCAGATGAGTCGTGCAGCCGGAAAGCAGGATGGCAAGAGCGACACTGCAGCCAGGAGAACCGCAACCAGCACCGGTCCGGCCATATCTGCAACAGTAGAGGGGAAGAACGGCAGTGGCAATGAGCAGTCGGCGCGGTGCGGCACCTCCTGCCTCCTGGTCGTCTGGGGCTGGGGCATCTTAGTACCCCAAATACCTACACAACCTCCCACACACAACCAATCATTCAAGCCATAAACAAACAAAACTACTTAGGGGACTCTGGGGCTGAAATTTGAATTTTCTATATTTTTGTATGTATAAAATCAATACTTTGCACACTTAAAGATGTTTATGTTATTATTGACCACACAAAGTTACAGCACAACCTGTTTTATAGTTTTGAGGGAATTAATTATTTAATTTATTCACATACATTAATATTCAAAATATTCCATGCACCTCAAAAACTAAAATATGTAAACAATTGTATTATTTTATAAACTATAATTGCCCAACAAACGCCATCAATCTCTGGCAGAAAGGAAAAATAATTACTTTGAAAGTATTAATTTATTTGCTTTGATCGACATTGAAATTATTTTTAAAACATTGTTATGTATTTAATTATTTAAAGCTAAACAATTTTCAGTTTTGACACCAAAGGCTAAATTGAAGTCACATACACGGAGCACATGCTGGAAAAAAATATACGAACATAGCACAAAATTTAATGCGCAAGGTATTAAAAATGTAAAGTCGAGAAAAAACCAATGTTTGTACACACGTGCATCATGAACATAAGTCAAACAACCCCTTCCTGTCTCTCCCCTAAAATTCATTGCTTTTCCCTTGCAGCAAGATGTCGCTTAACCATTACTTTCCGCTGAATTTGTGCCTTTTTGGCCCATACTTTGCTCAAATACTGCCGAAAATTTAAGCAGAAAGGGGGCGTTTAAAAATAGCACACATGATATTTAAAGTCTGCACTAGGCTTTTTAAAATGGCAGAATCTAAAAAATATCACTGCCAACAGATGATTGAAGGTTTGTGCCACATTTATAAGCATAAACCTAGAAATCGTCAGTTTGATAATTTTTATGCAATGGCTCCCGAACTTTCCGACATCACCCCATAGATTCATCCTAGAGCTGTCATAATTTTTATATTTCAGGATAATGAAAAATAAATAAAATTCACAATGGTATAGTTTATTTTGAAAGTTACTTCAAACTTCGAAGTATTATAAATATTATAATACAAGTTGAAACACTCTTGCTCGTGGTTTGACCATTTATCCCAATAAGTCTTAGGGTTAGGTTATACTTGCCCAATAGTCTTGTGTTCCTTTGGAGATATTTAAAAATATTACTTAATACACTTAAAAAAAGAGTTAACTAAAACTCTTAGGATACCTTATAAAGAACGAAAAATGAACAAAATCATCATCACCATTATTCAAGGTTTGGACCCATGGATCCGTTCCGTCCCCATCAATCAATATCATCTCTTCCTCGGTCTTCCAGTCTCTTTTACCGATCGGAACATAGTCGGTCACTATTACAGGGAATATGTCCTTGTTCATCCTGTGTACATGTCTCCAGTTTTCTTTATTCTGTTTAAACCTTTCTTTTAAATTAAATATGTTCAATTCTTCTCTCATTTCTTCATTTGCTTTATACTTTAGCAGAGAGTATCCAACCACTGATATTAAAAATCTCAGTTCAAAATAAACAAATAAGTAAAAACATCCGGAAGACATACAAAAACACTGTTGAACAACTACAAATACCACAGGAAGAAAAGCAAGTAGAGAAAACCATGTGAATATAATATTTCGCATTTCTATTTCAATAATACAAAAAATTGTATGAATTATTGGTTGTAGAAGAAAGAGTAGAGAAAGATTTGTGATTGTTTAGTAAAAGAAAAGTAAGTAGAGAAAAATGTGTAAATATTATCATTCTGTTTCAATCATAGAAAATTGTATGAATTGTATGTTGAAGAACAGCAAGAGAAGGATATGCGAAAGTTTAATGTAAAAGAAAAGCGAGTAGAGAAAACCATGTGAATGTAATACGGGTCGTAGTAAAATGGATAGCATAAAAACTTAATTCCTAGAGCACAAACGTCAGTTAACTTTAAGCTCTATAGTCAGCGAGCTCTTTTAGTGCCTATCATTTGCCTAGTACGAGGGCAATTCGGAAACTAACATCCGTTGTCAGGTAGCGCGGAAAGTAGTGGAGATAGGGCCACTATTTTTACACCGCCGTGCAGTGTTATTCAGGCGTTTCCAGCCGTGTTAGCGAAAATGTCAAACTGCTACCCGTTCAGTCAGCGTAACCTTACATAACGAGTGCCGCGCTAGAAAATTCCTGCCAAATGCGAGGTGCGTGGTGTTATTAGATTTCTTTAAAAAATGTAGGTGACCCATTCGTCGCTTTATGCTGAGAGCAATTGTGCTTTTGCACTGGACCTGTCAGTGCTCAACAAACTTAGGAACCTTTCAATAAACGTTAATTGGACAGTTTGATCACTCCCCTTATAGCCGGGTGATTTTCATCTCTTCAACCACAAAAAGTGTCTTAAAACTTCTTTTTTCTTTTTTGTAGGGCTTTTAACGAAATCTTTTAACACTGTGCTCTTGCGTTTGGCAGGATTTCACGATTTATTCGTATCTGTCACCTATGTACACTCATTGCCGGAAGTTATCTGCACTCTTATCTTTACGCATTGCCATCTACACAATTCCAACGTCATTCAAATTATGTTCTACTATTGCTCGCTACTTTCATTTTTCATACGTTGTCGCCCTGAGTTATGCGGTCCCTAAGCTCGTACTCGGCAACATTACCATTTATCTAATACTAAGAGCAAACGAAATTCTCATGCTGAAGCTTTAAGGCTTTCAATAGCCTAATACACAATGATTTCATAAAACCAAATTTGTATTCTTGCGCAGTAAACATTATAGTTAAATATGTGAAATTGGCGACAATAATGTGCAATATTATGCAACGGAGGGAAACATTTCCTTTCTTAAAAATGTCCTGGAAACTGCCTCCGATTCTATGACGAAAATCTGACAGTCTGTCATCAAATGGTTTTTGTAAAATTTAAACTTCAAAATTTCTCTGTAAGGTTTTGAAGAAACCGAAACTGTGTCGCCTCTTGGAAATCATGTCATCTCGAAAAGTGGAGACATTGTATTGCTCCCAAGATCCCCAGATTTCTCTGCCTGTGGCTGTTTTCTCTAGGAATATTGGACGATAAACAATTATCCAAATGGTTTAAAACACTCACAAAATATTAAATACAATATTTACAGAGAATTTAATACTATTGCATTTGAAATACTACAAAAAAATATTTGATGCATTTCATCACAAGCTGACAGTCTGTCATTCCTGAAACTCACGTCATTTATGGGACAAAATCTTTAAAAAATAATTTTTCCGTACGTTGCTTAAAATTGCACGGTAATGGATTTAATATTATACGTAATAACTTGCAAAAATCATATATTTCTATGCTATTTTGTACATTTTGTTTTATTGAATCACTCCATATTATGGTGACGTACTGTTCCATTAATTTCGTTATATAAAACAAAAACTAGGACAATTTAGGGAAACTATTCAATGAATATATATTTAACAGTTCTGTATATTGCATTCATGAATTTAAACGGAATTAAATTTATATTTATAGAGTACTTAAGGTTATTTACAGTTAACAGATCGAAAAACTATAATCAAACCTGTTCTTCAAGCCACTTTTTACTTTCTTTACTAGTAAGTAGGGGAAGTATTGTAATCCACCCAAAAATTCGATGTCGAGATTTCACCGGAAATATGTTTTGAGGCCTTCTGGATTAAAAAAAAAAAGAATTTTTAGAAACCGTATTGTGTGTGTGTGTGTGTGTGTGTGTGTGCGTGCGTGCGTGCGTGCCTGCGTGTGTGTGTGTGTGTGTGTGTGTGTGTGTGTGTGTGTGTCAGCCTGTGGACAGCATAACTCAAAAACAAAAAGTCGGTTAAAAACCAAATTTGGTATTTAAGTGTAACGTCTTTCAAAGATGCGACACGAAGATTTTGAAAAATTCCTTCATCCTAAATTACCCTTTAAATGGAAAATTTTTCAAAAATTTTGATTTTCTTGAAAATGGCTCTAACGATTTTGACTAAAATGCCATATGTTTGAGATATTTTTATGGCAAATGAAATGTATATTTTGAATTTTCTGGCTATAGCCCCTGTAGTCGTATTTACTCTGGATGACTTTTGCATAATTTATAAACCGTAAGAGATAGACCAAATTTTACTATACAAAAAATGTAGATCTTGCTAAAATACACAATTTATGACTCAATAAATTTTCTTTTAGGCTGAACCATTTAGGAGATATTCCTTGTCATGTGTGTGAGTTTCGGAAAAGGGAACTACGTTGCTCATTTTTTATGTGTTAAGTGTGCAAAGAGAACGAAATCTCAAAGTTTTAAAAGATTTTACTGTCACACAAAGTCTACTGCTTTCTAATATTCCCCTTGCACCTACAAGGAAATAAGCAATACGATAATTTGTACATATTTTTATCTTAACACGAAGATGATATAGGAATAAGAGTTTTTAATAATGGTTAGTACAAGAGTAGAGAAAGTTTTAAACCAGGGGTATAATGTATGCTTATTCTTTTTCTGTACGAAGGCCGATATGGTAATGGTTTGAAACTCAATCATTCATATATTTCAAGCTGTAAAAACAGTCAACAATAACATTATGACGTGCCTTCCTGTTTCTCTCGTTGTCTATCTCTCTTCCTCCCTCTCTCTCCCCTCCCTCTTTCTCTTCCTGTTAGTCCAGGACGACCGTAACAAAGTCAACTAAAATTCTCTTCTACGTTGAAATTCCCTTCGGGTTGTTTCGTGTGCTGTGTCGGGAAGACGAGATGGAATCCACCTTTACAACGTGTAGACGTGCCACAGATTGCACGTGCCGATTATTCAAGCACGCGACCAGTATCCTTGCCTCATAGAAAGTAGTGTTAGAACGATATAATTCCAACATTAGGAAGGTTACAACGAAATTAATAATCCAGGTTTGCTTTCCTCTAACTGATCTCTCACGATTTTAGGAGCCTGATTTATCACTTTCTACCCTGTACTTAAATTTAAATTAAGAAGAGGCATCTGTGGTGTCATGGAAAACTTTACAAAAATATAAGCATATCTTGGCGTCTGTATGATTAAATACCATTGTAAAGTGCGCACATCCACATTATATTCACTGTTTAAAACAATTAGAGGGACGAAAGTTAGAACATATGCATTGCTGCAGTAGCTGGGCTTAGGGTGGTAAATATTGGAATAGAGAGCTTGACTTTTATTAACCACAGTGTGTATCTTGTTCACCTGCCACTACAACTAGGAAGTTCCAAACCGAAATTGCAGATAATGTTCAAAACTAAAGAGAAAAATATTTCATGTTCACGTTTACACATGAAGGAACAATTCAGTATCTATGTGCATGAATTACTGCCTCACACATTCGAAGTATGTCCCTGATCAATCTACGCACATTCTCCTGTGGTTTGTTTTCCCATTCTTCGACTAATATATCTGTAAGACGCTGAAGTGTCTAGAAGGCTACAGAACTTCCTCGGACTCGTTTCTCCGGCTGATCTCATAGATCTTCTATAGGATTAAGGTCAGTACTCCAGAAAACCAGTCCAATGTTGTAATCTGGAGTTCCTGTAGGGTCGCTGTGGTGGCTCTTGCTTGGGGTTACCAGATTATTTTATGGAAAAGTAGGTACAATGATAAAAAGTGTAAGACATTCGACAAAAATGTATGGCAGTCAATGGAAAAATAATGTAAACTTACAATTTAAATGCTATTTATATTTACCCACAGGCATATAAGTTTATATTTTCTTAAAATCCTGAAACATACTACATGAACTGTAGTCATCGACAGTCAGTCATACTTCTCTGAAGAACTGTTCTTGCGAAATGAATATTTGACTTTAGTTTGGTAAATATATTTACACCCTTTGGTCACCTATACCACCAAAATTTGTGTTTGTACCATCAGCTCCAAATGCTACACATTTGTTTTCTATTCCTAATCCTACTAAAATATCTCGAACATATGATGATATCCTTTCCATGGATTTGTATGATGCCTGAAGATGAACAACGTGGAATGCAAGTGTTTCTTGTACAACGCTAACAAGGGTGCGTGGGCTGAGCAAAGAAACCTTTAATATCTCGCAGAATTTTGAAACGTTTGTTTCTTAGAAGACAGGTGTACTTCCAAACCTTACGCACCTGCAAGACAAAAGTTCGTCATACAAAGTAGTGATAATCTACCACAATTGGCAATTATAAAATAAAACTCTTTAAATAGTTGTCATAGCAATATGCCAGTCCAAGTCAAAAAGAGGAAAGCATTAAAAGACATTGAGAGTTTTCAAAACTCCCCCCGGACGCCGGACAAATGGTTAAAATATAGGTAATGTCCGGGAGTTTCCGGACTTCTGGTAAGCCTACTCTTGCTCTATGCACTCTTATCATTGCCTTGCTACAAAATAAATGGGGCCCCTTTCCGACCGCTATAGACATGGCATGCCCTAACACAATTTCAGCATTAAGTCGGTTTTTGAGCACAATTGGGCCAATTTGGCCAACAAAGTGATGCCACCCCGCACAATGATTGACCCAACAGCAAATCCATCCCTTTATTGCATTGGTGTTGCTGCAAAACGTTCACCAGGGAGACGATACACACGCGGAGGTTCGTTACACTTTGTTAGCGATGTTCGTCTGTAAACAGTAAATTGCACCAGTAATGAAGCTTCCAGTTCATGTACTCCTGCGCGTCTCATTCAGTCTCTCTTGTGAGCAGAGTTAAACGATGGGCTTTATTAGGTCTTCGTGATCTTAAACGTACTTCTGTAAGTGTGCTTCGTATGGTTTGGTCACTGACACTGACAGTTGCCGCCCTCAGATCATTTGTACGGTCTCGAGCAAAGTCATTGTCACCGAAGAGCACAACTGACAACATATCAGTGTTCTCTGGGTGATGTTTTAACTTTTCGACCCGTGAAACGCTTCCAATAACGGATTTGGGCGTATTAAGCTCAGCAGCCACTGCATTGTCACTGCCACGGCTACTGCTGCCACAAGTGTGTAAGGTTTAAGTTGAGACATGGAAAGTAGAAAGAGATAGCACTATATACCACACGGTAGTTGGTAATCCTTAACCGCCTAATCCCAAAGCACTTACTATTGAAACTTATTATTTAAATTCTGGATTGCAAAGGTTTTCTTCGTTTCCCAACATCCGCTTGTAACAATGCAAAAACTAGCGAAACAAGTAAGCTAAATATATCAGGTTATTTTCCATATTTCACTGGCAAAAGTGCAACTGTTCACGACACTATTATTAATACTGAGAGACTAGGCAGTGAAGGTTGATCGTGACAGGGGTTTTCAGCACTCTGACCGTCGTTAGTGCACATCAGAGTGCACCAGGAATTGGCAGTAGAAAGTTAACCTCACACAGAGTACTTTCCTGGAATATGACCGCTCGAACTGCCTCATGCTGACTGTAAATGAGCAAAGAGCACAACGGTGAACCCTTAAGCTACAAACACTGTACATCAGTTTCAAACAACGATAATCGTTGAGCACCACTTTAGTTCTCAACATTGTCTGTAATTTCGGCTTGGAGCTTTCTTGTGTGACGGACAGTAAACAAGATGTGCACTGCTGTTAAGTAGAGGTTCAAGCATTCTGTATAAAATATTTACCATCCTAAACCCAACTAGCGCAGCAATGCATGTATTTAAACTTTTCTCCCTCTAATTGTTTTGAGCAGTGTACATAATGATATGTGTATGAGTATACGTTTTTATAATGTCACTTATTTGAGGTCTCATAGTGTTACTCTTGAGCGGACAGACTTCAAGTTTTGTTGAGTATCTCTCAATCTTAATGAGAGCTCGAGTACACCAGTGACCACGGGTTACCCCAGCGGCTATGACATGTAAATTGAGACATTCAAATTTTCTGTGCTTTCTTCAACATGATATATATAGTAAAAGTTTCCATTTAATATCACACAAGCCTTGATGTGGACTGCGGAGGTCTCTCTCACTACCAAATGGTGGCCCTACCTATGATTTATAGTTCACATCAAACCAAACATTTCTTAAAAACTAGAGAAATCCCCTTTCAACATCATGGGATTCAAATGATGAAAGTTTTTGTGATGGAGGAATTGCATGGAAATCTTCGCTTTACATCTTTGAAAGGTGCCTAGACTTAAATACCAAAGCTTTCTGACTTTTCATTTTTGAGTTACGCTAATCGTTTACTGCTTATACTTACATGAACCTTTCTGAATATACTATTTTTTGAAATTGCGTGACCTCTAAACGAGTTTTCCTACTGAAATTGCTGATACAAATTTTGGGGTGGAACACAACGATAGTGGCAGAGGAAGTGAACACTCAAATCATAAACATTACTTAAACTGCAAGAGAAGAAACGGCTCGCAATTAAACCACGTAGTAAAACAGTTATTCGCCCTTGAAATATCTGATACCGAAAAAAATTACAAGTCCGATTGTTTTTTTCACCTAAAAGGTATTTCTGTGCGACAGCCTTCCTTGTTCATGGTTAAGGGTATTGCCACGACAGTGACTGTTTACCACAGTGAATCATATTGCATTCTCTTGAACTAATGACCATATTATTCAAATGAGGGCGTCATAAACCTCTGGAGTACGACAGCAACGGACACGAACAGTCATGAATATAGATATTTCATCTCAGTGTTTAAAATGTCAGACTATCACGAGCTCTGCAGCCACGCAATGCTTTTAAACCTCTGAATGCCCTTTGCTTTGGACAAAAAGAAATCAGCGCAATTGTATCACTATATTAAAACATATTTTGGTAACTTGATAAAAGTTTGCTTAACAATAGAAATGACAGTGATACCAACTGAATGAAAGATCAACTGATCAATGAATGAGGTCAACTCTCGTGTGCAGCGAGATATCAATTGTCTTCATGTATTGTTGATTCACATGTTTTGCCTTACATCAGGCAATAAACGTTTAAATACTATTTCATATTGCTTTCTAGAGTTTTGAGTAGTAGTTCTTGTGTTATTCTTTCCGTGACTTGTGTAATTTCACTCGGTTCTTCCATTTCATTTCTTCTAAATTCATATTTACCACCTTTTAATCTTTATCTAGCTTATACAAGGTAAAAGAATATCGTTTTATAGTAAAGATAGCAGCTGTCAATATAATATAGGTTAACTCTACAGCGAATTACAATAAATTACAGTATGACAACTGGTATTGTAAAACGACTTTTTTTTTTTTAAATTAACGTCCTCCAACATTGTGTCATATCGGACGAATGAATGAAATGAAATGGGTGAAATGATGCTCAAATGAGCCCGAGGTCCATGGAGCTTTAAGTTACCCGACATTCGTCTTCTCAGGGTAGGGTAAACCTCGGAAAAAAAACCTTACCCGGATAACTTACCCTAAACGAGATTCGAACTCGCGACCTCTTGAACGTGAGGCAGACACGCTAAGCCATCACGCTACCGAGGCGGGCGTAAAACGACCTAATGAAAAGTAGAACATAAATAAACCAAGTCAAATTATTAAACACGTGCAAATACAAAACGTAATCGCCGTTTATATGAACTTGAAAATTGGTCCCAATGGAGTGGTATAAAATTGTGTCGCACTTGTACGATAGGGTAAAACTTTTAATTCGGGACACTGCATTAGAAGTTCTACCTTTAGTCCATTCTATCTAAACTAACAGTCCGATGCTCCACCGAAATTTTCTATCTAACCCAGAGGTGCCAAAAAGTGGCATCGCGGATCAGTCCCGACTTTCTCCACCACTACTCGCTTTGCCTTAGTGGCGTGGCCGTGCAGGGTAAAGGGCACTGGCATCATGTAATGCGGTACATCTGCACCCCTTTGAGTTTCACAAAATAAGAAAATCGGTACCGTGCGTCAAACATGTCAACCGGAATGCTCCCAGCATTCCTCCTTGCTCTCATATCTATTACGTCACCAGCGAAGGGTAAATAGGAAGGGGAAAATGAAACCTCCCTGTTTCCCCTCAATGACAGCACAGCTCTAATCTGACGGGTAAAACTGCACAAGCAAACGGACGCTAATATGGAAAATCTGTGAGATAATTCAGAAAATGTCAACGCTTCGTTGGTGAGCCATTGCTTTGTATTAGCCTAAAGCCCATAAATTCATATGCCATGCTTCTAATTTAATGAAAACTAATTCATTTGAGCAGTAAATACTTCATGTGCTGTCATGAAAAAACCACTTCATAACAGAGAGTATGAATGAATGGAGTAGTTCGACCCATTACTACAGGGAAGTAAAGCACATAAACAAGAAAAGAAATGGTTTCCTCAAGGAGCTGCAACAGTGAAGATATACGACAGGATGCTGATGGAGGCTTAACCGATGACGTCTGACAGAAGCAATTAAAGTGTTTAGGGCATACGAACACAATGGGTAGCACCCAACTGACAAGAGGAACAAAACCATTACATTAGATTGTGGAGTAGAGAAATTACACAAGAAACCGAGACAGAACGAAGTGGCATCTGGACCGACCAAATAGTGGAGCTTGGTACCTCTTAGTGACTAGAAATCGAGAAAGCAGAGTAGATCTCCAGTTGTAGCCTAGCTCCTTCTGCTTGATGATAGTTTAATTTAGTATCAGGAAGTGGGATACAAACCAGCTGAGGGCGCAGCCGAAATTAATTCCAAATTTACTTATGAGAAAAAAAAATCTACAAAGTCATTTAGTAAACCGAGCGGAACAGCTCAGGAGGTCGCGTGAGGTCATGGGTTCGATTCCTTTGGCCGACCTTCCTGACCAATGAGTTTTTTTCGGCGGTTTCCCTGCGTCGCTAGACGAAGAATAATTACTTCCCCCAAATCTGCTAACTTTCTATCTTACTTCACTTCCCTTTTCACATCACCTTTCACTCTGGTTGGCTATTTCAGGGATCTAGGTGTTGGTGGGAGTTTCGGCGTGCATGAAAAGGTAAAGGGCTGTTGTGCCGCAGACTTGGTGGTTTATAATTTGTTATTCATAAATTATTTTAAACAATACACACGTGGAAGCCACATATAAGTAACAAACTCAAACTTGCCCAAATAAGACTGACAAAACTTTATCCACTTCTCAACAAAAAATCTTCGCTTAAGTTAAAAAACTGCATACTACTCTACACAACTCTTTTAAGGCCGCTTTTACTATATGCCTGTCCAATTTGGGGAGGAGCCAGTGCTACAGAAACTAAACGCATCCAAACGTTTCAAAACAAAATCTTACGTATCTCAACTAATGCGCCATGGTTTGTCAGAAACAATCAACTACACAGAGAAACTGGAATCAGTACCATTCAACAGTCCATTTCTTCACAAGCCGAACAGTTTTACAGCAATCTAAAGAACGTTCCTGGATCTATTCACTACTCTCTTGGCAGAAAATCCAGCTTTCCAACACGCATCAAGAGTCGTCTACCACTGGACCAGTTATCACAGCAAGATCTGATTTAATTTCAACTAAT
This sequence comes from Tenodera sinensis, assembly GCA_030765045.1. Classification (NCBI taxonomy): domain Eukaryota; kingdom Metazoa; phylum Arthropoda; class Insecta; order Mantodea; family Mantidae; genus Tenodera; species Tenodera sinensis. Next base: position 94,366,800 of record CM060968.1, on the reverse strand, counting down.
ACTGTCAGTGAGGGGCCCAATGGGGTTTACCTCATTTCAATGTTACTTATTATATTTTATTTATTGTTATGTGTATTTCAACAATGGTCTGTGGAGCGCACATGCGCTGATCGATCAATAAATCATTAAAAAAAACAATACAGTATCTTGGGATACATTTGTTCTTTAACAGTATAGTTGCTATAGCTACTATGTCCTCTTCTTCAAACCTAGAGAAATTCAGCATTGGTTGTTTAAGACTTTGCGTATTAATGTGCGTTATACCCCCAATAAAAGTTCAGGATAGATATTTATTTTCTATCTCTTGATACCTATATGACATTGCGATTCAGTTATAATCAATTAAAGGGTAGGTAAAGGTACCTACATATTAAAGAAGGTTCCCGCAACCAGGGCACAGAACCGCACGTAGTTTGTGTGGACCTTTGAGTTTCTAATGTGACCCTTGGGAGGGAGGGATGAGAGAAGAGACCCGAAGGATGACCAGATCTGCATGATGACGGGCTCTCTAACGTTTCCATTTCGAAGGCATCCGACGACGCCCAGGTTCACTCACAGACCCCCGATTCCTCGGATATCAACTAAAGGGGTGTCTGCCCTCCAGCACCCGGAGGTGGGATCCAGCGGAGTAGTTAGACCGACGCCAGGAAAAACCTCTATAAAGCACACCTCAACCGCCCAGCCGCAACATGCTAAACACTAGCACCTGGTCCTTCAATCTTGACACAGATTACGATGATGAAGAAGATAATGGAAACGAGAAATGAAGATCAGGAAATCTGTGGTAGAAGAGGAACCATCGCAGCATTCGCCTACCGACCTGGAGAAACCATGAGAAACCCATGGTCAGAGTGGGCGATAACTGGGAATAGAGTCCGGGACCTCCTGAACGCAGGGCTCATACGATCTCGCGAAGCCGTCTCGCTCAATACCTAACATGTGACATACTCCTGACACCAATGTAACAAAACGACAAAAGTCCAGTCCAGATACTGTTCTATCACTTTATTTTCTTCTAAACTTTTGCACAAATTCTCTTCTCGCATTAACACAGTCTGCAGTCTTTCGTGATATTACAACTCACAACCGTTTTCTTTTTATAATATTGACTCCTTTCACTGTCATTCTTCATTTTGCCTGTCAAACACTAACTCTGACGATACAATCGCTCAACATTCATCGACACTTCCTCACTTCGACCCGATGTATCTTTCAAAGCTGTCTCGCGCTCACTGACACCCTGACCGACTCAAAATGCCTGCCTCCATGCGCTCCGCAAGTTTTTATACCAGCGATGACGTGGCCAGATCTTTCTCGAACGTCTGCAAACAAGCCGGCAGCCGGTTACCTCTCGAATAATCTGGAAACTCCCTTTTTGACGTTCCGCACTCATTGTCATCACGTTTTGCTCACGTGAGTGTTGTGGGGAAGATTAACCTTAAGCGACTTGGATACGTGCCGCGCCTGGTGTGTAGTGTGAAGTAGAGTGGTCCCGACTGTCCTTTGTTGTGCACCGCGGCCGGCGTCACAATGCTTATAACCTATTACATTCCTACGGGCAAATTTAACTATGAGAATTTCTTTTCACCTAAAACATTCCTCGTTTAAAATTCCTTGTCATTATATGCAAGGTAAGTTTATGGCAGGTTACCATGATTTACGTTAAGCTGTTGAATAACAGTCAGCCGGTTAGCTACAGGCAATTTGTTCAGTGAAAGTACTCCAAGAACTTGAACTTGGAATCACGTAGCTTGTTCAAGTGGGAGGAATGAGCTGTAATATAAATATTTACAGTTTTGTTTTTCTTCTCCGTCTGCGGTATTTCGTTTTGTACTAAAGTGTGTCATTGAAAAATGAATCTTTGAGGAAAGGTATAATTTGTAAATACAGGTGGTACTCTGCAGAAAAAGATGGACTATTTTAATACACCAATACCGGCATTGCCAGTGCGGGTTTAGGAAAAGCAACTGCATACCTATCGAGATTCGTCCTAGTTCGTTATTAAAATTCAAAGAGGGGAGAAATATGTTAGAACTCTAAAAGAAGGCATACAACTCGCAATTATGGCATACACAAAATTAAATAGTGACTGATAACTGACCATTACCTGCTATTTTCTTTCCTGATGTACAAATATATTTTTTGGGCACAAATGATATTAACATTACCAGCTTTATAGCGTGACTTCACCAAAAGGCGTGGCAAGCCTCTGATTGGATGTTATGTTGAGCCACCCGCCATTAAATTTTGTATCAGCCATAAGTGCTTCCTCCAAAAGCACATGAAAGTTAGCTTTAATGAGTAAACATTTAAGTTTGCTTTGTTATTTTGAAAGGAACCATTTGGAGTGTGCTAAACTTAGGTGAAAACATTGCAAATAGGCGTTCTCTATTAAAGTTAATAGTAGTGAAGCTACCTCTACGCTGCCGATTGCTAAGGCACGCTGAGTGATGTTACTGTTACACAAAAACTACTGTTTTTTTTTTTTTTTTTTTTTTTTTTCTCGAGGAGTTATTTAGCAAGGAAACATCCTTCTCTTGGGTCCCATGTCGTTTCTATATTTGTCCAGCGATTGTTGTTGACCCTTACTGTGCACATCTCCACTTCGCTGCTTGTGCTGCTATCGCGTTGTCCTTCACTTGCGTCCTTATTTCTGTTTTTCTTACCCAGTCTCTTATTGATATTCCATTCTTCTCTGGATAATCTGTAATCATGTTCTTTGTTATATACTATGTTGTTATCCATGCTTGTGCTCCATATATCACTGTTGGGAGGATGCAGCTGTCTAGATTTCTTGTTTTATTTTAGCTGTTGCAAACAAATATTATTTAAGACAAATTGCCAAATACAGAGAGAGAGAGAGGAATTCATATTCATAGCTCAAATGTAGGAAGAGCATACCAAGCTAGTAACTCTTAGGAGAGGCCGTTGTCCTGTAGGGTTTAAAGGCTATTATTTAATATTGTTATTATTATTATTATTATTATTATTATTATTATTATTATTATTATTATTATTATTATTATTATTATTATTATTATTATTATTATTATTATTATTATTATTATTATTATTATTATTATTATTATTATTATTATTATTATTATTATTATTATTATTATTATTATTATTATTATTATTATTATTATTATTATTATTATTATTATTATTATTATTATTATTATTATTATTATTATTATTATTATTATTATTATTATTATTATTATTATTATTATTATTATTATTATTATTATTATTATTATTATTATTATTATTATTATTATATTTAGTCTTCCCTTAATGAAGGAGAGTAACATGTAAAACCCTGGCGGCTTCCTTATGCTCGAGGTCGATGGAACTGTCAAGACAGAGTACTTAAAAACCATAATTTATTTGGTAGAGAAGCAAAAACTCTTGGTTCCGTGTTATTATCTGGATTTAAGTGGCAGGGCTGGAGATCTCTCAAGCATTTAATGTCCTTGGCCAACTAGATCCTCCAAGTGAGCAACCATCTTCAGTAAACAATTCTGACAATACACCAATCTCTGGTGGTATGACTTTTGTACCTAAAGGAACTGCTACTGTATTTTTAGCATATGATGAATTGTAACAACTGTCCTTGAGATGTGAAGAGCAAGTTCAAGAGCAACAGAAAAAAAAAACCCTTAGGAAAGGGTTTTCCCGATTATTATCCACTGTCCCAGGAGGAGGTTAATGTAAACAGGATTGTGTAATACAGAAAGTGCTCCACTTGGCACATCAGTCTGGAAAATTGCTTGCTAAATACGTCACTGCAGACCGGTTGTTTGCGTCTATTCTATGATAATTTATTTCTCTGTCAACAATTCCACAAACTACTGCGGCATTGTTCATTTACCCAAATAGCCTGAAGTGTTACATTCATATGACTTTCTCTACATCCTATAGTTTATTTTTACATTGCCTCTACAAACTATTCTTACAAAAGGTTGTTTTTCTCTATATTTCATTTTAATCGGCATAAACATTTGCAGAAACAGCTTCATTAGACATCTTGTTACAGGTACAAGGGGGATAGAGGGCAACAAATTGATAGACGTTTAAAAACTGTTACAATATATCGTATTAATGGTCTAGACATTCCGTACTCTTGCCATGACATCGCGAGGAACAATTGAATAGCAGCAATACTGTGAAAAAAAAAAAAAAAAACAACGCATATGTTGAAAATAGTTAATGCACAAAAATTATTGTAAATAAGTTGTGTTCCAAAAAGAACTACGTGTGAAGTACGTTTTTGTCTATCTCTTACGGTTAAACAGTCATAAAATTTCTTCCAAATGAACAGACTTTTCCCAGAAAATTTAAGATTCACTTTTTATTTGCCATATAAATATCTTAAACATGTGCAATTTTAATTAAAATAGTGCTGCTTTTGATAAAATAGAAAATTTCGAAAAATTCATGCATTGGGTAGCTTGAGGTGGGAAATGTTCTTGTTCTGATTACCCTTCTCGTATGGAGGACTGACACCCCCTAAGACTTACAAGTCTGGGCCTGCGGTCAGATGCCTGTTTCAGGGGCAGATGAATCTATGGACTGACATAGTGAAGACCTGGAAGCGGATGGTCAGCTAAGCACCAAATGTGATAGGAAGAAGATTAGTATAAATGCAGGCGAAATGGATGATTAGAATGGTGATGATGGAGCAGTTGGTAGAATGAATGGCGGAGGAAACCGGAGTACACGGAGAAAACCCGCCTAGACGCTACCTGGTCCACCACGAAGACCACATGTAGGTCTCTGGGCCGCCTTGGTGATAGGCGAACGGTCTAACCTCTCGGTCACGCGCCACGTTTGGGGGATTTTCTTGAAAATATTTATGTCCCATCTTTGAAAGATGTTGAACCTAAAAACTAAGTTTCGTACTAGTCGATAACTTCGTTTTAGCTTATGAGACTCTCTCTCGTCTCGTGCAAAACTTTTTTCATTCAGGGGACATCAAAAATGTATTTACGGTGAAATATTGATATATACTGTTTGGATGGAAGGTAATACACCTTACTAGTAATAGATACATAATAGAGAAAAAATACGAAACACCATCTTGGTGTTCTCAAAATGCGTGTTCAAAAACTTGAGGGACTCGCAGATGATTTTATAGGGATATGAAGGCAGTCTGTCTTAAATCAGCAAGAATAAAACAATGTACGAATAGAATGCTTATAAGTACTATTCACAAAAGCCCATTCTAAATTTTGTAGTGTTACGCATCTACAGTAGTAAATTTTGACGTTTATATTAAGATTTTTGCAGAGAAAAGTCTAATGTTACATTCACATGCCCTTCCCTAGCGATTATCGTTTGCTTGTATACAAGCCATTCTTAGAAAACTGTTCGTAGATCTAATCAAATTAATTTAGGTGAACATTTGCAGAAATACATTAATTTCATATTTAGTTATAGGTATGAGAATGACACAGGAGGCTGAAGTGGCAGTCAGATATTGAAAAGCGGATCCCTTCTATCACTATGCGAGAAATGGTAACATTAATTCAAAAAATTGCAAGTTTTGACAAATTCAAAGCAAAAAAAGAAAAGAAAAGAGTATCTCGTAAATGACTGATTGAACCAACAATTATTTGAAACAGATTATATGTTTAAGGACATCTATTACACAAAATTATACAAAATGCATCCTGATTCAAGAGGACATAACAATAGGTTCAATATATACATTTTATTAATAGTTTAAATAATAATTAAATAATCTTAAATATTTGGTACTTATCAAAACCCTTTGGAGCCATTTTGTGGGCATTAAAAAAACTTCCGTGTAAAGTGCAGTTTGAAAGGTGTGATTTATTTAAATATTCATGATGCGTCCTTAAGATATGGTGATCTAAAATATGGAGTTTGCTATTTATTCGGATTTTCATTTTTATGACAGACAGACTGACATGAGCCTTTTTATAAAAATGCTTCCTTATTTATTTTATTCTGGTATGAATACGATACTTTCTCTACGTACTATACATTAATACACATTAGAGCAAGTAAAACAGAATCACTTATTTTTTAAGCATCAGTTCCATTGTGTGTTTTAGTAAAATACAAATACCTATCTACGGCAATTTTAGGCATAAAACAATTAATCGAATTTGGATCAAAAATCTGAAGCTTAACATGAAACTTTATTTCTTCGATTAGAAGGCGAATGGGGATCCTTTAAATCTTCCAAGAGAATGCAAAGACAAAATGTTTCAAAACAGCTGGATTAAAGTAGAGTGACAGTCGTAGAGAATATTCATGTAGTATTTCTTCTGATTATTTGTATCTTCCACATTATTTTCTTTCTCTCACCAGTTATGTAATTAAGAATTATAAATAGAGATCTCATGGTCAATGCACACAATTTTGTAGATCACCTTGTTTTTGCGGCAGTGGATGCATTGCTATTATATCCTGATCAGGCAAGGTGAACAATTGTAGAACCAGATTTTTACTTGGTAGGTATATTAGCATTTTGGAAAGACACATAGGTGTTTAAGTCTATATATTGTAATAAGGAAACGTTAAAAGAATGTATTTATGCAGTTATACCTACATTTAGGTAAACCTCTGTTCCATTTATTCAACTCAGTAATATCGGTGCCACGTAATTCCTGAGAGTTGAGTAGATAATTACAAAGGATGGACGATGGCATGTCTTTAAGGATCATAGGCACCTCTGAGCAGGAACATCAATCACATGCTCAACTGCGGCTTCCTTATTACGTTTCATGTTTGACCACAAGGTTCTTCCTAAAACGCAAAAGCGTAAAAGCCTTCAAGTTTTGCTTTCAACCTTCTACGAAAAGTAAATTAAGGTTAACAATAAGTTATGAAACATCCGTTAGAGTTTGTATTTACGTGCATACTAGGGGAAATACCCGGCATTGCCCATTGTTTGACGATTTATCCCCTCAACTTTTAGGTTACACTTGTATTTGCGTTTCTATGGGGACGTTTAAAATTACCTACTTAAGACATTTAAACAAAGAGTTAATTACAAGACTTAGAATACACTATAAAAATTAAAAGATAAACACCAATCAAAGGTGCACGTGTTCATAACGACACTGCTAACCGCCAATCAGAGGTGCACCTGTTTATAACAATACCGCTAATCCAGGAATCAAAGGTGTACCTGTTCATAACGACACTGCTACCCATCAAACAAAAGATCCGCATGTAGCAACCAATTACCATGTATGAAATAACGCTACTCTGTTTATTCAATAATTAGTGTCAATATTGCAAATAACATTCTAATAAATTCAATTTGTCTTCTCGTTTTTGAAAGTCTACTTTTTTAAAGGTTATAGCATATGTACTCTCTGTATCATTATGTCAAGGCCAACATAACAATAAAAGTTGAAGGCGCAATTATCGATTCTCGCATGTACAATAGAATAACAAATACTTGATTAAAATGTCGAACATCAGTAACAATAATATGCAGCATAAAATATTACAAACGTTTTATAAATGTTTTGAACTTGACTTATGGTCGAGCATAGACAGTCGTATGAAACTTGTGTGTAATGACAATTATGCTCTCGTTGCATAATCTACTATAATCATTATTTGCAGAAACAAAAGAAGTATAACCAACTCAAATTTGTCTACCATTCATTCAATAGTTGTGTAACCAGAATTCATAGCAGTCTCGTGTGTTAGTTTAGTTACTTCCTAGTGAGATTCCAGAGCTCTTAAAACTATTAACTTTGTTTCCGTCTGGTACCCTAAAGAAATTTTTATGAGTACCATTAATGTCTTTAATTATCGGAGTTGACCGCGGTTTGGCAGTTAACCTCTACAACATTCAGCCTAGGTTTCACTTACTCAATAGCCTTGTGTTTCTTTGGAGGCATTTAAAAATATTACACAATACATTTAAATAGATAATTAGAACTCTCAGGTAACTATAAAAATATATAATAAAAATGCCGAGGGAATACTGAGCACAAGCTTTGTTAGCAACCACAAATACCACGGTTTGTAAGGATCATTTCTCGTTAATGCAGCTCAGTAACTTCCACGTTGTCGCAATCGGGCTACTTCGTCATTATTTATAGAGAAAATATCATTGGGAGATACACAAAACTATGGCTGACACAAAATATAATGGCGAGTGGCAGGAGGAGCTGGTCAATGCAAAATCCAATCCGAGGCTTGTCGCGTCTTGCATTGTTTTATAGTTAAACATGCTGTAAAATCACACTGGAAAGCCGATATAAATATTATTTTCCCCCACAAAATTTATTTGTACAACAGGAAGGAGAATAGTAGCGGTCAGCTATCAAACGTCATCAGATTTTGTGCCTGCTATGCTAACAAAACATAAGAAGGACCAAATTTTATTGTGTTATTACTCATGATCGATATCAGAAAGATCAACTAATATTATGTGAACTCGCTTTTAATAGATATTTATATTTAAGCTCCAGGACGAAAATTTGTTTCATTCCTTGTTAATTTGTTCAATATTTATTAGCTCATTCGAAAGGAAAAGGAGAAAAATAAAGCTTTGTGTATTACGTTAATTAGAATATAATTAATGGTTAAAAGATTTCTGAAACACTAAGTGAAATTATCGTTAAATATTAAATTTCAAAGAAAGGATTTAATAGCGATAGTCACTTATTTCTATTTGCAACATGCGCTCGCAAAAATTTACGTTGCCATAGAGATTGAAGAAACTGAAAATGCGTAAAGCTAAAATTTTATCATTGTGTAAACGAGGCTTCCAAGAATTGTTCTTAACTAAAGTTAAATAAAAAGCTCGTGTTTTCATTAATAGTGTTATTTATAGTAAATATATCTACCACAGTTTCTTTCAGTCGCCACCAACCTGTGAAACTGGAGTTTCATTGTAAACTGCTGAATTAGGCCGAGGCATCCAGTGGGCGAGAAAACAGGCAAATAACTCTGAACTCAGAATTATCAGTAACACAAACATTTCCTCCACAAAGTAATAAATCACCTTTATCAAATCCGTCACAACCGACCCCCCAAAGAGGAGCCGCAGCCTTACATCACTCAAACCGCCTCATACTGTTCTTTTATTTTCTGAGGCATGAGGACAATAATTTATGCTTATAGTTTGCTCCTTTTTCTTTTTTTCCCCCTTTTTTCTTCTTTTTCTTGTTTCCTCTGTTTATTTTACCGGCTTGTTATTGTTTGTCACACATATACACAGTACACAAACACACATACTCGAGGACTCGAACCCACGACCGTGAACGCGGCTGAGCGCCAGTGACATATGCTCCAGCAACCAAGCCTACGAGCTATTAAGATTATCGTTGACAAAGATGCACATGATCTTGCGAGCTTTTGTGAACATTACATAAAATTAAATAATTAATTGTGTCAAATGGAGTGGAATTTCCAATTCTAAGCTAGACAATAATTTAATATATATATATATATATATATATATATATATATATATATATATATATATATATTAAAATTAACATACCAGGTGATTCAACACAGCTGTAAACTTTGAGATCAATGAACTTGCCCTTTATACGGCATATCTCTAATAATGTACAAAGTTCAACACGCTCTTGTTTTATGAACATTAGACATGCCGGTTTTAATTAATTGTAGGTATTGAACTAACAGTGAGTATCAAAAGCATAGATTCCGAGAAAAGGGGGACGATAGTAGCGGGAGAGAAGGATTTTACCAAAAATACTAGAGGTCGCGCAATTATTCTGTACTGCACAATTAAGCAACTATATTGTGAATTTTAACTTCTGATATTGTAAGGGTTATCAACAAGTTCCTCCGCACTGTGCCGGTGTCTATATCTCCAGATAACGTTGGTACTTCTATTTACCTTTCATGAATTACATACGTGAATTTATCAGATTGTTTTATTTAGCAGAACGTTATAACTACGCTACCACCGGAATTCTCGTCTCTAGAGGAATCTTGGTTACACGAAAGCTGCGGAGCGACTTCTCGATAAACTTATAGTACTGATGGCCTGATACCAATCTAATATATGTGGGTGCATTTTTCACAAATTTGTGCAGTTTTTAATACTTTACTACTGTAAATAAGTTATAAGCTTCAACTAGAACTAAAGAAACATTCACGTATCATTCCCCCGAGCACATGACAACACCACGTGGAGGGATGACGCTAACAAGAAGCCATTGTCACGCTGATGTCGCAGATATAGATGCAATTTTTTAAAAAGTTATAGTTTTCAGTTGTAACGGCTGTCAATGACCAGCTTTCTGGGACGGAACGATAAACGTCGTCCCATAACTAGGGTTGAAGTATCTACGCGCAAGACCGCACTAAAGATATCTTGCATACAAGATTGCTTGTAGCGAAGAGAAAATCGGTCGCAGTGATCGGTACCTCCAAGGAAGAAAAAACTGAGGAGATATTGATTGCACATTTTTGTAAGATCTCTTGTGTAAGATTACTTTCTCTACCAAAAATTCGATACAGAGGTTGCACTAGAAATACATGTTTTGAGCCGAGTCCAAAAATGTTTAGAAAAAGGTCTTCATTGTCTTCATTCAGGATGATTTTTGCATAACCGTTAAATCGTAAGAGATAAAGAAAATGTTATCACACTGTTATTTAAACATACCATTTATGTAAAATACATTTTTTTTTCGGGGTGAACGATTTACAAGATATTCTCTGTTATTTGTTTGAATTTTCCAGTCGTATTAGTTTTCTCAAAGAACTACGTTATTGTTTTTCTTGGCTCTTCCGGTGTAGGCCGCGTCATGTAGGCGTTGCTTGCCGACGTTTCGCAGGTCATGTGTCCTGCTTCCTCTTGGGCTATGTGCGAAGAAAATCAGCTGCAGAAGAGCCAAGAAAAACAATGGACACCGGCCGTGGAAGCCTTCGCAAACATTTAACTACGTTATTTGTTATTTTTATCTCTTGGCCATACAAAGAGAACGGAATTTCAAGGGCATCTTCACACATTGACCAGCTCTTAAAAGCTTTTCTATCTCTTAAGGCCTAGTGTATTCCCATATTACCTTTGCACCTTCAAGAAAATTAGCAATAAGATAATTTCTGCAAATGTTTATCTCGATTAAGATGAAGTAGATAAAGGAATAACCATGTTTAAGAATAGTTTGTACAAGAGTAGAGACAGTCATGTGAATGCAACACATCACATCACAATTGCACAAATAGTGATGTCAGGGAACGCAACCCGGCATGCATGTGATGCACGGTTTGAAGGAGGGGTTTTGAAAGCTTCTCTGAAACACATGTGATTTTATACATACTTATAAATATACACAAACTTAGAGGGCTTTAAAATTTATGTTTCATTAACGTATTCTTTACTTCATCGGGAGGTAACGGTTTCACATACATCTAACGTTAATTCATAAGTACTGACATACAACAGAGCACGTAGGTTTTCATCTGTCAATCCCGATCTGCTTTTAGATTTTAGTCTTCGTTTAGAACAAGATTGCTCACAATACGCACTAAAATGCGCAGCAAATGAACGAAGGGACGAAAATGCTGTATCGAGTTCTCTATATAAAAGTAAACCAGTCTATTTTCTAATTGTGATTTCAAAATTTCGTGTGTGTTTGTAAATACGTAACCCCAATTTGTAACTGATTTTACACAACCAATTTTAAGGTTATGTAAACTTAATGTAGATATGTTGTAATCCACATCTTCATTTGTCAGCAAAGCTTGGTTGAATATTTAAACTTTATTACATTTACGGAAAATAACTGAATTTATGTTGTTTTAAAATGACTTAAGATTTTTTATTTGTTTACTAGATATTCCTTACCTTTCAGTTGCGCTCGCATTAGGTATGAATTCACAAACGATACTGAAGAGAACTGCATGCAGAGCTCCCTTAAGTATTAGGTGTGCGTGATTGAATCAATAAGATTATTTTTATCGTGGTGTTACCAGAGGAGCACAATGACACTACTCAAGTGTTTTATCTATTGTCTATACGGAAACTGCATCACTTGTTTCATGTGTAAATATCCCACCACGTTAGTGTTTATTTGGGCTATCTCAATGACTCTAAAACTCTCGTTTTATTAGAAATTTATCGGTTTAGGAATGGATGTATGTTAATGTATGCATTTATAGAGTGAATGCTTCCATGCTTTGGGTGACCGCGGAAATGAACAGCTTCAAGAAGACGTCACCGACACGTCTGCAGATTTTGTTTATTACTTTACTTAAGTCGGTTTCTGAAATTGACAGCCAAACTCAGTGGTAATGTAGTACTAACAGAATAGTGGAAGTTTCAAGATTTGTTATGTGTAATCTAATATCGAAACCGTTCCTGTCTGCCACTCCGTGAATCTCGGCAGAAAATGAACCTTTTATATCAATCCTTTGCTGATTCTGTATCAATGTTAAACGATCGCATTGTTACTACATCATTATGACTACCACCGTTACTATTTACTACTGCTACTACCATGCCGCAACAACCGCCTACGCTCCACCATGGCAACCACCACCACCGCCGCCGCCGCCGCCACCGCCACCGCCACCGCCACCACTACCACTACCACCACCATCATAACCACTTTAAGAACAGGTTTAATGGTGCCGTTGGTAGCATCCCTTGCAAGTATATTGTCATTGCGGTGCGATGTATAGGTGTATTATGTCTCCATCTGTCCTTTTCATTGTTAAACGAAGTACAGCAAGTTTCCAGGAAAACTCATGCACCGCTTTATAAATATAATTTGTTTCCCATAATGCATATATGTTTACATTATCCGCACGCTTCTCACCACCCATACGTGCCCATGTTACTTTCTGTGTTTTGCCGATGTCCGCCAGGAGTCTATTGGTATTCACTGAAGAAATACCTCTTGCTGGTTCTTCAGAATAAATAGATTGCTGATTAAGTGGAATGTTATATAAGTAGGCTAGAGAAGCACATGCGAAAAAAATGTATAATATTTGTTCTTGGAATTTAAGGAACCATGATCCTTTTGTACATAAGACCGCATTCGAAGACTGCCTTCCAGTAGCCAGATGTTTACTCCTGGTCTTAGAAAGTTTATTGACCAACTGTCGTTAATGTACACTGTTGTAGTTATGAAGAGATTTGAAGCTTTTAACTACCTAAGAATTTAGAATTTTAGATGAGATTTCATATCTTTTGGATATTTTTATAAATTTGATTTCTAATCTGGCTTTTGCCTCATTAGTTCAACACATCTACGAGTATTTGTGCTCTTACGAATACTAGGCTTTTTATTTTATACTGAACTTTACCTATGGTTTTTGCCAGATCCATTTTACAAGGGAGATGATGAGCAAATATTGAGTGCCCTTAAATTCACGTCATGGTGACGATCATCACCATCATTCTGTATTATCCTCTTTTGAGTGGGGAAGTATGAATGAGTATGGAGAAGTAATTGAACGCATGATTTAAAGTTTACGAGGAAACCTTAGTAACATAACAAACGTAATAATTAACACAAGATAAATGAAACACCATTGACGATATGAAAATTTTTGGAAGTCAAAGGCGCCGATATAACCTGAGATGTTAATAAATTTAAAACATCGTGATGTGTTACATTTATTTATATTTCTCCCCCTGCTTTCGTTTATTTTTGTATTTCTTCTAAAAACGAATCTTATAAAACCTTGTTTTATATCTATTTTACGTTCATAGAGACGAACGTTTGCATATATTACTCATTTCGTTGTAAGTAAAAGGAGGATACACGGGGCTCAAGCGATGTCAAACTTTTGCAAAGTGGATCGCTGTCTGCTAGGTTTTAAATCCCATTCTCTTTCAATGAAATCGCGAAAGAGGTAACTTAGCACTTAAAAATATAGAAAGTATTCGAAGCGTTGAACCAATAACGCCAATTATCTCATAAATCAAATATTATTTGGCAGAAATTGCGCTTTTACGCGTGTTGTAAGTTTTGTAAATGTTTTATTTCTTAAATGTGATATATTAAATTAGTAAAATTAAATTTGCAAAAATAAAATATGGTGAAAGAAGTTCCATGCAAAAGATATCAGAGTAGTTTGGAGTGGTGGAATTTCTCCAGAAATTCTTAGTGTGTGCTGATTTTTGCAATACTGAATTTCCAAGTTTGGTATTTATCTATCATTTCAAACATTTCATCGTGTTTTTGAATTAGATATCCTGTTCACTTGCCTATGTTTCTTTTTCTGCTACGTATAGTAAATAGAGGAAGTATTGTATTTCACCCAAACATTCAATGTCGAGATTTCACCGGAAATTATGTTTTGAGACCCCCTGAATAAAAAAAGCATTTTAAGAAAAAGGTCCGAGTGTATGTCAACGTGTCAGTGTGTGTGTCTCTCCGTATGTGGACAGCATAACTCAAAAACGAAAAGTCGGTTAAAATCCGAAGTTGGTATTAAAGTTCAATACCTAGAAAATTCCTCCATCCTAAACTACCCTTTACATGGAAAAGTTTTCGAAAATTTTTATTTTCTTGAAAATGTCTCTAACGATTCTGATTAAAATACCATATGCTTAAGATATTTATATGGCAAATGAAATATATATTTTGAATTTTCTGGCTATATCCCATGTCCTGTTTACTCTGGGTGACTTTTGAATAACTCGTAAACCGTAAGATAGACCAAATCCTACTATACAAAAATGTAGATCTCGCTAAAACACACAATTTACGTCCAAATAACTTTTTGTAGCATGAACCATTTCAGAGATATTCCTTGTTATTGGTGTGAGTTTTGGAAAACTTAAACTTTTGTCAAATGTAACATTGTTATTAATTTTTTATATAAGTTAAAAAAAAATTACTATCGCTCAAAGCCTACTGTATTCTAATATTCCTCTTGAACCTACAAGGAAATAATAAAATAATTTCTGCAAATGTTTATCGCAACTAACACGAAGAAGATATAGGAATAAAAGTTTGTAAGAATGGTTAGTACAAGAATAGAGAAAGTCATGTGAGTGCAACGCATACGATGTTTCTAAATAGGTATTTTTTATTTTAGTCTGGCCCTAAAACAAATACTTCTGGTAAAATATTGTTATAAAATTTCTGAGTGGAATGTAATACTTCCTCTACCTCAGGGATGTCAGCCGGAGCGCATATGCGCCAGATAGCACGTATGCGCTGCTAGAGCACGCACAGCACGTAGCTGTAGCTAAGTAGTGAGCCTGGGTTTTAGGAAGGAGTGTACAAAAGTCAACTGACAGTAACCATGAATTACAACATTATTAAAGCATGTGTACAATGACTGGATATAATTTTACAAATCTTTGAGCAGTATATAGTATCCGAATATTCGCAAATTTGCAGCGCGAATTATGGCAAGGTTTGCCAGCACGTATACTTTGTTTAGAGTCTCTTGAGACAGTGGAAGGGGGAGATCAGGACATCGCGTGCAGGCGCGTGTGTAGGAACCAAAGCAACCAAGACAGAGTTGCAAGGTTTAGCAGTCATTCTGACATGAGTAGTGGCGCACAACAGACATTGCACAAAACTCTTAAACCTGTATCAATATGTGGCGGCCGTGGGCAACAGGTAATTCATCTGCCACTTATAAAGTAAATTCCTCGCCTATAGGACGTGGAAAATCTATGCATAAGCAGACGGCACACATTATTCAAAATGTGTACAATTATTTTAAAGGAGGGAACGGCAAATGTGACTCACCGATTCCACATACCGTGGCTGCAACTGGCGTTCCAGAAGTACAGTATTAAGAACCATTAAACAAGATATTCAGAATAAGACAACATCAGACGAAATGCGATGAAAACAAAACCGTTCGTGAATTTTATAAAATTTAGGTTTCTCCGTCGTCTTCGGAGGGTGGGGAAGAAAAAGAAAAAGAAACTATAAGATGCTAAGATTGAGTAAATGCAAATGTACATATCTATATCAATGTAAATAATGTTTCGCTGTTCTGCTTGTATTTCCTTCTTTCGTTCTGTTTGTGAGGATCGTATATATATTGAAAGGACAAATCTACACCCAAAAAACTGTTTTCGGTAACCTAAAGATGGTCATCGTATGGGTTTTTGTTAAACCATTCTGGTAACAGTTAAATGCAATGAATGTTAACATTTATCAAGTTAATCAATACATTTAGGAAACAGACTGTAGCTAGGTCATTTACATTTTTCCCACTTTCACCAAAAACAGAAAACTATTATACTTGTGTCAAATTTTGTCCAATGTCTTTACTCACACATGATGGTATTGTGTAGGCAACGACACCTTGATTAATGTGTATCTATATGAACAGCATGACAGAGTCCTGTGTTATCAAAATTTAGCCCGTGTTATCAGAGGCAGCATCTACGCCTGCCATCAATAACAATAGGCAACCCTAACCTAACTTTATAACATAATATTTCAACTCTTTCTCCACTTTTACAAATTAACACGGGCATAGCAGTTTAGCCAATTGTTGATAATTGCTATTGTATGTGCAAATTTACCAAAGCAGCATGGTAAATGTTGATAGAGTGAGTTTAATTAGTATTTTGCTTCAATTTCTGGGATGCCAATCTAAAGGACAAATCTACAACCAAAAACTGTTCTCGGTGACCTAAAGATGGTCACCGTATGGGCTTTTGTTAAACCTAAAAACTGTAAACTTTGTAAATATTTATAATTGTAAGTTAGTGTTAACTGTAGTCTGTAAGCCCGGCCCTTTTTACGACACCTTCTCTCAAGAAACAAAACTGAAACTGAGGAAAGTATATATGCCCTGATGATAATAAGTTTAAATTTATGGATTCCATCATTAATAAATATTATGTTAGGTAAGTGGATACATTGGTAAATACTTTATACAAGTGATATTGAAAAATAAGTCTTCCAGCTTCTCCGGGGTAGGCAACATATCAATATTACTATTCTTTTAATATGATTGATTAGTTTTAATAATATATCGCTTAGTCACAATGGGCCATTAAAAATCAAAATACTATAGAGAATGGAATGTTTCATTTACATGTAAATATTCAGTTTCAGTGGAATTAAGTTTGGCAATAATCACGTTCCTCATATTTAAAATGTTATAATAATAGCAGCTGTTGACATGGTTAGATAGTTAATCTTTATTATACTGATATGAGATTTATTATTTATGTAACGTATTATAATATTGTGCAGGTATTTTCGTTACGCGTTTTTATTTTCAATAATGAGTGACAATTCAATGGATATCACTTCCTTACGCTTTTCCTCCAAACGGGAATGTCATATTCACGTTGGTTTCAGTTCGCTTCAATCAGCTGTTCCAAAGATGACGCAATCGGACCGTAGCCTGAGTTTCGCGCAAGCCTCGCATATAAAAGAGAATGTTGGACATCGCTGATGTAGTGTTTCCATTTGTTCTACACAGGGACATTGTCAATTGACTTCTTATTAATTAGTGCTTTTTAGATAAGTTCTTTATTTTAAACTTGGCACCACTTATATAGTTTTCTAAATAATGTGTACCTATATTGTCGTTTTTGTAATACATAGTAACTATTTTTCTTAATTCTCTTTAAGCTATTTAATTCTAAACTTGTTGAACATACCTGAGCTTGGCTTCTGAAGGCGTTCCTTTTATTGGTGCAAGTGTAACATCTTTATCTGCAAATTCCTTTCCTCTTTATGCGTCCACGGCATGGTTTACAGACAAATGGTTTGTTTGTTCAAACAACTTTTCTCTTGAGCTTCAATTAAAATATTCTTTATTTCCTACATATCTAAGATAAGATTATCTTTCCATAACATGTTATTGCTTCCAATACACTTTTATAATCACTAAAAATTACTACCTGCTTTATAATACGTAATATCTATTTAATAGCATGCTAAGAGCTATTGCTTCTGCTGTACTGATAGAATTACAGCCAATGAATTGATAATCGTCCCCAATCTTTTGTTTCTGTTCCAAATATAAATTCCTATAAGATTTTCCTCATTCATAATTACCAGCTATGTATATGTGAGTACAATGCTCACTTTTTTGCCAGTAAAACTAACGAATTCTCTTCCAATGAATAAGCTAATATGCTGCCAGTCTGGAAATCTACGTACTTCTGTTTTAAAAAATATTGTGTTCAAATTTATTTACCAAATACCAATATGTATATTATATTTACGTACTAACCCTTTCATATGCCTCATATTGTCCAGATATATAACAAGAATAGCGTGCATAGTGCATCTTATACAACTCGTAATTCTTAGAGAAAGATCACATTTAGATATACTTACACAACATATTTTCTATATGTGTTCTATATCCAACATTACTTCTAAAAACTAAACAGTGTTACTGTTGTTCACTTTGACATTGCTAATATACGCATGTAGACATTTTAGTTAATATTTATTTCTGTTAAATATCATAAGTTTACATTTCTGTACAGGTAAATTGAAACAAATGAACATCAGCTCAGAAATGTGAGCTGATGTTTTGCAGCAAACTTAAGTATGACTGTGTTGGTTTTGTTGTGTTCTATAGCAAATCAGCTGAATATTTTATGACTTTACGGTCATTATTTACACTATCAATGCATACCGAACAATATGTAGGGCTCAATACACTTTCTTTGGTAGATCTTTGTACGTCTTCTTCTTTATATTTCCAGAGTAATTCACAAACGTAATATTACTTTCTACCGTTAAATTATAAATACATCATACAATCTGTTTTGGGGGTTTCAGGTTCAGGAATTCGTTAACAAGAATCTCTGGAATTACATTAATATAAGACACTTGTATAGCCAGAAATAAAGCTGCAAGATGGCTTTCACGATAACACCGATTTCCTATCTCATTGGTATGATAATATTATCCATACAGTTTTCTCTTTTCGAAAACCAAATTGAGAATCTAGTATATACTTAAGTTTAAATCACCAAAATGGTCGTTCATTTATCATTCCTTCCAGAAATTTTAATAAAAAAATCTGATGTGCTGCACTCACATGACTTTCTCTACTCTTGTACAAACAATTTGTACAAATTCTTATTGCTCTATCTTCTTCGTCTTAGTTGAGATAAATATTTGTACAAATTATCTTATTGCTTATTTCCTTGTAGGAGCAAGGGGAAAGTTAGAATACAGAAGGCTCTGAGCGATAGTCAAATCTTTCAAAGCTTTGAGATTCTCTTCTCTTTGCACACTTACCATATAAAAAAATGAACAACTATGATCCATTTCGCGAAAGTTGAAGTTTTCCGAAACTCACACACATATTAGGGAATATCTCCGAAATGGTTAGCCCTACAAGAAAATTTATCGAGACATAAATTGTGTATTTTAGCAAGATCTACATTTTTTGTATAGTATGGTTTGGTCTATCTCTAACGGTTTACCAGTTATGCAAACGTCGTCCAGAGTAAATACGACTACAGGGGCTATAGCCAGAAAATTCAAGATATACATTTCATTTGTCATAAAAATATCTCAAACATATGACATTTTAATCAAAATCGTTAGAGCCATTTTCAAGAAAATCAAAATTTTCGAAAAATTTTCCATGTAAAGGGTAGTTTAGGGTGGGGCTATTTTCTTCAAAATCTTCGTGTCGCATCCTTAAAAGACATTAAACTTAAATATCAATTTTGGTTTTTAACTGACGTTTAGTTTTTGAGTTATGCTGTCCACAGACTGGCACACAGACACACACACAGACACACACACGGACCTTTTTCTAAAAATGCTTTTTGTGGATTCAGGGGGTCTCAAAACATATATTTCCGGTGAAATCTCGACATCGAATTTTTTGGGTGGAATACAATACTTCCCCTACTTACCAGTAGAGAAAATAAAAATAAGACAGAGCAAAGGACCTAACTTTATTATTTGCTTTGGAATTAATATACATAAATGTCACTTCAATTCAATGGAGGATATCCTTGAAGAATGTATCATTACAGAGATCAAGTAGATAAACATTTTTTAACAAACTATGGTAAATGATAAATTATTCTGTAGTTAATTTCATTCGTTCCAGGAACGGAATTAATTTATATTATTAGGTGATTTCTAATTCCATCATACTGAATGAGTCATTCAAAATGATATTTTCGCCATTTTTGCATTCCTCCGCAAATCTGAATCTTCCACTAGATGAATAAATTTTTTCAATGCTGATTTTCATATTTTGAATGATATATTTTTCTCTTCATATGATCGGGTCTGGGAAAACTTGTGAAAACGTTTAATTTTATCAATTCGGTTAAAAGTTTCGCAGAATTACTTAAAGGATTTTCTGTTTACTTGCTTAAGTATTCCATTGGTCTGTGCTTCTAATTTTTTATATTTTATGTATCTAGACTCAGAGACGTGTCATTGTAATTCTCTAAGACTGTTCTCGCTTTAATGAAATTTTTGCCTTCTTAGGAGCAGACGAACCTATGGACCGAACAGAGTAAAGACCTGGAAGTGGGTGGTCAGCCAAGCACCAGGTATGATAGTGAGGAAGAGGGTGATGTGAAATGAAGAGAAACCGGTGAATGTAAAGGTGATGATGGAGCAATTGGTGGAATGGGTGGCGGGAGAAACCAGAGAACCCAGAGGAATCCTGCCCAGACGCCACTTCGTCCACCACGAATACCACATGCGGGTCCCTGGTATCGAACCCAGGCCGCCTAGGTGGTAGGCGAACGGTCGAACCTCTCGGCCACGGCGTCGTCCTATTGTTTATCAATACAGTAAAATGTTCATCATTCCAGTTACAATCTGATGTTTCCCACGTGGTAATTTTAGCAATCTGTGTCGAAACGAAAATCTACAAAAATATATCCAGGTCCTGGCTATTCATTATTTAGAACAACGGAATCATTTAGATCAAGGTAGTCATGAATAATTTTATCATTTATGCAAATGATATCACTTTCCCAGAATGGGGTGAGCATTCTCCTCCAATAATGAACGGTTTGCACCTAAAATGTCTCACCATACAATGTCTCACTATACAAAAAGTGTAGATCCCGTTAAAGCACACAATTTATATCAAATAAGTATATTTTTACTTTCTCTACTACGGAAGTACTTATAGTAAGTAAGGAAAGTATTGCATTCCACCCAAAAATTCTATGTCGAGATTTCACCCAAAATATACGTTTGAGGTGCCCTGAATAAAAAAAGCATGATTAGAAAAAGGTTCAAGAGCAGGCGCGCACGTGTGCGTGTGTGTGCCCGTATGTTAGTGAACAGCATAACTCAAAAACGAAAATCGTTAAATGCGAAACTTGGTGTTTAAGGTAAGATCTTCCAAAGACGCGACATGAAGATTTTCAAGAAAATTCCCGCACTCCAGACTATCCTTTATATGGAACATTTTTTTAAAACTTGGATTTTTGAAAAAATGGCTAACAATTTTGATTGGAATGCCATACGTTTAAGATATTTTTATGACAATTAAAATGTATGTCTTGAATTTTTGGGAAGGTCCCAAGAAGTCCTCATTCTGGATGACTTTTGCATAAGTAGTAAACCGTAAGTGATAGACAAAATCGTACTACACAAAAAATGTAGAACACAATTTATGTCAAATACATCCTTTTTGACTACTGAACCATTTCGGAGATAGTATTTTTATTATCTTTCTTAATTTTGCAATGTTTATGCTTTTCTCAAACGGGAAGCCTTATTCATTCTAAGCAAAGAGTACGGAATCACAAAATCATCACATTGCCATTTCCATTGCCATTTTGACTATCGTTTAAAGCCTACTGTATTCCAGTATCTATAGCAGCATATCTTTTACTGTACCAGGGAAAAAAAACAAAAACAAAAAAACATCGTTGAAATGCGATGATAATGACACAGAGAATGACAAGACAGAAATAATGGGGAGAGGGTGAAAGAGAAACCTCAGCGAACTACGGAATCAGACTGACATAGTTGCGGATTCTCCTAGTTGCAAAATGACTTTCATAAGTTACTTTATTATTTAATGAGCATATTTGGAGATGTTCAGCATGAAATTCTTCACCGAATATAGATAGACTGCAAGAGGTACTGGCGCTACGTGACATTTGTCCTTTTGGAGTAAGGAAAAACCGCAGACAAGATCTCAACAAAGGAGTATAACTCAAAACATGTGCCCTCTGTGCCTGAAGATCTGCTCAAGGACTGCGCGTGATTTATCTTAGTGAACTGCACAAGCTTCCCCCTGTTGCCACATATACTGGGATCAACAACTGCTAAAAGATCTTACAAGGACAATTCTTTTTTCAGGCAGTAAACCTGCGTAAAACAATTTTGTATCTAGGTGATATAATTGCACCACAAGAGAAGCTAATTCCTATAGCAATAAACTGTAAGGATCATAACGGTATAAGCTTCAAATTGTGTGTTTAGCTTTGAATATTATACACATTTTGTGTATATTGATAATATGTAGTAGAACCCGCAGGTCTAATCCCGATATTACGTTAAATGAATAGATTCCTCTTTGCCTCTTACTCATTCTCTATACATCTCTCTTCCTTTCTTTCTCGTTACTATCACCCCCTCTTTCTCTCGCTCTTTCTTTCCCTTTTCACTCATTATTGTTAACTTGCTCTCTCTTCTTCTATTGTTCCCATCATCTCTATGCAACTTGCATATTATGTGGTGTTTTCAAAGCCGGCAAACTTGTGATTAAATTAAATTATTTAAATTATTTTGTTGTTTAACGACGCTTCAATCGCCAGAATCACATCCCTGCGGCTGACGTTCCTGAACCATGGAGTTATCCGGGAATCTTGCCTTGGCACCAGGCGAATCCTGGAAAGGATAATGTATCCTCCGAATTTCCCATCTCCCCATTTCATTGCACCTTGGTTGAAGTGAGTTGGCTATTTCAGTGTTCTAAGTGTCGGCGGTAGTTTCAGTGTACATTTGCTCATTTGAAGTAACCTCCCAGAGATGTGTAAGCCCGCAGGGGGTAGGGGAGACGGTTGTTCGATTTGCCACCGGGGAGTTTCAATCTGCAGCTGTTAAGGACCCTGCTCTCTGCTGTCGTTCTCTCCTTAGGTCCAGCCATCTTTAGTATCATCTCATCTGACCCCTCCTTTCGGGTGGTTGCCCCATCAAGGGCACAGGCACAACAGATCTTCTAAAGGTCGAGGTGCTAAGTCCCCCTCCAAAACATTTAAGATGATAATAAAGAGGACAACAGAGAATAAAACAAATCCTTGTGTGAACTAATTACCATGTAATTGTATAACGTACTGTCTCTAAAGCTAGATAAATCGATAATTGACTGATATACTATAAGGCATTTACTTTTTGGTTCGGATGTCTCTCTCCGTTCCACTGAATGCGTACCCTGAAATGAAATCCGAAATGCGGCTTGCTGATGCATACGGCGTATTCCAGTCAATGACACTTCTGTCATACGCTCGTAACTGAACCCGCATTCGCTAGAGAGAAAAATGTCATTGAAAGATGGTAAAGACTAGAAAGCAAAAACCTTTGCATATGTTTCAGGGAAGGTTTGTGTCGGTCATGCAGGAGCTGAACATACCGCGTTTCCAGCAAATGCATAATTAGTTGCATTTAAGCAATTTAATTCCATTGCAATATCGTCTTTCCGAAGTGTAATTAGTTGTTAATTCAGAGAATTAATATCTAATGATAAAGAAATTGTTAAATCATGGCCTTTCCAGGTATATTGACATTCCAGGTAAATTAATTATCCCGTATTATCATTTACCACCTATTTTACGTACTTTTAAGGCCCAATCCGCTAGCATTTTCACACCCTCCAATTTAACAATATTTTGATTAATACAGATATAAAATATAATCAAACCTACTTGTTGATTTTTACCACCTCAATAATTATCCTCTTATTTATATTGCACACGTTATAATTTAAAGGAATAAAGCACTGTAATCACTCCAACTTTCGTTGTAATGATGATCTAAGAGAATTATGCAGAGGATCACTGAATCTTAATGCACGTTCCGTGAGATAAACAGAGTAGGCCGTGCTCAAAACAATAATTACCCATAGTAATTATGGCAACTAACTTAAACGAGTGTGTTGATTCTGAAATCGAAAATTGGAAAATAGGCTGTACTTCCTCACGGTGAATAATCTAAAGAGAAATACGCCAGCCTGCATAACTCGCTCATGTGTGCAGGAGCGGTCCACTTGAACGCAGAAGTGTCTGTTTTTTAGAAGGCTGTCAATTAAAAATAAATAGTTTCTGAGGCTAGGAAAGTTTCGGTGAATTTTGAATATCAGGGCATCGTGCCAGCACCGATCACATGCAGCTTCTGCGTCCAAAAATAGCGCCAACGTGGAAGCCCCATTGTTAAATTGTTCGGTGACGTCATTAGCAGGTCTTAGTAGCTGGAGTTCAGTGGAGTAACCTTTTCTAAATCCAAATGTTGCATTGCAGAGTTCATCTGTCCCCAAGATTTGTTTTTTGAGCCGAAAAAGTATAAGTCTTTCGAACAATTTTCCAATGTTGGACAGGAGACTGATGGGACGGTACTCTTCTCTTGTTTTGGTAGCATGATGATCTTGGCTCATTTCAAGTGTAGGGGAAGTAATTGTATTTAAGACATGCGTTAAACAATTATGTTAATTGCACCAGCGCTTTTCTCGGGATGAGACAAGGTCCATAGAACTTAAGTTACTCGACATTAGTCCTTTCAAGGTTAGTAGAAACCCTGGAAGAAGCCTTATCCAGGTAACTGGCCCTAATTGAAAAAGGAAATCGGGATCCCTTAATCACGGAGGTCGGCGTAGGTGCCATTTTGTGAATATTTTAAAAACTGGCACTGAAGTGGTGCATTATGAACATGTTCGGCATGGTGACGATAAATGAAAAGGAAAACAAGGAAAGTGCATCGATGTCCCAGAAAGATTACCACAACCCTTGCAAGTTTCAGTGATGAATACAAATCATATCCTTTACGTCACATGCACTTCCGGCTTGCAAATAGTGAAATCGTGTTCTACTTTACTGAAGCAGTAGATATATCATCGTTACGCAAGAGCCCTGCTCTGACAGAAGGCGTGGGAAAAATATTAAGTGCCAAGTGTACCTGGAGGAGTGAAGATAGGTGCAGATATATAGGTTATCACAATCTCCTACTGTGATGTCACATGTTATTAAAAACTTATCAGGTACTTAACACCGTTCTTTTGTTTTCATGTTCAACAATGACAACAAATACAAACTATAGGATTTTAAATGGAACAGTAATCCGACATGCAATTATTTCACATTTTATCAGTAGACAGCAGGTTAGATGTTAGATATTTCCATTCATTTCAATATTGCTCTTTTGTGCTTTTCAATTTTTACTTTCTCTACTGCGTAAGTAATTAGGCTAAGTATTCTAGTCGACCTAAAATTTCATGTCGAGATTTCACCTGAAATATACCATGTTTTGAGGCCCTCTAAATAAAAAAAAAAATTGTAGAAAAAGATTCGTGCGTGTGTGTGTCTCTGTGAACAGCCTAACTCAAAACCAAAAAGTCGGTTAAAATCCAGAGTTACCATTTAAGTGTACTTTATTTCAAGGATGCAACAGGTAGATTTTGAAGAAAATTCCTCCACCCTAAACTACCATTTACAAGGAAAGTTTTTCGACAATTTTTATTTTCTCAAAAATGGCGCTAACGATTTTGATTAAAACGCCATAGGCTTAAATTATTTGTATTGCAAATGAAATTCATAATTTTAATTTTCTGGCTATAGCCTGTGTAGTCCTCTCCACTCTTGATGACTCTTGCATAACTGATAAATCGCAAGAGAAAGACCAAATCTTACTATACAAAAAATGTAGGTCTTGTTAAAACACAGAATTTAATTTATACTCATTTTCTTTGTGAAGTTCCCCATTCCCGAACTGTTACTTGTTATTACTTTCAAGTTTCAAAATCCTGTACTTTTTTCATCACAAGTGCTTGTTACCACGTTGTAAACTCTTGAATGCGGTTTTCCCAAGATATAACCATGAAATTCTTAGTTACATTCAATTATGAATGTAGAAATCTGCAGTAAGACAATTAAAATAATATATTTTGGGAGCCGTCCACCAGCGCATTGAACTTCAAGGAATTGCCATTCAACCAAATACGTTAGGTTGTTTCATTATATGGTTAATTTGTATTTATTACTTGTTCTAATTCTGACGTGTTATATTTGGTCCAAAAATGTTGTATCGAGCTTTAAATTGAAGTGTGAGTTTTGAGATCTTCTCAATAATAAAGGAGAGACTTTCTGCTAAACAAAACCGAAGTACACTCTAGGAATAGGAATAGGAGAGATACGGAGGGGGTTCGGCATTGAAGCTGTGCTTATTGTAACTATGCCCTCAAGGGGCTACCACCGGGAGGAAGGATGAGGTGAGAGGCGCCACCGGGTGGCTAGATCCAGACTAACGGCACAGACAATGATAGAGGTCCCTAAGGTTTCCCAAGTGTGATGAAACCTCGAAGTCTTCAAGTCTTCCGCGGCCAACTCAGTGGAACATCGACGTTGGATTCAACGCCCCCAGATGCCACCCCCACCCGGATCCCAAGGACAAGGACGGACGAAAAGAGCTCCTGTGCGCATATCATCCCCGCCAAGCTGCACCTAACACCTTCGCTGACACTTGCGAACCTGAAAGAACCAACGGGATAAAGGATAAATTAAGTTATTAATGAAACGAATTGCAAGGACAGGAACTTCAAGGGACGTAATTATCCTTCCCAGCATTCGCCTAGAGATCCGGAGAACCCCCGAAGAAACTCATGGGTCAGGGTCGGCCACGGGAATCGAGCCTTCGACCTCCTGAATGTGAATCTCGCGCGTTACCGCGGAGCCATCTCACTCGGTAAGTACCCCTAACTCTGCTATTCCAAAATATTTAGATGTATTCTGCAACCGAAGCCCATTGAGAAGAACAGCGCGTTTCAAAGATTAAAGAAATAACAAAATCGGTTAAACGATTCAGGAACTTTCATGCACACACAAGCTTCTTCTGCGCTCTGTGTTCTACGGTAACATCCTAGTCTCTGGCTTCCGAAGTCGCGGGTTCAAATTCCTTTTCCATGAGCAATATATTGTGGAAACACATACAGGTACACATTTTGTAATTCTGTTTTTAACACTATTCTACTCTCCTCTCTTTTTTCTCCATCCCCCCCCCCCTTTCTTTCAGAAGTCTGCGACTTTCTATTCTATACCATGAATTGCAAACTGTTTCAGTACTCACACTCGACGTCTACTTTGAAAGCATTTTGCAGAAATATTTTTCTAGATACCGCAAAACACGGAGATAAACAATAAAATGTCAGAAAATTCCTCGAGGTGTTCATGACTGCAGTACCCTACACTTATAATGTCAGTCGTGATACAGTGTGAGATCACTGCAATAGTTGAGACTTTCGTCATTGTTAGTTGCAAAGTGTTACAGTAAAGAGCTCGTAGCGTGGTAATAAGGTTGCTTGAGATGGAGACAGTTCATTAGAAGCACTACTCCAAACGTTTATTGAATATTTTTTCTTTCTCTATTACGTATAATAAGTACCGACAGTATTGTATTCCACTCAAAAATTCGATGTAGAGATTTCATCCAAAAAAAATGTTTTGAGCTCCTCTTAATCCCCCAGAAAAAGTACTTTTTAGGAAGAAATCAGTGTGTATGTGTGTCTCTGTAAGTGTATCTGTAAACAGCATGCCTCAAAAACGAAAAATCCATTACATATCAAATACTATTAAACAGTGAGAGATAAACAAAATCTTACTGCACAAAAAATATGGATCTCATTAAGGCCCACAAGTTATGTCTGATATTCTTTTTCGTGGAACTAACCATTTCCAAGATGTACCTTGTTATTGGCTTGATTTTCAAATAGTTATGCTTTTCTCAAATGGGAAGTCTTTATTCGTTTCGTTTTTCTTTCTTTCCTCTCTTAGTCATGCAAAGAGAACAAAATTCTGAAGTAATCACATAGTGACCAATTCTTAAAAGATTTGACTCATTGTATTTACGGTAAAATATATAATAAAACAGTTCTAAAATTTTTTATTTCGATTAACGTGAAGTAGATAGAAGAATAAGCTTTTTAAACAATAGTTTGTTGATTTTTTGTAGTGTTTGATGGCCGCTTTTACTACTACGGCACCGCAGGCGGTGACTCTGATGATACATGGAATGAAGATGGAGCACCGGTGGAATGAGATGGCGGGGGAAACCGGAGAACACGGAGGAAACCCGCCCCAGCGCCATTTCGTCCACAATGAATCCCACATGCGGTTGCCTGGGATCGAACCTGGGCCGCTATGTTTGTTGATGAATGGGCAGAGAAAGTTATGTGAATATACCATCAAAGTTTTTACTTGCTCTACCACATATATAATAGGTGGAGAAGGTATTGGTTTCACCTAAAAATTCCATGTCGAGAGTTCACCAGAAACACATGTTTTGAGGCTCCCGAATCCAAAATCAAGCATTTTTAGAAAGAGTGTGTGTGAACTGCATAACTCAGAAATGAAATGTCAGATAAATCCCAAACTTGGTATTTAATTTCAGATGCTTCCGACGATGTCCTTGATAAAGGTATACCGCAGGGCTCGGTATTGAGTGTAACACTTTTTTTAGTGGCTGTTAACTCAGTATTTTCATGTATTCAACCTCCAGTAAAGGCTGTACTGTTTGCTGATGACCTGACAATATATTGTAAAGGAAAGAATATTACTACTACACAAGAGCTACTACAATCAACACTCAACAATTTTAAAAATTGGAGCCACAACACTGGCCTTATTTTTTCTTCCCAAAAAAGTCAAGCTATTCTTTTCTCCCGATTGAAAACTCCTAGCCCAAACCCTATACTACACATTACCAACTGCCAACTCCCAGTGGTAAATACCGTCCGTATTCTGGGCATGCACTTTGATCATAAGTTGACTTGGATACACCATCTTAAGCTTCTTAAAGCTGATTGTGTTAGGCGGCTTAATCTTTTAAAAGTCATATCTGCCAAAGGGTGGGGAGCCGATCTCAGTGTTCTACTTCGCACTTACAGAATCACTATCCTCTCCAAGTTGGATTATGGTTCTATTGTTTATAACTCCGCCAAACTATCAAGTCTTAAAATGCTGGACACTGTTCAAACCACAGCTCTAAGAATTGCACTTGGGGCATTCCATACTAGTCCTACAGAGAGTCTAAAAATTGCAGCAGATGAACCACCACTTTCTTTCCGACGTAAAATGTTAAGTCTTACTTATTTTACCAAGACCTTAACCAGACCTAATTCTGGTGCAGTTGCTCATATATCACTCCAAGATAATACTCAACCCAAAGGGTTCCCTATCCAACCCTTCTCCCAAAGAATTGTTACATACCTTGAAGAGTTTAATCTGACTATTCCTTCTTTCATTTCCCGTACCTTCAACATAAATGATATACCATGGAGAATAAAATTACCTGTCATCAACACCACTTTGACAAAATATGTGAAGGCTCATACACAAAAATCTTGTTTTACCATGCTGTTCAAAGAATTGTGTGACACGTATGCCAATTTTGAGCCAATTTATACCGATGGTTCCCGGTGTGACAACAATAATGGCTGTGCGGTGGTTGCTCCTAACCAAACCATGTTGTATAGTCTACCAAACACTCTCACCATTTTCTCTATTGAACTGTTTGCTATACGTTTCGCCATGGACTATATATCAAAGAATGGAGACTTCAAATCATTCATTATATACACAGATTCCCTTAGTGCATTAATGGCTATACAACAACGATCTCCTTGCCACACCTTGGTAAGGGAGATACGTGAATTATACAGTGAGCTTATTTCATCAGGTAAACAACTAATCTTGGCATGGATACCATCTCACTGTAACATACCAGGAAATGATCTTGCTGACACTGCCGCAAAAGAAGCTACCAAGCATCCTCCAAGCTTACCAGATCTTAAGCTACCTCATGAAGACTATTTACGGCATCTTAAAAGAACTATCCTACACCGATGGAAGACAGATTGGACAACTACATCCAACAGCAAACTGCATGATATCTGTCCAATACCTAACCTCTCCACAACAATTACAACACTAACCCGGCGAGACCAGGTGCTAATAACCCGATTATGCATTGGCCACACTGCGCTTACTCACTCCTACATTCTGTCCCGTGAACTTCCTCCTAAATGTACTCTGTGTGATTCTACTCTTACCGTTCAGCATCTGCTCACCGTTTGCCCAAGATACGCTCACCAGCGACTTCAGTATGGAATTCCTGAGAACCTTCAGCTAGCTTTGGGTGATCAACAGTATCATAAGAAAATAATCAAGTTCATCAAAGCATGCAAACTTAATATTTAAACTCATTGTAAACTTCATGATATGTTTCCTCCTTTTTTTTTTTTTCCCCCTCAATGTTTAGTCGCGATATGACTTTTATGTTGAAGCGACTTCAAATAATAAATAAATTAAAAAAAAAAATGCAAGAAAATCCTCTTGCACGTATATACCTTTTTACTTTTATCAAGTGTATTGGCTGTTAAATGGTCCTTTGCTTCACGAAGGAAAGAAACTGTTTTAAAGATTTTCATAGATAGTAAGAGAATAAACTTTTTAACAAGGTCCTAAACTTGTTAGCATTTTCTTTAATTACATAAAATATTATATATTTGTAAATGTAATAATATATTTTAATTGAGATAAATGTGTATCAACAATATTTCGTGTTTAATTTTTTTTTTTTTTTTTTTTTTTTTTTTTTTTTTTTTTTTACAATTTCCCACACAAAAAAGTGCTAAGATTAATTTTAAAGCAAAACTGTATATTAGTACCTTTATCTGAATTGCGACCCAATGTATCATACACGAGTATCATAATCGTATGATACATGCTCCATGGCCAATGTGGTAATAAAAAAAATTATTGTTATATAAATATCATTTTAGAAGCCCTAAGTAATAAATTAAAGCTCTTTTTATTTAAATCAAAAAAGTAAACTAGGTTCGGGTCTCTAGAGGTTATATAGGCCAGGAAAATTCTCTGGAAAATACACTTTTCCTCGAACTTCTCGTAAATAAGCCGGCAGTTGAAAGTTTCTGAACAGTCTGGAATCGCTTTGTTCTGCCGCGCTCATAGTCGTTCTTATTCTGAGAGCTTCATTGTCGTCGGATCGCGTATTTACAAGTAGTAGTCTGAAGTAAATTGATCTTGAGCTTCTCTTTGGCCGGCGGCAGGCGTCAAATATGCATACATCTAGTACGATTTATTAAAAGAATACACTTTAAAACGTATGAACCAGTTAATAATAGTGTATATGCCAATGCTAATTTTACATTTAAATAAGTAATTGATGTTTCTGTAAACATCGTAATATGTTATGGGGCATGGTGTTAAATATAAATAAAAGAATGTAAATGACCTAGCCGGTTTAAAGAATTAAACTATCAAAAAAGAAACAGGTCACATTCTTATTGAGAACTAGGAGAAATAAAATCATTTCACAATAGAAGTACAAAGAGACCCAAAAACACCGCAACCTACTGCGTTACTTGTGTAGTTTCTAGTACAGTAACGTTTTAACAGCAGTGTGACAACCAACAGTATATAGCTGTGGAAATGGCCGACATGAGCTCCAGCACACTTTGATGTAAATATGAGGAACCACTTCAACGTCGCATATTCAAATCCAATAATTGTTAGAGGTAGACCAGTTCCATGGCCAACACGATCGCCAGATCTGACACCTCTCGACTATTTTCTCTGGAGTTGTATGAAGAGTATGGTGTATGGCACTCCTGTAACGTCAGCGGAGGACCTTATGGCTCGAGTCCACGGAGCGATTCAGAATCTTCAAAGACAACTGCACATATTGGTCATGTACATGAGCCTCACCACCGCCGGTATAGGCTCTGCAGTGATATAGGAGGTAGACAGTTCAAAGCCCATTTTAATGCAGACAGTTCGATGTTGGGTTTATTGACGAAATGTGAACGTACACGCATTTCACACTTTGATGCGCTATAGCGTCCAAACAGTGCATTTCCGGATAGAGGTTAATATATGTAAACCAGTTTGTCGTCACGCACGACATACTGAACGTTGCCGGTGTTTTTTTTTTTTTTTTTTGGGGGGGGGGGGACACTCTGTATATGCTCCGCTGTTATACAGGCATCAAACTTCGTTCCATCCACTGTCCAAGCCATATGAAGCTTTTTAAATTGTTATTGATGAAAAATGCATTAAATACCGAGGTATTACGCAATGCCAACAGAAGATAAGTACATTAGCTGGGCATTCAGAAAAGGTAAGGTTTGCGTACCATATGTGTATGTGTGTGCGTACGTGTGTGTGTGTGTGTGTGTGTGTGTGTGTGTGTGTGTGTGTGTGTGTGTGTGTGTGTGTGTGTCTGTGTGTGTGGCGGATTCGAGATAAATACCAAACTTCTTAGTTAAATCCATTAACTTCCAAAGATGCGACATGAAGATTTAAAAAAAATAATCCCATGTGAAACTGCCCTTTACAAGGATTTTTATCGTCCTACGTGGTCTAGGGGTAATATGCTAGTCTCTGGTTCCAGAGACAGAGGATGCAAACCCGGCAGAGGACGCTAGAGTTTTCCTGTGAAGAAATCCTTAGCACGACTACCTTCGGGAGGGAAGTAAAGTCGGTGGTCTCGTATAGTAGATTTACGGTACGTAAAATAACCTCAAGCCTGATAAAGAAGACTCTGAACAAAACTAAGCAGTCTTCCACGCCCAATATAGAATGGGACGTTGAGAATATAGTAGTTAAAGAGGGTCCATAAGTTACACACACACGCACGCGCGCGCGCACACACACACACACATACACACACACACACACAAAAAAAAAAAAAAAAAAAAAACTCACGGTAGGTGTTTCATAGTGACTTATTTTCTCAAACTTGGTTTTAATTTTGACTAAAATATGGTATGTTCAGATACCAATAAAATGCTTATCTTGAATTTTCTGCTAATAACCTGTGAAGTCCACTTCGGAATAAGTTGTGTATAATTTTGTATACCTGACAAACCATAAAAGATACACTAAAACGTACTGAATTAAAAATGTATATTCTTTCAGATGCAATTTATCTGAAATAACTATTTTTTCCCGTGGCTCCAAACACTTCCGAACTTTAGAGTCAAGTGGATGCAAATCGCCCCTCCCCCTCCCGCCTCAACATACTTTTCTTCTTTTTTCAGCTTAATTACTGTTATTACTTTGGCGCATTCGCTTTGAAACTCTAATACTCTTGTGTAAATCTTTCTTCTACTGAAAAGGGCAACAGGATTACAAAATATATAGTTAGAATGTTTGAACGGAAGTTCTCTATTTCTCGCTTCGGGTTAACTCTACCTACATCGATAAGCACATACGTACACAAACACATACCTAGTTTCGAGACGATGGAGGTAAGGAGGTATTCCAAACTAAGACTGTTATTCTGAAGTTTCAAAATTGTAACGTATTATCCATTCAGACATTAAATACACAACTACTGCACTTTTAAGAGCTTTTTTCATAGTATCTGCACTCATTATCGCTCTCAAACTTCTTCACGGTAATGATAAACACTGCCATTTCTGAGAAATTCAAATTGAAAGTCTTTTTGCCTGCTCTTTAATGCAGCATTATACAAGCACTTTCTAAGAAGAGATCAATACTCTAAAATTTGGCTAGAAAACCGTATTAAATGCTTTTAAGAAGGTTCAGCGGTTCGTGTGAAATCCCCAGAGGCTATTGAAATGTTTAGGTCGTTTTAAAACAAAAACTAAATCCCATGAAGATGAATGCCCAGCTGAATGCAGTAATAGCAGGTTATACGTGAATATGATGCATACGATAGTTTCATCTGCATGTATAGCAGCTAACGTTTTCTTGACTGAAAGTATGACATTTGCTGCTGTAACCTTTCCTAATTAAATACCATGCAAATTATTATTTTATTTATTTGTTTATTACTGTTTGTCTTCCCAGGATGCTATACAGAGATTTTAAAGAAAATTTCCCCACTGCAAACTACTCTTTACATGGAATATTTTCCAAAACTTTGAATTTTATAAAAAGTGGCTGTAAAGATTTTTATTAAAATACCATATGTTTAAGATATTTTCATGACAAATTAAATGTATATATTCAATTGCCTTAAAGTAACCTCAAGTTCTTTTCATTTTGGCTGACTTTTGCATAACTGGTAAACTGTAAGGCTGTACTGTCCAACTTTCTTATGTGCTCGGACACATTTAACTCATACCTAAGGAGGCACGGGCGCCATCACAACCACCGTTAGGGCAAGTACCTTCTTTTGAGAGGAAAGTAATGAATACAGCTCTAGGTGTACAAAAACATACTTCATGTGTGTACCGGGAAGATATTTGGAAGGAAATAGTTTTGTTTTGAAATTTGAATTAATATTAGAAACCGTCGGAGTAAAAATTTGCTTATGAAGGGCGCCATAAAAATACATCAGCGCTGGACAGCGTTGCTGTAAGAGATGGATAAAATTATACCACACAAAAAATGTAGATCTCGAAAAAGTTACAGTTTAACAAATACATGTTTTCCCTTGTGAAGCAAACCATGTCTGAGATAATCCTTATTGGTTTGAATTGCCAAATACTTGTACTTTTCTCAAATAGGAAATCATTTATTGATGTCATGACCATTAAAGAAAATGGAATGTCAAACTCATCACATAGCCACCAGCTTTTAAAACATTTCACTATTACTTACTTCCTAGCGCAACAGCCCTTCGCGGGCCAAGGTTTACCGTCCTACCGCTGCGTTCCCCACCTCTGCCCATTACAGGCGTCATAAGTGAGGTGCAGAACTAGAGGGTGGGGCATGGTTAGCCTCCCGACTGGTTATGCGGCCTTCGTGACTTGGGGTCGCCACTTCTTTATCAAGCAGTTCCTCAACTGGCCCCTCAGGGAGCTAACAAGGCTGAGTGCACCCCGTGGTAGACCTCCCAGCGGGGAAAAGTTCCCCACGCTGGTACCGGGGATCGAACCCTCCACCCCAGAGGCACCACTTCGCTACTGAGACGGTCGACTATTACTTAGCCCGCTGTATTCTCCTATTTCTACTAAAGGAAATGCGAGATAATAGCTTATCTGAAAATGGTCATCTCTGTTAACATGAAGTAGATAGAGGAATAAGCTTTTGCAAGAGTAT
Organism: Tenodera sinensis; assembly: GCA_030765045.1. Taxonomy (NCBI): domain Eukaryota; kingdom Metazoa; phylum Arthropoda; class Insecta; order Mantodea; family Mantidae; genus Tenodera; species Tenodera sinensis. The sequence continues at coordinate 94,331,618 of CM060968.1, read as the reverse complement.
TTTGTTGAAGAATGAGTAGAGAAAGTCATGTGGCTGTACACTCTTTTCTTACGTTTAACAGAATTTAACTGACGTTCTTATTGCATATGATATCATAGATATAGACACCAATGTTACGTATATAACGGGGAAAGGACATTTGTTTAAGAGAAATTCCAAGCCTAATTTTAGGCAATTTGGGCATTTTCCACTTATGAGAACTGAACAAAACCTGGAAAACGTCTCATTTAGAGAGAACGATCCAGGGAACTTTTGAACCGCGGATCACCTCAACCATCCTATCGCTTTCAGCACTTGAGAATGTATTTTCTGTCGACCATATTTACTGCGTTAACGACCGAGAATACGTTTGCAAAAAGTTAAAATACAAGGCTACTGATGAATACTGTCCTATATCTCTTAATGGTAGAAGCGCATCTTCATATAGATGCAGCGTTTACTGAATATGCTATGTTTTTAAAGACAAGACTACAGACCGCTATAAAATAATAAAACAAAAGAGACTCGTTTCTCACACTGCAGTTGTTGATTGTTTCATTTTAAAACACTTGCTATGGACGTGTTATTCTGACGTTTTCATTTGTTGCCGTCACATCTTGCAATGTTTATAGTTCAGGTGCAACATAAACCACTAAAATCAGAGAAAAAATATTCTTAGGCAAGCCGCTGAGGTTTCTTCCGATGTCTGCACATTACAAGAAAATGAAGTGCTTCGGTGGGTAGTTTCATGCCGCTCAGAATGTAAAGAATTCGTGTTACGTTCGCATAACTTTCTATACCCACTGTATTTTTATAACTCTGAAATGATAGCAAAATTTGAAAAACCGGACTTCTATATGCTGGCTTTGAAATGTCATACTCCAAGACATCGCGAGGAATAAAACAAAGATGACCAAGTACTTCAAAATATATGTGTATAAACCATAAGAACATTTAAACTAGTAACAACGAATTTGTTACGCTGTAGCTTCAGGCAGTCGGCAACTTGCTTCAACCAGCTCATCATTAGCCTCCATTAAATGTATCAGCCAATGTAATTCTCGCCCCACCCACACATATTCTAAGATAAAAGATATAGCTCATCACTGTAGCAGCTGGTAGCATATACATCGAAGAACTAGATTGGAAAAGGCGTTAAAGACGACACAAAGATCGGTTCGTCAACAACATAGTTGATAGCACCATGTGGCTATGTAGTCAACAAATGAGCAAATGACATCTTTGACCAGTAGTCCCATTTAGGGAAAACAGTTTCAGGACCTATAATTTTGGCTGGAGTTTTACTTAAGGAACCCTGAGGCTGAAATCTGAATTTTCTATATTTTTATAGATATAAAAATTAAGAATGTTTATGCTAGAAACTAACACACAAATTTCCAGCACAATCTGTTTTATAGTTTTGAGGAAATTATTCAATTTATTCGCAATGCGAAAATACCCTAAATTCAAAATATGCCATGCGGAACAAAAGCTAAAATATCACAACAGTTTTGCTACTTTGTAAACTCTAATTGACCAAAAACCACTATCAATCTTTGACAGAAGAAAAAGTAATTTTTAAAGTAATTAATTTCTTTGGTGGCGCCATGGCCGAGTGGTTAGACCACTCGTTCCGCTCGTCTACCACCTAGGCGGCCCGAGTTCGATCCCAGGGACCCGTATGTGGATCTTGGTGGACGAAGCGGCGTCTTGGCGGGTTTTCTCCGAGTTCCTGGCTTCCCCCGCCACTCATTTCACTAATTGCACCACAATCACCTTTCCATTCATCCATTTCGCCTTTCATATCATCCTCTTCCTCACTCTCACATCTGGTACTTGGCTAACAACCCGCTTCCAGGTCTTCACTCTGTAAGGTCCATAGGTTCCTGTGCTCCCCGACAGGCGTCTGGCCCTAGGCTCAGGTGTCAGTTCTACAAAAAGGGAGGGTAATTGGATGAAGAAGAAAAAAGTAATTAATTTCTTTGCTTTCATGGATAATGAAAGTATTTTTTAAAAACTTTTGTGTATTTATTTTTTTCAAGTTAAAAAATTCAGATTTTTAAACCAAAGACTGATGAAGTCATATAAATGGAGCACTTGCTGGAAAAATTCTAGGAGCACAGCACAACATTTAATGCACATGGAGCAGTATTTGAAAAGTGAAGTGGAGAAAATCCAATTTTTCTACACACGTGCATCAGGATCATAAGTCAGATTGCCTGTTTGTCACACCTTCCCTGTTTTCTCTAGTAGTCTCTCTCCTCAGATTCATAGTTTTCCCCTGCAGCAAGATTCCGCTTAACCATTCCTTTCCGCTGAATTTGGTTGTTTTTTGGCTCTTTTTGGCCCATATTTTGTTCAAATACTACCGAAAATTTAAGCTGAAAGGGGCATTTAAATGTTTGCGTTAGACCTTTGCAAATGACGGAATTCAAAAAATTTCACTGCCAACCGATGACGGAAGTTTTGAGGAACATTTATATGCACAAACCTAAAATTCGCCAATTTGATAATTTGTCGGTCATTTTTCAATCTCAGGGTCCCCTTACGTTAGGAGAATACGGTTTATTATGAGATTTTAATAGCTTATGGAATTGGTACAATAATATATTTTGATTATCTATTAGATTAATTAGCAGGGGGATTTTTAATAAGATTAATATGTTTACGTCAGGTTGAGGCGGTAACCTTTCCCCCTTCCTAGTTGTCTTCGCTTGTGACGTAATAGATATGAGGGCAAGGAAGAATACTGGAAGGAATTGGGCTGCGACATGTTGACACCTGACACTTTCTTATGTTGTAAAACTCAAAGGGGTGCAGACGCACCGCATTATCTAATGTCAGTCACCTTTACCCTGCACTGCCACGTCACTGCCAAAGCTATATAGCAGAGGGGGAAAGAGGAGAATGACCTGCTGTGTCACTTTTTCTCACCACTCCCCTTGACCACAGACCACTTTCACATTTCTCTTACTTAACATTCCTGGACTTTTAACTGTGGAGAACCCTAAAAGACTTGGTGTACCGAAAGTAACCTGTCAAAGTAGTTGAATAAAGAAAGTAATTGGAATGACATGTAAAGGAATTACTGTGAACACTATCATAGTTAATGTTGGTCGTGCAGTAGTTCACCAAAATGAGAAGTGTTTGGAATTTAATGGTGAACATTCCGAGTATCTGTTAATACAAAGTCAAAACGGTTTAAAACTCTCCTTTCCGATCTTAAGCAGATACTTTGATATGTGTTGATTCATGGTAATATTTCAGTATTGATAATTGTTTTTTTCACTCATGCCGTGTGTAGGCTACAGTTGGAAAGAAAGAACGATTATTATTACTTGCCTAGTGGTGGTTAACTATGAAGTCCGGTACTTAAAAGTAGTTTAGATACTGAAAGTTGCCATTGCGGTATGTTATTTCAAAATTAATTTGAGTACGCCTTTGCGTTTGCCAAGAAAATGTGTCAGTAGGACTTTCAATGTTGTATCGAGATACTGCCATGGTAGCTCAATTGGGTACTTCAACACATGGAAAGCAGATGTATGGTTCAAATTCTGGCTACGGAGCGCATTATTCGTCTAATTTTACTTTTCCAATTTAGTTTGAATTGTGATTGGCATTGTATGTAAGCACTTCAAAAAATATGATACCCTTCTTATTTATGTTTCGCAATATTAAAAACAATTTTGTCAATTTATTCTACAATAACTTAAATTCATGTAACTTAAATATTAATAAAATACTGTGGCAAAAGACAATGTGACAAATCCCACTCCCGACACCAGTATTACAAACGACAAAGTCCAATTACTTTTTCTGTTATTTTATTTTCCTTAAAACTAAATAATGAAAACACAGGCCTCTTTTTTCGTTAACACCATGTACAATTCGTTGTGACCTTCCAAAACACAGTTGCCCTCTCGTTCTCTCAACATTGATGGCGCGCGCACGCCCGCGCACACACACACACACACACACACACACACACACACACAAACACACACTTAAAACTAAGATTCACCTCAAAACCGGCTTCTCTTGCTGTCCCGCCCGCTTATGTAGACCAGAAGAATACCTACTCTGAAAATGCACCTTTTCTCGAACTTCTCACAAATAAACCGGCAGTCGAAAGTTAATCGAACAGTCTGGAAACCTTGTTTTGCCGCGCTCATAGTCACCTTTGTTCTGACTGCTCCATTGTCGCCGGGCCGCGTATTTACTAACAGTGGTGTGAGGTAACTTGACTTTGAACGTCTTTGACGACGGCTATCCGCCGGTGTCACAATACACGTAAAATAATTTATTAATCATGCACTCCTTTCTTAGATTATATACCTTAAATAATTTAAAATAATATCTTAAATACTTTAAACACCTTAAATTAATTACATAAATTAGTTTGACTAACAATTTAATAAAACAGTTTCAGTTCTATAAGAAAATTAACTTTTACATTTTCCCCCATTTATACGTATATTATTTTAACCTATGAGGTTATATTGTATATATTTTGCACTCTACCTCTATGTATATACTTTCCTACACAGGAAGAAATTGTCCTTCCATTTTTAATTTTGAGCTTTGTATTGACAATAATATGAGCATTTTACTGAGAGCCCCCAGGTCCCCCCCCCCAACCCCCGTTTTCCTCATTAATGCTGTCTTTATATAAACAAGAGCTAAACATCAACTGCGCAAGCATGAACTTTACACCGTCATTTTGCCCCAGTTTTACACTCACCTGTTTCTTAACTGCTTCTTCAAGATTTAGAGGATCCTAAAACATACCGCAATGAAACAGTTGTGGTTGGTGCTGATTGTAAGTCTTCTCTGGCTTACATTGAGAAAGTGTAAATGCCCGCTACAAAACAGCGAGGTGAATTAACATTTAAGCTGATAGTAGTTTGATATGTGTAATGTAATTTACATTGAGAGCACCCGTGTTTTACCCTTCGCCCCACTACCCCCCCCCCCTTGATTATCGTCGCCACATTCCTCGAACTTAGCTTAAGCGAGGTCGCCCTGATTTGTATTCCAGCTGCATATGGTTTACTTTCCCAAGCGGAAATTTATTCAATTGCATTATGTCACTTTTCCATGCATGTTAGCTTTATTAGCATTCACATACTAACAGGGTGCTATGCGGGACCCAAAAATTGCATGAAACTTGCACAATATTACACAGAAATGCATGCATTAACACGTGTAGGGGTTCGTTAGTGGGTGCATCTGATCCCCTTAAGAGTGCAGGGACCTCCACACTGCTGGTTATTACAATAAGCAATGCACACGGGCCTCTAACCGGGTTTTTCCCCTCCACGGTAAAAAAGGCTAGTTTTTTAGGATAAGTAGTTCAGTAGTTATGAAATTTAAGCTTTCAAGCTGATAATTGCATTACAGATTTACTCGGCACAATCATTGCAAGTAATTAATTTTCATGTTTTTATTTACCTATTCCGAGAATACTGTATTCAGAAAACGAAAATCAATATTTGTGTGAAATGCCCAACAGGACTAACATTTGAAAAGTTTAGACATTAAATTCAAATATCTCTCCTCGAACGTAGTCATTTACAATCAAATATTACATTGTATGTAATTAAAACTTCTGAGAAAATAAGTTTTTTAAAAATCAGCCATGCATGAAATTATTAGAACCCTAAATTCAAAACTACACATTACAAGAAAATACTCTTTATATTTCATCAATCCTCAAAGAACATATTTTGAAAATCGAAGGAAACTGAACAAAAATTAAATCATAGAGAGCTTTCCAAACTAACAAAAACGTAAGAACACAGGTTTACTAGAAAATCAAGTTTTTAAAATTCCATGACCTGTTTGTATGGACATAAAATGTTGACATTTAAATGGCCATTAAGACAAAAGTATAATCGGATACTGATTCTACAATGTTTGAGGATTTCTTCATAAAAATGTTATAAAGTTCCTTTTTTCGAAATATTGTTAAACTTCCAATATATATTTACCTTCATATTGAAAAGATTGGCGGTGCGAGGGCATCCAGCTCGTCTACCTGACCAAGGGTGGGGCTAGTTGCCGGGACCTCTTCTAAACAGTAGTTCACGCAAGAGGACTGTAATGTATTCCCCTGGAAATAGGTGAATACATTAGGCTTAAACGATAGTCAAATCTTTTAATAGCTGACCGCTATGTAATGGCTTAGAAATTCCACCCTCTTTGTATGGCTAGGTGAGGAGAAAAAAGGGGGGAAAAAACAGGAAAGATAGTTTCCCTTTTAAGAAAAGTAAAGAATTGGAAAATCCAAACCAATAACAAGGAATATCTCAGAAATCGTTTACAAGAAGAAAAACTTATTCTATACAAACTGACTGCTTTAACAATACCTAAACTTTTTGTATGGTTAGATTTTGTCTATCTCTTACAATTTACAAGTTATGCGAAAGTCAACCAGAATGAAGATCACTTCTGAGGACATTCTCAGAAAATTCAAGAAATACAATTCATTATTCTTAAAAATACCTTAAACATGTGATGTTTTATTAGAAATCCTTAGAACCATTTTTATAAAATCAAGATTTTTGAAAATTTTCCATGTAAAGGGTAGTCTAGGTGGAAAATTTTCTTGAATATCGCCGTATCGCATCCTTGGAAGATGCTGAACTTCTTCACTTCAAGGATTAGGCTGATCGCCTGTTCCGAATTCACAATGATTCCTTCCATCTTTTCCTAGGTCTTCCCACATCCCTTAGTCCTCTCGAGTAGCCTTGTTTCTTCCATTCTCTGAACATGTTCCCAACCAACGCGATGTTGTTGAATCCCATCATTTATTGAGTATATTCCAAATTCTCTCATTTTATGTGGTCCAATTTCGTACATCCTTTGGTCCTTATTAGAAAATTTATTTCTACACTTCGTATTCTACTCAAGCTCTTATTTGTTACCCAGGACTCCTCACTACCATATAGGAGCATCGGTGCCGCCATTGTCTTGTAAAACTTCAATCTTGTATCGTCCTTGTTTACTTTCTTAAAGTTCTATGCATAGTGCCACATATAATTTGAAATGTTAATAATTTGTTGTCCATATCATTCCCTATTCCATATTCAGAGGACAATTCGCAAACTAGATAATTAAAATTTAACACTTGTGATAGAGGTTTATTTTCTAATAATATTTTCGACCTTATAGGCGATTTTCCTAGGAAGTCATTATTTTTGTTTTTTCTGTAGACATTTCAAAGTCATACTCTTTACTTATTTCATTAAATAATGTAGAGAGAATTGTAAGTCGTCTTCTGTGGTTTGCATTATAACAACAAATACCAAAAATTTGTTGAATTATTTAATCTTATTCCCTCCATAATAATTTTTCTCCAGTTTTGCACTCCTATTATCTCAGATATAGGAGCACTCAATAATTTAAACAAGAATATGATCGATTAAGCAACCAAGTGGTTTAAGGCAAACATGTTACAGAATTAACACAACAAAAAACTGAAGAACTGTTATTTCAAATAAATGCAAACAAATCATGATAATATGTGTATGTGTCAAAACTCTAGGATTTTATATTGACAGAAGCCTAAATTGGGAATATCTATAGCTCGTGACTTGGGCTATCACTAGGCCTATCGCGTTGATTAACCTTTCGTTAGGCACGCACCGTGGTAAAACACTTGGCACACAGGGCCTAATAGGCCTGCACTATATTTTTGTGCTTACATGCTTGTATTTATTTTTTTAAACTTCATATTTCCTTCATTCTCGTGTTTAGCTTCATTTAGCTTAAATACACACGGTTTTTGTTATCATTATCTTACTAGATATATCAAAGATAGATAAAATGTAGAATGAAAACGCATACATAAAGATTTGTACTACACTACATCGAAAGATAATAAATTGCGATGTTAGGTATACAACTTGTAATTTGAAATGTACGTGAGTGGAATGTGAGAAAAAGTAGGTAAACCATTAAGAGAAACAGAATTTTCTGTTTTCCTTAATAACATTCAGAGATTGGGAAAGTATACGAATAAGTCTGTGATTGTAACAGTGGATGGAGGCAGCAGCAGGTTACTCGGTTTTAACTAAAGTCTGAAGACCAAAAACATGTCTGGCCATTATTGCAGCACCATCGAAAGTTTGAGCAGCTTTATTTTTTAACATCCTAAGTTATCTATAGTTTTATTTGCACATTCAAATAAACCACTTGCTGTTTGGTTAGAACGTACTTCAGTGAAATTTAGATGTCGTTCTTTGCAATTGCCATCATCAACATAGCTTAGAATAGTACATAGTTGAATTTTATTTGTGGCATCAGTTGTTTCATCGAGCATGAGTCCAATAAAAGTAACCATATTAATATTTGACTTAATCTAATCTCTAACCACACTGGCCACAGATCAATTAGATCACTCTGTGTGAGAGTCGAGATGCCTTTGAAAACATTAGCTATCTTTAAATGTTGAGACAGTGTCAAATCACTGTAGCAGTTCTTTGCAATTGCCTTTATTTAATAACATTCAGAGATTGGGAAAGTATACGAATAAGTCTGTGATTGTAACAGTGGATGGAGGCAGCAGCAGGTTACTCGGTTTTAACTAAAGTCTGAAGACCAAAAACATGTCTGGCCATTATTGCAGCACCATCGAAAGTTTGAGCAGCTTTATTTTTTAACATCCTAAGTTATCTATAGTTTTATTTGCACATTCAAATAAACCACTTGCTGTTTGGTTAGAACGTACTTCAGTGAAATTTAGATGTCGTTCTTTGCAATTGCCATCATCAACATAGCTTAGAATAGTACATAGTTGAATTTTATTTGTGGCATCAGTTGTTTCATCGAGCATGAGTCCAATAAAAGTAACCATATTAATATTTGACTTAATCTAATCTCTAACCACACTGGCCACAGATCAATTAGATCACTCTGTGTGAGAGTCGAGATGCCTTTGAAAACATTAGCTATCTTTAAATGTTGAGACAGTGTCAAATCACTGTAGCAGTTCTTTGCAATTGCCTTTATTTAATAACATTCAGAGATTGGGAAAGTATACGAATAAGTCTGTGATTGTAACAGTGGATGGAGGCAGCAGCAGGTTACTCGGTTTTAACTAAAGTCTGAAGACCAAAAACATGTCTGGCCATTATTGCAGCACCATCGAAAGTTTGAGCAGCTTTATTTTTTAACATCCTAAGTTATCTATAGTTTTATTTGCACATTCAAATAAACCACTTGCTGTTTGGTTAGAACGTACTTCAGTGAAATTTAGATGTCGTTCTTTGCAATTGCCATCATCAACATAGCTTAGAATAGTACATAGTTGAATTTTATTTGTGGCATCAGTTGTTTCATCGAGCATGAGTCCAATAAAAGTAACCATATTAATACTTGACTTAATCTAATCTCTAACCACACTGGCCACAGATCAATTAGATCACTCTGTGTGAGAGTCGAGATGCCTTTGAAAACATTAGCTATCTTTAAATGTTGAGACAGTGTCAAATCACTGTAGCAGTTCTTTGCAATTGCCTTTATTTAATGACTTCTCGCTTTCATCGTGGCCTCTAAAAGCACATACTTGTTTTGCAAGAAGTACCACTATATCAATCAATCTATTGGATACATTTATATTTTCCTTCAACTTTTCATTACGCAAACGGTCACTAATTTTTTCTGGCGGTTCAATGAGTGGTCTGTCCGTTGAGTGTCCAAAGTTTTTAATGCTATAAAAATTTTGTGCGTTGTTGATCTCTTACGTTTATCTAAAGTTGGGATCAAATATGTTAAGTTTGCGAAACCCATTGTATTCCATGGTGTTTTCTCAGTTGCAAACAAGCATGGCTAATAATAGAAAGTTTATTCATTTCGCATGAGCCAGTCAGCCACACATTTATCATAATAGTTTATACTAAAATATATTTTGCTTCTGCTCACACTGCAAGCAGAAGAGCTGGAGTAGGATTCCCTGTTTTACTATTACTAATTTATACCTGTATTACAACTGCGAGAATAGTCATTACTACATATTGTTCATCCATTAGCACTAACAACGTCTTTTGCTCTGTACTCTATGAAAGTAAATAATACTAATACCAATATAGCTGTTGAGGACCGTAACATCACACAATTGAAAACACGCTCTTTTTTGCTTTTAACTCCACATGCGGAGAAGCTCGTGTGAGTATAGCGACATGCGATTCCGAAGCCTTGCCGTGCTTATTCCTGCATTCTGCCACCTCACCCCTCTCCATCCTAATCGTCCTGAAGGCTGCTGCAGTAAGTATCCAAAACCCTATTCTTCCCTCTGTTCAGTGGTAGAGAACAAGACATTCCATCCTACGCACTAGTTCTTCATGAAGGAAGCTGGTTGGTATTGCAATTATTATTAATACAGCTGAATCCCGACCTAATGTGGACTAAGAGGACAATTATGTTATGAGTTGTGAATAAATGCGTGTTGTAGCACAATATAGGAAACAGAAGTACATATAACATATTCCAAGATTACGCATTAACATGTTTCCCCTTGTCCGGACTCTTTAGCACATCCAATTTAACGAGACTCTTCTCGTTTGACGTTTTCACCGGCACAAACAACGCAACACAACACTAACAATAAGCCTGAAATCTTGGAAGCTGAACTGTAACCAGCTTACCACGTACAGGGATAGTTTGGACGTGGCGTATGACCTTGTTAGGATCTGTGCGAGTGACATCATGTAAATTGATGACGGGGGTAACGTCTCTGTTACCTTCCTTGAAATAAACAAGATACTGCTGGTAATGCGTGATATCACTGCACTTAATCACGAAGTTTATGCACTATACGAAAATCGGAAAGATAACCTGACACCCCTGTGGCCTTATGAATACAAAAGTGAACTCGATCATAAACCACTGCGCAATTCGTCACGTCTGAAAATATCCTTGCAGTGGGTAAAGCAATAAACCTTCAAACCTTCCTAACAACTGCTTGTGTTATGTATCCACATTATTAGTAGCAAGCTTCGATTTCGTGATAATGCTCTGTCGGCTGCATATGTCCTGACTAGATTCTAAGATCAATACGTGGTCAGCGCTTTTGTTACTATGCGGGAGAATGCAGTAGGTTGTATGCATATACTAATTAAAATACTATCATATTATTCACACCGTATAGTAGACACTAGAAATTGTTACAGGAAATTTAACGATAAAATAATATTAAAATAATAAAATAAAAAAGGTTGTCGAGTTACACGGAAGGTCGAGTTATCGGGATTCTACTGTATTACTTATTAATTTCTAGTTTACTTTAGATATGGGCTTCGGTGATAGTTTTGATAGCCCGCAATATACGCCACTGGCACAAACTGTATTCAAGTAGCAAAAAGAAAGGTAATTATATACACTGTTAATTTGGATTAAAACCATCCTTGCAAGTGACCTTTCCAAAATCTCAGAATCTTGATGGTGCCAGGGTTGTACATTTACTGTTCTCTGAACTTTGCAAAAGAAAATTTACAAAAATATATACTTCCACAGACAATACATATAATCTGTCCACCAGTTCATGGCCCCTGAAAAGAATGCAACGAGTTAATACATCAGTAAATAATTCTATACTCTGTTCATCAAGAGATTAGAGGAGATGTAAACAAAGCACCGGTTTGTATCACTCCACGGCCACGTGCATTCACAATGACGCAACACAGTTACCTACCGCTACGCGTAGGTATAATATGCATTTTACACTACTAAAAGGATATATTTACTTGATCCAAATAACATGTAGCACATGAAAATGACAGTCTTTCGCGTGGTCGCTTTTTGCTGGCATCTTCATCAACTGACGACTTTTGTTTGCGTGTGCTGTAAATAGTTGCAAATGACACACCGGTAAACTCGGATGTTAATTTCGTCAAGTCTTCGATAGCAAGTTCGGGATATATGTCACAGAATTTGTTAAAAACGTTAAATATTGTTGTCTTTTCACCACTTCGCAACGGTTTGCCGCGCTGATGTTTCAGAACACGAACTTCTTCCGCCATATTACTTTCATACTGAATAATGCGCGCGCAGAATGAAATACGCTGGTTACAGATTCACCTAACTGCGTATTCTTACACTTTAACTATGCTTAGTACACTTATTTTATGCTTTAGCAAACATTAAGTGACATTTTAGACCTTAGTAACAGTATTTCTTCAAGGGACTATTTACATGGCGAAAGCGTCAAGAGGGCGCGCTGAGCTCAAAACGCACGTGTCTTTGTTTACATCTTCTCTAATCTCTAGATGAACAGAGTACGAGACAGTCTGACGAGACAGTCGTACGAGACCGTCGACAGACCGTCCAACGAGACGGTCTTGTCTGGTGAGACAGTCTTGTCTGGCGAGACAGTCTTGTCTAGTGAGAGTGTCTTACCTGGCGAGACAGATTTGTCTGGTGAGACAGTCTTGTGAGGCGAGACAGTCTTGTGTGACGAAACAGTCTTTATCGGTGAGATAGTCTTGTGTGGTGAGACAGTCTTGTGTAGCTTGAAAGTCTTGTGTAGCTTGAAAGTCTTGTGTGGCGAGCCAGTCTTGCCGAGACAGTCTTGTGTGGCGAGGCAGTCATGTCTGGCCAGACAGTCTTGTCTGGCAAGACAGTCTTGTGTGGCGAGATAGTCCTGTGCGGCGAGTAAGTCTTGTGTGGCGAGACAGTCTTGTGTGGCGAGACGGTCTTGTGTGGCGAGACGATCTTGTCCAGCGAGACAGTCTTGTGTGGCGAGACAGTCTTGACTGGTGAGACAATCTTGTCTTGACTGTCTGACAAGACTGCCTGACGAGGCTGTCGGTGAGACTGTCCGACGAGACCGCGTGACGAGGCTATCTGACGAGACTGTCTCAGGGACCGTCTTATAAGACCATCTGACGGACTTGTCTGGTGACAGTCCTGACTGGCGAGTGTCTTACCTGGCGAGACAGATTTGTCTGGCGAGACAGTCTTGTCTGGCGAGATGGTCTTGTCTGCCGAGACGGTTTTGTCTGGCGAGACGGTCTGATAAGACTGTCCGACGAGACCGTCTTATTAGACTGTCTGACGAGACCACCTTAGGAGATTGCCTGGCGAGACTGACTGACGAGACTTCCGATGAGACCGTCCAGCAAGACTCTCCGACAACACTACTCGACGAAACTGTCCAACGAGTCGGTCTTGTATGGCGAGACTGCCTTGTGAGGCGAGACGATCTTATCTGGCGAGATGGTTTTGTCTGGCGAGACGGTCTTGTCTGACGAGAGTGTCCGACGAGACTGTCTAGCGAGACTCTCTAACGAGACTGTCTGATAAGACTGGCGGACCAGACTGTCTGACGAGACAGTCAAATGAGACCGTCTGGCCATATTGTTTCACGAGACCATCTGACGAGACCGTATGACGAGACTGTCTGATAAGATTGTGCGACAGGACTATCTGATGAGACCGTCCGACGAGACTGTCTGACGAGACGGTCTCATGAGACAGTCGGATGAGGCCGTCTGACGAGACTGTCTAACGGGACCGTCTAACGAGGTTGTCCGATGTGATTGACGAGACAGTCTGACGAGACCGTCTGACTAGACTGTCTGATGAGGCCGTCTGACGAGACTCTGATAAGACTATCTCACGAGACAGTCTTATGAGACCGTCTGGCGAGACTGTGATAAGTCTGTGCGACAAACTGTCTGATAAGACTGTCTGACGAGACTGTCTGACGTATTGTCTGATGAGTCCGTCTGACGAGACCATCTCACGAGACTGTCTGACGAGATTGTCTGACGAGACTGTCTGGTTAGACTGTCCAACTAGACCGTCCAGGAAGACTCTCGGAGAACACTGCTCGACGAAACTGTCCAACGAGTCGGTCTTCTATGGCGAGACTGTCTTGTCTGCCGAGACGGTCTTGTGTGGTGAGATGATCTTGTCTACCGAGACGGTCTTGCCTGGGGAGATGATCTTGTCTACCGAGACGGTCTTGCCTGGCGAGATGGTCTTGTCTGGCGAGACGGTCTTGTCTGGTTAGACGGTCTTGTCTGGCGTGACAGTCTTGTCTGGCGAGACTGTCTTGTCTGGCGAGACAGTCTTGTCTGTGGAGACATTCTTATCTGGCGAGACAGTCTTGTCTGTGGAGACAGTCTTCTCTGGCGAGACAGTCTTGTCTGGCGATACTGTCTTCTCTGGCGAGATTTTTGATGTCAGAAATGGCCCTTAAAGCATTGATTAAAATACGTGTTTAAGACATCTTCGTGACAGATAAAATGTCTCGTCAAGGAGAGCTAATGTCGATTACCTCACCGCACTGCGCGGCGATTAATCAAGGTAACAATGGAGCAGAACAAAGACCGATTCTAGACCGTTCGGAAAGCTTTCGACTGTCTGCTTGTTTACAAGAAGTTTTGAGAAAAGGCGTATTTTCCAGAGAATTCCCCGGCACTTCGCCTGGGCTATACGCTTGTACGACACCGAACCCGCATTGATGGTAGCTGCTCTGCGGTACCTAGCGCCGGGATGAACTGTTTTCACTTGTTAAGGAGTTCCGCGCGTCTCTGTGGACTCCGCCTGTGAACCCTGTGCCATCCTGCGATTTCTTTACCTAATCCCTTCTGGGGGTGTTAGCTGCAATAGATCTGTGAGGACATAGTTCACGAAGTGTCCCCCTACGCCTACACGCCTAACATTTCTTGTAAAACATGTGAAAGTAGGTAGGTATATAATTTGATGTAATAAAAGTGATAATTGGTTTTCAAAATTTGTAATTTACAAAAATTGTTGCAATTATGTACAGTGTTTAAGCGACAACAATAAATTTAAAAAGGCATATGATCATTTATGAAGGAGTGATTCTTTCTGTATTTTACTCATAGAAGCATACCGAGAGGAGTTTTCAATTTCACAAAATTGATTTACATGCTTAATTTTTCAAAACGACACCTTTCTGTGATGGAACCAGATTTATGCAGGTTTATTGACCATTTTAAAGTTTTTTTCATTATTTTAAAACTTTATTTTTTTGGAGGGGGGGGAGATGACTGCAACAAAATATGAATTTATTTTCAAGTTAGCAAAACAATTGTTCTAGATTATTTTAAATCTTTTTTTTTTCAGAAAAAGTACGAAGCAGAGAAGCATAATTATGATGATTTCCCAAGTTTTAAGTAACAAGTACAAAAAGTCTTATTAAATCCCTTCAGTGGTTTCTGTATTGTGAAGGTTAAGGTTTAAAAAATGTGTAGACCTACACATGTGTAGACCTACTCTACCTACAGGTAGACCTCATACCTGTATGAATTTCAAAACTTTGATACCATATTTACTTGCTACGTACAACATGGTGAACCGTCTTGCCTTTTAAATAAGTACTCCGAAACGGATGAAAATAATTAAATGATACTTTGCGTAAAATGCACTCAAACGTTTAATGAATCCAATAACATACAGAAGTTTGTTTCGAAAAGTTTAATTTGTACCTATTGCGCTAAAGAAGCAGCAGCAAGTTATGTTCATCCCAAAGTACGTGTTCACTAATCAATGACCACGAGCCAGTACTCGACGTTAATAAGCGGTTGGCACATTTCCGTTAGTTCCTGTTCAGTGCACATTTCTGTTGCTTGCGACTCAACTGTTTCATCATAACTATCAAAGGAATACAAAGCGAAGGATGCAACTGTTCATATAGGTACTGCACTGGTTGTTTCTGTGTTACAGGCAGACAGACAGGCAAGAGAGTGCCAACTTCAGCATAACACTATTTGCCGTGTGAATAATTAGCTTTTCTATGGACATAGTTTTAATACTCGCTTACCCAGAATTCGCTATTCCATTTTGAAACTCTCTCTCTCTACACTTCCACGAATTAAAATCAACAAATCTGATGTGCACTCCCCACATGTTCACTTTATCCATATGTGTCGCATACCTAAGGATTAATTTTCTTTCTATACAAAGTATTCTTACATCAGCCGACATCCACCCAACTCGGATGTTAATTTCGTCACGTCTTCGATAGGAAGTTCGGGATATATGTCGCAGAATTTGTTAAAAAGCGTTAAATATTGTTGTCTTTTCACCACTTCGCAGCGGTTTGCCGTGCTTATGTTTCACAACACGAACTTCTTACGCCATGTTACTTTCATACTGAATAATGCGCACGCAGAATGAAATAGGCTGGTTACAGATTCACTTAACTGCGTATTCTTACACTTTAACTATGGTTAGTACACTTATTTTATGTTTTAGCAAACATTAAGTGACATTTCAGACCTTACTAACAGTATTTCTTCAAGGGACTATTTACATGGCGAAAGCGTCAAGAGGGCGCGCTGAGGTCAAAACGCACGTAGCTTTATTTACGTCTCCTCTAATCTCTAAGTCTAGATGAACAGAGTAGAGGTACACAGTGATATCTGAAGCTGGACTCATGCTTACATATTATACTGTAAGCGCAATAGACTCATGAGTCCAGCTTCAGATATCACCCTGTATATAGAATTATTTACTTATATACTGACTCGCTGCATCTCTTCATGAGCTGTCGGACAGAACTGTAGTTACACAACACAAATAATTCAGCCTTAGGCTTACCTTTTCCAAGATTATCAAAAATACGTAACAGTCACAAATATCTAGGATTACACATCAATGAGCAGCAAGAGCAGCATATCATGTGTGCAACTCTCTTCACAAAGCAATGACTTATATGAAGATAACAATTAATTACATGTAGTATGATATTCATAGATAACAGAATAATTTCTTTGAACGTAAATATCACTAATTTAACAAGGCGCATCCGGTAATAATAATAATAATAATAATAATAATAATAATAATAATAATAATAATAATAATAATAATAATAATAATAATAATAATAATAATAATAATAATAATAATAATAATAATAATAATAATAATAATAATAATAATAATAATAATAATAATAATAATAATAATAATAATAATAATAATAATAATAATAATAATAATAATAATAATAATAATAATAATAATAATAATAATAATAATAATAATAATAATAATAATAATAATAATAATAATAATAATAATAATAATAATAATAATAATAATAATAATAATAATAATAATAATAATAATAATAATAATAATAATAATAATAATAATAATAATAATAATAATAATAATAATAATAATAATAATAATAATAATAATAATAATAATAATAATAATAATAATAATAATAATAATAATAATAATAATAATAATAATAATAATAATAATAATAATAATAATAATAATAATAATAATAATAATAATAATAATAATAATAATAATAATAATAATAATAATAATAATAATAATAATAATAATAATAATAGTAATAATAGTAATAATAGTGATGATGATGATGATGATTTCTTCCCAGATTGAAAACAATAAGAAATGAAACCATACATAAATACGAAGAAAATGAAGTAAAAGGTTTCTCATGCCAAACTTGGGAAATGCACAAGCTTATGGAATTATTTAGATTTCCATTTGGTTTATGTACGCTACACATAAACAACACTCGATGGGTAGAAATGCTCGCCTTTTAAAAGAAGAAGCTACTGCTTCTTAACGTTCTGTTTTGGCACAAACTCCGGATTACTGTAGGCCTCTATTACAATGCCATGATGAACTGAACAACGTCAACGGACTTCAAATACAAAACAAGAAACAATGACCATAATATATTTCGCTATAAGTACGATTGTAAAATGTCTAAATCAGCCTTAGAGTTACCTCCAAAATACTGAAATGATGAACCCCGTTTTGTTGGTTGGGAGAGGTATTTGTAGAACACGCAGTAAGGATTAGTATGCTGGTTGTACCGGAATTACTATGAAGGATATTCCTGTGGGGTATTCCTTAAATGTATAGTAAAATGGTATAAAATCATGTTCTCGTCTCCTCCTCCATGTACCTACCAATGAACAAGCAGGTTGCAGATGTCGGAATAATAGACGCCGAGAAGTAGAGTATAAACGCAATTTTTATAGGTAAAAGAAAACTACGAAACTGTAGGTAAATCTGAGATTAACAGGAAACCTAATGAGCAAAGACAGAAATCTACAACTGTTTTATCATTCATATGACAATGGAGAGTTGCTATGCGCATTCACATTTTATGTACCATAATACGGCAAAATCTATATTCCAGAATGCAGAAGGTGCAGGAGAAGAGGGCAATAGATCTATTTGCAGTTGCCATGCTTAAAATTATTTCTTATTCAAAATACGCGCATTACCATTGAAATAGGAGAGATTTTATTTCTCTAAGAGAAATAGGATATTCAGCGAGGGCAATTATTGGTTTATTTGTTGGTGATACTGAACATACGGCGTAAATAGAATATGGCGACAACCCTAAGAAGCTAAAGTGATTTAAATACACGTGGTGACTTGTAATAACATAGTTTTGAGTTAACCATGGTTTCCAGAAGAAAAAAGAAGGTAATATCTTTGCAGAGTTTAATAATTTGTTCATGTGTGGTTAAACTGTTCGTACAATTTATTGGGTATGGTAATGCGGCCAAGCTAAATATAACCTGATTTACACAGACACTGAATATATGTTGATAAATAAGGATAACAACATTATACATTAAGCACTTATATTAGGCCAAATAATGGTGGACTAATATGTGGCTCGTTTGCGATTTACGAATGCAAAAAAATATAATTTCATTAGATTTCATGTTACTGCTGTTTTTCAGAGTAAGGACACGGAAATACTATACTTGCAATAGTAATGAGTCTTCAATAGCTTAAATAATAGCAATGTATCTTATTTTTATCATTAGATTTTAAATCAATGTTTAATTGATTATAGTTCTGGCTATCTCTTAACACTTAAGTCTGGCTAATGGCTAGGGTGAATAGTGCCATTAATTTGTTCAACATATTGACAAAAAGAAAAAGAGTTGTAAAGGCGAGTTGTGGGTTACTGGCACTCAATGTGACTTATCTTTGTAATATCAATGCTGTTCTCTTTACACAAATTTCCTGCACCTGTTATCTCATTTAAATCATTGCAATCTGCAGAGTACAGTAATTGTATATCATGTGCTTCGATCTTTAAAGAACTTGTTGAGGATTCAGATGCCAAGTAACAGAGCAAGGATTCAACAATGGCATATACCTATGCCAAAGTTTGCATAAGTTTTTAATGCTGCTTAGGAAACAAAGGTTGTTTATATAAGGATATAGATCACTTAAAGTTTGGATATTCTTTCATACCACCTAGTATTATCGTAGAAATTCTAAGTTTTCGTTGACTTCCTCTCTATTGTGTTTTAAGATTTTACAGCTAATAACAGAATTGCATTTATTTGTGTTACAGTATCAGTCTGGAGAAGGTGCCAGATATGTCTCCAGAAAAGCAGCTCTTCGAATGCTGCAGCTGAGTTTGAAGGACTTCCGTAGGTTATGCATTTTGAAAGGAATTTATCCCAGAGAGCCACGAAACAGAAAGCGGGCGCAGAAGGGTGCAACCGGAATCAAAACATTGTATCATTTAAAGGATATACAATTTCTAATGCATGAACCCATGATATGGAAGCTTCGAGACTACAAGGTAAGAAACAATTCTAGAAGTACTTGAATAATGTGAGCCTCAAGGGATTTTAATGGATTAATTTAATCTTTGTGATTTGACATAATGCTTGGTGTCTTAAGATCTGCTTGCCATTAATATTTCTACACTAAAACCCTGTTAAGTCAGGCCCAGTTTAAATGGATATTGCTTAATCCGGACAAAGAATAGATGTAATTAAATTTGACACGAAAAGCTTGAAAACTAATTTCAGTATTCTTCATGACACAACTTAGGTTTCAGCTTACTGTGTACTGTGTATTCCTAGAAGTCTAACGGTATATGGCATCTTTGTCCCTGGATATAGATTGGGTACACAGCAATACTGCAACAATACTCCTCCCTCCCTTTCTTGTGCTATTGGACCCTGTAAGGGCTTTGTACACTTTAAGTTTCATATTAGCCTTTCTTGAATTCAGTGCGAAGTTGACAAAACAATTAAAGGTGCACAATGTCATTCAGCAAATCAGTGACATCAACATGGGAGTGGAAACATAGAGCTGTCTTTTTACACAATAAATTAAAAATCATTGAAAATCTTTAAAATGGTGCCACTGTTGCCAGTGTATGTACAGAATTTGGAATAGCTAAGCAAACAGTGCCCAACATATGAAAGATAAAAAGTGAACTTGTATCATTTGGTTTGAAGTGCAAAGTGGACAAATTAAGCAAATTCCATATGTTGTCAGCAGAATGAAGATTGCATTATGCAGTGTGTAAATGGTATGAACAATTTTGTGCAAGTACTGGGAGGTCAAGAAAGTTCGGTACAGGCTGAGCAGTATTTTGCCTCTCAGTGTTCTTGGCACTAGTTGCTATCTGCCGCTATCATAGAAAGGCACAGATGAAACCAAACAACATGTTTTAAACTACTTTTAAAGGCTGTACTTACCATCTTTGTGAAAGGAGATGCTGAAACTGGCCACCATCGTTGTCCATACATTTTTGGTACCTCTTTAGGAAACTATCCAGTACTTGCTGTAGTTCATGTTGCGAAATGCTAGTAATTTCTTGGCAGATATTTTCTTCTAATTCTTCCAGAGTTCGTGGGTTTGTCTTATATACTTTGTTTTGAATGCCATATGTGTTTTGAATGCCATATGTGTTTTGAATGCCATATGCTTGCTTTGCTATGTAGATGACGTGTTCGCCATCTGGAGCTATGGACAAGAGACTTTGACAGATTTCCTGTGTCATATCAGCTCTATTCATCCATGCAAACAGTTCATAATGGAAATGAAGAACAGACAACTACCATTTTTGGATGTATTTGTAGCCAGGAAGTCCAAAGGTACGCTCTCTCACACAGTCTACCGCAAACTACAGTATCTACACAAACTCTTCAACCACCATCCTTTCCAGAAGAGAGCTGCCATTAAAACACTAGTAGATCATGCCAACCACAACTACTCTCCCTGGAACCTGCTCACATTAATAGTGCGTTGCAGGCCAACGGTTACACCAGCCAGGAAGTAAACGTGCCTTATGCCCCAGAAGGAAGCCCCAGTCTACACCAAAACAAATTGATCCTAAAAAGAAGAATAAAGCAGATCTACCATACATCAAAGGTATTACTGATCGCTTTGGGAAAGTTCTCAGAAAACATCACATCCACGCCATCTACAAACCACACAACAAATACAGAACATGCTAAATTCAGGAAAAGATCCAAAAGAACCACTCTCTTCTGCGTGTGTTTACAGAATTCTGTGTTAATGTGGCTCAGTCTATATAGGGACTACACAACATACAGTAAACACACGCATTACAGAACACAAGAGATGTTGCCGTGTGGGACAAACAGAAAAGTCTGCAGTCACATTAACACGCATTGCTAGCACCAGGGGAACACATAATACAGTATTCAGACACAGCTATCCTGTCTTCCACAGTTCATTATTACACCCGGTTAAGTCATGAAGCCATAGAGATTTTCAACATAAAGATAACTTCAATAGGAAGGAAGAAACAAAGCACTTAAAGCTTGGCATCCAGCATTATACAAAGCACGCAAAAACCTGACCGGAGACAAATTCAAGATCATATGCCATTCTCAGCCTCAGTAAATGCCAGCCCATCAACAGCAATCATAGACATTGGAAGTAGCCCCCACTTTAATCTATCCCATGCAGCAGCCAAACCAATAAACAAAGGCTGGACCAATCAGCATACGCCCACACATACTAAGCGTATAAAACCTGTATAACCAAACGGCTCTGTGTCAGTCGTTGTAGAGACTAGCAGAGTACTATAGTCACACCACTGAGGATGTTCGACAAACAAAATGTCTGGAAGAAGATTTTCCACAAGCCCGGGTAATCATTTTTTGTTTTATGACACCGGTCATGAAAGCTTACGCGGTTTGATCAATATGATTTTAGTTTGGTGAATATATTTTTATCTTCTGATCAACTTATACCACTAAAATTTGTGTTTGAATTGTCAGCTCCACATGCTACGTATTTCTTTTTTATTCCTAATCGTACTAAAGTATCTCGAACATATGATTTTCTTCTTCTTCTCCTCTTCCTTCTTCTCCTTTTTCTTCTTCTAATGGTCTTCCTTCTGAAAACTTCTAGTTCATTTGAAATCTTGCTGTCCAATACAATTTGGCCAAGTTGGCTGCTTCCTGTTGCTTGGGATCAAGTTTCCTGCTGTTTTTTTTTTAAATTAACGTCCTCCAACGTAGCATCATATCGGACGGTTCCTGCAGTTGAGTAGGTGATCAGCATTCAGCGTATGATATTGTTTCCATGCATTTTCTATGATTCATGGTGATGAACAACATGAAACCTACAGCATTAATATGATATGCTGAACAAAGGAACCTTTAATATCTGAAATACTAGAGAATTTTGTAAGGTTTTGTTTCTTGAAAGACAGACTGTTTACTTTACACTTCCTTTTTCCTTGATAACCAAAATGCAAATGGAAAAAGTCTCTCCCTCTACATAACACCAACCTTTTGCCTCTTGAGTGCAAACATTGCAAAGCCAATCTCTTCATTCGATGTTACTAATGCACAAGTATGCTCTTTGACTGTAGTCGGTGTAGCCATGTTGCTGTGGCGAGTTGCAGTTGCTTCTAATAACAATTATTAATTTCTATTTTCTCAGTTTTCAGTTCACTTTCTAATGATCACTCTTGTTTTTAAAAATGAAGGACATTAGTGAATTATCAAAAATTCCTCCTAGACACCTGGCAAATGTTTAAAATGTAGGGCATGTCTGGGAATTTCCGGATATCTGGAAACCCTAAGGTACAAGAAATATTGTGTTTTGCCCAAACAATTTTATTATAAAAATATTACTTATTTTGTAAGAATGACAAATTTGAATGCAAAATCTTGTTGGTTACAACACAGTTCATATTTTGTGAGCTCAAGTTTGAAATTTATTTGGGGAGATTTATCTAGATAAGAATTTTTTCTTGGAGTTTCCCTTATCCTTAGTAGCCAAATATTGAACAGCTCTAAGCTCAGTGGGCCACATGCAATTTGAACACCATTTCAATATGTTTCTTCACTAACTGATATGACCAGAATGGGAAAAGAAGATAAATCAGGTAAATAGAAACCTGTAAAGTTATTAGTATAACATTCTAGGTTTAAAATTTTTTGAGAAGTACCTTCTAATTTCCTCAGTTTATGTGGTGTTGTATGTGTGTTTCAGATTTTTGCAAAAAAAATGGGAAAAGCAAGAGCTTTGCGAGACTTCGAAGCTATGAAGCGATATCTAGCCAATCATCCAAATCTAACTTTAGATAAAATTGTAAAGGAGCGTTA
Source organism: Tenodera sinensis (assembly GCA_030765045.1). NCBI lineage: Eukaryota > Metazoa > Arthropoda > Insecta > Mantodea > Mantidae > Tenodera > Tenodera sinensis. The sequence goes on along the minus strand of CM060968.1, from coordinate 94,308,249 downwards.
CCCTTCTTTCATTGATGCCTTAAGAGATTTGGATGACGCTCTTACATTGCTGTTCCTCTTCTCAACATTCCCTTCACTGCGACATGTGCCTCGTGACCAGTCAGCCTTGTGTCGACGACTCTCAATGGAATTCCTTCATGCTGTCATTGCTGCAAAAGCTCTCAGAAAAGTATTTGTATCAATCAAGGGATATTACTACCAGGCTGAAATTAAGGGGCAGACTGTCACTTGGATTGTTCCACATTACTTCTCCTTTGTTGTAAGTCAAATATTCTCATAATTTGTTCAGCATATGTGTTACTCTTGTGTACATGGGTATCACAAAGGGGGGGACAAGGGGAGGGGGGTGCTGCTCCCCCTTGGAAATTAATAAATTGAATGTGTAGTCAATTACTATTAAATTATTCTTTTAATTTTGATGTAAAGAACAGTTTTTATTTAACACAAATTTATATGTTTATCTGCAACAAATATTACATTTTTTACAGTTTTTAGCAGCAGAATAATGAATTAATATTGTTTGATTGCAAACTTCTAAGATGCGCCCCCTGCCCTGGAAAAAAAAAATCTGCCGATGCCCATGCTTGTGTGATACATTATTGCTGCTTACAGAACTGGAATCAGTGTAATAATTTAAAAACAAAATAATTGAATTACATCAATATATGAAAAGGAGCTAGAAACAGTGAGATATATTTGAGAGGTAGAACTGGAACTTATTCAATGCAACAGCTGGGATTTGAACCACAGACCCTCTGCATACCAGGCAGGTGCTCTAACCATTAAGCTACTGTGACAACATGCCAGAATGACATTGAATTCTCAAGCCAGCTCATATTTCTCCCGGTAAACCACAAAGGCAGTCTCACATCAAAGACAATTACCCCAATGGTGACTTACTATTGCAAGTACTTTATGTCCTGGAATTAAATAACCTTCAGATGGTAATTATTATTCATTTATGCCAACAAACTTACTGTTAATGTTTTTTAAACACACAAGCTGTGTGTGGGCAATGTTTGAAAGGTAGAACTGGAACTTAAAACTTCAATGCCTTTGTAGTTTACCAGGAGAATTCCAAACTGATTTGAGAATTCAATATCATTCTGGGAGGTTGTCAGTAGCTTAATGGTTAGAGCACCCACCTGGTAAGCAGAGGGTCTGTGGATCAAATCCCACTAATGCTCAAAAGTTGAAGATAGTTTCAATATTTTAGAAAGCTAAGAACTATAAGAAAACATTAATAGTGTTTAGTGAAGCACTGTATGATGCAACTCAGTAATTTTATATTATTTACTTCTCTAAATAATAATTATTCATTGTCCTAGCTTACACATTTTCAACATTTTTGTCACTCTTCAATACAGTTTCATGGATCAGTTGATTGCTTAACACTGTTCCACTCAAAAATGAGTCAGTTATACTTAAGACATTACAGGCACTGGGGAAAGTAATTTTGCAATGAATGTTGCCTATGTGTTTTGCTTTTTGGGTCAGTTTGTAATCTAATTAGATTTTTGTTTTCGTAACAGCCTCATACAACAAAAGAGGTGGACTTCAAAATAATGTCCCACTTTGTGGAATTCTACTGCGTGATGGTGGGTTTTGTGAATTTCCGGCTTTATCATTCCCTAAATCTGCATTATCCTCCAAAGTTTGCTGTTAGCTCAGGTGAGTGTAAATATAGGCAAAATCAATGTGAAAATGTTTATGAAAGAAATGCATGTTTGCTGATTTGAAATATAATAGTATATATCTGTGCTAAAAACATTTAAAATATTTCCAGATATATTATTTGTAGGGTAACTTATATAATATATTGATAGAAGTGCTTAAGGAAGGATTTGTGCACAAACGCATTTTAGATTGGCGTTTTCCAAAGGCACTTTTAAAATTACCAATTTTCTGACTGACAAAATAAGGTAGTAACAGAAAAAATAAGTGAAGTGACTAAAAGGTAACTCAGGATGTTAGGACAACAAATACTAATGAATTCTCAGCAGCCACACATTTGCACTTTAATTATTTTTTAGTGGTATACTTACGGTCTCACTCAAGAGTTTTCAAGACGAATTCTTGCTGGCTTAAAAAGCTATTACTGCAGATTCAGATATATTCACCAATGTACAAGAGCTATTTTTTTTCAAGGTCTGATGGGCCGCAAGACCTAAAATATGGTGAAAATCTTAGATATTTTATTTACAACATTTAGCTACATCTACGTGCTACTTCTCTACTTAGTCACCACTGAGAATGTATGTGTGCATGCATGCGTGTGTGATTTAAGGGCCCATCAAGAACAAGGTCATTTGAGTCTGATGCCACTCCGACATAGACAGACACACAGCAATGCATGTAATTAATACATGGAGGGGTTTTTTGGTGGGTACACCTCTCTCTTCAGGGCGTAGGGGCCCCACACTGTTGGCCATAGCATGTGGGCCTCTGCCTGTAATGGGTTTCTCCCCTCCACAGTTAAAAAAAAAAAACCATAAGCAGTTTTTATAGTGTTGTGGCAGTTTTTTTATTATGGGCAAGGCAGCAATGGGATTCTTATCTTATCTTCCATCTTAGCGGATGGAAGATGGTGATGATAAATGTATTCTTAGGAACACAATTTTTTGGTGGATCACAATGACGTGAAATATATCAATACACAATAAAAGGTTTCGGAATCAATTCTGTGTGATTGTCCAAATAATTACCAATATTTACTCTCATGATTAAATACAAATTTTAATGCAACTCGTAGAATGAGTGTTTATGTATGATTTATCACGAAATTAATAATTTTCTGCAATATTTACTCACAAAATGAATGTTTATTTACAATTTAACAGGAAATTGACTTTCCATTGCGATGTTTCTGTAAAACTGACATAAAAGACTTATTTCAGGAATAAAACAATATTTGTTTTGCTTTTTGCAACATAGAAAGTCAGATGCGAAGTTAAGATCAAGAGTTCAAGCTCCGTGTGGCTGTAAGAAATGCAACTATGTTTATAATAAGCAGTAAAGATATATGAGAATGGCAGGGAAGGTACATGAGCATACAGAGGCATACATGAGCTTTCAATGAATGCATAGAATGATAAACCTTCCATGCTACAGCATCATCACTGTAGTAAAGTGCCAGAGACAACACTGCCCCCCTCCCCCTACTGGTTTTCCTGCACTCTGCAAACACACATAGCTTAGACTCGGAATGATAAGTTCACACGTATTTTACGGAAGGCTGCAAAAGACAACAGGGAGCATGTTTAATGCCAAAAGTTGCAGAAGTTTAACGCTGAGTTTGTTTCATCTGTTGATGCACTGTAAAGCCAAGTAAGTCTGGGTGGTTCAGTTGATTAGACACTGGCCTATTGGTCCCAAGGTCATGGGTTCAAATCTGGCTTAGACTAATGGTTTTTAAGTGTGCATAAAACGACAGCTCCATGTAAGCAGGTTTACTGGCATGTAAATGCAGGACGAAATTCTGGCATACTGAGTATTATCCTGATGCTGATATGATCCTAGCAATTGACATTGTCATTAAACAACATACAGAAATTGTAGAGCCAAGGTGTACGATTTTACAGTTATATCAGAACGAATAGAAAGAGGAAGTGTGATCACTCCACTGCTCTTCCATATGATTATACAAGAGCTACCTGACACCTCCGTCAGGTGGCAGCAAAGTCGTTAGTGTGGCTATTTACAGCGCTTTTCGCTGGGCATTACATTGGAGTATTGTTGCGTATGGTTGCACTATTTGTTACAGTGCGATGAATTGTGGTTAACTTTTATGAAACTGTGAATTTATAGAAATAATCGACATGCCTATGTGTTTCATGCCTGGTTTTAGATCTGGATATGACAAACATAGTAAACATTTCATTACACCTCCAAAAGATAAACTACTGTTTTCTAAATGGGAGAGGGCCATACCTAGAATGGACAAGTGCCTTTCTTCTAATATTTACGTGTGTGATTAACATTTTTTTTAAGAACTTTTGATAAAGGCACACAAGTTTATAGTTAATGGAGAAAATATTGAAATTGCAAGGCAAAGATGGAAGTTAATGCCTCATGCAGTTCCACATCGTTTTCCTAATCTTCCTAAAAACTTATCACGGCCAATAGACTCCTGTAAACCTCCTTCACAGCGACTATCAAAAAGGGTTGGAAGATATACCAGTTTAGAAGACAGTGGGAATCATGCAGAAGGCCGTAGAAATACGAATGTTAATCTTCACCTCGCAGGGGATACCAGTAGACATGTTAGTAATAAAGTAGGCATATTAAAGAAAAGGTTAAAGCAACAACAGCATAATATAATTAGACTAAAATGCCAATTAAAAGTAGCCAATGCAAAGATTCAAGTACTTGAAAGGAAAGTAAATGGAAATAGTAGCAATATCAATGAATCTGATGGAACAAAATACCCAACTGAAAAACAAAAAATTGTTGTTGATACAATTTTGAAAAGATCAAAGGCGACTAAAAAAAAAGGTATGAGACATGAGATATATTCCGACCATCATCCATCTACAGTGGATTTTCTCCAGTTGCATATGTTATAGTCAATTATGTTCCAAACAAATTAGCAATATCATCTGAAGGCAATTGTGAGTATAGGCAAGAGCTGCCTTTAACATCATTCGTTAACCAAATGAAGTTATTAGCAAAGGAAATAGTGAGCCATAATAGTGGAATTACAAGAAATATAGAGAGCAAAATTAAGGGCGAAATTGGGATTGAGGAACCTGATATACCAGAATGGGAAAACATTGACCTGAAATTACTCAGAAAGATATGGCTAAAGAATGCCTGGTATATCACTCGAGTGGGTATATAGTACACAATTGTTCAAAGCATGTGTTAATTTACTCCATGGCAAGTGTGCAGATTTCCCCTCCGTATCACTTTTAACTAGAATTAAAGACCACAAAACTGGTAGAGACAATTCATGCCTTACTTATCCCTCTAAATCTGTATATGGCATTTTTTCGCAAGTAGAGAGGGTTTTAACAGAGAAACTTTCAAAAGAAAGTAACTGGTGTGGGGCCATATATTTTTCATATTTTTCTTTATTCCTTTAATGCCATTTTGCATTCTAGTGGTAATATTATTGTCTTGAATTTCTCTGAATGGCTGTCAGAATGTGTATGTGTGAGTTAGTCATTGTTAAACGACACTATTCTTCTGCTTTCCTACTTTTTCAGTGAATCTCCTGTCGGTCTGGGTGACTCAGTTAGTTAGACACTGGCCTACTAATTCCAAGGTTGCGGGCTCAAATCTGGCCCAGACCGATGGTTTTTAAGTGTGCTTAAAAATGACAACTCCATGTCAGTAGATTTACTGGCATGTAATAACTCGTGGAACAAAATTCTGGCTCACCGGCGACGCTGATGTGATCCCGGCAATTGACAGTCATTAAACAACAATTTAAAAAATGAATCTCCTGCTAAACGCTAGTGTTTGTATTAGCATTGTACTGCACTACCAATTACGCTGCCATCTGTGCGGCGGAACACATGAACTACAGCAGTGATCGCACCTCTCCTTCTATTCGCTCTGGTTATATTAAAACAAGTTCATTCTGACATCTAGGTCCACACATGCACTTGACAATGAACGTTGTCCTCCACTGTCTGGGAGTAACATGCTAGCCTCTGATTCCCTAGGTCGCATGTTCAAACCCAGCAGAGGGTGATGAATTTTTATGGGCGTAAAAAAACCTTAGCATGGCATCCTTCGGAAAGGAAGTAAAGCCGGTGGTCCCATGTCATAGATTTATGGCATGTAAAAGAACCTCAAGCTTGATAGAGAGGTCTAAGAGCAAAATTAAGCAGACTTTCGTCCAATGTAGAATGGGACCTGAGAAACACTGTTTGTGTACCTGTATTTGAATTTCTAATGGTGATTGTGAAGGAGCTCTTTCATTGTACAATATTTTGTCAGGTAAAAGAATCAATATTGCAGCAGAGAACTTAGAAATGCCTTGACATGTGAGATCTTCTTCTAACGGCCTTCCTTCTGAAAACTTTTAGTTCATTTGGAATCTTGCTGTCCAAGTTGGCTGGTTCCTGTTGTTTGGGATCTAGTTTCCTGCAGCTGAGTAGATCATCAGCAATAGGTATTTTAAGGTACTTGAGAAAAAGAATTTAGCTCAATGGATACAAAGTAAGGCACACAAATGAACAAATGCTTAGAGCAATTGTTTATACTCAAATTCTTTTGGCATTGCCATGCAAAACAGGTTCAGCAGTGAAATGAATTAAACTATTTATCAATAGTAATCACATGACTCACTGTGATTACTTTTAATATTTAACCACCAAAAGTGCTGTATTTCAATATAACTTCATATATGAGTGCCAAACCATATTTGGTAATACCAATATTTGTCTGGATTCTCTTTAGCTAGTTGAAGGGTTGAAAGGTTGTTGCTGTTCATTCTTAGTATATTAAAATGCATACAAAAATAATGTGGAAAGTTGTTTACAATGTTATTTAGTTAAGGTGATCATAAAAATTGAACTTATTTGTAAACGTTTACTCTCTAAAATGTATCATTTTATTCTTTGTTTTCTTATAAGCTTATAGAGAATGTTTGTGCATGTTGCAGCTGATGCTAATGAAAAGATGCTTGTGGATGAAGAAGTTTTTGTCTCAGAGCGTATTGCATCACTCAATGCTCCTTTGATTCGCACTGGTGGTGAACCTGAGGAAGAAGAAGAGGCAGTAATGGATGAGTTCCCAACAGTAAGCACACTGTCGACATCATTTATAATGATACTACTGTATGTTCCAAACCAAAGTGCCTCCTACTGTAAACAAAAGCGTGTATTTCTGCTTGTCAGAAGCCCCAGCACACTCTTGTGCCAACGTAAACAGTTCCATAATAAATATACTGTGCCATGACATATTGGGTTTGGAAAGGTATAAAACTGCACATTTTAAGGTGGTTATCATACGATTCCACTGCTAAGATTGCACAAAGATGCAGAATATAATTTCGTTAATGTTGTCTGCTACTGTGCCAACGTTGAGTGTATCTTGCTTGCTAAATACGTATCAGCATGACAAGGAATGCAACACAAAATTCCCCGAGGTGATATCTGAGTACTGAATAAACAAAGGAAATAGGATAAGTGAAGTCAGCAATAACATTCTAACATGTGTATGCTCAGCTCAGCTCTTTGAACTGTGATTTCAATTAGTGTTCAAGTTTTGATGGCAGATGAAGGTGCATCTACTTCCAGTAAAGTGTTCAAACACAAAAGCGGGAAACCTCTAAAAAGTGGCGAGAAGCAAATAATACTTAATGTGTTCAACTCGTTATTAGAGAAATGCCCAACACTTGCTGTTGTGGATATTACAAAACTAACAGCCAAGTTTACAGGTGTTTCCGTAAAAAGTATGAACAGAGCACGCAGGGCATATTGTGACTTTTTGGTGGGGTGTAAAGTAAAGAAGACAGATGTAGTCGAGATAAAGAAACACTTTTATTTCCGTAAACAGTAACTTTGTACACTCGTTGCAACAGCAAGAAAGTCTTTTCCGATTCTCCAACAGCACGGCTCCGAACTCGTAACACAAAGAACTAACTGTCCCTTCTCCGACGGCACGACTACTCAACGCTTCACATACGTCTGTCCCCTCCGTCGGCACGACTACTCAACGCTTCACATACGTCTGACTACCTCTTCTGTCACACTTTACCGCTATTTATATCTCTCAGGCACTATTCTGGAAAGTTCAGTTGTTGCAGTGAAATACAAAGCAGAAGATTCTCAAAGTCTCTATCCTTTTCTCTCTTTCGGCAAGCGCCCCAACAATGCGGCCATTCTCTGTCTCTTTCCTTCAGCTCCTTTGCGGTAGTGCCGACAATAATGCGATGGGTGACACTGGTGTTGTCTGCAATTAGATGTGGCGGGCGCGGTGACAATATAAACATTCTGGTGTCATAAAAACCCCGAAGAAGAAAGGCATCAAACTACGCTGTGTTATAGCACAGGTAGACAATTTTGTAAAGGCTGCTATCCGAAATAAAGTTCACCAATTTTTCTTTAAAAATGAGCTACCAGCATTGGATAAAGTACTTTTTATTGTAAACAGTGATGATGATGATGATGATGATGATGATGATGATGATGATGATGATGATGATACAAATTTTAAAAGAACCACATTTTATAGATTGTTACTACAAATAGGCTTCACATTTTCTAAAAGAACTGAGAATAACGTAATAGTTGATAGAGACAATATTGTGTTGTGGAGAAGACATTATCTCAGATCTGTGCGTCAATATTGTGCAGAAGGTCGCAAGTTTTATTATTTAGATGAGACTTGGATTAACGAGGGACACACAATTTCTAAAGTTTGGATCGACACTACTGTAGGCTCAAAAGAAGAAGCTTTCCAGGCAGGTTTATCTAAAGGATTAAAAAACCTGAGTGGCAAAGGCAAGCACCTAATTATTGCCCATTTGGCAGTGAGTGTTTTGTGGATGGTGGATTACTCATTTTCGAGTCTAAAAAAACTAGTGATTACCATGAGGAGATGAATGGTGACGTTTTGTGTAACTAGTTTGAAAGTTTTTTGCCAAAATTCAAACCCAATAGTTTGATCGTGGACAATGCACCCTACCACAGCGTGCAACTTTATCGTCACCTGAACAGTTCTTGGCATAAGCAAGAAGTGATAGAGTGGTTCCAGGAAAGGAAAGTGTCTATTGATGAAATTAGTGTAAAAGCTGAATTAGTGCACCTAGCGCAGGAAATTGCTGACTTGGACGAAAGAAAGTATGTGATGCGACGATCTTGCACCTAAAACTGGACACAGAGTGCTGAGGTTACCTCCCTATCATTGCAATTTAAATCTGATCGAAGTAGTTTTGGCATTTCTAAAAGGTTATGTCGCTAGAAACAAAACTTTCAAACTGGCTGAAGTTAAAAAACATTTTAACAATGCAATCATGAAAGTGACACCTCAGATGTGGCAGGTGGACATCAGGCACATTATAGAAGAGGGGAATAGAATGTGGGAACTCGATTTTGTGTGCAACAGGGTTGTGGACAAGCTTGTCATTAACTTAGAGGATACTTTTGACTTCAGTGTGTCAGCTATATCATCTTCGGAGAATTCGGATTTGGGTGTTAAACCTTTGCCTGAGGAGTTTAATTAACGTAAGTGAAATATATATTTGCATGCTTTAAAATCTATCGCTATTACAGATTGTTTTTTCTCCTATGATTTTCATGTAAGGCACATTTTGTGGATTTAAACAATGTTCAACTGTACGTGATATGCTGCAAGCACGTGTGAGAGGAAAAATCAGCTGCTACAGCACGAACTGCAAACTACTTTCGCGCAGATTAATACAAAGAGCTTGTTTACAGTAGGAGGCACTTTTGTTTGGAATGGACAGTAGTTGACTCTTGAGCTAATAATCAGACTAATTATGATTTTGGCATTCTCTACAATACCTTACTGTTCATTAGCTATATGGACAAAGTAAATAGCAAATAGAAGTATGTATGTAGATGGAGTTAAATTTGTGCATAGCATAAAATATAGCTACTATTACCAATGGCGGAAAACAAAAGGATACAAACCAGAATCAAAGATTCTGCAGAAGAAAGGATTAAATTATTGTGTATTTAATTTTTATGTGATGTTCATTATTACTGTTACTACTATTATAATCATCATTGGAATAGTGCACCATTCTCTTACATTATAAACATGAGACATGAGTCCATGTTGCATTTGTTCCTTATCTCTGATACATAATACTAATGTGAAGAAATACAAAATATTTTAAAATGAAACAATATTTATAAACACATATTGCTCCAACTTACTTGTAACAATATTAATCACAGGAATAGTTTTGGAGAGGGTCCTCTCCATCATTCAGCTGTTGGTCAACTGATTCAACTCAGGTAAATAACTCCCCCTTCTCTTGTTGCCTGGTCTGCTGTTCTTCCTATTAACTAGTTGTAAGACATCTATGATTGGTATGTCAAAATTCAGTAGCCGATCTCTATCCTCAATGATCTAAATATTTTCCCACACTGATAACTCCGAACAATTTTTTGCTGATTTTAAAAGTTTGATATTTAGGTTGATGTTATGATTGCATGACCAGAAGTGGTGAGTTATGGCTGATTTATCTGTTTCTTTGTATTTGATATTTCTGAGGTGTTCCTTTATTCTGGTTTCCAAATTTCTTTTTGTTTTGCCGATATATATCTTATGGCAAGGGCAATAAAACAGTCATAATAGATAAAGATGATTACATAAAAAGAGTGGATAAGCTTTTACAAAATGAAGAATGCAAAGGAATGTCCAAGGACCCCTTAAGATCCCACATGGTTGCAGTACAGAAAATAATTAAAGAGAGCAAGATTATCCCAAATAATACAAATCGTAAGTTAATACCAAGTAACCCAGTGTTACCAAAGTTGTATTGTTTACTGAAAATTCACAAAAATGATGATAGTATGACACCTATAATAAGTAACATAGATACACCAGCATATCATTTGGCTAAATGACTTGTAAATAAATTAAGCTCAATAGCAAAATTTGAATCATTAAAGAACACTTCAGAACTAGTTGAAAAATCTTATGTGTTACATTCACATGACTTTTCTACTCTTGTAGTAATCATTCTTACAAACTCTTATTCCTATATCTTTTTCATGTTAGTTGAGATAAACATTTGTACAAATTATCTTATTGCATATTTGCTTGTAGGTGCAAGGGGAATATTAGAATACAGTAGGCTTTGTGCGACAGTCAAATCTTTTAAAGCTTTGAGATCCCGTTCTCTTTGCTCACTTAACATATAAAAACGTTAACAACGATGTTCCATTTCACGAAAGTTTTAAGTTTCCCAAAACTGACACAAATAGCAAGGAATATCTCCGAAATGGTTCACTCTACAAACAATTTATTCAGACATAAATTGTGCATTTTAGCGAGATCTACATATTTTGTGCAGTAAAATTTTGTCAATCTCTTATGGTTTACGAGTTATTCAAGTCATCCAGAGTAAACAGCACTATATAGGCTATAGCCAGAAAATACAAAATATACATTTGATTTGTCATACAAATATCTTAAACATATAGCATTTTAATTAAAATCGTTAAAAATTTTCCATATAAAGGGTAGTTTAGGTTGGAGCAATTTTTCTCAAAATCTTCGTATCGCATCCTTGAAAGACAGTAAACTTAAATACCAACTTTGATTTTATCCGACTTTTTGTTTTTGAGTTATCTACTTATCAGTAGAGAAAGCAAACATTAAAAATGTGTCTTTACATACAAATGATATTTTAGTATCCTTTGATGTCTGCTTCTGTTTACTAATATCCCCACAGAAAAGATACTTAAATTAATAAATCACTGGCTTGCCCAACAGGGTACTTCACCATCAGAGATTGAAGAATACGCTCAAATTATGTATAACACAAAATTCTTTCATGTTTAATAATAAGTTTTATCAACAAACATCAGGTTTGCCCATGGGCAGCTCCTTATCACCAATATTAGTAGACTTATATATGGGCAAGTTGGAGATGCATATCACTAAAGGCCGGAGAGGTGTCGCTCGCATATGATACAGGTTAGCTGAATGACGTCAGAAGTACAGCATGACCATCAGATATGCAAAGAACTGCCACTATAGAAACAAGAGTTCGAAAACAACATAACATATTACTCTGCAGACTAGTGAAGCATTTGAAGTAAGAACAAATTAGAAACTAAAAGCTTCATTTATCTTAGTAATATTGAAGGTTCTTTGGTGCTGACAGGGTTTGAGTTGACTCTGTTTTGTTTCTTCTCGCAGTGAGCTGCAGACGTTCAGTGATAGTGTTCTTTCATGGTCAGGCTGTATCTACATGCAGTTTTTTACATGCACAGGCTATAACAGTAAAGTCCATGTGCAGTGTACCTATGGAAAGACACACATATCTCTGGCCTTTACATATCATAAAGGCATTTCCATACATGTTTAAAATTTGGTTAAGATATGTAGACAACATTTTTGCCATTGTTCCAAAAAAATTGGCTCAAGACGCATTGCAATTATTGAACTTACAGGACCATTCCATAAAATTTACTATTGAAATAGAGCAAGATGGATGGCTACCATTCCTTCACTTAAAAATTATAAGAAACATGGACAGCCTGGAATTTGGGATATATAGGGAAGAAGCACATATAGGCAACTACTCAAAAACAATAATTTCAACCCAAAAGCACATCAGCACACAATCTTTCATAGCTTAATTCACAGATTGACCAATATCCCACTTAGAAATACAGAATACAATGATGAACTACAGCATATTAAAATTGTTGCAAATTTGAATGGATTTAAACCGAATTTCATATCTAGATTATTAAAAAACAGAAGATTAAAAACTATCTAGGATGTCAGCAGCAAACTAAAAATACAAGGCAGATATTGTAAATTCACATATCAGATTCAACAAAACTTTTAAAGATTATAATGTAAACCTGGCTCTGCAAAACAAGAATAATGTGAGAAATTTGTTCAGTCACCCTCTAAAAAATACCACTCCAAGTATTAAGTTATCAGAAATCTACCGTGTCAACTATGAAGACTGCCATAAGATATATATCTACAAAACAAAAAGAAATTTGGAAACCAGAATGAAGGAACACGTAAGAAACAGATAAATCAGCCATAGCTCACCACTTTTGGTCATGCAATCATAATATCAACCTAAATATCAATCTTTTCAAATCAGCAAAAAATTATTGAGAGTTGACATTGTGGGAAAATATTTGTATCATTAGGGATAGAGTTTGGCTAATGAATTTCGACATACTAATCATAGATGATGTCTTACAACTAGCCAATAGGAAGAGCAGCAGACCAGGCAATGTGAGAAGGGTGAGACAGTTACCTGATGTTGAATCAGTTCACCAACAGCTAAATGATGGTGAGAAGCCTCTCTGAAACTAGTCCTGTGATTAACATAGTTGGAGCAAAATGTGTTTATAAATATTGACACATTTGTCAATTTATTAATACGCTCCACTGTCTTAAACACTTCATTTCCATCAGTTTTATATACAAAATATTTTGTTTACATCAAGTCTGATTCTAAGGCTGGACTGACAATAAAATCAGTTTTTGAAAGTGCATATTCCATGTTAAAAATTAAAATTAAAAATCCAAGGATTATACATTTTAACAATTAAAATGGTAACATCTTAGAAGGTAAACAAAGGATGCAATTCTGTGCATTGGATATCTTTTATTGTTTGGTTACCTTTTGCTTTAATTGAAGCAGTCCATTCTGCCTTAATATTATAGGTTCTCATTTTTTATATTTAGGAAGGTGGTGACCCATCAAAACTAGAAGAGGCAAAGAAGGAAGCAGAGAAAGTGAAAAAACTAAAGACCCTATTCAAGGGACTTAAGTTTTTCATTAACAGAGAAGTACCTCGAGAACCAATGGTTTTCATCATTAAATGCTTTGGTGGTGAAGTTTCTTGGGATAAGAACCTCTTTGTTGGAGCTACATACAGTGAGAATGATGAAAGCATTACGCATCAGATTGTAGATCGGCCCAAAATAGACAAACAGTACATTTCAAGGTAATGTAGTTGTAGTATATAATAAAATACTTATTTCCTCTAATTGTTTCTCTCCACATTGTGCATGATTCTGTATCATATCTTACAGAATAGATCAATTGCATCAACCACATTGTTCTGAGCCTTTCATCACATAGGAAGAGCTTATCACTACTGCATAAAGGTCTTGTGGTAGTGAGTATTACATCCTTCAACCACATTGGTTATCAGTTTTGGGGGCATAAAATGAATTAAATAAAGTGAAATGATGCTTTTTCTGCCCAGAGTGTATAAACCTTAAGAGTTACCTTAGATTTATCTTCTAAGGATAAGGGCAAATCTCAGAGAAAACCTTACCCAGGTATGTAATCAGTGGCGAAGCTGAAGGGGTGTCTGAGAGCATCAGGTTACCCAAACTAAAAACATATTTATTTTATTTTTCTTAAAGTAATACATACATATTCAAAGCATCGTCAAGGAAACATGTACAAAAACATCATACAGTTTCATGTATATAGATAAACTTTATAGTAACATATTTACAATAATGGATTACTTACTATACACTACTGCAACTTAATATTATATCAATACTATTTGGTCCATATTACCACAAAGGCAATTTCACAGTTCCAATTCTACCTCTCAAACATTGCCCACACACGGCTTGTGTGTTTAAAAACACCAACAGTAAGTTTGTTAGCATAAATAAATAGTAATCAACACAAGGCTATGTTTATGTCTCAACTTTATAAAGTAGCAATTTGATATTTCTTTAGAACAAAAGAATTGGGACCATACCTGTTTTCCTTTTTATAAACAATGAGAATGAGAAAAACACAAAAATAGTGGACAAAATTTTCTCAAGTTGAAGGTAGCATAAGTGTTTGGTCCTTCAAGAGCTTAATAGGCATACGCCTATTTCTAAAAAAAATTCTTAATAAAAAGGCAAGATTTTTCTTGAAAAGAAATTGTGCAGAAAGATGATTTTCAGTCTACAGTTGAGTAAAATACAACTTAAATTGAGGTTTTATTGATTTCTTTTGCAGATACTATATCCAACCACAATGGGTATTTGATTCAGTTAATGCTCGTGAGCTACTTCCAGTTGAATTGTACTTCATAGGGGCAGTTCTACCACCACATTTGTCGCCATTTGTTGATAAGACTAGACAGCGGTATATCCCACCAGAAGAAAAAGAACTGGAAGATCCAACTTTGAGAGAAAAGAAATCAGGTATGATTAGACTCATTTTAAATCTCTGTGTTCCAGATAATGCTGTTCAAAATTAATTACACTCTGGCTTGCCAAGAGAATGATGCAAGGTCTAAGAAATTTAGTGACTGAACATGAAATTCTTCTTTCTTTTACTAACATTTGCTAAAAATCTATTAGATCACTGTTTACCCATTTTAGTAGCAATTATTCTTTGGGCTCATCAGTTTTACCTGAACCATTATGAGTTTTCAATTGATCTTAAGCCAGGTTTATCAATTCAAGAGTTTGAATTTCTATCATGCTAGATTTGCCTGACATTGGACATTTTGTTAAGTAAGAACTGGAGAGGAATAGGAAGCTTTCTGACCAACTGGACAGCAAATATCAGAATTAACGGAATGCTAGCATACTGATACAACCAGGTATACCACAAGGGAGTGCCATTTCTGGTCTCCCATACATCTTGTATACTGTAGATACACCACAGCCTATACACCCTAGCATACAACTAGCCCAATATGCAGTATTATTTAACAAAGGAAATATCTCTTTTCCAAGATTTATTTTTTGTTGGGTTCTGGTTTAGGCAGGTTTTACTATATTTGCATATTTAGCAGGATAGACTTCTTAAGTTATAAACATTACATCAGTTGACATTATGACAAGCATTTTGTTGTGTTAATAACAAGCAATATTTTATAATTGGGAGTTGTCAGCACCTTTTATTATACCTAGGGAGCAGATTTTTATGTGCTAAAAAACTGTAAAATATTTTATTTTTTATGTAGGAAAAATATGTAAATATGCATAAAAATGCAAAAATATTTTGTTTCAATACTACACAACCACAAACACTTATGCTAAAAAATCACTCACCAATCATGCTGAGGCAGTGCTGGATTGAAACAACTCGCTGTTGCAGTGAACCACGAACACTTTCTCCAAGTTTTCCATCACAAACCGATGTTGTCTCGAAACAATGCACAATACTGCGAGAAAGACCTTTCAACATCACAAGATGATAGCCTTGCATATTTCATCAAAGGAATGTCACTTGCACACACATTTTCAATTTCACTGTCTACTTCCCCTTCTAAAGCCTTGGCAATTTTACACATAGTATGAAATCCACCATTTTTTTCGATCACACTTTTAAATTTCAGTGCAATAGCTTCCACTTTTGGACCTTCGAGTAAATCAATTTTTTTCTCAATGTCATACACTTCATTAACTGTTTCAGTTAACAAGCTGGTTGATTATTATTTATTTATGCCAACAAACTTACTGTTGGTGTTTTTAAACACACAAGCCGTGTGTGGGCAAAGTTTAAGAGGTAGAACTGGAACTTAAAAATTCAATGCCACAACTGGGATTTGAACCACAGACCTTCCGCTTGCCGGGCGGACGCTCTACCACTGAGCTATTGTGACAAACTGCCAGAATGGCATTAAATTCTCAAGTTAGTTCGTATTTTTTCCTGGTAAACCACAAAGGCAGTCTCACATCAGAGACAATTACCCCAATGGTGACTTACTATTGCAAGCACTTTACATCCCAGGATTAAATAACCTTCACATGGTAATTATTATTTATTTATGCCAACAAACTTACTGTTGGTGTTTTTAAACACACAAGCCGTGTGTGGGCAAAGTTTAAGAGGTAGAACTTGATACCGAAATTTAGATTTCCAATCGAATGGGCTTTTGAAAAAGACACGTTTTAATTTAATTGCCGGATGTGAGATTTGCGATAAGTGTTAAGTAATAACATAAATAGATAATAGAGCAGAAAGTGTTGTAAGGTGAGCAAGATATGAGTAAATAATAGTCGTTAAAGTTGTAGGATAAACACATTATTGGTTTGAAATTAGCGAGTCATGACGTCATACCACATAGTTTAAATACACGTTCGAAAGTCAAGTCTACTAACCTTAAAAGTCGCGCGATATATTTAATAAAATATAAAGTAAACATCGTTTAATCCTAAAAAGGTAATTATATATTCGAAATTCATAAAAGAACATGTTATAATAGAAAGGGACATTTCTAAATTGCGGGAAAAGGAAATAGCATTTTGGATACGAGGCTTTCTTGGATGACGTCATGACATTCAAATTGAAGAACGGTTTTCTTAGCGTGGGTAAGAGAGAAAGCGTCTGGGCACTACTCAACCAGAGACCAGTACGGCAGGTCGTGCTGTGCGGATGTGAGTGCGATTCCTCTACGTATACAAATATTTTCGGCATAGCTCCCGAAAATATTTAAGAGGCAATAAATAACATATAAAAAGTTTCCTTGGGTTGTCCATTACTCCTACGCAGACCCGAGATAAAGAGATCTCTTGCAGAGCCGGAGCGAACCACATCAAAGGGCAACACCACGTCACCAACGACATTTAAGCATCAACGGCCGATACAGCGATACATCAGGAAGCGACGAACAACTATTTAGCTTCAAATGGCATCCCAACGTGTGGCGTCGAAAGAATGGACCAACCCCAAGACGACCAGGCCAGCATCGAACCAGCAGACAAGAAGGTGCCCAGCGTGTCAACATCTGTGAAACGTGTAGTGAACAATTTTAAGTGCAGTTAAAGTGAAATAGTGAAAATATTGAAAATTTTGGTGAGTAGAAAAACACATGTAAATAGCTTAGAAATGGAAGACAGTGATAGCGATTTTCTAGGTTTTGAGAGTCCGGAAATTGAGAAAAGTGTAAGTAGGATGGAAGAATATAGTCAGAATGTAATTGGTAGCAGAATATGCCAAGAATTAGAAGATCAGAACGTTAGAGAAACACCTAGAGGTAGCTCAGAAATGTTTAGTACTAATTCAGAAAGGCCAGTGATTATGTCAGAAATAGAGAATATGTTTCAAAAGATAATGAAGAAGATGAGTACAGAGTTAAGTCAAAAGATAATAGATGAAACTAGTAAAGAATTAAGAACAGTGAAAAAGATGAGTACAGAGTTAAGTCAAAAGATAGATGAAACTAGTAAAGAATTAAGAACAGAGTTAGGACAGAAATTAGAGAAGGGACAACAGGAATTGGGAATGCAATTGGAAAATCAGAAGAGAGCTTTCGAAACCTTTAGGGAAGAAGTTAGGGAGGAAATTAATAAAGTCAGTAGTGAAGTAAAAGAAAATAGAGAACAGGTTAAGGGAGAATTAGAGACAATAAGGCAAGAAGTAAAGAATTCTGAAAAGAAATTAGGTCAACAAGTGAGTGAAAAATTAGATAAAGAAAGGGAAAAAGTAACATATAGATTAGAGGGAAGAAATTAGAGAAGAGTTACAGGGGTGTAAAGTTAGAATGGAAAGATCTGATGTAGAAAGTGAAAGGCAGGCTAGAAATTTGGAGGATGTTACAGACCAAATAAAAGGAGTAGTGACAGAAATTACTCAGGTAAAAGAGGCCTTAGAAAATTTGAAATTAAATGAAAATGCATGTAATCACAACAATCTTAGTAATGAAGTTGCAAGAAACGAGGCAATACCAGGTGTATCAGCTGACATTTCGATGCAAAATAGAGGTAACAGTAATTCTCATTCTGATTTCAGAAATAGTGCAGGGACAGGTGACAATTCAAATTTACATTGGCCTAACCATGTCTTAAATGAAATGACACCTCCAGTTTTTGAAAATGAAGATTCAGATGATCCTAAAGCCTTTTTAGAAGGGTTACAAGAGTACTTCACGGTGAAACGTATACCAGAGGAGTACAAGATGGTGATAGTAAGAAAATGCCTAAAGGGTAATGCTGCTAATTGGCTAGGCCTTTCTATGGGTAACAATAATGATTACAGGACCTTTAGGAACATCTTTTTAACCAGATATTGGGGAGCTAGTAGGCAGGCTAATATTAGAGTTGAATTAAGCAATGGAAAGTTTAATCCTAGATCGGAGGAATCGATGGTAAACTATTTTATGAGAATAGCGAGAAAATCGAAGATGTTGGATCCTCCTTTAGATGAAAAAGATCTAATAAATATAGTTACTCCACATTTTCCGGAAACGCTTCAACACTACCTAATCATAGCCCGACCCGATAGCATTGCAGCTATGATAGAATTATTATCAGCCTTAGAAGTCAATAAGCCAAAACACGCATTTGGAAATAAATATGAAGAAAAAGAAACTGTAAATTCTTTCGGGCAAGGGGCACAGTATTATCAGAATAGAAGTGAGATTAGGGAAAGATATAAAGGACCAGTACCAAGGATGGAATCATTCCGGTGGGAAAATCAAGGTAGATATAACCAGGAAGGGCGTCACCAAAATAGAAATGGTAATCAAAGGGGAAGAAATATAAGGGTGAATTATATGAATACAAATAGATTTGATCGAGGTAGACGGGGACGTTATTTTGGACATAGTAGAAATTCAAATGATGGGTATTGGACAAACGGAGATAATGAGTTTAGACCGAGGTCACCAAGACAGGAAGAAAGGTATTCTAATGGACGAAATTCCCCCGAAAATGCGGAAATGGCTGAGGCCATTAACACGGTCAAAAACATGGTAGGAAGTAACCCCGATTTAATGCAGGAAAACAGAAGTAACAATTTGGGAAATAGTACAGGAGCAATACATAAAAATCAGGGAAACGCCAGACCCGGTCAAACGTGCCTTCAGTGAGAACTGGGTATCCTAGTAATGATTGTGATAAGTACTCGGAAATAAATAGTCCTGGAAGGCAAATGATGATACAAAAGAAAAGAGAATGTAAAAATAGAATCGACGAAAACGAAAAAGTAGGAGATCCACCTAAAATCAAAATTGGAGTAAATGGAAAACAATACAATGCAATTATAGATACGGGATCAAATAGCACAGTATGCTCACAAAATTTTTATGATAATTTACAAAGTAGTGGTTTTAAAGTAATGTCTTTACCAGTTAATGGGATATACTGCTCGCTAGCTGTGGGAAAACGAAAAGAGAGAGTAAAATTTCAAGCAATGATAAATATTGAAATAAATGGGAGAATACTAGGAATTTTATTTCTGATTGTAGGAAGACTTGTGACAGATATTATAATAGGTTGTGATTGTCTTTATGCCTGGGAAGCTGTGGTGAATTTTAAAAACATGATTCTAGAAATGAAAGTTGAAGATGAGACCATTATAGTGCCTTTTGTGGAAGATAGTAGTTCAGAAACTATTGTACGAGAAAAAGAGGAAGAAGAAATCCAAGGGGATACATTCTTTGTAGAATATGTTAAAGTAGGAGCTATGGAATTAACTGAAGTAAATGTCAAAGAGTACAGTATCGATAATAAAGAAAATGTAGAATGGGATAAAAATGATTTCATAGACAATTTGAGGTTTTCTGATGCAACTAGGTACTATGATAGGGAGAGTAGTGAAGATTTAGAAGAATTGTTGAGGGAGAGAGTAACTCAGGCTGATCAACTAAATGAACAACAGAGGGATAAACTGTTTGAAATATTAATCCGAAATAAAGAAGTATTCTCTAAGAAACCTGGTAAATGTAATATTTATACTCATTCGTTTGAGATGATACCCATCAAACCTTTTACACATAAAGCGAGAGCTATCCCTAGTACAATAAGAGAAGAGGTAGATGCAGTTATAAAGTCAATGTTAGAAGATGAGGTTATTGAGATTTCGAATTCAGAATTTGTGAATCCCCTATGCATTGTAAATAAGGCCAATGGAAAGATTAGGGTGACATTAGACGCGAGAAAACTAAATTATTGTTCCTCATACTTTCCATCAGGGAATCCAACAGAACGTGTCCTCCGAGATATAGGAATTTATTTACGTGTACTTACACATCATAATCTCAAGGATTGGGTGAAATATTGTCCATTGATAGAAAAGATTATCAATCACACCATTAATGTAACTACTGGGTTTGCACCAATAAAATTAATGTTAGGAATTGAACCAGAACCAATATTGATCGGGGTACCAAAAACACTGAAAATTAATGACATTCAGTTAAGTGAAGAAGAAAGAGCGAAAATTGCTTTTGAACGAATCAAGAAAAAGGCAGAGAAGCGAAAATTAAAGAAAAAGAGTAGAAAACATAAATGGGAACCTAAGATAGGCGATTGGGTACTAGTTAAAGACCATAAGTTATCAAGTGCGTTGCGAGGTAGGAACAAAAGGATGGAATTGTTATATAAAGGTCCTGCAGAAATTATATCAAAATTTGGTTATCATACCTATGAATTAAAAGATGTTAAAAATGAAAAATGTCTGGGAAGATGGCATAAACAACTCCTTCGACCATACAAGAAACCGTGTGGTGCCTTGGAACCTTGATTTAATGTAAAAGAAAAATTGGAAGTGTCATTTGTCTATTGGCGCCCAATCAGCTTTGAGATAAAATGTAAATGTTAGCTTACTTGAAAATCATATATTGGTCAGGTACTTACATATTCATGAAAAATGCAGAATGTGAATTGCTATCTACTACAAAGAGCTTAAAAATATATTGTATAGAGCTCACAATAACAGCTTCAGAAAGATTGTTAAATTGTTCATCTCCGCATAGAGAGAAAACAGAATATTTACTTTGTAAACATTTGTTAAAATATTTAGATGTATAGATAGTTATCACAGCAAGACAAAGAAAGAACTTGTCTGAAGAGTGTAATGGATTTATATAAATATATGTACATTTTAGTGCTTAAAGGATATAGTACAGATATGTGTTACAATAACAAAAGTGAAAAATCACAGTGCAAGTGATAGTGAGAGCGAAGTGAGCAAACATGAACTGAAAGAAGGAAGTATAAAGAAAGACTCTTGAAATTTAACCTTTATATAAAAGCTTCACAGAAGAAACCATAACATATTGTAATTAGTATTTAAGGATTAATGTTTAGTCAAGTGTACAATTGTTTGTCATGTTAAAAAGATTAATGAGAAAATATGTTAATAACCAATTTCGAAACAGTGTAATTGAAAATTGTATATAATGGGAGTGTTGCCGATTATTCAAAATACAGGAGTAATTTTTAATTTTTTCTTTCGGGCAAGACATTTACATTATTTTATTATGAAATAATAAAATAATATAAATGGGGGCATTTGATACCGAAATTTAGATTTCCAATCGAATGGGCTTTTGAAAAAGACACGTTTTAATTTAATTGCCGGATGTGAGATTTGCGATAAGTGTTAAGTAATAACATAAATAGATAATAGAGCAGAAAGTGTTGTAAGGTGAGCAAGATATGAGTAAATAATAGTCGTTAAAGTTGTAGGATAAACACATTATTGGTTTGAAATTAGCGAGTCATGACGTCATACCACATAGTTTAAATACACGTTCGAAAGTCAAGTCTACTAACCTTAAAAGTCGCTATATTTAATAAAATATAAAGTAAACATCGTTTAATCCTAAAAAGGTAATTATATATTCGAAATTCATAAAAGAACATGTTATAATAGAAAGGGACATTTCTAAATTGCGGGAAAAGGAAATAGCATTTTGGATACGAGGCTTTCTTGGATGACGTCATGACATTCAAATTGAAGAACGGTTTTCTTAGCGTGGGTAAGAGAGAAAGCGTCTGGGCACTACTCAACCAGAGACCAGTACGGCAGGTCGTGCTGTGCGGATGTGAGTGCGATTCCTCTACGTATACAAATATTTTCGGCATAGCTCCCGAAAATATTTAAGAGGCAATAAATAACATATAAAAAGTTTCCTTGGGTTGTCCATTACTCCTACGCAGACCCGAGATAAAGAGATCTCTTGCAGAGCCGGAGCGAACCACATCAAAGGGCAACACCACGTCACCAACGACATTTAAGCATCAACGGCCGATACAGCGATACATCAGGAAGCGAAGAACGACTTATTATAGCTTCAAACTGGAACTTAAAAATTCAATGCCACAACTGGGATTTGAACCACAGACCTTCCGCTTGCCGGGCGGACGCTCTACCACTGAGCTATTGTGACAAACTGCCAGAATGGCATTAAATTCTTAAGTTAGTTCGTATTTTTTCCTGGTAAACCACAAAGGCAGTCTCACATCAGAGAAGGTCTGTGGTTCAAATCCCAGTTGTGGCATTGAATTTTTAAGTTCCAGTTCTACCTCTTAAACTTTGCCCACACACGGCTTGTGTGTTTAAAAACACCAACAGTAAGTTTGTTGGCATAAATAAATAATAATTACCATGTGAAGGTTATTTAATCCTGGGATGTAAAGTGCTTGCAATAGTAAGTCACCATTGGGGTAATTGTCTCTGATGTGAGACTGCCTTTGTGGTTTACCAGGAAAAAATACGAACTAACTTGAGAATTTAATGCCATTCTGGCAGTTTGTCACAATAGCTCAGTGGTAGAGCGTCCGCCCGGCAAGCGGAAGGTCTGTGGTTCAAATCCCAGTTGTGGCATTGAATTTTTAAGTTCCAGTTCTACCTCTTAAACTTTGCCCACACACGGCTTGTGTGTTTAAAAACACCAACAGTAAGTTTGTTGGCATAAATAAATAATAATTACCATGTGAAGGTTATTTAATCCTGGGATGTAAAGTGCTTGCAATAGTAAGTCACCATTGGGGTAATTGTCTCTGATGTGAGACTGCCTTTGTGGTTTACCAGGAAAAAATACGAACTAACTTGAGAATTTAATGCCATTCTGGCAGTTTGTCACAATAGCTCAGTGGTAGAGCGTCCACCCGGCAAGCGGAAGGTCTGTGGTTCAAATCCCAGTTGTGGCATTGAATTTTTAAGTTCCAGTTCTACCTCTTAAACTTTGCCCACACACGGCTTGTGTGTTTAAAAACACCAACAGTAAGTTTGTTGGCATAAATAAATAATAATTACCATGTGAAGGTTATTTAATCCTGGGATGTAAAGTGCTTGCAATAGTAAGTCACCATTGGGGTAATTGTCTCTGATGTGAGACTGCCTTTGTGGTTTACCAGGAAAAAATACGAACTAACTTGAGAATTTAATGCCATTCTGGCAGTTTGTCACAATAGCTCAGTGGTAGAGCGTCCGCCCGGCAAGCGGAAGGTCTGTGGTTCAAATCCCAGTTGTGGCATTGAATTTTTAAGTTCCAGTTCTACCTCTTAAGCTGGTTGATGTTTCTAATTTTTTTATAGAAAGAAGCAAGAAACTCTAATTTGCAGATATGTAAGACAATTCATTTTTCAATGTAATGTCGTTGAGTAAGTTCTGAAGAATTTCAATTGAAGAAGCGTCACCCTTATTTAGTTCATCAATCACTGATTTAACATTTTCAAAATTGTTTGTATAATACACAGCTGCTTCCAAGCATGTCCCCCAATGAGTAACTATGGGTCTAGGTGGAAGTGCAACATCTGGATTTTTGGTTCTGAATAAATCAATTCTTGTTACAAACACCTGTTTGCCATTTGAGATCAATTTGTCCACTTTAGGATACAATGTACGTGTTTGCTCACATACTCTGTGTACTATACAAGTTACGTGTATCATGTGTGGGAAGCTTACAGAAAGACCTTTGGCTGCTTTCTTCATATATGGAGCAGCATCTGTGAATAAGAGTAAAACACTATCAAATTTCACCCCATTCGGCCATAACAACTGCAGAGATTCATTGAATAAGTGAGCCATTGTTACATGATTCGATGCTGATATTTCTTTGCATGCTAACAGAAAACACTGCTTGGAAGCTATTTCACTATTTCCTAGCACACCTACCACAACATTTCCCACTTTCCTACCGCTAGAGTCGGGTGATTCATTAATGCTTACCCATTTCTTTTTATTTTCACATTCTGCTATGATTTTTCTTAGAATGTCTTCGTAACAGGCAGGCACATACAGTTTCCTTAGTGTTGATTCTTCTGGTGTTTGAAACTTTGTGTATTTCATAAGAAAATTTCTGAGCTCTGGACTTTTCAATTTGTATAAAGGAATATCACACGAAAGAAAAGTTTTGCATAAATCTGCATAATATTCGAAACATTTTGAAACTAGAGTATGCGAAGTCTCTGAAGAGGGAGTTGCTTCACTTAAAAGAACCTGTCTAGAACTTGTATGTGAAGCAGCAATTCTATATTTATTATCTGCTAAATTCTGCAAGACTTGCGATCACTGGTCTGCATTTACTGCTTTCCCACATTTTTGGCAGAATAGAATTCTTCCATCACTCGTAAAGATGCCACTGAATTCACCAACATATTGTTGCAAATGAGAGCGAACACTCGACTTTTCTTTCGGCATTATATCACAAATCACTTCAAAACCCGTACTGTATAAACGCTCTGCTTTATAGACTTGGGCAGTGATTGAAGACTGTTGCGTACCTTGCGTCAGCCGTCCACATCATAAAATAAGGGATTCCCCTTTCAGATAGCGAGGCAGCACGTGTAGTGGATGTCATTCACTATGCAGCACGTTTACGAATGAAGTTCATTCAAATTGTGTTATCATAATACGCACAACATTTTTTGTTAATTTAAAAATTATAACAAAGAAAAGTAACAAATTGTGTGTTTTTAACAGAAAAGTGACAAATTATGTGTTTTTAGCAAAATTACTTAAAAATTTATTTACATAAAAATCTGCTCCCTAATTATAACCTTTATTTTTATTTATTTTATTTATTTTCAACCATAAAAACATACATGTTGTGGTTGTGTCACTAAAAAGACTACTTACAAAATATAGTACTTACATACATAATATTCACAGGCACAATCTATCTACAAACCCTCATCTAAAACTCAAGCTCAAAAACCTCCAGACTACAAAGGACACCTTGTACCAGATACTGTTTCACTGCTTACATCCTTAGATCTGCATTTACCTCAACAAGGCAAAAACTCATCAGTTGAATAATAACACTTTTCCATCAAAAATTGCTTGAGATGTTTTTTGAAACGGTGAATGGAATTTATATTTTTTACTTCAATGGGTAATTTGTTGTAATATTTAATGCCTCTGTAGTAAAAACTATTTTCAAACAATTTTTTGTTATGTGGGGTTAGATGTAATTTAGTTTTTTCTCTTGTGTTATGACAGTGAATTTCAGAATTGGTGGTAAAATCTTTGATGTGTGTTTGCACTAGTACAATTGTTTCATATAAGTATATACAGGGCAATGGCAAAATGGTTAGTTCTTTAAAGAATGGTTTGCAGCTGACAATAAAAGGTAAACTGAGAATAATTCTAATGACCCTCTTTTATAATTTGAATATTTTAATAGCTTCGCTACTATTTCCCCACAAGGATATTCCATATGAAATTAAGGAGTGAAATTTGGAGAAATACATGACCCTAAGTGTATTTTTGCTCACTGAGTGTTTCAAAATGTTAATTTGGAAGCAGATTTGACCTAGTTTTTTAATTAATTCATTAATATGAGGTTTCCAACTGAGATTTTCATCAATATATAATCCTAAAAATTTTGACTTATTTGAATATTTTATATTTGTTCCTTCTAGCTGTATGGCAGGAAAGTTTAATGATTTGTTGTTTATGTGATGAAATCCTACAGCTAAACACTTCTTATTTAGACATAGACTATTTTCATTAAACCAAGAAGCTGTGTGTAATGTGACTGCGTTAATATTTATTTTTAAAGTGTCATCATTTTTTCCTGATGTTAGTATACTGGTATCATCTGCAAATATTAAGTATTTTATAGTGTTATTTTGATTGTTATCAACAAGATCATTTATATATAAAAGAAACAATAATGGGCCTAAGACTGAACCTTGCGGAACTCCGCAACCAATTGTGCGTTCCTCTGATAAAAAAGATTTCAGCTCCTTTGTGCAATCATTAAAATAATCTATTTCCACTACTTGTTTCCTGTTTGTTAGGTATGAATTGAACCAGTTATGAGCTACACCTCTTATTCCATAGTCGCTTAGTTTCCGAAGTAGAATTTTGTGATTGACGAGGTCGAATGCTTTTGATAGATCA
This sequence comes from Tenodera sinensis, assembly GCA_030765045.1. NCBI lineage: Eukaryota > Metazoa > Arthropoda > Insecta > Mantodea > Mantidae > Tenodera > Tenodera sinensis. The sequence continues at coordinate 94,281,509 of CM060968.1, read as the reverse complement.
AGGAAAATTCGTACACAATGTTCTGAATCATCTAATCTTTTGTAGATAGCATCACAAAATTGAATCAATGCTGTAGTGGTGGATTTGCCCTTTTGAAAACTGTGTTGACATAGAGAAAGAATATTTAATTTTGAGATGAAGTTTAATATTCTGTTGTATATAATTTTTTCTAGTACTTTAGAGAAAGGGGATAAGAGAGAAATCGGGCTATAGTTTTTTGTTTCGGTTTTTAGTCCCTTTTTAAATAATGGTTTTACTTTTGCAACCTTAAGACACTCTGGAAAACACCCTTCCCTTATAGATAGATTTATTACATAACAGAGTGGTTTTAGTAAGTGATTTGCACATGCTTTTATCATGAAGTTGGAGCAGCCATCTAACCCATAGGATTTTTTATTTTTCATGTGTTTTATTATAGATATTAATTCATCTTCTGTTACAGGCACTAAGAAAATAGTAGGATAAGAATTTCTTCCATTTAGTATATGTTTATGAGTTTGTACTGAAGATTGATTTAATAAACTTTTTGATACTTGTACAAAATAATTATTAAACATTTTGGCTATTTCTGTAGGGTCTGATATTGTTTAATTCTCATCTTTTCATGTCATTCGTAGATGAAGAAGATGACTCAGAAGAGAGTGAGGAAGAAGAAGTTGTATCAGATAACACTAAGGATGAAGAGGAGAGTGAGGAAAAAACAGAAGACAAAGTAGAGAAACAAACTGCAAAAACAGCAGAGGATACGGAACCAGAGAAAATCAGAGAGCAGAAGGTAAGTTTTCTGTTTGAATATTTTATTCCTGAACATCTCATTCCAGGCTTGTCAACTTATGGAATTAAGTGCAATCTTCATTCTCCCAAGAAAGACTTGACAACCCACCAGTCTTATGCCTAGTTAATGATTTTATTATTTTATTTTTTCAAATAATTTGTCTCTATTGATTTGCAAGAGATTGGCTATTTAAAATACATTGCATTGAAAGTTTTATTAAAAAATTGGAACTTACATACAGCAAAGCATTTATCAATCTACAGCAGTTGATGTGGGTGATGCCTCATGAAACATTCCTGCATATCAATTTTAAGTAGAGCAAAAGAACATTTTGGTTGGTTCCTTCCAACATTGCATTGGGTCATGGTAGAAATTAAGTGAAGTTACTGTTATATTGTTTCTGATATGATTTAAATTAAATTTGAACCAGTTATTAACAGATTTACATTTCACTCTTCTGTGTGCAGCAGAAGAAATGATAAAAATTAAGTAAAGGAGAAACAGAGCTCATTAGCATCATGTTTGTCAATTTTTTTCCCCTGACAATGGTTCCTGTTTATCCTTTCTCAAGCATAAGCATTTATTGCTTAATTTGAAATCATTCCTCTGCAAAACTATATCATGAATAATACATACCTGGACAGAAAGATTACGTTTTATATGAATGTAATAATACAGAATGTATATGAATTTGTCATAGGTAGGGAAACTTGTATGATTGTACATAAGTTTTTCATATAAGAATATTACAACTGAAATGTAATTATTTCAGTATATCAATTGTATAATAGAGACAAGCACCTCACTTATATAAGGAAATAATGAAGCTATTAACAGTGAAGCAACAAGAATCTTAAGTAAAAGCAAATTAGAAACTAAAAGCTTCACTTATCTTAGTAATGTTGCAAGTTCTTTGGTGCTGACAAGTTTCGAGTTGACATGTATAGCTTTGAGAATTAGTTGGAGTCAACTCGAAACTTGTCAGCACCAAAGAACTTGCAACATTACTAAGATAAGTGAAGCTTTTAGTTTCTAATTTGTTTTTACTTTACTACACTTATATGTTTTAATTAAAATTCAATGCAGAACAAGTTTAGCAATCACTCAGATCCTCAGCTACTTTCTTTTCAAGTCATTGAGATTACTGCCATTAGGTGACATTGTTTGTTACAACATTGACAATTATTAAAATGGAAGTAAAACAATATGTTGATAGAATCAATTGACATTGTTCTGAAATTATCGTGCAAAAGAGTTCCTTGTAGTAAATTTTTTTTTTCAAATCACTAAATCTATAGATCCATTTAGTGGCTTAATACTTACTAATAGTGGCTTTATTTTATTATTAAATTAGCAAAAATTATCTGCAATGGACGATACACAATCTGTGCAAGAGCAAAACATTGTCTCTATTAGCTATAACATCGTATGGTTTCTGCATAAAAATCCAAATCCAATTACATTTAATAAGTTAAACATAGAGAATTATTTCAAGCCTGGCAATCAGGAGCTCTGTTTATGGCTATCAAAATATTTTTTTAAAGTTTGTAGATCATCATTTCCATAATATGCAGGCACTTTACGACGCACCACAGATCTCTCAAATTCATTGCAAGTCACACACAGAACCTTTCTTTCACATTTCCTTTTCTTGCCTGGAGTGCAAAACTTAGCAGATAACTTTTTTATCACTTTGCAAATGCTCGTCCTAGATACACCAGTAAATTCTAAGGTTAATGTCATGATGTCATATGGAAGAGTTAGGATACTTCTCACAAAACTACTAAACACAAGAACAGTAGCTGTCTTCTCATCACTCTGAAGATTTTGCTTTTTTATGTTTTACTACTGCATCTTACACATGTTTACAATCACAAGTACCAGACAGATTAGAATGTAATGTTCGCAATAGTGCAACTTGTTCAGGCAATTGCTAACTATGACTTTTTTACCGTCAGTGTCCCTTTTGTTCCTGATTCATATTCTTTACTGTTGTGCTAATATTCAACCTATGTTACCTGTTTAATTGTTACAAATTGCATATGTAATGAGAAATATTACGTCATCAGCTCTGATGGCTGATGTGTGTGTTCAGGTTTCTTTTGGTTCATCTCAGCCTTAGGATAAAATAAGTACAGTAGTAATAACTTTAATGACATATCAACAACTTGTAAACAAAGTAGCTGAGGATGCACTTGAATAATGTGCAAAAATAACTTCTGCATCGAATTTTGATTAAGAGATAAGTGAAATGTTTGTCTGTTATAAATTTCGTTGTTAAATGAGTAATTGGTTTACTTTGCTATTATTCGCTTCACTTTCAACTTCTTAATCAATTATTTTTCTTTTGTCTCAGAAAAAGAAAATGAGTGTGAGCGTGGGAACCATAGCAGAAGAAACACCTGAAGAAAAAAGGCAGCAAATGAAGCAGGAGCATAAACTAAGGGAAAAAATGGTAAAGAAGAAACATATAAGGCTGTACAAGAGCATGATGAAGGGCCGTTATGAAAGAAGCAAAGAGGCATGGTTATTGTCTAAGAAGCGCAAGCTTTTAGAGGAACAGAAGAAAGTCAACAAGAAAACTAAAAAGCAAAAGATATCAAATCCAAAAACAAATGAAGCAATTGGATAGCCAGAATCTGTTCTGTGTATATATATTTTTAAGTACAGGTATATTGTTATTTGTCTTTATGACGCAATAAAGTTGTAAAGTTTGTAAAAAATGTTATGGTGTATTTAACAGATTTGTTGTGCCTGTCCCTTACGGAGCATGAAAAAGATTATAAATTACTGCTCCTTTTAAGACTGTAGAATTCATATTGGAAAGCAAAATTTCTAGCCAATTTTGTCATATTGTTTACAGTAGTATGGCAGTTTTTTTATCAATGAGCGACGACATCTTCGTTACAGGGTCGTATGGAATGGGGCTACAGATAAAAAACAAAATGGCGAGGGTTTGGATTTTCACCAAAAGTAACTATTTTATGTTTTCAATAGAAGTCATTCACAAAATTAGTTACCCATGGTGGTGAAGCTACTGTCCTAAACCATTTGGGTTACTCCCACGGCAAAGTTTGTCCTTTTAATCACTCTTGATCCGAAGTATAAATAGTGTCTCTTTCACGACAATCTAAAGTTTTTCTCTAACACATATTTATATTCGTGGACATATATTTCACGTTATTACTTCTCCAAGCGATCACCACTTGTTTTTTAATACTCGACGGTTGACAATGAAGTCATTAGTGGTGGATTGTTTGTTCTTTCTTCTTGTTACCTATTTAAAAGACTTAATGCATGTTTTATTTTACTGCAACACACTTCTCTGCCCTCTATGTGATCTGCAAGAGGAAATGGATCGAGACCACCTTCAAATATGTTATTGACTCACCTTTTATATTAAAGAGACAAATCTCCCAAAAGATGTAGGATATGGGTAGAATTTTGCAGAAGAAATTTTTGTTGCACGTTCCCAGTACTTGTTTATGCTCCTTCCATTTTAAGGACACTTTACGAACAGACAGCTATTAAAACACGCAGCTTATGAGGGATGAAAATTTCAGAGGGCCTTTATTAAAACCTGGAATCATTCCTACTATATTGAAAAATATCAGGTTCTAGTAAAACAATTGATCCATCATCTTCATGCAACATCAAACAACAAAATAATCGTAAATGCATTATTGCTTAGTTGCGATAAGACTGACAATGTAGGTGATGATAAAATTAGTGAAAGAGAATTCAAAATAGGTAGTGGAAAAATATTCAAAAGTACAATGTGAACTAGATACTGAAATCATAAGGATATGTATAGTGTTGGAATCTGAAACTATCTACGAAACATGCAATGATGAGGAAGGTCATTATAAGCTGAATAAAAGTTTCTATGAACCCTATACTTCAGATTTTGATAGAAGAGATAACAAGAAACAAAGAACAAGAGAATGGGAATGAAGCTACAGAAGAATATTTCACTGTGGCCTGGACATCTGTACTTTTAAATTCTAAAGTAAGAACAAATTACAAACTAAAAACTTCACTAATCTTAGTAATATTGCAAGTTCTTTGGTGCAAAGCTGACTAAAATTTCGAGTTGACTCCAACTCATTCTCAAAGCTATACTTAATGTGTACTTTTATTTTTCAAGGTATCTATTTTATGTAGAAATGAAGTCAAAACAATCTCTCAGTACATTAAAGAGACAATGTTATGTGTTAAAACAATGGGTTATTGCAGAAATTCATTCACTTGGAACTCACAACATGTATCAGGAAAGAAACCGGAAGGAAATACTTCTTTGTTATTATCTGGCATATTGTTTCAGCAATTAAAGTCCTGCAAATCACTGGATTTGCCAATGTTTTCAAGGACTACATTCAATAACACCATCCGAAGCATGGCAGCACCAATTATTATTACAGTCGAAACAACATACACTTTCCTCATCATTATTCATTTGGTACACATTCTTTACATTTACAATGGATGAGACCAGCATGGTTTTCATCTTCAAAATCACACTTTTTTGGTTCAAACAGATAACATTCACTCATTTTCAAAGCAAATATTGGACTCCTGTTTCTCTTCTAGTGGGCATTAACTTGTTAGTAATTTAAAACACCACATCCTGAGTTCAGTTGAGCAAATGACGTTATGCGTCAAATCATCAACTTCCAGTAACATGAGAACTACTCACCTAGGGATGGCGAGTGTGTGCACTGATATCGGATCTTGATGACAAATCAACTAATGTGGCAAATTAAATATTCATTTTTGTTTTTTGTTCCCCTTTAAGAATAACAAGGGGAAAGTTCCAATGGATGCTCCTCATACAAGAATAAAAGACATTTTGATGCTGTCATATCACCTTTATTACCTATATCACAATACCAATTCACTGTACATATTTCTGTTCTCAAAAGGGTGATCCTCCTTTATTAAACAGAAAACATATTGAGTATAAATATGGTGTTTATTAATGCACTGATTGTATAATGATAAGCGTTAAATCAGAACAGAAGGGGACAAAAGTGTGCAACTTAAATGTATACATTGTATATGGTGTATAAATATTTCTTGCAACATATTACAATGAAAGTTTCTGTGTAATATTACTTTTTAAGGAAGCATCAGTTCTCTCCATCACTTTCTTCTTCATCCTCGTCTTCCAATTCTTGCATTGGAAAACGTAGAATGGCTGCCACGCCTGTGAGTTGGTCCAGTTCTGCAATGAAAGTTTATATGCACTTACTTCAACTGCTCTGTTTCTTAATAGTAGGCCTTAACAGGTAACACAGCCTATGCTCACAGTAATACGCATGTGTATTCAATAGTTTAATCTGCCGTTGGTTGCCTTTTATTTTACTAATACTGAATTACTTGGAACTGCAATTATTTTGATCTACAAGAAATTGCAGTAACCTTACTTCACTTTCCATTAGTCCACTAAAGAGATTGTTTAAAACAATGCAACCTTTCTTGCAGAGAAAATGTAATTACTCTATTGCCCAAGCATTACTTCCAGTATCCTTCAGGGCAACACATTTCAGAAAGCTATGGTTTCTCTTTCTTTTTACAGCAGCAGTACAATTATTCTGATCTTTTAAATTTAACTCCATTTATGTTGTTGGCTAATGCTGGATTTCTGACAATGAAGTCTTTAATCCTCTTGCTCTCCAACATTTTTCACTGATGATATTGAAGAGAGCAATAGCAGTAATAGTAACCACTTTTTAGAGAGCACCATATTTTTATGTTTTGGCGGCCACATCGCTCTCTCACAACCTCCAGAATGTCTGGAGGACGACACCTGTCGTTGGTTTACGGGTCTTACCGACCTGACCAGGAGAATTATCAAAATAAATTCAATGACCATATCCTCTGATTACCAATCAGAGGACGTATTACATGCCAAGATAGGTCAGCATGTTAGGGGTTAAGATTTTATAGAGAAATGGAGAGGTTGGAAAAATAAAGACTCCCTAGCCCTCAGGAACCCTAATAGCATCGGGGTCGGAAGAGAACAAGAGATGACCATAGATATAACTCCTTTTATTGCATACTATTAAACAGCACACACTAGATTTTGAGCACAAGCCGCCACTGTCTATTCTTAAACAAAACTTGAAAATTTTTATTTACAGTTAACTAATGGAGTGAAGGTCAGAGTGGTGTTAGATTCCTATAGTAATCTGAATTGACCGCATGAATGGAGCATGTGCATGGATATGCATTAAAAGGAAATGTTACTTTTTATAATCTGATTACCAAAAATCCTCACTTACATTACATAATGCTGCAAGCTATTTTAACATTTAGAAAAGGTATTACTTATTTTACTTTGAGTATGTAACTCTCTATTGTATTGCAGTTATTTATAATATGAACACATAAAAATATCCAATATGATAGATACGAGGGTCATTTGCATTGGTAGTGTTGCAGTGTTCACAGTGTCAGTTCAAAATGTTTAATTGATGGACTAGCCGACTGTGAAATACAGTCTGCGATTGATTTTTTATAGCTAGGAACATTTCAGCTGCAAACATTTATAGACAGATCAATGAAAAGTATGGCCCCAATGTAATAAGTGGGTGAGACCTTTCAAGGCTGGATGGGACAATGAAATAAACCATCAGGCCAGCCATCAATGATCACAGAAGATTTGGTCAATGCCATAAATGAAAAGATAGTGAAGATCGGCAATTAAAAATTTCCACTGGTTATCCTCACAGGTGGCACACTTCTAAGATGTTGGCATACAAAAGATGGTAGACTGTTATGACAAATATGGCAACTATGTAAAAAATCGGAGAATGATGTAAGGAATTAAAAAAAAAAAAACATTTTGCAATTATCTATGATGTTTTGATGTCTATAAAACATCGGACCTTAATTTATGAATTGCCCTTGCACACTTCTAAAAAGGTGACGAATGTATTACAATTCTAACATACCCTTTCATTTTCCTAAGAGGAGTACATGACTTGCACTACAATGGCTTTTACGCCCTCAAATAAGACTCCTAACTATATTATAGGACCACACCTGTCGTTGGTTTACGGGTATGCCTAACTATATTATAAGGCATACCCGTAAACCAACGACAGGTGTGGTCCTCCAGACATTCTGGGGTTGTGAGAGAGTGATGTGACTGCCAAAACATAAAAATATGGTGCTCTCTAAAAAGCGGTTACTATTACTGCTATTGCTCTCTTCAATATCATTTATATTGGAGAGCAAGAGGATTAATGACTTCATTGTCAGAAATCCAGCATTAGCTAACAACATATTATAAGGCATAAACTTCATACTCACGTTCTCCTGAGACATGCATGCTGGAGAAGATCTTTACTTCACCACCATATTCTCGCACACTATCAACCAGAGCCACGTACTGTTTTCTGAGTTTCACATCCTGAATTCTGCAAAATACAAAGAATGCTACACTATTTTCTGAACTGTGACAGATACTGTTACTTGATGAACAGTCTTTAATACACAGCACCTCAGCCAATGACTATATAACTAATGGACTCGAAAGTGAAGCACACTAAGTCTTTCATCACTGCCCATTTTTAAGGTATATCAGACCTCACAAATTACAAAAAAGACACAGTTTACAGTGGATCTGTTACTTTATAAGAAGCAGTACTTTCTTTAGTGTTGAACATAAAGTATGAACAATAAATCAGAAATAAATTGCCGGAAGCAAAAGCTGTGGACATGACGTAAGGTGCTTTCTGGGAATCAAGTTAAATGAATTTAAGCACCAACTGGAGAGAATTAATTTAAAAGAACGCAATCCCGACGACGTGGTGGTTCATGCAGGTTCAAACGATATAAAGGCAGGAGTATATGCAGAAGAAATCATGGGAGATACCATGGACATTATAAATCATAAAATCAGAATTACCCAAAGTAAGGATAGTTATTAGTGGCATGATAAGATGGAGTGACACAACGAAAAAAAGAGTAATGAGGAATTAAACTGGCTGAGTTCCACAAAAATGTGCACATTTGTGGATGGAAACTTTTGGTTACAGCATAATGAGTTTGGAAGAGATGGCATTCATTTCAACCACAGAGGATCTTGTAAGTTCGGAATGCTGCTGTGCAAAGTAATTAGTTCAGTGGTAATGGGAAACGAGTAAACTACATGGCGGATGATACACCCGTGAGTGGAAATGATGATCGAAGTACGCAGGTGTTCATCAAGATGTGCAGAACAGAAAACAGTATTATAAGTGCAAATGCTTCTGAGGACAAATGCTCTGAAGATCGGGAATCAAGCCAACCATCAGTGACAAATGAGGTTATAGAGGCTACTTCTGCGAATCAAATTGCCACACTGACTGTGTGTATGGAGCACAAGAAGAGAAATTGTTAAAGGTAAGTGTTTCTGTAAGGAAGCCTATACAAATAGATGCAAATTAACAATTTTTCATCAGAATGTAGTCTATTCACAATAAATTAAACTATATTGAAATCCTATTGGATAGATCTGAATGAGGTTAGTGTGTTATGCATCTCGGAACACTGGTTAAAGAGCAATGAAATTGATTGCATACAGATAGCAAACTACACATTAGCGAGCTCATATTGAAGGATTAACAAAATTGGGGATGGGGTATGCATATTTGTTTCATAAATAGAGATATATGCCAAACATTATGTCGAGAAGGTGACTTTGAAGTGGCAGCTGTGGATTTGATCGATCTAGATATTACTATGACTACTTCCAACTGCTCATTACTATGATTGTTTTATACTATGCTCCAGATAGTAATGTTAGGATCTTTCTAAATAACTAAGAGAAACTATTCAATATTCTTATGAAAACCAATAAAAAACTTCATTATGTGGTGATTTAAACATTGACTTTCTTAAAGACAATAAGTGAAGCAAGATCTCATGCACCTGCTTGAAAGCTATAACTTAATGCATGTCATAACGTCCCCTGCAAGAATAACAGATCGCTAAAAAACAGCAGTAGATCAAATTATAATTAATGAAATTTGTACATGCAAAGCACAGTAAACAGAAAAGATTATTGTATGAATTAAGTAAGAGTAGCACGACGACAGATTTTGATAATTATTTTAAGAATTATAAACACATACTAAATAAGGTTATAAGACAGGCTAAAATTAATAATAATGACAATCATATTACAAATTCTAAAAATAAGACCAAAGTTATATGGTAAATAGTAAACCAAATGACTAATAAAATGCATCATAGGCAAAGTAAAATAGAACTTGAACATAATAACAAAAAGATTCAGATGCAGCTCAAGTTGCTACATAGTGTCACCGCACCCGCCGCATCTAATTGCCGACAACAGCAGTGTCACCCATCGCATTATTGTCGGCACTACCGCAAAGGAGCCGAAGGAAAGAGATAGAGAATGACCGCATTGTTGGGGCGCTTGCCGAAAGAGAGAAAAGGATAGAGGCTACTGGAATCTTCTACTTTGTATCTCACCGCAATAAGTGAACGTTCCTGAAGCTTCCAGAATAGTGCCTGGGAGATATAAATAGCGGTAAAGTGTGAGAAGAGGCAGTCAGACGTATGTGAAGGTTGAGTAGTCGTGCCGACGGAGAAGGGACAGTTCTTTGTGTTACGAGTTCGGAGTCGTGCTGTTGGAGAATCCAAAAAGACTTTCTTGTTGTTGCAACGAGTGTACAAAGCTACTGTTTACGGAAGTAAAAGTGCTTCTTTATCTCGACTACATCTGTCTACTTTACTTCACACCCACACCAAAAGTAACACTGGTGTCAGAAGTGGGATTCGTCGAATTGCTTCTAGTTTCGTTACATCGTCGTTAGAAGTTGCAACGTTAGAACCAAGATGGAGGGAGATTCGGAAACCAGGATGATGGCAATGATGAAAGAATTATTCGCCGAAATGAAGACAGAAATGTCCAAGATGAAGACGGCAAACAACAACCTCGCTGCCGAGTTGAAAGAGATGAAGACGGCAAACGACAACCTCGCTGCCAAAATTAAGACGAGAAACGACAACCTCGCTGCCAAAATGAAGACGAGAAACGACAACCTCGCTGCCGAGCTGAAAGAGATGAAGACGGAGCTATCGGCGAAAATTGATGGCGAACTGATTGGCGTGACGGAAGACGTGGAAGAACTCGGCGAAAAGGTGGAAGACCTCTGCCAGCATGTGGACGTCGTGGAGGACGACGGGGAACGTCTTGGCGCCCTGGTAGTAAGAGTTGACGAGAGCGTCAAAGTACTGGATGCCAGGGGCAGACGGAATAGCGCGGAGCCGGGGAGGGAGCACCTAGTGGCCGAGGCGACAGTTGCGCCCGTTTCAGATGATTGAGGGAAGACGTGGAACAACTCGGCGAACTGATTGCCGTGAGGGAAGACGTGGAACAACTCGGCGAACTGATTGGCGTGACGGAAGACGTGGAACAACTCGGCGAACTGATTAGCGTGACGGAAGACGTGGAACAACTCGGCGAACTGATTGGCGTGACGGAAGACGTGGAACAACTCGGCGAACTGACTGGCGTGACGGAAGACGTGGAAGAACTCGGCGAAAAGGTGGAAGACCTTTGCCAGCATGTGGACGTCGTGGAGGACGACGGGGAACGTCTTGGCGCCCTGGTAGTAAGAGTTGACGAGAGCGTGAAAGTACTGGATGCCAGGGGCAGACGGAATAGCGCGGACCCGGGGAGGGAGCACCTAGTGGCCGAGGCGACAGTTGCGCCCGTTTCAGATAACGAAAGTGTACGTCTCGGGGAAGATAAAGGGGCAGTTCAGGGACGTCGTCGAGGATCCTCTGGAGGAGTGTGTCGGGTACGTAACCAACCAGGATATGACGTGGAGGACGATCAGCAGGGAAGCGCACAAGCAAACGAGCAACACGCGAGAACCGACTTGGCGTGTGACATGGGGGGGACCGTCAGAGCCATCCAATCACCTGACACATAGTGCCGTGAACGGAAGAATGGTGGACACCATCTTGGAAGCAAGGTGACTGCGAAGGTGCGCCAGAGAGATCGGCGGACATGGTACCTAGTGAGCCGTTTCCAAGTGCGCAGGATGGCCCGTCAACACACCAGGAAGAAGGGCAACTGGACGAGGGACCGTCAAGACCGGCGGTACTGTTGCAGAATTTCGAAGCAGGATGGCATATGTCATCCTACCCAGACCAAGGGACACTATCCAACAGCGATACCTAGGATCGTGCCTCCTGGAGAAGAGGTTCGATGGGATAGTCCACCGGGGTGCAAGGGAGATGCCGCAGTGATAGTGCTGGTCGGGACGACCAACTCTGAGGAGGGAGCAGTGTCACCGCGCCCGCCGCATCTAATTGCCGACAACAGCAGTGTCACCCATCACATTATTGTCGACACTACCGCAAAGGAGCCGAAGGAAAGAGATAGAGAATGACCGCATTGTTGGGGCGCTTGCCGAAAGAGAGTAAAGGATAGAGGCTACTGGAATCTTCTACTTTGTATCTCACCGCAACAAGTGAACGTTCCTGAAGCTTCCAGAATAGTGCCTGGGAGATATAAATAGCGGTAAAGTGTGAGAAGAGGCAGTCAGACGTATGTGAAGGTTGAGTAGTCGTGCCGACGGAGAAGGGACAGTTCTTTGTGTTACGAGTTCGGAGTCGTGCTGTTGGAGAATCGAAAAAGACTCTTGTTGTTGCAACGAGTGTACAAAGCTACTGTTTACGGAAATAAAAGTGCTTCTTTATCTTGACTACATCTGTCTACTTTACTTCACACCCACACCAAAAGTAACAATATTCTAACACTTATTTTACAGAAATAATTGAAGAGTTGGTTCAAAATAGCAGTGGACATCTTCGTACTCCAAAAAAGACTAATGCTAACAGTTGTGTACATTTTATATACCTTCTTGAAGTTACACTGAAGAAATGCTTAACATAATAAATGGATTGAATAATACATGTTCTGCAGGCATTGATGACATACCAGATTTAATTATAAAAAGATGTGAGCACATAATCGGACCACTTGTCCATCTGTGTAATGCATCCATTACTAGTGGAATATTTCCAGACAAATTAAAAATATCTAAGGTTATACCCCTGCATAAAGAAGGGAAAATGACTGAGGTAGCTAACTATCCTATTTCCATACCTTCCATATTTTCAAAGATATTAGAAAAATAATGTATAGGAGACTTCTATCGTTTATTGAAAAGAATAATATAATTACTAATTCACAGCATGGATTTCAACAAAGAGATATACTCTGCGATATACTCTTGCTTAAATAGTGTTATAACTGCTTTAGATTTAAGTAAAGCTGTCATAAAATGTTTTATATGAGTTTTCCACAAGCCTAAAAACTTTTTTTTTCATTTTTGTTTGAGATCAATTTATTATACCATATCTCAGCCTAGTTCAGTCCTGCTGTAAACAACAAGGCGGAGCTGACTCAACTCGCCACGTGTTAGATGTACAGGCACGCACATAAGTTTTGCAACACTAGCAGTATATATAGCAGCGCTAACTTCTAGACAATAAATAGAGTTGGGTTACACATTAATTTATTAAATCTATGAGTTGGAATATTAATAGAATCATGCAGTAACATAATGGTTACCTTTAATCGGATTCCTTCCTCTCTGTCCACTATAACTGATTTCCGCCTCGTTTTTGAAACTTCAATCCAATATCTATCAGCAAACGGTGGAGAGTACTTCGTGAAAAATTCGGCAAGTTCGTGTCAGAATTTACCGCACGCAAAATTTTGTTTAGAGTCAGTGGTTCATTTCTGAAAAAATAACCATGAACTTTACTGCGTATAGCACTTTTCCTAAAATCAGCATAATTCTCTGTTTGCATTTACGTGATTTTTCCGGTGTTCTTAGAGTTCCGGATGCTTGCTGTTCCATTCTAACACTGTGTACACTACTTGTGGAAACACCAAGGAGATCACCAGTTTCTTTCTCAATGTTTTTTATAGACGATTCTGGGTTTCTTTCTTTAAGTAATGCGAAACAATGTGCGATCATTTGCCTCTCACCACTTTTTAAAGGTTTGCGCCTCTCGCCACTTTTTAAAGGTTTGCCTCAATTGTTTCATTTCGGCTGAATCACCAGTCTGCTCCATGATGAAAAGCTTACTGATTTTAAATTGCATATACATAAGTGTCCTTGTGAGGTCCGCGAGATGTACAGGAAATACAGTGTTAAATATCAGAAGCAACCCCACACTATAAACAAAAACATCTTAATCAGCATTCAACTCGATACAGACCTCGTTGCCTGGTATAGGAATGCAAAAATATTATATAATAGCAGTGTGCTTTAGTAATTGTTAAGTAAAATGCAGCTTAATTTAATATGTTAATAGTGTGTATAGTTTCACCTGTCTTCTGTCTAATCTGTATATAGTATACTATTATGTACATATTCCCCTCAAAACTCATGAGCCCAGCAGACATCTATGTGGTATATGAAGCAGAAAGATAAAATGTGGAGTTATTTACGTTTATAAGAATCGAAACATTTGCATACTTTTCTGCGTCCGAAATGAGCTCGCACAGAGCAGTGATCAGAAAACTACTTACAATACTGTACTTAAAGGAGGGGTTTATCGCACGTATGCAAATAAAAGAAAACGTCCATTATCTTCGCCAAACCAATCAACAGCTTAACCGCTTTCTGTCCCAATATCTCTGTCTCTCTTCCCGTCCAGATGTTTACAGCAGGATGAAACTAGGTTGAGACATATATTTAATTTTACTTTAGGGATATTATCATGGTTTGCACTGTCAGTAATATGAAATTTAAGACAAACTGTTTTGTCAGTGTTTAAAACCAGGTTGTCATCCATCCAATACACCAAATCTTTACTGACTTGGCTTAGTGAATTATTTAACATTTCATTACTGTATTCCGTTATTAGTAAATTAGTATCATCTACAAATAGTGAAATGTTCTTCGTTAAGTCACCCACACCCCCACTCATGCTTGAGGCTAGCCAGCTAGAGAAAAATTCCCACCCTCCCTGGGAATTGAACTTTAACTTTAAAGATGCACCGTATGTTAATAAGGATCTATTGGTGGGGGCAGTTATATGGTCTAAGCAGAAGTAGTGGTAGGGAAACTAACTTGAAAGTTAAGTGGGCCAGTACCCAGATTGATCACCATTGCCAATTCTCATACATTTCAAATCTGATACATTGCTGAAAATCATTCTTTAAAAGCATTGTAAGGGGTTCGTGAAAATTTTCATTGAAGTTTCATTAATATAAACTGAAAAGACAGAAACACTTGGGATTCTTGATGCACATTGCCATCAAAATTTTAATTCAATTTTTTATGAACTCAATGACAGCTGATATATTAAGTATTACATGAGTAAGGTCACACTGCCCTCACTCAAACATCAAAGTTGCCAAAATGTACACCATATCCCAAGAAAGACTTTTCCATAAATTGCTGCTGTTTGATGCTAATTAGATTCATTTTGTCAGAATGTCTTACCTGAAAAGGTTATCAGAGATGAGTAATGTTTCAATTGCTTGGGCCTCATTTGCTCTCTCTACATGTTTGTAGCCATAGAATGCCTTTGATGAGTCCATTTGGAGCATGGTGTAGAAAGCTTCTAAGGCCCTCACCTCACCAGAAGCCTTGGTATCCGAAATCTTTGCCTGTACTGATGGATCCATTAGTACCTCTAGAAACAGACATACCATATAAATAGATGTAAACAACACTTTGGGTTAAGGGCAATTTTAATGAACATATTTAAAGGTTGTGCATCTATACCCAAGATTGTTACAAATTACTGCCATCAAATATAGCCTTCTGAAAATCATACTTTGTAATATAATATGCAGAATACCAATCTGAGTACAAATTTACCCAAACTCAAACAGCTACTTTGCTTGGTTGTTGGCAAGGGAGAGCAAGAAGAGGATCTTGTTGCTATTGCAATCATACTTTACTGGGAGAAATACGTACTGATTTGAGAATTCAATTATCATTCTGGCAGGTTGTCACAGTAGCTTAATGGTTAGAGCATCCACCTAGTAAGCGGGGGGGTCTGTGGTTCAAATCCCAGCTATGGCATTGAATTTTTAAGTTCCAGTTCTTCAAATGAGAATTTATTATATATTTATATCAACAAATTTGCTGCTGGAGTTTTCAAACACTCAAGCCGTGTCAGGACATATTTGTCATAATGGCAAGTTGGCCATGGTAGCTTAGTGGTTAAAAGCAGCCGCTCGATAAGTGAAAGATCCATGGTTCAAATCCCGATTATGGCATTGAATTTTGCAGTCCTGATTCCACATCTTAAATGATAATTTATTTTCATGAGAATATTGGCAGCTAAATATTAAGAAAAAAAATGTTAACATCAATACAAAATTAGATAGCACATCATTAAACATCTGAAGAATATCTCTGTGGTAATCTCCAGCACAAAAATAAAAAAAATATGTGGTTTGTTCTTTAACTCAAAATTTCACCGGTATTTCATTTTCTCATGTACAAGTGCTGTTATGGTAAATATCTATATAAATGCTTTTGCTTTCAGATGATTACGATTGTGAAGCTTTATTAAGAATAACACTACAGTCCCAAAAAGCACATTTTATTACAACAAACGTTTTTTAAAGTTTGGCTCATATGAAGCTTGTTTTTGCTTTTCCTTAAAGAACCTAAAATGGGAAGATCAATAAGTTTCAGAAAACTTTATACCAGAGTAGAAATTCTCTAAATAAGAGATATTCTTAATAAATAAATGACATGTCTTTCCGATTAGCCTACATTTTCAGCGCCAAAGCGGAAATGCAAGTAACTAATGTGTGTATGCCACTTTCAACCAAATGAGAAGGCAAATATATAGCACATAGTAATTATAATACAAACAAAATCTGCAAAAAGGATAAAAGCTTATCCTACCTTTTAGTGAATGTTTGAAACCGCTGGAAGAATGTACAAGCATGAATTTACTCTTGTTTTCTAGTAGTAACTTATTGTCCAGCTTAACAGCTTGTTGGAACATGTATTCATAAAACTGGTCCCTGACAAAACCAGGACTTGCAATTATGATACACTTGACAATGTCAAAGTTCACATGACGAAGAATTCCTTGCATTACACTTTCAAAAAACCGCTGTAATCCCTGGAACAAAAGGAATAGAAACAGCACTGTAATTTGCTATGGTACTAGTTCCTATAACTCATGCAATTCCATGTTTTTGGAATCATGGGTTCTAGTTTAGACATCAGTATCAGGGCATAGCCTCTTAGACCTAGCTTGTGTCTTTTAGGGGCTAGCGGTGCTAAGACAAGTTACAAAATTCAACTTAGAAAATTTTGATTCAGAATGCAGAATTTAATTTCTAGGCTTCTTATTTGTATTCTAGTTTTTGTATATTAATCATTAATCTTAATCTTCAATTTTTGTGGAACACTGGCACATTCCCTGTGAGGTCCATGCATGCCCCAAAACAGAGCTTTAGTTGGGTACTCTTCCTGTAGTTATTGATTATAGCAACCATGCTGGCCAACATAGCAGTGAGTTTCAAGAAAGAGAGCTCTTAAATAGAACCTATCAAGTTTTGTAATCATTAATATTGTAAAATAATTGAAATTTCTATTTACAACATGATACTTGCAGCATTGGTTTCCAGTTTTAATGATGAAAATATTCATTGGGTTGATACCATTTGAACAGACAACTGTAAGTTACAGCCCTTCTCAACCCAGAGGTCCTAAGTTTGATTCCCAGCTGCATTGGCAGAATTTTTCTTTAATTAGAACCTTTTTTGCCAACCATAGAGCCTAGAAGTATGCCTGGGGAGTGAATGTTTGTTTCACTTTAGAAATGAGTATAACTCAATTTTAAAATAAACTATAGTTAACAAATTGTTTAAGACACAGCTCCTGATGTGTCCATAGAGACAGCTGTACAAGGTTGTACAAATGGAAAAGAAATGGTTAAATAGGAGTAAAAGAATGCTTATATATATATCAATACAAGGTAAAATTCTGCTTAAACCCCAAACTCAATTATAGGTTGCTCAAATGTCTAGAAGAGATAATATTTGAACTTCTGACAAATAAGAAAAGCAGATATTAGGGGCAAACTTCACAAAAGTATATTTTGTCTTGTTATGTCATTCATTCAGTTGAAGAAACAAGTTACTCTTAGTATATACCTACAAATATAACAAATATTTTAGAGACTATAAGCTTCACTTATTTTAGTATTTGCTGAAAGTTCTTGAAATTTGCAATATACAAAGGTAATTCCAAAAGTAAGGTCTCCAAAGTGCTGGGGTCAAAGGGAAACTGCTTGCATAGATGTTGGCCATACTGCTTCTTTCCTTCCTCGCTCCACTCTCTACAGAAACCACCACACATCTGGAGCTCTCAGTCTTGGCTTGGTAGTCACTTGTAAAGGAGCTCCTGTTAGCCACTACCACCAGGTGTGAAGTTCATGCAGGTATTTGGTTTCTGTGTAAAAATTCATTGACAGATGATGAAAGTATATGGATGTCAAAAATGTCCCCAGGTGGTGCAGAGAGTTTGCAGATGGTCATATGGAAATTCATGACGAGGAAAGAAGCAGGACACCATCAATTCCTGATGAGACAATCGCTAAGGTTGAACAAATTGTGCTTCAAGATTGGCAGATCACTCTCGATGAGCTCTGCATTGTTGTTCCTGAGATTTCTCACCATTCACCGGACTTTGATTGAAGGGTTAAAGATGGGTCCCAAGAACGCTGATTTAGACATGCTAGAACTTCCCACCAATTTCTTCAATGCTATGCAGATAAAAAGTATAACCTTTTGGATTCAATAGTCACGGGTGATGAAACCTGGGCTTTCCACTTCACCCTGAGACCAAACAACAATCATGCAAGTGGCAGCATTCCGATTCACCCAAGCCGCAAAAATTCAAAAGTACACAGTCTGCTGGTAAAGTCATTGCAGCTGTCTTGGGATTAAAAGGGATATTGTTGGTCGACTTTATGGATCCTGGAACAACAATAAAAGCTGACAGATACTGTCAGACATTAAAAAAACTCAGATGGGCAATTCAGAACCGATGAAGAGGAATGTTGAGCAAGGGCACATGCCTTCCCCATGACAATGTTCATCCACCTTTGGTTCCTGATTTATACTAAAAGCAATATTGGCAGAAGAAAATCATAATCAACAACATAGTATGAAATAATACTGTACCTTTTCATGTTGCTGAACGTTGCCTTTTCTTTTCCTTGGAATGCTCTGATCAATCTTGGCACGCACCAAAGTCATGCTGGAATTTATAAGACAAATGTGTGCTAGTCCTTCCTGCATTACCACAGCTCCAACGTCTGCATTCTACAACAGAAAATTACAAAGTTGCACAGCATACATTGCAATACGGAAAGCACTCAGGTAAGTAGCCCTCTTCACACATATTCAATAAAAGACATGCACACTAGGGCGATGATTTTTTCATTCTTTTTCTCAAAAATTATTTCCTGTAGCACAAATGGATGAACTTTTGCCACTTAATTATTAAAATGAGGTTTCATTGACATATTAAAAAAGGTCATGCACAAACCATTTTTAAACATTTTACCCTATGTTACCATTTCATAAAACTGTATTAAAACATTTATAAGATTAATGTTGTATATAAGTCAGCGGGTAATGGAAGCAAAAATATCAACACTTACAGTTCAGCAACATCCGATTGTTCCCATAATTACACAAACTCATCCGACAGCAGCAAAGATAGTCCTTGGGAGGATAAAAACAAAGCATCAAGCACAAGAAAGCATAACCCAACAGTAATTGCAAGACTCCTTGTTACAAGCTCAAAGCTATCACCCTACAGAGCAGCAAAGGTGCACCACTAGCTTTCTGATGAAGGCATTGAAATCCCAGCCCCATGTCAGTCAGCAATTCACAAAGCTATCTATATGAGAGCTGCTCAGGTGAAGAAGGACTTAGTGAGCATGCTTCATCTGGAGAAGTGGAGCTTACCTTTGGTGGCAAACACATTGATGGCTTGGAATATCAGGTCGTGATCCTCAAGAATGAAGCAAATGAAATTAAATTGTCTGCACTCAAACTGAAAGATGGGAAAGCTGAAACAATCGTAGGACTCCAGGATGTATTAGAAGAGTTAAACCTGTGGGGATCAATTGTTATGATTGTTGCCAATAAAAGCATGGATATTGGCAAGAAGACAGGCATTGTTGTTTGGCTGGAGCCAATGTTCGAAGAGAAATGTTACCCCAAGCCTAAGTTCATCAGTTGCAGGCATCATGTGCTGGATTGCATTCTTCACCTTGTCATGGGCGATGAGCTCCATGGGTCGACTAAATCAACAAATGTTGATTACCTCTTTGTGTAGGATTTGATGAGCAATAAGATAAATTGTAAGCAGCTTTCAGCAACAGTAAAACTGGGATTAAAGAAACAAAGCAGCTGGAGAGATGACATGAAGTTTCTCTACGACCTCACTCATGTCTTCTGTCACTTCACTAAGAGGAACACAATCCCCTTGTCAAGTTTCATTAGATTTCAAACATCATTAATGCACGCTGGAACTCTCGTGCTATTCTAGCTCTTTTTGCATTTATTCTGATGCCTGAAAGGTGGAACAGGCTGCATAAAATTAGTTCATTAATTTCCTACTCATCGCAGTCAATTGTTCCGTGCTGAAGATTTTGATAAACTATCAGCAGTTTTAAATGACAACTCAAGAACTCTCAAATGCTTGAAACCCCACTGAAAAACAGATTTACAGTCAACTTAACCAGAAGCAACAAGTGCTGTGTCTTGCATAAGTCCTGCCACAACAAGGACAACCTCCTACTGAGATTCATCCTGTCCAATGACATCATGAATAATTGACTTCCTTATGTTTGTGATGACCCTGTATAATGTATATGTGACTTTAAAGCATGTGTTCAATTTTATATCTGCTTACAATGACTTTAAAGAATGGGCAAAAATGGTAAATAAAATGTTTTAAATCATTTTGTGCATGAGGTTCTTTTTTAACAAATCATCTTGAAACTAGGATTTTATCTATTCTTTAATGAAAGCTTGTCAATTTATGATACAGGGAAACAAGGTTATAACAAAGCTATCACCCTATTGCACACAGTTTACAGTTCCTAACTGATTCAGTTATTGTACAATATGCTTACTAGGGATGTGACAGAAGTTATTTTTACTTTCTCTGCTGGTAAGTAGAGGAAGTATTATATTCCACCCAAAAATTGAATCTTGAGATTTTACCAGAAATATATGTTTTGAAACCCCCCGAATCCAAAAAAGCATTTTTAGAAAAAGGTCCATGTGTGTGTGTCTGTCAGTCTGTGGACAGCATATCTAAAAAACGAAGTCTGCTAAAAACCAAAGTTGGTATTTAAGTTTAATGTCTTTCAAGGATGCAATGCGAGGATTTTGAAGTACATAGCCCCACCCTAAACTACCCTTTACATAGAAAATTTTGATTTTCTTGAAAATGGCTCAAACGATTTTGATTAAAATGCCATATGTTTAAGACATTTGTATGATAAATGAAATGTATATTTTGAGTTTTCTGGCTATAGCCTATGTAGTCCTGTTCACTCTGGATGACTTTTGAATAATTCGTAAACTGTAAGAGATAGACAAAATCTTACTATACAAAAAATGTAGATCTCGCTAAAACACACAATTTATAACCAAATAAATTTTTTTGTAGAGTGAGCCATTTCGGAGATATTCCTTGTTATTTGTGTCAGTTTCGGAAAACTTAAAACTTTCGTGAAATGGAACATCGTTCTTCATTTTTTATATGTTAAGCATGCAAAGAGAACGGGATCTCAAAGTTTTAAAAGATTTGACTATCGCTCAAAGGCTACGGTATTCTAATATTCCCCTTGCACCTACAAGGAAATAAGCTTGTACAAATGTTTATCTCAACTAACACGAAGAAGATATAGGAATAAGAGTTTGTAAGAATGGTTAGTACAAGAGTAGAAAGTCATGTGAGTGCAACACATCAGAGTTTTGGGTAACAATTGTAACTGTTGCAGTTACTGTGAGTTAACAGCAACATGTAACTGTTACCACTACAGTGTAATCCATATAAACCTGAACTACTTTAATGGGCCATAATTTCCCTCTGAAAGCTTGTAGAAATGTGAAATTTGTTTTAATGATCTCATTGGCTCTGGAAGAAACAGTACCACTGCCCATTGTTGTCTATTTTTTGTTTTGGATTTCAATTACGAACATTGTTGACATTAATATTCTGGAAGTTGATGACAAGTGTTGTTGATGGATCACATTAAAATAGAAAAACTGGCTAATAATAACACTAAAACAAGAGACTTAAAAAATCATAAAAAATGCACACAAATTTTGGGATATCCAGAAAACCAACACATGCAGACAATTACATAAAATGCAACGGCCACAACCATTGATGACTATGTTTTAGCTAAATTAAATATGATTAATGATGCTGTATGATGTGTTTAATGTCCTTGCAGTGTTCATGGGAACAAAATTAAACAACTTCATCATGACAAAGCTGTACTTTGCTTACTTTGGGTATAGGAATATCTCCAATGAGACAGAGCCTATCGCTTGCAGTTAATGTATGGATACGCTAGTTTCTTTTTCATTAATTTTGAGGCCGACTTTATCACAGTGAAGTTCTCTAGGTGGGTAACATGTACATCTTGGCAGAAATTTACAAAATCAACTAGAAAACTGGTGTCTATCCGAATGCATGAGGACTGACTTCAATTAAGAGTATCTCACATCCCTTAAACAGCTTTTTCATCAAGTATTGCGCTGCTAGAGAGTGGTGAACACAAAGCAAAGCCACATCCACCACTTAGCAGATTGCATAATATACAAAGATTCATTGGGCAGTTGATTCATCTCTTGTATTACGTATCAGGAAGTTTGATGCATGAGAGACAACTGAAAACATGTGCTATGTTCCATGACGCATACAAATGCTATCCTATAAGTAACCGACCTGACGTATCGATAGCAGTTGTTTCAAACAAATTACTATGGTTGGATGATGCTATGTTGATTGTTATTTTATGCCAACCAACTTACTGATGATTTTAAACAGAGAAGGAACAGTTGAAACAGTGGACTGAAAGGGAAGAATTGGCTCCAAAGAAGGTAGACAGTTCTATCTGCAGGCAAGGCCATGGTGTCAGTTTTTGGGGATAAATGTGCGATCATTTTTGTTATCACCAAAAAGGAAAAGCAATCAGTGGTGAGTATTATGCACACTTCTTGCAGCATTTGAGTGATGAAATCAAGCAAAAGTGGCCACATATAGCAAAAAAGAAAGTTTTGTTTCATTAAGACAATGCACCAGTTCACATATCCATTATTGCAATGGCCAAAATCAATGAGTTAAAGTTTGAATTGCTTCCTCATGCACCTTATTCAGTAGATTTAACCCCCTTTGATTAATTTCTGCTTCCAAAGTTGTAAAAATGACTTGGTGGTAAAAGATTTGCCAACAATGAAAAGGTGGAGTCTGCAGCTGATGGCTATTTAGCAGAGCTCGATGGTTCTCACTATAAACAGTGTATCAAAGCTATTGAATATCCCTGGGAAAAGTGTATCTAGCTGAAAGGACAGTATGTAGAGAAACAAAGATTTTGAGGTTTCTTTGTTACACCAGCTACTTCTGGGACAGCCCTTATATTCTAGAATAAATGAAACAGAATCTGCAGGTTTGCTCACTCTTGGTTATGGTAAGTAACCTGGATAAGGTTTCCTCCAAGATGCCAGGTAACTACTCTAGGGAGCTTAGGTCCATTGGAGGATAATTTCAATCATTCAACAACTGATATAACCTATGCTACTGAATAATGAACTTAAGCTTCAAGCAAGCATGGAAACTCAATACTTAAATTTATAATGATTTTTATCTTACTTGTGTAGGATCACAGGCAAGATCCACTCGTTCCAAGGAAACAGAATCCCATTCTGGCTTGGCTAAAGTGAATTTACGGTTGACCTCCAAATCCAGGGTGTGATATGCTCCCATCTAAAACATAAATAAAGCAATCTTTGCAATTTAATAACAAAATTAACAATAAACTATATTTACAGTATGCATATTGTTGCATATGATTATAGGCTGCTGAAACCAGAGAAAATAATGTATTCCTACATGTTGAGCAAGTAAACTCAAAATTATATGCTAAGCCAATTTAAATACAGAGTTTTAAAAATACTGGTGCTGTTTTTATTGAAGAGATGCTTCACGTTTGAGCGATGTGGCTGTTATTTCCCTCAGGGCGTGGTAACGGATGGAATGAAAAATCACACGATGTTTCTTCACCACAATGTATTATTTTATTAACACTTTTTCTCTATTTTACATTTAAATAAATCCTCTTGGCACCATTTTAGATTATTTAAGTCTTTCCACTTTTTCAAAAAGTGGAACAAAAGCTTGATGAAAGTCTGGTAAACGTTCTACAATGTTCACACGCTACCAAAATACGTCTTATCACCTTGAATATTTAGGCGCTAGTCCAGATTCTATTAGTTGCGAGTCTATCATTCCGACTGCCACGTGTACATCTGTGCATGCGTTCATCAAATAGTTCCCACATTGTTAGGGAAGCGATCTCTAGCTATTCTCCCTTTGCTATTAATATTGAACACATATAATTCTAATATTTATACATATATATTAAAATTAAATATGGAAATATTTATGACGTCTTTAAACAAACTTAATTGTTCGTAACAATGAACATTAGTAACACGTTTTCGTCATTTAACCATCTCATACCAACATCAAAAACAAATTACACTCTTAACAAATATTCACATAAACGATTTTCTTTTGGGGTCTTCTAATATTCTGTCTCAATACCTTCACATTCATTAAAGATGCACTGCTTTTATCACATATAGGAAATAATCATAAAAGCGGTAAATGTTATCTATCATGTAATGTTCATTAAAGATGCACTGCTTTTATCACATATACGAAATAAACTTAACGGTGGTAAATGTTATCTATCATGTAATGTTTCTTTCAGGCACTAGGCAGTTCACCTATCAGTATTAATCGACCATTGTAGGTTTCCTTGACATTTCTAATTCTATGGCAGCTTACTTGGTCAAGTTATACTAATATATAAGTGATTATTCTGGTACGTAGGTTTCTGTAATATATAAGGAAGAAACTTACTCGAACATGCATATAGTTTAGTTATATATAGTTATAGCTACATTCAGCTTTCTGTAAGATGCAAAAGTAATTTTTCAAATTGGTTTATATGATGACACACTCTTGCAAAAGAGGCTCTCTGTGGCTACAGTTACAATGCTTTCAAATCCATGCATGAAAAGTAAACCTTATGTACAGTACCCAAAATATTAGTTTCAATCAATGTGATGTAGCGAGTTTATACTCTGCAGTTTACTTGTAATTGTAATCAGATTTACTTTGAAAGTAATAGAAGTTTCAAGAAACATCAATCCACTCTCCTCCACACTGGAACCTTGATATACAGTGCAATTACAAAACATTACAACCCTTAATCATGTTCTGTTTGTAAATATTACATTAGCTTCTCAATTTTTTCTTGTGTTCTATTCATTGCAAATTATTTATTTTATGATACCACTTTATTATTATATTTGGCAAAACATATGCCGAATAATAATTACTAATAACTTAAAACATGTGGAATCTCATTAGACTAGTTTACTGACTTCAATGTTTTTTAACATAGGTATCCTATTTTTGCTCAAGCTTATAGGTGTATCCTAAGATATACATCATTTGAAATAAATTGCTTTTGTATTCCAGAAATAAACACTTTCAACATGTAATGAAGTCCAATCAAATTTTTAACCAGAATAAAATTTGTTTTCATTATTATTTTGGTGTCTCAGATTCATTCATTGGACCTGTTAACTACTGAACTGGTGTCTGGTCTTATGAACTTTGGATCCAATAAGCAAGCCACTAGGAAACAATGGTGTGGTACTATTAATTTATTAACATATTTCACAATGTTTCAGTAGGACACTGTGATTGTCATATAAACTTATGTTATTTCTTTTCAAGTGTCTCCACACAATTTGAACCTACCAGCGCACTTAATATATTATGATTTATGCTGATGTTTATCATACTTCCCAATGACAAAAGTAGTGACATCTAATTCTATAGACTGAACAAAATGCAAACATATTAATCCCAGGACAAAGTATTTAAGATTGTAAGTCGCCCTTCGGGTACCTATTCCTGATCTGAGATTCCCTTTGTAGTCTTCTTTTTCTCCCCTTTACCAGATTACCCTCCCCTATGTAGGACTTATGCTCCCTGGGACTTAGACAGTGCCTTGGGTCAGACGCCTGTCGGGGAGCAAAGGCACCTATGGACCAGACAGAGTAAAGACCTGGAAGTGGGTGGTCAGTCAAGTACCAGGTATGATAGTGAGGAAGAGGATGATATGAAATGCAGGGAAATCATTTGTTACCTTGTTTTATATCCGGCTATTGCGACTGTTTTTAACATTTATGTGTATATTTTCTTTGGTACTAGTAATTTTATTTTTGATTAAAGTTTATATCTGGCTATTGGCATGAATTTTATAAGAGCGCTGATGACCTAGAAGTTGAGCACCCTTAAACCCACAAATCATAATCATGCAGGAAAATCAATGATTGGAATGAGTGGCAGGAAAGACTGGAGAAAATCTGCCCTGACACTGCTTTGTCCACCACAAATACCACACGCGGGTCCCTGGGATCGAACCCGGGCTGCCTAAGTGGTATGCAAACAGTGTAACTGCTCAGCCACAGCCGGGAAAAATACAAATTGGTTGGAGAATCCAATGTAATACCGGCAAGCTGTCATAGTAGCTTAATAGTTAGAACAACAACACGTAAAGCAGAAGGTCTGTGGTTCCAATTCCAGTTGTGGCATTGTATATTTCAGTTCCGATTGTATCTCTCGAACATTGCCGACACACATCTTGTGTGTTTGATACTTTCATCTGCAGCAAGATTCTTGGCATATCAAAACTGTTATTTCCGACATTTTTCTAATTACAACATTTAAGAAGAACTAAAAATGGAACTACAAATGATTATGTTAATACCTTATCTTAATCTCTCAAATGTTGTGATGGTCACTGTAGTACCAATCCAGATGGCAATGACTACTTCAAGAATATTGATTAGAACTTAGAACGGCATGGTACCCCATAACTCTGACAATTTATTCAGGTGAATGATAAGCTATCTGGGCCAAGAGTCTATGGTAAAGCTGGAGAATCCGGTCCCTGGTCCCCAGTATGTGCCTACCCATCACTCCTCTGGCGAGTTGCTTCCCCTTTTTTTACTTGTAATCACACTGATTCTCCCACCAGAGCTTTATCGCAGACCATCTCTCACATCACATATGTGCCCTCACCTCATCGTGCATTGCCAACATACTGTACTTGTGCAAACAGCTCATTAATTGCCGTTTAGTTCCATACAACTAAAAACAGCAATTACATTTCTTCAGGCTAGTAAAATTACATTTGGAATAATTACTACAAAGGTATTGCAAAGGCATGACGTCACAAATTTCATAGCAATGGCCTATAAATGAAAGATGCCTCACCGTCCCTCTTGCAGTCTATCCTAAAGAAGTCATTAACCTCTGAACTTCCAGTTCCTATAATCTATCTTTTCCCCAGCAATTCTGTTGGTCTTCTCAGTTGCAAAACGCTATATTATAAAGCACTTCTTGCACTTGATGAATAAAACTGCCCTCATTATGACCTTACAGCAACTATTTTATCTACAATGAGTGTATTTCACGTGATATACTCTTTCTGGATGGCTGAATGATGTAAACATTGTTGTTGTTACATGTATTTTCCGATGCACCTGTTCGTTTTACCAACTGATAGCATGTAGTAATTTTACATGTAAACTATCCTGTCTCTCTCACCACCCTTTAAAGTAAATAATAAATCTATGGATACTATGTGACTGTCAAAACGCCTAAGTAATGACAGATTTATCACATCACTGACATGCATTGTTGTGAATTCCTTCTTTTTAAAATATTAATAAATTAACATGTATTCCTTTCACATGGAAATTATCCTTTCTCGGTTTCAAACCCATAACAATAAACAACTGAATATAACAAAATATACATACTAAATCAATGAATACTCAAAGTGACAACTGTGAATTAATGACATATTCATCACATTCTTACATTGCCATGAATTTCTTTCCCCATCTCCGCTCCTTGTTCCCCACGTGGGTGCTCCTTCCATTACTTCATAATCCCAGCACAAAGGTAGTGGGGGCAATTATGTCGAACTATAGGGAATTGAGATCCTAGTTCCTCATATTATTTAGGGGGGTAGGTGTTGAGCGAGGTGTAGTGCTTTGGGTCCATGATTCTCCAACATTACCAAGTTTAGTATAAAATGTATGTAAAAACCTATATAATAAAGTTTGAAAGCTAAATATAGACAAAATTAGCAGTCCCTGAAGTGAATGGTTTCTTCCATTATGATGGCAGCATTGTGTTGCAAGTGAATTAGCATAAGCTTATGTATTACTGTACTGTAAGATACACTGGTTCTGTTCATTTGGTAGCATCTTCTCTCACCTTGACATACTGATTTTCCTCTATATTTCGGCCTTTTAGTCGGAGCATACATGCTTGAGTGTCAAAATCAATATTTTCTACGCGAATGGTGAGTGTGGTGCGAATACGGTTGCTGGTAGATGAACCTGTGGCGGATTCATTTTGCACCTTTCTGCAACAGAGAAATACAAACGATAAGCCCAGGAAGGGATTATTTTAAACTATAATCTTATTCTTAGGCTTTTACAAGGAGAAGAACTTAACCATAAACCTTATTTACTCCATTCATTTATTGGAATTTAGGTATCCTAGTTGTCAACTACACCCACCTTATGGTTGATGCTCGAACGCTGTCCCCTTCTGTTATTAAGTTATACGCATGCCACATGTCCTCTGGTTCCTCTGGAACAAGGGTGACACTCCTGAAAGGTTTAAATCCAATTAATGTTGACATAATATTTCCAAAATTTAGAAAGTTCCAGAACTAACCTCCAAGGAGCAGTTTCCAATATTAGTAATTTTTTCCTGCTTACCCTCCTCCATCTTTATCCACATTCTTGTTTATCAGTTTCATTTCGCAGCAGGTTCTTTATGGTTTATTCCAAAGACAGAAACTGGCACAGAATGTTTACATTCATTCGTCATTTTGTTGCACACGTTCCACCACTTTCACTTACTCCAACATGTAGCAGGCGTGAAGAAATTGACTTGTCACGTGACCGGTTACGGAAATTGGTTTGTGCTGCTACGAGTGAGCATTTCGCGCATAACTGTCATAGCTACCAACACAACGCCATGCCTGTGAGCTCGCTGTCATAAGATTATTCCAGTATCAGCACACCAGTGTTCGGCAAGTGTAGTGGTATAGTGGGTGCTCCATATCAGATGTGAATCAGGTGCTACAATGTTTTGATTTTTACGTTGCGAAGTGTGCGTGTGCTGTCGTGGTCTGTCTGCATAAAATGAGGTGGATTTATCACAGAAAGTCGTGGAAATTGTAAACTGTAAGTATAGATTGCTGTTAATTACTCAATAATTAAAGTTTACGGATGAAGATAACTGCAATAATTTGTAAATATTACAGCAGCACTCAGCTGTTCAGAAATGACAATACCTTCCCTCCGTATTTTTTCAAAAAGTTAACAGATACCGTATTATATTAGTTTTGGCATTGTTAGTGGGTTTATCTGCACTCTTTCAGAACATCTTGCTATTCATTCAATCAGGTTATTTCTCCAAGCTATACTATAATATTTAATAATTTTGTTTATTGTTTGTGGTAGGAGCAACGTCATATTATTACATTCATCCAAAAGTTGACTATAATCAATGTACATTGTTCCATTCTGAAAACATTATTTGAAGATAAAGGTGGTCGCTATGTGAATTGATGCAGTGAATTTAAGTGTATTTTAGAACTACAAACTATATTCAATTATAGAAATAGGTAACGTCGGTTATTTTGTTTGAGGTTAGTCCTTAATTTATTCACACCAGGTTGTTGCAAATACACCACAGTCGTACACCGACAGCTTCTCTCCGTGACTATAATTTTTATTATATTGCCAAGTGTCATGTCATCCACATGTCACAATATTGTAAAATTTAGCTATGCATTTTGTTTTCACAAGGAATTAGTTTCAAACATGGATATGTGCAATATTCAGCTTATCCCATATTATTTTCAATTATATCGTCAGAAAAAATAAGATACATTTTCTTTCGCTACTACCTTTTATATTAAACCTACAAGACAATCGAGAGAAAGAAAACCAACATGCATTTTAGGTAGTCGATACATGTTTTTGTTTTATTTTGAATTAATTGCGAATGTTGTAATGCGGCTTGAAAAAAGTAAGGGTTGCCAAAAGTAAAAACTGAGCAGGATTTACTGCTAAAGATGTAATTAATTAGTTGCAGATACTTGGGTATTTCGAATCTTAATGGTTATTACAATTTTATATTTTCTGCAGTTGATCAATGTTAAATAGAGGATGTATTGCATTAACTATTGAGATTTCATCGGAAATACCCGTTTGGAGGTTACCTGATTCCAAAGAAGAATTTAGATAATGGTTCGCGTGTGACAGAGAGAGAGCAAGTGTGCATTTCTAATTACACCTGAAAAGAGGAATAAATACTAAATTCCTTGGTTGAAACAGTCACTATTTAAGTATACATGGCGAAATTTTTCCAGAAACCCCTTCTCCACTCCATTGAAAATTGCCAACGTTTTTGTTTAGTTTCATGTGACAAATGAAATGTAAATCATGAGTTTTCTGTGGGTACCTAGCCTATGAATTACAGTCAATTGTTGATTGACCTCCTTGGGAAGCCACGAGGGTGATAAAATGTTACTACTTCAGGAAGAATGTAGAGCTCGTAAGATGGATATATTGTGTGCCAGGTAAGCTTTTTTCTAGCTATAGCCATTTCCGAAATATTCGCGTTGAATTTTCCAATTTTATTATTTTAAGCAGTATATGTTTATTGTGTTATCATTATTTTGCTTCATTTGGACTACGTACCTAATATCCAGGCAGGGATATAAATAATAATGCATGACTAATTTGAGGAATACGTATATCAATAATGGTAGTAGACATGAAAAATGTTTTTACAACTTTCGGACTTTTAAGTGATCTTCCTGTTACCTTGCTCTAAAAGCTTTAACGTTTATTACTGTAGTGAACCTTATAACTACATTCACTCCCCGTTTTAGAAATGTGTCCTCTTGTGATCATACTAATAAAAAAGTTTCACTTGTGTCAGAACAGTCACTCTGGAACGTACTGATTATTGCTAGAGAATGACGAACTGCGATTATTCATGGGTTGAACTTCAGCAAACGATACATTTCCGCATTCCCCAGCATTGATAAGCCAGATTGTTAAATGTCCTGTTTTAATGTAAACAGCCGTGACATTCACTAAGCTTGGTTACCAAATTCCTTAAGAACGCTTCTATTTTAAAGGGGTTTTTAAAAACTTTTCTTTGTTAACGACATGGCAATTGTCAGGATCACATCAGCGCCGCCGGTGTGCCGAAATTTCGTCGCGCAGTTATTTTACATGCCAGTAAACCTACTGACACGGGGCTGTTGGTTTTAAGCACACTTAAAGAGCATCGGTCTGGATGTTGTTTGAACCCGCCACCTTGGGATCATTTTAAATCATAGTAATGGAATTAGCGTTCTCAAATCGAAGTCAAGGTTTCTCTATAAAGGAGGAACCACATAATTACAGCAGCATGCTCCGCGGTAACGTGTGAGACTCGCATTCGGTAGATCGTGGATTCGATTCCCATGATCGGACTTCCTGATCAGTTTTTTTTTTTTTTTTTTTTTTTTTTTTTTTTTTTTTTTTCGGGGTTTCCAACTCTGGGAAGAATAGTTACATCCTCCAAATTGTTTGCCTCTGCATTTCATCTCACTTGATATTTTACTTTACTTTCCCTTTTTTACTTTCTGCCTGGTTTCAAGGTTCAAAGTGTCGGTGGGAGTTTCGGCGTGCATGGCAAGTGTTTGTTCTCTGTAAGCCCTCCTACTCCAGAACGGTGAAGGTCTCCGAATCCCGGGCTGGAGCCGGTGTACGAGGTGCCACCGTTAGGGACCCTGCCCTCTGCTGCCGTACTTTCTTCAGCTCCTCTCACCTCAGCCTTCTTTACCGGGTGGTGCCCCGTCAGGAGCCTATGCACAAAAGATTTCATTGGTCGAGGTGCTGAGTTCCCCCTTCGAAACTTGTCTATCTAACATGGTTTAAGGCATTACTTCCCTAACTTATTTTCGGATGGGTAATCAAGTGCCTTGTATGGCAGGATCTCATAGTCGATTCCTTTAAATGCAAATTTCACGTTATGCGTAACTTAATTAAAATGTTGCGAAGACTTCTGAAACATTTTTCACGAATTTATTGGGAGCCTCCTGTATTACATTTAAAACAATCAGAAAAGAAGCATACTTTAGTACTAATTTAGGCGCTTATACCTGCTCAACTGTTGTACTTTTAAAGTTGTTGCAGAGAGAAAAGCAATCCAGCATTTTGTTGTCTGCATTGTGGTTAACCACAATACTCGAAATAGACGCGAAACTGCGAAAAAACCTACGCACAGCTGAAATCTTTTGCCTCCTCACCTACGGAACCCAGTCGTGCAAATGTAGAACTGGATTACATTGCTCTAATGCTAGTTTTGTTATTGATGTTTCCTTTTTTACTTTCCCTACTACGTATAGTAAAGTAGAGGAAGTATTTATTAACTATGTTAAGTAGATTTTCCGGGCTTGTGGGCCGTGTGTATTCCACTCAAAAATTCACCGGAAATATATGTCTTAAGGCCCCCTGAGGCCCCCCCCCCCCAAGCATTTTTAGAAAAAGGTCTGCCTGTCAGTCTGTGGACAGCAAAGTTGGTATTTAAGTTTAATGCCTTTCAAGGATGCGACACGAAGATTTTGAAGAAAATAGCCCCACCCTAAACTACCCTTTACATGGAAATTTTTTCGAAAATTTTTATTTTCTTGAAAATGGCTCTAAAGGTTTTGTTTAAAATGTCATATTTTGAGATATTTTTATGGCACATGAAATGTATATCTTGAATTTTCTGGCTATAGCACCTGTATTCGTATTTACTCTAGACGACTTTTGCATAACTGTTAAACCGTTAGAAATAGACCAAATCATACTATGCAAGAAATGTTGATCTTGCTAAAATACACAATTTATGTCCAAATAAATATTCATTTAGGGTTAACCATTTCAGAGATATTCCTTGTTATGTGTGTGAGTTTCGGAAAACAAACTTTCGTGGAATGGAACATCGTTGCTCATTTTTTTATATGTTAAGTGCGCAAAGAGAACGGAATCTCAAAGCTTTAAACGATTGAAAACGTTTATGAACAGTTTTTACTTTCTCTAAAGATAAGTATAAGGAAGTATCGTATTAAAAAAAATTCGATGTCGAGATTTCACTGGAAATGTGTTGTGAGACCCCCCGAATAAAAAAAAAAAATCATTTTTAGAAAAAGGTCCGCGCGTGTGTCTGTCCGTGTGTCAGTTTGTGGACATCATAACTCAAGAACGAAAAGTCGGTTAAAAATTAAAGTTGGTATTTAAGTTTAATGTCTTTCAAGGATGCGACACGAAGATTTTGAAGAAAATAGCCCCACCCTAAACTACCCTTTGCATGAAAATGTTTTGAAAATTTTTATTTTCTTGAAAATGGCTCCAACGATTTTGATTAAAATGTCATGTGTTTGAGATATTTGGATGACAAATGAAATATATATCTTGAATTTTCTGGCTATTGCCCCTGTAGTCGTATTTACTCTGGACGACTTTTGCATAACTGGTAAACCGTTAGAGATAGACAAAATCTTACTATATAAAAATGTAGATCTTGCAAAAATACACAATTTATGTCCGGATAAATATTCTTGTAGGGTGAACCATTTCGGAGATATTCCTTGTTATGTGTGTGAGTTTCGGATAACAAACTTTCCTGAAATGGAACATCGTTGTTCATTTTCTTATCTGTTAAGGTGCAAATGCTTTAAAAGATTTGTCTATTGCTCAAAGCGTACTGTATTCTAGTATTCCCCTTGCACCTACAAGGAAATAAGCAATAAGATAATTTGTACAAATGTTTATCTTAACACGAAGATATAGGAATAAGAGTTTGTTAGAATGGTTAGCGCAAGAGTAGAGAAAGTCGTGTGAGTGCAGCACATCAGATTTTTTTTATATTGCATAGAGTTGTTGGAAAACACTACGCAAGAGAAACGTTTGGCAACAGATCGCTTTGCAGATGAGCGGGAACATTAAAACGTGCCAGGAAGTACAGGTATCAGGTCTGTCGCAACGGAAAATGCGCGTTGTTTTTCCAGTGTCGCTGCGATGTTGTTGCTGCATTACAGGAACGATAGTAGGCAATTTGCTAGCTGCGTTTAATTCCCAAAACAATTTTTTGCGTGTACTTTTCAGCGAATTGTTTAATAAAAGCATTGAAAACCGAAGTACCTTGTTTAAGTTTGAATTATACCATAAGATAAAATTAAATTATGACGTTTACTTAGTATGCGTTTAATGCAACAACTTTATAGCTATCAGAAAATAAAATTTCCAGTTGGTGGGAACAAATACAGTGTGATAGGTAGTTCATAAACAGTTTAAGGGAATGCAGTAAAACAAATTAAATGGTTGTATTTAAACGTTCAATAAACTAGAGGTAGACCAACAACTAACAGTCTCGTTTTCTTTATAGTAAAAGCAAGCGATGTTTGTAGCGAACATACGCTCGTGTGGTAAACGGGTGAGTGAGGGATGCTATAGCAGTCTGATGCTACAACGTGCGTCAACTTCAGCGTAAATTACGATTTGTACAGAATAAGTGCCTAAATTGTTGCGAAGTGAACCACTTAAGGAAAAAAAAAAAAAAAAAAAAAAAAAATGATAAAAAATGTAATTATTTGCTGTTTTACCATATACCTACCTCGCAAGACTTCCCTCAATCTTTAGAGGTATTTGAAGCACTATGCGACGAAAAGTGCGGAAAATCTTTTTCTTTATGTATCTGTTGAATTAAGGGCTGAGAGACGCAAATGGTATAATAATTTTTCATTGTATTTGCATACGGAATCAGCTTCACAAAAGATGACCTCCTTCCACCCGATACTTACTTTTGAAATCTGTGCAAAATTAAATGGCAGTGATAGCCTATAGAAACTTACATTTTTTGGTCATTTGCTGAACGTACTCTTGAAATTTTGTGTATACGATTTAAGGAACATCTGTCTGTAGATTAAAATCTAGTTTGGAATAATCTCCCACGAGGTTAAAGGTAATTTGTATGCATAAACGGCTAAAAGTTTGCCAGTATTAAATTATTTCTCAAATATCCTTAATATTATCATAGTATAGTACTAGCGGGTCATTCCATGTCAGCTCACAATTTAGGATTTTCAGACCTGATGTCTCGGATTTCAAGGATATTTGACACAATTTATTGAAACCATAGACTTATGAAAAAATGTGTAAGTTCAGGTCCCTTACTCCGTCGGTTCTGTAAAGCGATAAAGTGAAAATAAGATGAAAAATTAATGTTCAAACCTTCTCAGTCTGTATGTAGGTATTAAACATATGTATATAAAATCAAACGTCCGTTAGAGAAGTTCTTACTCCGCCACTGCGGCTCCCGAAACCCCTTGTGCAAACCATGTATTACATACAGGGTGTTTAAAAAGTGTCCGATATTGCAACATGAGCTGGGATTGATCAAAACTAGAATACTCGTAAATGTTCCTATGAACATATGTCCGGAAACAAATACTACGTGCTGAGATATGAGTCTATGTACAAAAATGTGCAACGTATCCAGATTTTTAATGGTTTCGGCATGCACCAATGTTTTTAAATGTCCACATTGCCGGAAATCCAATGGAATGAGGTCCAGCGAACGCGGAGGCAATGCTACTGGACCTCCTCGACCAATCCATCGTCCATTAAATGTTTATTAAAGTATCAGGATCACTGAAGTCCCAATGTATGGGCGGGAATTGTGGATGACAGACTCCTAGGATTGAACATTTTACCGAAAAGATCAACAGGTGCTGTGGATCATCGATTTCTGAGCGATAAGTTACCCGTGCTTTTGGAGTTGTGCTTGTGCAAAGGTAACACACGTGGTTTATGCATGACGGGACACCACCCCATGTTGTATGCATCATGCGACAATGCTTAAACATTTAAAGGACGATGGATTGGTCGGGGAGGTCCAGAAGCATGGCCTCCCCGTTCGCCGAACTTCAGATCTTTAGGTTTCTCGCTATGTGGGCATTTAAGACATTGGTATATGTAAACTTATCGAAAATATACATAGGTACATGGCACATTTTTCCAAAATGACTCGTATCTCAACAAGTATTTATTTCCGGACATATGTTTATAGGAACATTTATCTACATAGTTTGACCATTCTCAACTCCTGTTGCAATATCGGACACTTTAAACACCTGTGTGTCTGCTGGGTTGCGTTCCTTGACGTCACCATTCCTGCAATCGCGATGGCCAATTTGCCGACTCCTGTAATAACTGAAGAACCAATAGATTCACAGACGTGAAATGTGATCTTTGTGCTTAGGCTTATAAATATACTAACTATACCAAAAATCATGCAAATCCAAAGATGCCAATCTGGAAGACACTTGAATTTACATGGATGATTCTAGCTCATTATTTCTATCACATAATATATGTGCCTGAACTTAAATGCAAACACTATATTTACGATCTCATTCAGCTTATTGTGGAAGCTTTAATCTTCCTTGCAGCCAATACCTCCTCCTCCTCCTTCTTCTTCTTCTTCTTCTTCTTCTTCTTCTTCTTCTTCTTCTTCTTCTTCTTCTTCTTCATCTGATTACCTCTAGATTAAAATAATCGTGTAATGAAAGTACCTACAGTTAGACGAGATCGTGACCTGTATCTTTTACTGTTAAGAGTTTACCGCTGCTGTAAAAGCTAGGGTTTACTAAGGGAACATGGCTTTATTCCGACGGTTTGGAAGAGTGCCAAGCCGTGCATTACTGATCTAACCATTGGTGCAGATCTTATTGGATTTAGTTTCAATGTCGCGCTGGCATTGCACCATAGTGGTTTCTTCGGGTCAGTGATTCCGCGTTCTTGGCTTTTCTCTTCACTTGGGAGATTCCATGGTCACGCTTGAGACATTTATAAATATTTAAAAGAAAGAAACACAATAATTAACTGAAGATAGGTGATACAAATAGATGTGCTGTTAGCATACTTTACAGCTCCGTTATATACTACTGAGAACCGGTCGAAGATCAGCCTCCAGTATCTGTTTCTCCTCAAATAGATACAATTTCAAACGAATACAAACTTGAAATCCGCACACAAATCCTCAGCACCAGGCTTACATTACAATTAGGTTCATATTTGATGCTATTCCAGTGTTCTCTTAACCTTTAAAATTCAAGCTCTCGTTATAATCTGTCTCAAACAAGAACGATCCTATTGTAAACATGTGGAATGGGAGAATGAGAGAGCTAGAGACACTGTAACGGAACGCTATGAAACGATTGAGTTTTCAGTACTTGGAAAAAGATATAAAACATTTTAAAATTAAAACCAGTAACAATAAATATCTAGGAAATTATTAGTACCTCAAAATGTATGTGGCATAAATTGTGTGTTTTAACGAGATCTACTTTTTCCATCTCTTATGGTTTACCAGTTATACACACCATTGAAAATGAAGAGGACTCCGCAAGCTATTTTCAGCAAATGTAAGATTTGCAAGTATCTTAAACATTTGGCATTTTAACCATAGACGTTACAGCCATTTTTGACAGAAAAAAGATGAATTTGTCCATGGAAATGGTAGTTTACTGTATGGGAATTGTCTTGAAATCTTCATATAGCATCTTTTCAAGATCTTAAACATGTGTAGTATTTATGGGACATGCGAGTTTTTAGTTATGCTATTACGGGAATTACGGGACTTCAAAATTGGCATTTCCGGGGCAGTATTCTGTTTACCTACTCTAGGTAAGAAGCAGAGAGAAAAAAAACAAGGGATTATGGTTACTGAAAGAAAAGCACTAGCCAATTCGAGATATGATAGTAACGAAGTGAAGAGTTTAGTTTGGGATGCAGCAGAAGTCGAATTGTCGGCTTCGTGGACCCCTGACACGGCCCCTGTGTGTCGCACGTCTTGCTTGATTGTCCACGATATGCTCCTGGTCGCCAATCCCTTGGCCTGGGTTTTAGTCTGCGGTCCATTCTAGGCGACGTCCCGGTACCCGTAGATAAGGTGCTGCGGTTCGTCGCCGAAACTGGATTCACCAAACAAGTGTAACTTGTGGTTTGCTCTTAGGCTTTTAATGTTACCATTTTAGAATCTGAAGTCAGATTTGTATTCTTTTATTTTGTTTTAAGCCTTTTAACCCTTCACTGTTTTTAATTCATTTTTTAACGTTTTAACATTAGCTGTTTGATGTTTTAAATGTTTTGCCGTTTTACTTGTGTGTTTTAGCTTAGCCTTTTAACAATAAGTTTGAGTGTTTTAACCTTCAAGATTTGGCTTGGTGTCCAAATGACCTAGCTGTCGACGGACCTTTGAACGCCACTCAATCACCTCATGGACCCTTGAATAAACAGCTGAGGCAAGAGTGAGTAGAATATGGCATTTAGGGCTAGGCAACTAGTGCTCACTGAGTGCAGCCTGCTAACGGTCTTGCACTGATGTTTAGCAGGTGTAAAATGAAGGTATCCCGCGAGTTGCTTAGGCCTGCATTATATTGTACCTACGGAAAAGTTTAAGGAACCATTTGGAATGTGGATATATAGAAAAAAGTAACCTATGAAGCTGCTCCAGAAAGAGTGGGTGAGGGAAGAGCAATGCTGAAACCGATCAAAAAGATGAGAGGAAGCTGCTTCAATGTGGAAAGGGTTCGAGACAGAAGAAAGTACCAAAAAAGAGATATATCCGATTTAAATTGTTCATATCTGGTGACAGAAATGAGTGGAAAAGGAGAAAGAATACTTCGGTCTGGGTTTACAGTGAGAAGCCTGCTGTTAATCAGAAAATGGTGAACAACATATGTGCTCTTGAGCGGGTTGGTATAACTCTTAAAGCTGTGTTTTGTTTTGCGTGTACTTTCCCTTGATATTTGAATCTTGGAATAAGTAAAGTCTCCAATTGTTCTCTTCCCTGATTTTACTTCTGCCTAGGCCGAAGAAAGCTGCCCCATCGTTACCTTTCCTTTAGTCCATTCCGCCCTCATTTCATATCATCTGCTTCCTTACTCTCATACCAGACTTTGAGCTGATCAGCCATCCTGAATTTCTCTGGTCCTCGACGGACATCTGACTCCAGGCGCCCTGGAGGGTGTAAGTTCAGATACGAGGAGGGTAAACCAACAAAGAAGAAGAGTGAAGCAAGAGTAATGCTGAAATTAAGAAGACAGTGAGAGAGAAGAAACTGTTTGCCAAGGAATTATGAATATTGTAAAGGTTCTAAACAGAACCTACCAGAGGTTAGAAATATTAAGTTAAATGGTTCACATATTGTGACAGATGCATGTGGAGAAGAGGGAAGAATGCATGCGACTGGGTTTGCAGTGAGGAAGCTGACTAGTAGAAGACATGATTGATTATCCGGAAGTGTTTTGTCCAGAAGTCTGTGGACTGTATATGGAGCGTGACTAAAAATTTAGCTTCTAGTTTTGAGCGATATTTTCCTCGTATCCAGGCTGTATCACTACAAAGGAAAGTAGTCCTCTACCGGCCCAATGTAGCTCTGTAAGTAAAGATAGCTATTGCCTTTCAGTGTTTGACTTTTTAAGTGTAAATTTATTGATTTATAATTATGTCATAACAAAGAAAAGCTGCGCATCGTTGGTGCTGCGATATACGATGGTGGGTGGAACGATGAATGTAAAAATACGATTCTGAACAAAAACAAAGCATATTTTAAATATAAAAAGCATCCATCTCCCGAAAACAAGGTACAGTACAAACAATCGCGAGCTTTGGCTTTCAAAACAATAAAAGAACGCAAACACAAACCATGGTTACATTTTATATCCTCATTGAACCATCAAGCGCCTTTAGAACAAATTTGGAAAAACAAAAAAGGTAAAATAGACGGAACCAACAAGACATCAAAGATACCATTCCTTCGAAATAAAGGATCGGATAAAAAGCTGACTGACAAACAAATATATAATTTAACTCACACAGTTGCGACCATTTCTAGCGACTCAAATTACAACTCCAAATTCCTCAAATTTAAACAAAGGTTTGAAAGTGAAACCTTGAATATAGATATCCCCTCTTGGACTGATCAACAGGATTATGAGAGTGAAATAATACGAAGAAATTAAAGATACGCTAAGTGAATGCAAACCTAAATCTTGTGGACCTGATGGGATCGCTTATGAGATGTTGAAACACCTCTCATCCAATTGCATTTTGTAATTACAAGACCCGTGCAATTTTATATCGATCAGCAAAGTTTCTCCTACTTGTTGGAGAAAATCAACGGTAATTCTCATTCTTTAACCCAACGGCGACTCTTCTATACTAGAGAGCTATTGCCCAATTAGTCTAATTTGTACATTGAGTAAAGTGTTATAAAAATAATAAGCAACCGACTTCGATGGACTCTTGAAACAAATAATTTTTTGAACAAAGATCAACATAGCTTTCTCCAAGGTCATTCAACAACGAATAGTCTCGTTACTATGAAAAAGAAATAATAGAAGGTTTTAAAAATTCTCAGCACTGCGTAATGAGAAGTTTAGATATCGAGAAGGCGTACGGCACGATTTGGAAAAAAGAGGCTTCAAAATTAAATCACAAAACCAGATCACTGGAAAAATGCTTACGTATGTGGGCAATTTCGTTAAAAGAACACAATTCTAAGTGTTGGCCAATGGAACTTACTCTGACGTACAGGAAGTTCAAAATGTAGGATCTTCGCTCAGTGTCTTGCTTTTCCTTGTAGGTATCAATGACATTACATCCCATATAAAGCTACCAGTCAAAGTTAACGTATTCGCGGACGGTGTAAATATCTACTGTAAGGGCAAAAATCTAAACACTGCCCAAGAAATTCTTCAAACCACGATGAATGCGCTACAGGAATGGTCAGACCAAACCGGATTCAAGTTCTCACAAAACAAAACAAATGCATAGTGTTCACTAGAAAGAAAAACTTCAAAGAGGATCCTGAGTTCTATATGGAGAATAATATGATTGAAGTTGTTAAGGACTCCTGGAAGTGCTCTTGGGTAATAAGCTAACATGGATTCCTTATACTGAAAATCTAAAATCAGCCTGTATTAGGAGATTATGTCTCCTAAAAGTATTAGCAGCAAAAAACAGGGGTACCGACTCAAAGATTTTATCATCTATTTACAAAGCTACTATTAGATCTAAAGTAGACTATGCATCTATTTTATTTATTAATTTTATTTATTTAACTACTTCCCCCATGAGGAGGCTGTCTCAAGAACCAAGTATACAATAACAAAATTATTAACAATTCGTCATAAAAGAAAGTCTGCAATTCGTTTTAGAATCAGAAAATCCTAAATCTTTGTTGACAATGACTGATTCAGTGACTGCAATCCTGGCCATTAAGGATAAACAAGCAAAAATTTCGCTGAATCCAGAAATATAATTCTTATCCAATGAAGCTATCAATTCAGGTAAACAAATTAACATACTATGGATACTATCCCATAGACAAATTGACGGCAACGAAACAGCAGATGCAGCAGCCCGTAAAGCAGCCAGTTTACATCCAGATGAAGCAATTACAAGCATAGCTTACCAAGATTACATTGTCTCTATTAAAAGTAACACCAGAAGAAACTGGGAGTACCAGTGGTATAGTAATTCAAACAGTAAACTACATAATGATTAACGAATATTAAAAGAGTTCCTCTCAATCAACTGAAACGTCAAGGACAAGTGGCTATAACTAGGCTAAGAATTGCCCATTGCAGAATTACGCACTCACGCACCATATCCAAGATTCAGCTCCCATATGAGATGTGTCAGACTGCTTTAACCACTGTACACATCGTCACTAAATGTTCCAGATACACAAAATGGCGGACGAAGAGCAAGCTTC
Source organism: Tenodera sinensis (assembly GCA_030765045.1). Lineage (NCBI taxonomy): Eukaryota > Metazoa > Arthropoda > Insecta > Mantodea > Mantidae > Tenodera > Tenodera sinensis. Next base: position 94,239,449 of record CM060968.1, on the reverse strand, counting down.
CACCATATTACAGTTCCTAAAAGACACTTGAGTATATCAGTTGTTGTAATGTTAGTATATCGCTATTGTTTTTAAGACAGTGCTTTTGTTAATATTCCAATGTACTATAAACTTACCAGCCAATTTTATATATATTTAACCTTTAAGACCTAACGAACATTGTAGCTGAATGCATCATTGTATTAACAGCTATTTAATAAATACTCTGTGTACAATCGCAATATGACCATGTAGTTAGGGGACTATAAACAAGGTTGAAATAAAAAGAAAGTGTTTTGTGCTTGTGAATGGATTGCAAGAGTTCTTAAAACTGTTTGCTGTGAACGAAAGTACTGCGTGCATTTTTACGTGTTATTTTATTCAATCATAAATAATAAAATTAAATGATTCCGCTTCTGCTCGGCTTTAAAGCTAACGGAAGCTGTAATAACTCCGCAAGGAATGTTACAAATGTACATTTACCTAGCGATCGATGTGCGGCGGGTTTAACTGGAGACAATACATCAATTTGCACATCATGGCATACCTCGATCATTGAACACCTTTCTGCTCTGCATCTCAATTGGGCATTGTCAGTAAACCGTTATGATGCGTGGCCGGAATCATTGGGACGTGACTGAAACGCCGCAGAGGATAGAACATCCATCCTTTGTCGTTGTACCCACTTCCAATATGATCACCGATCAGTGATCTCTGTCTTCTATGTCACTATTTATAAGTTCTCAAAGTTTTATTTTATAAAAGTATGGAGACATTGACTTGAGAGAACTTGATGGTAATTTGATAGGTATCAATGTCAGTGTAATAAAGTTGTCAAGAAAAAAAGCAGGTTCTTGAACTTCTCGTGAGAAATTGTCCCATGCCATTCAAGCTGTTGAACTCGTTCTGTTTGCATTCCTCGTAATATTGGAATATTTAATCACAAGCAGAGGTGCTGGTTCAGGGCAGGCACATAATTAGCCTGAAATTATATTCTATCGCGATATCTTTATCTTCAAAAAAATTAAAAGCAACATCTCAATGCTTCTATGGAAGCACGTTTAAATTAGAGACCATAACGAGAAAAATGTTTCCAAAATAATCAGCTGCGATAGAAACACGAAGGAACCCGAAAACAAAAGGAATTTTAGAAAAATGTCCCTTTGTGTAACTGAGTACCATAATTTAGAAACGAAAAGTGGGATAGGTAGACTTGATAATTAAGTTCAACGTCCAAAGAAGCGATTTTAAGGAAATCGTCCCGCATCAAACTACATTTACATGGAAGAAAAGTTTATTTTACTTTAGCAAACCGAAATAGTGTTTTCAACTATTTTTGAAAACGCAGTAACTTATAAATTTATTTGAACGAGGGGTTTTTCCCTTCGAAATGCTTACCATTGTTTATACATGACTAAGTCGGAGTATTTTTTAGAAGGCAAGTTAACTGTCACCTAGCATTGGTGTTGTGCAGTGGCCAGCATTTTAGCAGGTGATGTCGTATGGTCCCTTACTGGAATGTGTAACCGATCCAGTATCAGATGCGTAGCAAAACCCTTTTCTGTATAGTCCATTTTAACATTAGACTGATGTCGCAACTAAGATCATCGCAATACTTACCGTGTGTTGCCATCCCTCTTACTATCGAATTGTTGATACGTTGCTGCCTTACTTCCATCCATTCATATCTAATTTTAGCCAAACAGATATCAGAATATCTTCCCCACGTGGAGTAAGTCACGTGATAGGAGCTGGTTCCGCTTTACTGCTGTAGACACCAAAGTCCAATAAGTTCCAGTCTGGCTCTCCATTGTACGATGACAATATTTATGAAGAAAAATGTCCTCGTTTGCATTCATTTTTTTCGGCCACACCAGTGACGTGTGAGGCATATGTCCGAGAAATAGGTGTATGATTTTCTTTTGTAACGAAAATAAGGCAGTATGCAATAGTGATTTAGTTGACTGGTGGCAAAAAATGGACGCTAGCGAGACTAAGGCGAAAAAAGGAGTTTGTTAATGAATGGTCGGTCGCCCACGGCTGTTCATTGCCATTACGATCCTCAGGTCACCGAACAGGCAAGGGTCACCTGCACTACTGCTCCCTATTTTAGCATGCACGTGGAAGATTTCTCAACACGATTGAGACCAGTCGAGCAGTCTCAATCGCCCGCGGCAGCTTGTGTCTACTGCACGCAGGTGCTCGGATCCACTCATTTACATTTAGGTAGCAAATATAAGCACCTTAACAAGAACAACGCCACTTTTTGTCGAGGAACGAGACAGCTACGCAGAAATTGCCCCTGGAGTGTTGTCGTTAAGGAATTGTCATAAACCCACATTAATAATTTTAGTAGGTATAGCATTATAGTTGTAGAGGAAGCATAAATCTTCCCCGTTTAAAACTGTTCACAATAATAACTTTTCGTTTTTATGTTTCTTGTTTATTTTACCACTACGCCTTTTTATAGGTTCTTTGGTACCCGTAAATCAGCGCCTGTCAGATGACATATGTTGCTTGGTGTCGCTGCTATACCATCAGCTTGAATGGCTTGCTATAGACCTCGGTTTTACTGACGCTCTGCTGTTCTTTCTATATTTTGATTTGATCGGAAAGTGGACATCTCAGATTATGAAATCTTTTTGGGATTTTGGAGCACGTAGTCAGTGTAATGCCATAGTTAACTAATAGTCTCTCTGTCCATTCTATTCCAGGATGTTGCAGGTTTTCTCAATCAGCCAAGTTGACATTATTAATATTCCCAGAACAACTCAAGGCTATTTTATTTTTACTACTGTTATTCTAAGACCGACACTGAAATAATCAACCATTTACCTGGTGTTTGAAGGAAACCATACAAAGGAAAGAAGAAATACTCATTATTAATGGTACACGGGAATTGAATCTAGGGCCTTCCAGGACATCTTGCATTTGCTTTCATTTGCCTAAATACACATTTTTCGGTTAATTGGGAACGAATATATTTTGGTTTTTAAAGTGCACTATGTTTATGAAATAGCAGAATACTTAACGGTGTCACGGTGCAGACATAAGCGCTTAGTAACAGTATGCCTAAATATGAATTGTACCAACTTAAAGTTTACTTGTTTGCAGATGATTGTATTTAACTTTGAAATCTGTTACTTTAAATAAGATTATAGTTGATGTACAAAAATCTCAGATATATCAATGGGAAATGTTAGTGTTGAGATACTGAGGTAGAGAGGATACCTTAGAGCAGGACCTCTCAAAGCTTAAAATTCTACCGGGTGCAATCCAGGGTGCGGAGGTTCCTTGCACCTACATCGTGGCGACTCGGTTAAGTTCTGCTCAACTCGCATGCTGCAGAGCGAAGAAACGAAGACTCGAAGAAACCTGTGTTGATAGACGCCTTGCTTATCAGTAGGCTTAATAGTTGAGCTACCAAAAGAATGAAGTAATATACTCTTTGTCTGTAGAGCAGAAGGACAGAACCGGTTCACTGTGCGTCACATGCACTACGAACGCGCATAACTTGAATCCTTTTTGATGTAGCTGGACTGCTGAGCCTACTTATCAGTGAAATAGATACGTGCAATAGAAATACCTAATTATAGAGCAACTTGCTCCAAAGAAAGCAAAGAATGCCGAAAGTCCATTTAAATCAGAGTGGAAACCAAATAGGTCACCTGCGGTACAATAATTACGTGTATGAGAAAGTCATCTCTTGAAAGACACTATAACGGAATACACCCAGAAATATGTGGTGAAATCATAGCGTAGGGAACACTAGAGAAGATGAATTATAGAGGTTGCAATATCTTGCAGAAAAGATTATTTACCCAAAAATGTGGTTTCTACCACTGCTTTCAATATCATTAAAACAAAAGACCAGATTTGGCGTTAAAAACCAAATTAACCAGCTTAACACCGCGCAACCCACGTAAACATTACGCAGTGAGGAAGAAGCAGCGCTAAAAGTGCGGAAGGGGGAGACGGCAAAGCGAGAGACAAGGGCAAGGAGAGAGCGAGTGGAGGTTTGCACCAAAGTCAACCTTTAGATTCGCATTAAACAGCGCAAAAAGAAGGTACAATGACAGTGATTTTTTATTTACGTCTGTGCTTAGAAACCCAATAAGATATTCAATTCCGTTGCAATAACTACATGCAAGGACCTCTGCAGGATTTTTCCTTCGGATTTGCACGCGTCTGGCCCCAACGCTGCAATCTGTATCGTCTCCTGGTCATTACCGACACGATTGACTTAGGTCGTTTGGATATGGTCTTGCGAACGGGATACCCGCGGTTGATAACCCACCAGTACCAGCCTCCCTAACTTTCCTCAGTCATCATAAATGACAATTATTAATTTACTACATGTATCAACAATAGGCTTGTACACAAGTCTTTCTAAAAACGACTTTTTTGATTCGGGAAGTCTCAAGACGTGCATTTCCGGTGGAGTAGAATTTTTTGGTGGAATACAATACTGCCTCTACTTGCAGTGTACGCAGCAGAGAACCAAAAAGGCTAATGTCGCTTTATAATCCAAATTAACCTAAGGACATTTTACACATAACTACATGCAATTAATGACAGAAATGAAACAAGAGGGCGTTTTTATATAAAAAGATCAGCTGATCGTATTGCGAGATGTTATACAAAATTCATTCTGAATTAAATGGACTTCCCAGAAACGTCATGATGTGTAGGGTCCAGATTTCTGTGAGTCTGCCTTTTTTTCTTCAGATGATGCTGTGGCGAAGATATGTGGAAAATATACATGGCTCATTTGAGTGAAATTAAATCACTTCTAAGGGTATTTGCTGCCTTTTTAGACATGTTTACACGATAGCGCGTTTTTACAGGTCGCAAGTCATTTTTAAGAATAAATCCAGCCTTTTGTCATTTTCCGCGAGTTTCGTTGCATTATTCTTATAGTTCCATGATCTTAAAACCTAAAACTTCTTGTAAATCTATTGGAACGTGGCTCTATTTGTTAAACATTTGGACTCGTGCAACTAAGTGGTTCACGTCTATTGTAAGACAAGCCTGTCCTTTAAAGGTATGAGGGGTAAATTTACGTGCTATTTTTTAGGGTCGAACCATGCATATATTCTTACAGTGTAGTCTTCAGAGAGCAGAAATTAGTGTTTGAGATCATTTTTATTTCGTCATGCTGAAAGTAAAAACTAGTATTACCGTGAAACTGAAAATCCAATAGAGTTCGTGAAATCGGTTGCAGGTATAATCTAAGTTATGCGGAAGGTGATACCTTTGCTAAAATGGAAAATTTGTTGAACAAAAACAGTGGACGTGATGCATTGTGCAAGATTGTGATGTACTGTCAGGTTAAGAAGTATTCTATTGATGTTGAAAGAAGTTTCTCAATGCGCAAGATCCTATTATTATTTGACAATAGACTGTTCTTCTATTTTGAAAACATACAAAAGCCACAATTCAGTGATTAAGTGTAAGTGAAACTAGTAATATCAATATGTGAAGGCAATTTGAAGAGATTTTTTGTTCTATTCATTTTAATACATTTTAGGATCATAAAGTCATTAAGCTAATTTTTTAATATTGTTTAGGTCATTAAAATCCGGGCCCTAATGATGTGTATAAAGGCTGGGCACAAAGTTCCGTCGCTCCATAAAATTAAGGTGGCAATTGAGAAAGTCAAAGCTCGCTACCTAAAACGGATTTTAGGAGTTGGGAAGTCAACACCATCGAGGTTAACATATGTGCTGACAAACGAAACCTTCTTCATCGAGGACGTTAAAGCACAATCCTGGCTACCAATTACCCAGGCCTACGAAAAGACACTACACTAAGACAGAAAAAATAATGCCACATGGCCCGAATTCTACATAAAAGAAGCTATTACAACATCGGACTAGAAACAACCGAACTATGAACTTCGGCGTATGACAAGATATGCCACGCATGGCTTTCACCATAAACTATGTCGGAACCAAAGTTTCCATCAACCGCAAGAAGACTGCGTGTGCAAATTGTGTGATAAACACTGTGAGAGGTATGTTCAAAACTGCAAAACCAGGACAATCTCAATAATACAACTAGGACAAGAATAATTATATTTCATTGTCTACATTGTACGCTTTTCTTAAATATAAAGTGATTTTCAGTGGCGAATATACGATATTCCAATCTCGCGATCAAGGTCAAAGGACAACCCTTATTTTTATGAGGAGATTGAGAATAACTCTCACCATTTCATATGGGCTGGTATGGCCAGTAAACAAATTTACGGTCCGTATTTTTTGAACGATCTGTTGACCAGCATGGATATCTTGATATGCTAAGAGTGTGGTTCATACCCTTTTGGAAACCCGAGGGGTCAAGACGGCATGTTAGTTTCAGCAAGACTGAGAACTTCCTCATTTCCCTTGGAGAATATTTCAACGAGATGTTTCCAGAACGCTGGATTGGCCGAGGACAGCCTTCATCGCCAGCTCCACTTCTCTGGCCACCCCGAAGCCCTGACCTAACGACACATGACAATGCATTATGGGGATTTATCAAGAACATCGTTGCAAAACAATGCTATAATACGATTGATGACTTGCTTTTAGATAGATAACTCCAGCAATGCAGAAGAGAATGGCCCACACAACCTCTCGACGGATTATTTTGTGTTCTGAGCTTGATGTTTTAGACATTTACATGAAAAACTGTGCATTAAAGCAAACTTATGTGGAATTGGACATAAAACACTATCTATAATGTGCATCAAATAAAGGTTGAATATTTAATACTTTAAGGTGATGACTGGACTTCTGTGCCCATCCTGTACATCCTATTGACCATGCAAATATCATAGGCATATGCTACTTTTCTTACAGTCGAAGAGCCATTTTGAGATGTAAAACATTTCATTAGTTTGCTATTTTGAGCAAGCGTTCACATTAAGTCAAATATAAATTGCTCCCCAGTTATCGTTGGCGGCATCCGGAGATGTGAGTGGATGATGAGCATGTTGTGCAGGTGTGCAGTGTTTGTCGTCTGCAGCTGCAAAAACAGCCTGTCTTGCCACACCGTTCGGCGGCGTCTTACATTTATTTCTCAGTACAAAATGATTTCATTTCTCTTGCTCAGATTTCTTCAATTAGTCCTCGCAGCTGCGTATATCCGAGAACGCTCTGGAAAGTTCTCGCTCTAAATGGAACGCGTTTTAATTTGTTCCTCCTCCAACTAAATTGTTTGCTGAATACATTGCATCTCATGTAAATGTATTCACCAGGGACTTTTAAGCTATCCAATGTGAAAATTGTTGCTGGGGCTTAGTAGCCATGTCCTTTATAAAATATTTTTTTTTTCACTTTTACTGTTTGTGAAGGGAACTCTTCACGAAATTCATCAGTAAGAAAAAACCAATATTTTTTTTATTTCACTATACCAATTATAAGTTATTGCCTTAAATAAGACTTCTTCACCATATGCATTTCTAGGCTGATCTTCATATTGTTTAGGCGCTAATGACGATTTAACGTAAGTTATTTGTTATTAAATATTAAATTAAATATTTGGAATTTTCTGGCTATAGCCCATGTAGTCCTGTTTGCTCTTGATGGCTTTTGCATAACCGGCAAAGAAATATACCAAATCTTACTATAGAAAAATATAGATTTCTTATAGGTAACACATAATTTATTTCGTATTCATTTTCTTTGTGGTGTTCACTTTTCCGAGATATTGCTTGTTATTACTTTCAAGTTGTAAGCTCTTGTACTTTTCTTTAATTGGAATCGTTATGCCTTTTTTTCCCTCCGTTTCTTCTTTCCTTCTTTTCATCGCAAGCTCTTGCTACCACGATGGAAACAGTTGAATGCGTTTTCGCGAGATAGGTGTAACTGAAAGTTTTGGTTACATTTAATTATGAACGTGAAAATCTGTAGTAAGGCATTTAAATCTATATTTTGGAAGCTATCCATCAGCACATTGAACTTCGAGGGATTACCATGTAATCAAGTACTTAAGACTGTTTCATTTTAAATTTAATTTGTATTTATTTTTGTATTTTGTATTTTTATTGTATTATTTTTGTATCTATTGAATTTCAAAGCCATCGTTTAGCGATCAGCTTTAAAATATTTGACTATCACTTAAAGCCTAGTGATCTACAAGAAAATCAGCAATAAAACAATGTCTGTAAATGTTTTCCTCGATTAACACGAAGAAGGGAGAGGAATAAGCGTTTGTAAGAATAGTTTGTACAAGAGTAGAGAAAGTCATTTGAGTGCAACACGTAAGATTTTTCATACAGGGGTGTATTTTATGTAAAACATTGTTACCTCTATCAAAGAGATTAATGATACAACTTTTTTCTAGTTTTCTTTGATTTCCCAAAAGTTTAATCGCTACAGCACGGGACTGTTGGACTAAGGCAGCTTAGCTACAATGTTTACCCATGGAGTAACTCATTTATATAAATTACCACCATCCTCATTTGGACTACCAGATGCAATGCGCATCGTCACTCTGTTATTCCCATTTACGGGTGAGGTATTGTCAAAGATTGCATCTTACTGGATATGACTGACAGGCGAGAGAAGGCACACTGATATGGATCACGACAGATGCTCTCAGAGGATGTTGAGTCCCGTTTCACTTGCACAGTTTGTAAAGCCAACTAGTATGCCACATGTTACCATCAACGTAACATCCGTGAACGGGATAGTAATTACTGCCCAGGTGTTACGGTCCGGGTGGTCACTGTGATTGATGGCGGAACAACATGTGTCTGAGGGAAGTGTTGTTCTCATCATGTCTATTTGCCCTGTACGAGGAATGAACTTAATCAACATAGGAAACTTTGGTTGTCTGTGTTCTCAATAGAGTAACAATTTTGCCAATTTCATGTTCCACATTGACACCATGGCCTATTTGAGAAGTACAGTAAAACTTGCCTAAAACGGAACGGATCGTTCCCGTAATATTTTTCCGTATTCACGGGTTTCCGTCTTACAAAGGGTTAAAGTACAAAAAATATAATCGTATAGAATTAAACTGAAGGAATAATTTAAAATAAAATTCTGTAAATGAAAAATAGGTTCAGTTGTATGTTTTGCTGTATTTTCAACTTACATGTCAAACATAACTGTAGTTTCTCCATTAGTTTCTTTCCCCCACATATCCGTCAAAGTGCACTGTTGCGACTTCTTCACAAGAGAATGTTCTGTGATCTCCTTTATATCCTGCATCAGATCCAGAGTTCTGGAACATTCTTGGAAGCTGCAAATTCCTGAAGGTCACTCAACAGATGCTTCTCTAAAGTGCGTATTTTTTGCTCCCTTTCGTTGGCTTCGTAGTCATGGTCATCGTCCATTCCTTCCATGACTTCACAACTGCTGTTTCCAGCAGCAATATCTGCTGCACTTTGAATGTCTTCAGTCGTGGCAAGTTCGGTATCAAAGCACGTAACTGTGTATTAAGCATACTGAAAATCCGTCTTGGGTTATTTATGCAAACGGTTCCGGAAAAACTATTCCGTTTCCGCGTTAGGCAGTTTTCCGGTTTAGACTGTTATTTAACATAGGAAATAGCTCCGTTCCTAGATTTATTTTTCGGTTGTCCAGGTTTCCAGTATATAGGGGCTCGGTTTAGTCAGGCTTTACTGTATAACATGGACTTCTCTTTCTGTCAATTTACCGTAATGTTCATCTTTTGGTAATGAAGCTATAGATAATTTTGCTAATGTTGAAAACTTAATTTTGTATTATGAATATGTTTGTACTTTCAGATTGTTTCTAAAATTTTAAATTGAAGATGCTTGTGAAATATTCTGTAAAATCCGCTTTGTAGGAATGAGTACCTCATATACTTATATAGATACACTACACAGATAGTGAACATTTCTGTCTCAGAATCCAAAGAGTGTAGTTATTTGAAATAAAAGCTCTTGACAGTTGTTTGTGTACATCTGTGTATTATGACTGTTTCTCATTTTCACTTGCTCAAATTTTTTAATTTGATGCAGACCAGTCACTTTCGGCACCTTTCCTCCCAAAGAAGAATCTATATACGCCCCTGTCTCTGGCACCAATGACTTCCTCAGTAATGAATGCTTTAATACGTTACGGTAAGATCAACCATACCGCTGCAGCCTCGGCAATTCTGCTGGCATACAGCTGTCGTCCGGCGTTCTTATTTTAAAACATTTGGTAACACCTCCTTCCCCTCTAGCATCCAAAATCTCCATTAATGTTCTAGACCTTGTTTCAAGGTGTGTTCTTGATATTGCAGATTAGATGAAGAGATTAAATTATCTTAATGGTTTGTCTCCTCTCAACATTTTCAACTGCTTTTAGCAAGCAGTATAAACCACCGATTCACATGGTGAATTAATTTCCCCTTCTGTAAGAAGCTGTTGAACCTGTTTTGTGATTATAAAAGCAGATATGCTCTAGTTAGCTAAAAGCCCTGCGCAAATTTGAGCACTTTAGCGAATTCCTCCGAAAGTTTCTGTCAAAAGATGAAACTGTTAGAGCTTACAGTGCCGGTAAGTTAAGTTTGAGACTTACTCATGCGTCCCCACTAAGAGAAACTTTATCATTTACATGCCTCGCATCCACAAAGTATAGGTATTATACGTGCTAATGTGGTTCGCTACACTTACATGCACCCTTTGTGTTATCCTTGGCTAAGAGCCCATCGACAAATTCATACTTCATTAAATGCGTCATTAAAATGCGATTGGTCTCTTCCGTAAGTGCAGGCGGTTGGGGTGCTATTGTGCTAAACTCGTAAATCTCATAACAAGTAGAATTGCCTTTTCCAGGAATAAAGGGCTGATTGACTTTCTTCTTGTATTCTAATAGAGAAATATCTGTTTTTATTTTCTCTGCCACCTACCTTGGTAGTTAAACCGAGCGAGGTAGCGCAGATGGTAGCGATAGGACTCGTATTCGAGAGGTGGGTTCGATACCCGCGGCCGTCCTACCTGACCCTTGGGTGTTCTTTTCGGTTTGTTTTTCGGCCAGGCGAATGCTGGAAAGAATACTTTCATACCTCGAATTTCCTCTTCCTCCATTTCACTTCACTAATCATTTCATTTATTCTTTGATTCGCATGGTCAATTTGAGGGTAGAAAGCGTCAGCGGGAGATACATGCAGCATGCTGGGGAAAATACTCCGTCCCATGTATCAAAGCCAGGCTGCACGTCGTGTCCTCGGCGATGAGGACCTTCAGCCTCTGGCAACTGGAGAATTAAAACCGTTAAAGAATTAAATGAATTAATACATAATCAGAATGTTATAAATTTTATTAGGGCAGTGATATTAAGCTGCCTTGGATTTGTTAAGAGAATGGAAGATAAAAGGCTAGTGAAAGGAATATCTAAAGAAACCCTTGGGAACTAGATCAGCTGGTAGACCTTTGGGAAGATGATGTTATGAACGATTTGAAAAAATTAAAAATTACAAGCTGGAAAAAATTAAAATTATTGTGCTTAAAGACCCTGTCAATTACCAGGATCACATCAGTGCCGCCGGTGTGCCGAAATTTTGGCCCGCAGTTTTTTTTTTTTTTTTTTTTTTTTTTTTTTTTTTTTTTCCATGCCAGTAAATCGACTGACATGGAGCTGTCGTTTTTAAGCACACTTAAAAACCGCACAAGGACCATACAGAAGACAAATGTCTGGAAAAGAATTGTTGATAAGGCCAAGGCATTCAACGTTGAAGTCGTGGTGCCTTGAGAAGAAGAAGAAGAAGGAGGAGGAGAAGCAGAAGAAGAAGAAGAGGGCTTAAAATATTTTCATGGCTAATGAAACGTCTCTTTTGAATTTTCAGCGAATAGCCTAAAATTCTTTATTATTATTCTGAATTCGTTTTGTATGAACACACTATAATTTTTTGGTATAATTCATTTCACATATATTCGGTGTAGTTTTCAACACTTTGTCATAATTCAGTTATTTCTAGCAATATCATGGAAAGAGTATTACATGTCAAAGCCGGTATATACCGTCCCACTTTTTAAACTTTTGACTGTTGCTTCACCCTCCTGTACACACCTGGTTACAACGAAACGCATGAAACCACTTCTGCAAACTTCTATCTCGACTGACAGGGAGTGGATAGAAAAATAAGGTTTTATGAGAATAGTTTATACAGGAAGTATAAACAAATATACTGCCTAGAAAAAGTCATATAAATGTAATGCATCAGACTGTGTAGGTACATTAATTAGTGCAGTCTGTCCACCACTTCATAGTCCCTGGCAGGAAAGCAACAAGTGAGTACATGAGTAAATAATTGTTAGGTTCACAGCGATATCTGAAGCTGTGTATTGTTTATAGTTGTAAGCACAACCAGAAGCATTAGTCCAGCTTAAGATATTGCTCTGTACTAGAATTATGTACTGATGTACTGACTCGTTATATTCCTTCCAGGGACCATGTGCTGGTGGATAGTGTAGACATAATTACTGCGCACGCTTCTTATTAACCAGTGTGTTTCAGCTAGGTAACACAGCTGTCATTCCTCCTTTCTCCTTGGTATTGTGTCTAGTTGCTGTCCTAGGAATGGCAGTGCAGATGCAGTTGTTTGGTTGTAAGAATAGCAGAAACAATGTGATATTCTTCTTTTGAAATTTTCACATGTCCTTTTAATACCGAAAGTGACTAGGCGATTTGAGACTATAAACGCCGGCCTCTGAGGCAATTAAATCTCGGCTACCTGCCGAATTGCAGGGAAGGCAGTTTAAAATCTCAGTGGTATTGAGGTGAGGCGAACTCTTCTAAAATAAAATTTTCGAAACAGCAAATGATTTTTCTTCGATGTCTACCTATGATAATGTTGATTTTCCAACTCAGGTGCTTTATTGTCTCCAGTTACTGTGACGCCGGGCTGCCCCGCCTCAGTGGTGAGGCGTATAACAAGGCGCTCAAGGTCAAGCTTCCTTACACCGCTCACAGGAACGAACACGCGACCAGCAATAATCAGAAAGGTTTTCCAGAGCATTCGAGGAGTGTCCGGCAGCCGGCTTGTTTTTTGACATTCGAGAAATATCAGGCTACGTCATCGCCTGTATAAAAGCTTGTTGAGCGCGTGGAAGTGGGCAGTTCTTTTTAATTGGGCAGTGTGTCAGCGAGTGTGAGACAGCTGTGAAAGGTACGTCGCGTTGAAGTGAAGAAGTTTTAGTGAGCGTTGAGTGACTATCATCAGAATTAGTGTACGAGAGATAAAGAAAGTGCAGAAAGACAGTGAAAGGAATGAGTCAAGATTACGAGAAGAAAACAGTTGTGCGTTGTAATATCAGGAAATACTAAAGACTGTGTTAACGTCAGTAAAAGAGAACTGTGTTTTTGTGCAAAAGATAAGAAGAAAAATAAAATTAAGAAAAGTAACTGGACTGATTTTGTCATTTTGGCACAGTCAGTGGGAAAAATATGTATACGGTAAGAAAACAAAAATCGAAGCCGTTTAAAAAATTCGCAAAGCTCACGAGAGCAGATGTTTACTCTCTGAACATTTGTAACGGATTAATTAGTGGGGGGCACGAACAGCAGTTGGAAGAGCCAAAAAGAGAGGGTGGTCGGCAAGAGTTGGAACAGCTTGAGATGACGCCAGAGAAAAAAGCCTGTGGTCTAGAGGTTTCTACTGCGTAGTTAGTGTGCGTTTTTTTGGAGTCTACCGTGAGATGTGACCAGGAGTTCGTCCGCCATCAACAAGGGGAAGTAGAACCCGGGCACCAGTGCAAGTCGGCACCCACTGGTCGTGGGGAATGCAAGATAGGCGCATAAACTTCATTCTCCCAGTTACATGGAATACGACTTGGTGCATGTGGTTCCCTTTGGCAAAGGAGCGGTATGGACTTCTGAGGTGGTTGAGCCAGTTAAGTCTGGTTAGAGACGTCGCCTATGTGCAAGGAGGCTTCGATGAATGGCGGTGAAAGCTGAGGACACCGTTGTACACTGTCGACCAGGGCGTGGCTACTCCAGGCTGGAAGTTCTCCGTACATCCTATATCTTCTAGTGCCGACATCGGGATGAGTATCAGTTTTGTTAATAATACTTTGTAGGAGTGGGAAAACTCCAGAGGGACAGTTAACAAAGGGGGATTGCTCTGTACGAGGCCCCTTATCAGTAAACCGGAGAGCAACTCGGTAGTTTAGTTAGTGGATATTGTCACAGACTGTACGCAAGATTTCCAGCTAGTATTTTCTCTGTAATTAACTGATTCCAAATATAGGAAAGGTTCTTGTTTTCATTTTAGAATTTTCATGTTAATATTTAATAGCGTTCATTATCAAGTTGGTGGTTTCATTTTAATATTTTTAAGTTACTACGTAACGGAGTCCATTGTTAAAATTATTGTTTTTTAACTAATTGCTTGTTAATATTTAACACCTTTCACTATAATAAATGTTATGCTATGCTGTAGTGTGTTGTGTTACTTGGTAGTACCCTGTAACGATCCTGCGGAATACGCTAGTAAGGAAAGGGAAAGGTAGTAGGTGTAAGCAAAACGCAAAAGGAGCGTAACACTGGTAGCAGAGCCATTTTGTCCTACATACACGTTTTAGTGTCGGTGGGAACATTTAACAGGATACTACAAAGTACACAAAATAGTGTTTCAGGTCAATTATATTGTCAGTGTCATAATGGAAATTGTATTTCAGCCCGAATTCCTCCATCGTACGGAGTTGGAAAGAGAACTGAAAATAAGACAGATAAAATATGATTCAAAAAGTACAGTAGTTGAATTGGCCAGAAGTTTACGAGAAGCATTAAGCCAACCAAGCCCAATTAATCTCGGAGCGAGTTTTGATCCGGTACAGGAAATCGGACTTTGTGAGGCGAATGTTAATTTATTTGATGAAATGTTAAAAGAACTTAGGTTATCGGAAATCACACCGAGTCAGAAACGAAGAATAGTTGGAAGGTTAAAGTATTGGAGTTTTAGGATAAAGGAAAATGCACGATTGTTAGAAGGAGAAAATAATGAACAGCTTCATAAGTTGGGGAGGCGCTTGTCGTCATTAGCAACACAATTAGATGCCACCGGAATTGAAAATAAAGGAGCAACTGGTTCAGAAAATACTGAGAATATCAATCCAGAGCTACTTCAAGTTAAATTCGCGAAACTTGTTGTTCCGAATCCATGGCAAGCGTTCTTAGCGTCATTAAAAATATTTGAGGTAAAATCACCAGACGACATATTGGATTTTCTCATTTGTTTGGTGAAAGCTAAAATGCAAGCTGAAGCTTTCCGAACACCACAAGTGACTGTGTTACAGATGTTACAACCTTTTGTAGGCTTGAATTTACAGTCGGTGTTGTTACAAATAATTGCAGAAGAGGGCTCGTTAGATAGTTTTCATAGTAAGGTGTTACATATGTTTCTGTCATCAGCACAAATTCATGAGCTCCTATATCGACATTTTTTTAGGCTACAACGGACTTCGGAAAGTATTTTAGATTATATTAATCAGCAGAAGTTGGTAGCCTTGGCACTAAAAGTAGTACTTTCAGAAGAAGAGATTGTGAGTAATATATTACAGAATACAGTTCATATCGAACTCCGGTCATTATTTTTGAGTAAATCAAAGCCCACGACCTTTAAAGAGTTGGAGGAGGTAGCTTTGAAATGTACACAATTGCCAAGTTTAAATACGTGCGGGTCTCAGATTCAAATGGGGCAGCCACTATCGAATACCGAACTAACGAAACAAGAGAGTAAACAAGTATTCGTGTGTTATTACTGTAATAAGCCAGGTCATATGGTAAAAGATTGTGACGTTAAACGGCTTAAGGGAGAGCAGATATTTCAAAACTCGTCTTTCGGGAGGAATTCCTGACAATTAAGGGACAGGCTGGTTCACGGAATAAATGCAATACAGGGTTTAGTGCATAAAGAATTGCCTTTTATGAAGATAGAGGTAAATAGGATTCCCTCATTCGCGTTGATTGACACGGGTAGTGTGGTAACATTAGTTAATGCACAGTATATTAAGGATAAGCGTAGAGATCTAATGGTTGAGGAAACACAATTCATTACGGTAGATAGCAGCCCGTTGAAGATTATTGGATCCTTAGTAATTCCATTGAAAATTGGGGAGTTTCGTTGGAACTATAAAGTTTATGTCATAGAGGAATTATTTGTACCACTGATCTTAGGAGCGGATTTTGTTAGACATACACAAATGGTAGTGGATTTAGCGAGAGCAAAAGCTTATTTCGGTTTTCAGCCAAGTACTTATATTCCATTACAAACTTGGTTAAAACAGAGTCCAGGGGGTACAGTTATTTCTAATGTGGAAGAAGAACGGTTAAACAGGGAAATTGATCTGGGATATTTATCATCGCAACAACAGAGTAAATTACAACCACTTTTGGATGAGTTTACCGATGTATTAACGAAACGCCTGGGACGAACGAACCTTATGCAATATGAAATTCAGTTACAAGATCAAACACCGGTACGATTATCGCCTTATCGGCTACCCCCAAATCGGCTAAATTTATTAAGAAAGAAAGTAAACGAAATGTTAGAAACTGGAGTGATAGTACACTCCCAGTCAAATTATTCAAGTCCAGTGTTCGTAGTACCAAAGGCAAATAATGACGTGCGGTTAGTAGTAGATTATAGACAGTTGAACCAGAAACTGCGGATTGATTCAACCCCATTACCCCATATTCATTACTCATTTCATTGGTTTGCAGGAGCAAGATATTTTACAACTTTGGATTTAAACAGTGCGTATTACCAGATCCCTTTACATGAGAATTCTCGACGGTATACAGCTTTCACCACAGATTATAATTTGTTTGAATTTACTTCACTACCTTTCGGTTTGGCGGTTGGAGCTCAGGTCTTAACACAGTTACTAGATAAGATCTTTGGGGATATTAAATTTACTTATCTTTATCATTACTTAGATGATCTTTGTATTTATTCGAGTACTTTTGAGGAACATCTTTGCCATATAAGAGAGGTGTTTACGAGATTACGTAACGCTGGATTAACAGTTAATCCGCAAAAAGTGAAGTTCGCTACTTCAGAATTGAGATTCTTGGGGCATATTATCTCGTCACAGGGAGTACGAGTAGATCCTGACAGAGTACTTAAGATTCGCGAATATCCGCGACCACGGTCGGTTAAGCATATAGCAAGATTTTTGGGAATGGTTAATTATTTTTCGAAGTTTATCCCCGTTTATGCAGATTTGGCTGAACCATTAAATAGATTACGTAAGAAAGGAGTAAAGTTTCATTGGGATATAGAGCAAGAAAAGGCGTTTATTAAATTAAAGGAATGTTTAATGTCACCTCCAATATTGGCAGTACCGGACTTCTCAAAAAAATTTGTGCTTCAAACGGATGCCTCGTCGGGAGCGATTTCGGCGGTATTGCTATTAGAATCTGCCGAGGGGAGGAAAGCAGTGGCTTATGCATCACGAAGATTATCAGCGACCGAGAGAAAATATTCAATTTACGAATTGGAGGCCCTAGCGGTGTTATATGGCTTGGAGAAATATCGATTTTACCTGGAACATACCGAATTTCAATTAGAAACAGACAATCAGGCGATATCATGGGTCTTAGCGAAACCGAGGAAAGCAGGGAAAATTGCAAGATGGGCATTAAAATTATCTAGCTTTAAGTTCACAGTAAAACATGTCAGAAGTTCGAGTAATTCAATAGCGGATGCTCTGTCAAGGATGTATGATACGCCAGTGGATAATTGTGAACAAGTTCCAGGAAAAGTATGTACAATATTATCAAATCTTCCCTCGTTGTTTGAAGATATCCGGACCTATCAACGTAACGATAGTGAATTGGGGCCCCTATTGCAACAGGTTGAGGGGGGGGAAGGAGTACCAAAATATGTCGTACAGGATGGAGTATTGTGTTGTAAAAATAGAACGCAGGACGCAAAGATTCTGGTACCAAAGAGCTTAGTGCCAGAGCTGTTTACCTATTTTCACGAAGCGCCTAGTGGGGGGCACTTAGGGGGGTTTAAAACCAGAGCTAGGATCAAACAGTATTTCAGATGGAAAGGAATGGATAAAGAGATAACCCAGAGAGTAGCTCAGTGTCGTAGGTGTAAACAGAGCAAGCCTGTAAAGAGTAAGCAAGTGGGGTATTTGGCCTCCAAGGTAGCTGAACGGCCAATGGAGAGATTGTTTGTCGATTACATCGGACCATTTCCGAGGAGCAAGATGGGAAATAAACATGCGCTGGTGATAGTTGATGCGTTTACAAAATATGTTTGGATACGAGCAGTTCGTGAAGCGAACACCCATAATGTGATTAAGGAATTGCAAGGCATAATTGCTGTCTTCGGAGTACCGGAGGAAGTCGTTTCGGATAATGCCACGTGTTTTAAGTCAAGGGCGTTTAAATCGTTTTGTTGGGGAAGTGGCATTCGTAACGTATTCATGGTACCCTACTATCCTAAGGCGTCACAAAGTGAAAGGGTTAATAGAAACCTGAAGAATGCGTTGATTGCCTATCACTCAGATGATCACACCAAGTGGGACCAGAACTTGTACTGGTTGCAATTTGCATTTAATGCGGCTAGGCACGAGAGTCATGGCGAGAGCCCGTTCAGGTTAATGTTTAAATTCCAGCCTAACTGTCCTCTATCTAATTTATGGGGGATTAAGGACATTTTGCCGGATAAAGTAAGCGAGTCCGAGATTCGGGAGACCTGGAAACGGGTCAGACGTAATTTATTGAAGGCTAGAGATAAAGTGGCTAAGTACTATAATGCGGGACGACAAGCTCCTCACTTTCAGGTTGGCGATATAGTGTACGTACAGAATCATCCCCAGAGTAAGGCAAGTAATAAGTACACGGCTAAACTCGCCCCGAGATATAAGGGCCCATGGCTTATAGAAGAATTCACATCTCCAGTCTCAGTGCGATTGACGGAGAGCGGGACTGGAAAATCAAGCTTTGCGCATGTGTCTCAATTGAAGAAATAATAGGAATAGGAATTGTAAACTGAGATGTTCTCCGGGGTAGGATGAAGGGTTCACCTCTTCAAGGCTATTGTTTCACAATAGATTAAAGGGGGGGAGTGTAACGGATTAATTAGTGGGGGGCACGAACAGCAGTTGGAAGAGCCAAAAAGAGAGGGTGGTCGGCAAGAGTTGGAACAGCTTGAGATGACGCCAGAGAAAAAAGCCTGTGGTCTAGAGGTTTCTACTGCGTAGTTAGTGTGCGTTTTTTTGGAGTCTACCGTGAGATGTGACCAGGAGTTCGTCCGCCATCAACAAGGGGAAGTAGAACCCGGGCACCAGTGCAAGTCGGCACCCACTGGTCGTGGGGAATGCAAGATAGGCGCATAAACTTCATTCTCCCAGTTACATGGAATACGACTTGGTGCATGTGGTTCCCTTTGGCAAAGGAGCGGTATGGACTTCTGAGGTGGTTGAGCCAGTTAAGTCTGGTTAGAGACGTCGCCTATGTGCAAGGAGGCTTCGATGAATGGCGGTGAAAGCTGAGGACACCGTTGTACACTGTCGACCAGGGCGTGGCTACTCCAGGCTGGAAGTTCTCCGTACATCCTATATCTTCTAGTGCCGACATCGGGATGAGTATCAGTTTTGTTAATAATACTTTGTAGGAGTGGGAAAACTCCAGAGGGACAGTTAACAAAGGGGGATTGCTCTGTACGAGGCCCCTTATCAGTAAACCGGAGAGCAACTCGGTAGTTTAGTTAGTGGATATTGTCACAGACTGTACGCAAGATTTCCAGCTAGTATTTTCTCTGTAATTAACTGATTCCAAATATAGGAAAGGTTCTTGTTTTCATTTTAGAATTTTCATGTTAATATTTAATAGCGTTCATTATCAAGTTGGTGGTTTCATTTTAATATTTTTAAGTTACTACGTAACGGAGTCCATTGTTAAAATTATTGTTTTTTAACTAATTGCTTGTTAATATTTAACACCTTTCACTATAATAAATGTTATGCTATGCTGTAGTGTGTTGTGTTACTTGGTAGTACCCTGTAACGATCCTGCGGAATACGCTAGTAAGGAAAGGGAAAGGTAGTAGGTGTAAGCAAAACGCAAAAGGAGCGTAACACATTGTTACCAAACGAGAAAACATTTAACTGTCTCAAATGTCGCTTTATTTTCGTTATTTATTTCATGAAGCATGGGAACATACAACCATAGCTAGTTCTGTGTACTGGAAGTGAATCCGTGAAAAAAAAAGTTGAGATATGATGAGATGTTAACATGAGCACCAGATACGAGAAATGAATGCTGCTGTCTTCAACTTGAAGGCGCAGACAACTCTGTCGGTACGTGTTGACAAAATATGTACCGACGTGAAAGAAAAGCTGGATAAGTCGTTAAGGGGATCAGCATCTGCAAGCACCGCTCCAGTCGCTATAGCAGGAAACCCTTCCGGAATGCTTAATACCAACATCTATGTCCATCCTATGAATTGTCTATAGTTGCTCTTCAAATTTAACCGATTTTGTTTTTGGCAGACAGACGTTTTTACCGGAAAGTTTCCACCCCTATACATTATCTTTTCACGGCATTACACACGCATCCACCAAACTGAAAAGATGTCATTTTATCGGAACGTGTATTTGTGCGCGTGTTGTTTTACATATGAGAACTGCCGTTGTGTGCTTGCATATTTTGCTTATATTTCTTTTAAAATTGCAGTTTACACATTTTAAACTCTAAGCTCATAGGAAAACAGGAACAAGAGAAAAGGCATTCTTTTTGAAGGGAAGATAAACTAAAGCAAATGTTAGGACTTCTTGAATGTTTAAAAAAAAGATTTCCCTCTAGATGAACACAACAAATAAAAGTTTCGTTTTTCTCTGATGCAGCGCGATTATTAAACCTTCCTCTCTACAACTTTACAAGGACCTCCATGGTGATCCACCACATAGGTACCGTATTGCTATAGTAGGCTCTTTAATGACGGGGACCTTCCTTAAGCCTATTATTATGTGCACTGGTGGAACAGAGGCTGTCTCTTCACTAAAGGGGGAGTTTATGAGTTTAGATTAAGATTGTTGCTCCATACTGTTCCACAAGTCGTAGTTCATTGAATTCAGCATTGACTTCGGAAGGCCAGTCTCCATCAAGATGAACACGGGCTCTGTGAACTAGAATCGCCATTGTTTGGTGTTTGTTAATGATCGAGGGTTACTGGCAAACAACATAACGTTAGCAGCTTCACTAGTTTCTGCAAAACATCGTTATTGAAGTTGTGGAAGCGTGCTTTCACTCCTGCTCGGAAATGCAAGACCGCGTAATCACTCCCGACCACCATAGACGCTGGTTGATGTCATCTTTTCACCTTAGGGAATTGGGCAGCGGTTGTTTGAGAGCTTTGAGCATAAACCGTAATCATTTTGGTAGTTCATCTCTCTCTTCTCTCTCTCTCTCTCTCTCTCTCTCTCTCTCTCTCTCTCTCTCTCTCTCTCTCTCTCTTGCCCGGCAATAACACCCGCACACATCGCCAACAAGCACTTTTGTGTTCTTATGCGCCTTGAACAGTAGTTCATTCGCTATCCTGTGCTTCGGATGATACACGATGCTTCAAGGAAATGTTCGTTTCGCTTGCCGTGATTTTCTGCTTCTGGAGGCGAAGAGGATATCGCCGAAGCCCTTGCCTCTTCCCTTGCTGCCAGTAGCCAATCGGATAGTTGCGATAGAGCCTTTTATTATCTGCAGATCAGATAGTACTCCATTTTAAAAGAGACTGTAGTGAATCGTACAACCCTTTCAGCGTTGCAGAGATATCCACCGACAACTGCTCCATCTTCCACCTGCAGCGTTCTCCTTCCTGGTGGACATATAAACCGCATTTGGCGTCAGCAGGTGTTTCCGTCTTCCTGGCGAGAGGGTATTGTTACATCCATCCCTCGGCCCGGCAAAGTCCGACTGACACTTCCCTCTAGCTACCGCCCTATTTGAATGTCATTTGTAAGGCCTTTGAACCACGTTTAACACTCGCTTAGTGTGGTGACCGGAGACCGCTAACATGCTGAGCAATGTTCGGTGCAGTTTTCGTCGCCATCTTTCCAGTGTCGACAATCTTACATGCATGGAGGCTTACGTCAAAAATGATTTGAAGAAGGCCTATGACTGAGGTTGCTGGCGTTCTCCTATCCCAAGAACCACCATGTCAAGACCTTTCGTAAAGACAACATTGTAAACTTTATTTAATTATATTTATTCGATGTATAACAGCCTTTGCTGTTTTCACCAGCTGCTGGAGAAATCGCGCCTCTGTGTTAGCATCCATAACTGTGCCAAAACATTCTAAACAGGGGACAGAACGTGTAGAATTTATGAATGTGGTGAAGATATTTAGCCAACTTTGGGCTTCAACGTCAGTGTTTGTAGTGTCTAATTATTTTAATTTATTGATGCGCCTATGCTCACACTTTTGGAGGTACTAAGGAGACAGAATAGTAGCAGTAGTTACGTTCATTTCAAGAGGTTTGCAACTATCAAGAACAACCAGGATGTGCTAAGTAAATATGCTGACCACGGGGCTGTCACATTTAAACCCTATAACTGCTAGAGTTCTGGGGAATGGGATCGAACTCACAACTTTGGGCATATAGATCTTCGCTAAACTGACCTACATATATTAGAGGACAAACAGTAAGCTTCATGGCGTCTCTTTCTCCTTATGTAACCAGGCTCCACCCTTCCCCTGGGGGGAAACAGTTACATAGCCTTCTCATACTTGTGTTTATTATGTATATCAAGACTGCCACATTTTACATAACCACATCACATCAACATGGGCATTATAAATGCTTTAACTACATTTTATTTTGCATTTTATGCTTGTCCTCCCACTCTGCAACGTATGGCGCCGCGGTAACTTGCAAAATTAGTAGGTTGAAGTGTTCCTAGAAAATTCGTCCGCATGCACTGAGCACATCGAGGAATAATTGACGGCTACCGAAAAGCATGCCTAATAAAGTAAGAACAAAATCAAGCCGCGTAACTTTCTTCATTGTCAGTTGTAAACCGGAAATTCCATTCGCCTTCATTTGCCAACCTTTGGATTTAGGAAGGAGTTGTCGGAACATATTCGAAGATTTCATGTCTCCTCTCTGGTCTTCCCAAAGATCTCCTTGTCGGACTATAGCTTCAAATTTGTTTCGGTAATCTTTTACCTGGCATTATTTCTAAATGTTCCTTTTACCTCAGGTTGAAGGCTGCATATTATTATTCTCTAATATCTTCATGATCTAATCATACAGTAACTACGTTTTAAAGGTCTAGCATGACCCTTGTCACCATTAAACATTCCATCGTTCAACCAGGGATTAAACTTTCGATATGGCAGAACTTTTCAATTCAGAAAACATTTTTGTTGTATGCATTTTGTGTTCCTTGTATGTAAAATCTCATTTGCCAAATTTGTTTGTTGAAATTCCAACTTCACATATTATAGTTTTACTTCCCGCAGCACTTACTATACTAGGTAGAGAAAGTATTGTATTTCACCCCAGACTTCGATATCGAGATATATATTTTAAGGCACTCTGAATACAGTTAAAGTATTTAAAATGTCAGTATGTGTGTTCGGGTGAACACCAAACTTGGCTTTGTTCAACGTCTTCCAGAAATGCGATACGAAGATTTTCAGAACAATCACCTTCCCTGAACTGCCCTTTATATGGAACTCTTTTTGAAATTATTTAAAATACTTAACTACGTATTTTTATTAAAGTAATGGCTAACGAGAAATACAGACTACAGCGCGAATCGGAGTTACGTAGTAATGGTAGTCTCATACATGGCTAACATTATATACCATCATGATAAAACTGTGTTTTGTGTAAGTTCAACGAGCAATGTTTTGGTTGTTTAGAATATGGATGTATTAGAGTATTGTGGTTTTAATTCTTTGGGTCATGACTGGACTAGGAGAATAACGTCACTGCAGTTCACGCCGTAACTTGTCTATCTCGTTAGCCAGCTTTAAGTGCTATATATTTAAGTCATTTACATGACGGAATGTATATCCATATTGAATTTTGTGGGAATAGCGTTCTTGTTCGCAAAACATTTTGTACAATCCTGTATAATAGCGATAAGCGATACTTACGAAAACGTACACACAAAACAGATACTTTTCAAAACATACAGTTTATCTTAAATAAGTTTCCGTGGCACAAGACATTTTCCAGATATCCATTATTAATGGTTCGAATTTTGAATACTTTGTCATTCTTTTAAGGTCCCGTCCATATTATTTCTCGTGGTTATACGTAAAGAGTATGTAATTAAACCAGCATATAGCATCCAGTTCTTAAACATTTGACAGTCACTATTCCCTTTGTATCTGTAAGAAATGTGTCATGTTGCTAGTTGTGCAAAGCTTTATCTCGGTTGAAATAAGGTGGATAGAAAAACAAGCTTTCGTAAAAGTAATTTATGTACCAACTAATAAATGAGAAAGTTATGTAAATTTAATACGTAGGACCTATTAAATAATTGAAACAGAATAAAAATTCTACCTGCATTATTATTTTGTCGCAACAAAGATAATGCATATACTTGTATAATTCAATGGCCGATGTATTGCTGAAAAATTTTAGAAGCCATGTTTTTAAAAACAAATTAAATGTGTTTGTATTTGACAGCTACTTTGTAATATTTCGCGAGTCGGTTGACCTGAAGTTTGTTCGATTTACCCTAATAGTTCATTATAATCGTTTAAAGATTTTCTGTTCACTCAAAAATGAATTTGACCAGAGAACATTTCCGAGCTATGATTCTGTTAGGTTAGATCGTCCTTAGCGCCTAAACAATGTGAAGATTGGCTTAGAAATGCATTTGGCGAAGAAGGTCCTCTAAGACAATCTACAATTGGTACAGCGAATTCAAAAGAGATAGGTTTTTTCTTAGTGATGAATTTCATGATGAACGTCCAAGATGTTACTGATGAAAATATTGCCGTTGCTCGAGAAATGCTTGAAGAAGATCGATGGTCATCTTACGAATTTATTTGGACGACATTGGGCATTAGTATGAGTCAATACAAAACATTTTCCATCATTTTCATTTGTTGTCGATGGATTTGCACGTAAGCTGACTCCCGATTGTAAACAAGGCATTGATGGTGTAGAAAAACTCTGGAAAAAGTCTAAGGCGACAGTTCAGATTTGGCTTGAAATATCGCTACTGGTGATGAATGTTGGATTATCCTGAAAAGAAGACAACCGACTCAATGGATCTTTCAAAGAGAACTTAAGCCTACAAAGGTCTGACGAATTCGCAGTCCTAGTAAGATGGTTGCTAACTTTTCCTTCCTTCCTTCCTTCCTTCCTTCCTTCCTTCCTTCCTTCCTTCCTTCCTTCCTTCCTTCCTTCCTTCCTTCCTTCCTTCCTTCCTTCCTTCCTTCCTTCCTTCCTTCCTTCCTTCCTTCCTCCCTTCCTCCCTTCCTTCTTTTTCTTTCTTTCTTTCTTTTCTTTTCTTTCTTTCTTTTTTTGTTTTTCTTTCTGTCTTTATGTTTCTGTAACGGTCTATATTGGAAATACAAATGCCAAAAGAATGAGGGTCGAGGTGGTTTGTTACCTGAGACATCCTTGCCTATAGACCAAGTGACGGTTCAACCTTACTTCCATCCGTCAAGGCTTTATAGGTATACACGCTAGAAAAGAACCTGCGCAGAAACCATGTTTCTTTGCTGCGCATGGTGCTAGTGGTGGGGGCCAGTTCTGTTTCGGCAGCGCACGGTGCAGATCGGCTCCCTACAAGCACATGTTACACTTGCAGTTTTGTAGTGTGTTCCGTGTAAAACTTTATAACAAGTTTTTGTAAGTATTTTTGTGGCTAATAGCCAAAGTGCTTAACATGACTAGTAAAGCAAGCGTATCTGGTCGGTCGTTGAAAAGTGATGCTCGCAATATTGTTTACAATGTTGCTAATTACTTGAAAGATAAAAAGAGTGAATTGAAATTGAGTTACAACGTTGCTGCATCGACAAGTGAAGCTACAGGAGTTTCCATTAGTTTAGTGAAACGCATCATAAAGGAAGGGACTACGTCTTTGTCTATCACTGGTCAGGTCAAATTCTCAACGCCGAAAGGGAAGGCTAGAGAAAGGAAAAAGAAAGTGGAAGTCGATACATTTACTGAGTGTATAGTTCGAAGGAAAATACACGAATATTATACAAAGAAGAAAGCACTGCCAACAATACAGAAGTTCAAGCATGATTTGCAGAGTGATGGCAGTTTGGTATGCAGCAGGGAATACCTGAGGAAACTGGTTTTGCGATTAGGCTTTAAATGGAAAAAATGTGCTTCTAAACGGCAGCTCCTAACCGAAAAGCCTGAAATTGTGTCCTGTTGTGCTAATTACCTGCGAACTATTCGTAGGTACAGTGAACAGAAGAGGAGTATTGTGTATTTAGACGAAACATATATAAATGCTTGTCATACCGTCAGTTCTTGTTGGCAGTCCCCAAATGAGTTAGGGGTTACAAAGCCTATGGGTAAAGGACCCAGACTGATAATTGCCCATGCGGGAGGAGAAAACGGGTTTGTGCACAATGCTTTGCTAATGTTCAAATCTAAACAAAAAACGGGCGATTATCACGACGATATGAATGCTGTAAATTTTACAAAATGGATAGAAACGCAAGTTATTCCTGATTTGCCCAGTGACTCTGTTGTGATGGACAATGCTAGCTATCACAGTGTTCAGAAAAATAAAAGGCCAACAATGACGACGCTGAAAAAGGATGTAATGCAATGGTTAAGGGACAACAATGTGTGTTCAGCAGCAATATGCATAAATCAGAGTTATTGCAGTTAGTGGAGTCAGTGCCCAAAGAAAAGACGCACGTAATCGATCAGACCCTCAATGCACGTGGCCACGAGGTATTGCATCTTCCACCATATTACGCCGATCTAAATCCAATAGAGTTGGTATGGGGAGAAATAAAGGGAGAAGCTGCACAAGATTTGTCCAATGCAACTTTAAGTGCAAAGCAAACCCTCTGTGAGGAGCTTTTCCGTGAATATTCCAGAATAAGTGGAGAAAGTGCTCTGATCAAGTACGAAAAGTGGAAGCAACATACTGGGAATCAGATGGACTAATGGATGATGTCATCGACAATTTCATCATTAATGGCGGAGACCACTCAGGCTCAGAAGAATCTGTTACCGACACAGTTTCTGAATTAGATTCAGAATCGGAAATGGAAGCGGACTAGTGTAACTCGGCCTAGCGGACTGCTGCTGCCTGCTGCTTACCCCTCCCAGTTCAGTCACGTGAGCACCAACACCTTCCGAGGTTCTTTTCTAACTTGTAGACCTATAATGCTGAGAACTTCATATACCTGATTAAAATTCATTCAGCGTTCCTCTTAAGTTCTTACGTCGCTGTGTTCCTAATCATGCACAACTGGTTGAGAGATAGTTTATTGTTTATTGGCTTGTTGCATGTCAGCGCCGGAAGCCCTTGACATGACATCGTTGCATTGCTGAAATACTATGTAAACTGCAAACATGAAGTGCTGATAAACTCTATAAAGCATGCGTCTTTTTACAGCCCGGCATGTAAGTAGCTACTTATTTGCAGCTTCATCTGACGGTATGAATATTCTCTTTCAATGCAGTAAAGGAGGTCCCTTGACAAACTGATGCTCAGCGTTGATACTGGTAATTACTTCAGTGTGTCAGCGTGGCAGAAGCGTACCAAGTATTTGCAATCAATCTCTCAGAGAATGTGAGCAATTATGTGGCGTGAAAAATAAAATGACACGAACAGTGTTGAGAATCTGTGACAGACAGTAGCTGTTTCTGAGAAGGGTGCTTTGTTCTTGGGGCACTGAACTTCACGCTTTGGATTTGTGCAAGGGGCATTGCTGCTGTACGAATAATGTTTTCACTTGCAGCCAACAGTATTTTATTTTTCCTGTCCCCCCCCCCCCCCCTCTTTTCTCGCTACTTCTTATGGCGAGAACATATAAAAGCTTCACGTAGGGCATAATAAATGTCGATACTCCGTTTTGCTCATAATTATTGGATTCATTAAGCAAAAGGCGGATGATTTAATTAGTACAGAATCTGCGGACTCGCATTTGGAAACCTGCCGCCCTATTTTGCCACAAATCCCCTCTATATACTGTGTGGGTTTGGTAGAGGAAGTTTTAACTGTGGTTTCCGAGGACACGGTTTCTTCTACACGTGGAATTGACTGGAAAAAGTTTTCATCAAATCCGAAGTTTTAAAAGAATGCTAATTTCGTTTCGTCGTGCCCAAGTTTGAATAGGAAAGGAGTAGAAAATCTGAAAACAGTTGAGTTAAATCTAGAGTGAATTGCTTATAATCGGCTGTCTTTTCAGTTACCAGCAATGTAACATCGCAGTGGATATTATGTTACGTGATAAAGTTTGATGTTTAAACGTACCTTTTACGTTCAACTGCCGCACTATTCTGCCACAAATCCCCTCTAGATACTATGTGGTTTTGTTAGAGCAAGTCTTAACTGTGGTTGCCGAAGCCACGGATTCCTCTGCAGGTATAATTGGCTGAAAAAAAGCAGACCCTTCCTGCTATTTTCATCAAACGCGAAGTTTTAAAAGAATGCAAATTTCGCTTCATCGGGCCTAAGGGAACGCATAGAAAATATAAAAACAATTGAGTAAAATCTAGAGTGAATTGCACATAATTGGCTCTTTTCATTTACCAGCAGTGGAGTATTATCATGGTGGACATTATGTTGCAAGACATTGTTTGTACATGTCTTTCGCGTTCAAATGGTGTTCCTTTGTCACACGTCATTCTACTCGCAGACTTCGAAAAAACAGATAGAACAAGGACGAGGAGATAATGTAGCGATTTGCTCCTCTACGTAGAGCTGATGAACTGTCAAGTGTGCCTCTACAATTTGGAGTTGATAAGCTAAGTATGGAGCATGAACCATGGGGTTTACCAAAGAACTTCAATGGAGCAAATCACCTACTAATACAACAGTGGGACTTTATGGTTAATCATGTAAAGCTAATTGGCTCGGCAATAATGCAACAAAAGGCGATGGGATCTTTAGCACGAAGGCGTATAAGTCATTCTCATTACTAGCATTAACCACTCGATTCAAGCACTTTCCTAGTACACTTTCAAATGAGGCAAGCACTTAGTAACATTTTCAGCACACGCACAGTTTGTTTCCGTCTTTCTTGACCACGCAGGTTTGCCCATGCCGTAATATGGCCCTGAGGAATGGAAAAACGTTAAAAAGCGAAGGCTCTGAGGTGCGGTTCTCTGGTGATAGGCGCCCATAGAATTCATGAAAGAACCGTTTTTCCTGTTCCCGTAACTTCCTTTCTCTATCTATTAGCGTACTAATTGTATAGTAATAAAGCTGCAGTAAAATAGTTTAGATTTAGAGATGAGCACGTTGGCCATAAGACCTCAGAGACAGTCCACAACATTATTCTATGGAAAATGAGGGATCATCAAAGACAACATTGAACTATAGGTCATTTACTTATAAAGACGTGATAAAAGGGACAGGATTTTAATGCAAATGCAGATTTCTTCTCTGTTGTCAGAAGATATTCTTATTAGGCATGTGAGTGAACTACATTTCAGGCAATTTAAACCTCTTTTACGTTGCATGTACTGGATTTTAGCTTTTTTTTTTTTTTTTTTTTTTTTTTTTTTTTTTTTTTTTTTCCTTTATACTTTATACATATATTTTTATTTAGTTTATTTTATCTTTATTTTTTTTATTTACAGAGATGATATTTCGAAATAATATGTGCCATCTAGTGCGTCTTGAAGCTTGGCAACTCTAATGATAATTCACAGTTACGTAATCAGTAGGTCACGTCACATTAGTGAATCGCAGCCTTATCTGGTCGTAGCCTTTTCTCACAGTATGAAGGTGGCGGTTGAGGTTTTTCTTAGAATAAGCTCAAGTGTGGGGATTACGCTTATTACCAAAACTGAAACAATTCTTTTAATAGATGCGAGGTTGGCTATGCATAAACCATACACTGTAGCTTACTCTGAACTTTGCACCCGGTCAGATGTCAACAAGAGCAGGTGCCAGGTGCACAAGACAATACAGAAATCCTCTCCCAATAACGTAATGTATATATAGTGCACGTTGACCTTAGGCTGATATCTTGGTTGCGAAGGAATTGTTTCATCTTTACTTATTACATTTAAATTATATGTTTTGTATGTATTAAAATTTATAAAATTAACAATAAAGCTCGCCAATTCAACAAATTTAAGATTTAAAAATTTATTTCCAATATTTTTGCTACGTGTTCTCGATCTACTTTTTATGTGGTCATATTTTTATGTATTAGGGTGGCCCTTAGCTCATATGACAATTTCTTTTTCCTTGAGGTTTTACAATAGCGCACCATGAATCTGTTCTATTACACTGGAAAACAACCTATGCCAAGTCTGGTGAAAATTAATTTTAACGTGCTTCAACCCTCTTAAAGTTAGGCATTTTCAATAGAAATAAAAGTATTGTCAGACAGCATTGTGATAAAATGGTTACACTGTAATGTATTTTATGTACATTTTTCGACACGAGTACTACTTGCTCTTAGCATTTTTATAAATAGGATCTGTTAATATCCTATTATATCAAACTTTAGACAATTTTAACTTGAATGTTTTTTGTACTTAACATTAAACGATGTTATTTGATACAAATGTTGAGTTCAAATATACGTTATGTGAAATGGAGATGTTACAGAACAGCTGCACAGAACTAAACTGATTCTGTCAGTGTTTCGTTTTGCAGTTAGGAAATTGCTTCGGATTGTCTCTCACAACTTGCAATACTCGCATGCACTGTTTTTGTTCTTCATTTTTTGCCAAAACGCTGTAATTCGGTCATTAACTTAATGCACTTTTCTGCTGAATCATTGATTACATTTAAAGATAGAACAATCTCATATCTCTACAAATAAAATTCATTATTTTCCTAGTGCTGGGGATCTAAGGAGAGGAAATGTGTGTAAATGTTAAATATCTTAAAGAAATTAAAAGATTCTGTGCGAATAAAATCTGAAAGATCTTTGGAACTAAAACGAGGTATGGTTGTTGGCTTAAGTACCTACTATTCGTTTCATTCGTTTCATTTCCTTGGTGCCACTTCACCCTGGCAAACGGTTGTAACCTCCCACTGCCGTTCAGTTACTGAGCCAAAAAACTAAGCAGTATCAATGAAGGATTGCACGGCAGAAGGTTAAGTTGACCTTTCATCTGTTAGTCCATCCTGGGTTAATAGCAAGCTGGGAAGTGCAAGGCACGAATTTGCCATTGGATTGACGTCCCCTGATTGATTAGCATTTTACTGCTCTGGGATGAGAACTTGACTCCTATTATAGATAGTGTAAGTTAGTCCGCGAATTCGTAGATATGATGTATATTCATAAAAAGGCGTTTCTTACTTCTCTTTCTTTGACTGGGATTTGAGGTAACAGGAATCGATTTTCGTTGAAAAAATAATTTTATTAGATTTTATCTTTATTTTTTGAAATTTTCTCTTTTAAACGGTATATAATACATGATTGCAATAAGCAATTAACAATGTCAAAATTTCACGTGATGGTGAGACTATACAGCAAGTATCCATTCATGTTTTCATCTTGAAACTTTTCCGTAAGTTTATTTTGTTCGCCTTACGTTTCTTTTCCAAAGCTCCAATTGCACCTAACCGAATGAACTGTTAAGGACTTGTTTACATGAATGCTGTATGCATACTGAAACAATGTTGTGTTCAGTGTAGTTTTGGAAGGTTTATAAATGTTTAAAATGTTGACAAATAGTTTTAAAATTTCCACGCGGGAAAGCAATTATTTTTCCGTAACTAATTAACGTTGATAAAACATGACTAGCTTCAGTATGAGCTGAAGGCATGCATGAATGCACTGAAGAAAATTGCCTATGGTAGCCTCTGTAATGCCAGAGAAAAATAAAAATATTAGATACAGTTTAACACTGAGGAGATAGCCGAGTTCAAGTTGTCTTAAACATGTGATACAACTCTATAGCTAAAGGATATACTTGAACATTCTTTAAGAAGGTGAAAAGGAAAGAAAATAATAAACAAAATGTCTTTGCCATGCTTTAGCATTCAGGCGTGATAGTTAAGTTGTATTTAAGAGGTTAAACGTGACTGATGTGAGTCACGAAGCACTTGTAGCTGAGGTATTCTTCAGCCTGCTTTAGCATATCAACTGTAGTTAGTAAGCTTTTCCTTTGGACGACTGCCTCGTTGAGAACTCTTTTCATCTTTACTCAAGGTGTCTCTGTCACGCCTTGGAAATGCTAATGACCTCTCGGTTGTTATCGGTCAGAGTAATCAGGAATTAATATTTATCTAAGTTTGGGAAACTACCGTATGTGGTTCGTTGTGAGTCATTATAACGGGCTTGCCAGCCTGTTACTCTAGTGAAAGCGAATGCTAGACCAGAAGTCCAAGGGCAGATTCATCCCAGTTATCCGATAGGTTTAAGAAGTACCTACTTTAAAATACCACGGATTAAAAACACTAGATTTATTTGTGATGTTTGAAGACAGATCATATTTACAACCTACAATTTGCACAATAACAACTGTACCTACAGTAAGCAGAAGTACTGCATCCCACTCAAAAATTCGATGTAGAGTTCACTGGAAATACATATTTTGAGGCTCCTTGAACCCCGGTCCCCCTAAAAATATTATTTTCAGGAGAAAGATCCTGTATGTATGTCTGTGAACAGTATATCTCAAAAACGAAAAGTGGGTTAAATGCCAAACTTGGTATTTAAGTTCCAAGAGCGCCAGATCATTTTGAAGAAAATTATCGAATACAAATTATCCTTTAAATGGAAAAGTTTTCTCAAAAATAGCTAACGATTTCACTAAAGTGGGGTATGTTTAGGCTGTTTTCGTACAAATAAAGTGTCTCTTTTTTTGTGAATAGTCTTTGAAATCCTCTTTATTCTGAACCATTTTTGTATAAATAGTGAACCGTAAGAGATAGGCAAAAGCATATTATTATTATTATTATTATTATTATTATTATTATTATTATTATTATTATTATTATTATTATTATTATTATTATTATTATTATTATTATTATTATTATTATTATTATTATTATTATTATTATTATTATTATTATTATTATTATTATTATTATTATTATTATTATTATTATTATTATTATTATTATTATTATTATTATTATTATTATTATTATTATTATTATTATTATTATTATTATTATTATTATTGTTATTGTTATTATTATTATTATTATTATTATTATTATTATTATTATTATTATTATTATTATTACTATTATTGTTGTTATTAAATCTCAATAAATGAGAGCCTTATTTTGCCATGGGACATATTAGAGCTGTAGAAGGAATTTGGATTGTTTACAAAGTTGATAAAGTGAACAAACTGGTGAAGTTATACTATATTATTTAATGAGTTATGAATCTAAAAGAAAGAGATAAAAAAGAAGCCAGCAGACAAATACAAGTACTAAGCTTTACAGTGATTCTAAGTTAACCCCATTTCAAATTAGAGTATGATAAGGCCTACAAGTGTAAAAACGTATATTTAATAAACTTAGTGAAATCAATGTAGGGCATTTCTTACTAAAATGGATTATAATGATTTTAGAATATCTATTAAACAATAATTGAGGTGCTACTTCAGAGCAAACCTTGATAAATTGGACAAGCGAAAAAGATATGTTGCACAGATTGTTTTTTCTTCTGTGCAAGTGAATATATGTCGTTGGTAATTTTAAATCTCTGGAAGTGCAAATAGAATTTACCATGTCCTGAAAGCACTTGGGTTAGATAAAAGTTACAAATTAGATATTTTGCATTTAGTCTCTTCTGTGCAGATGAAACATTTCTTTTGTTAGAGATTCATTTTACTCTCTGCTCGTTGTGAATTCCAGCAGTTTTACATGTGTTTTTCCCAATTTTTGATGAAGGATGGCCATTTTTCGTAATTTTCAAAGAGTTTTGAGCTAACAAGCTCAAATCGGTTCTTTTATTTACACTATGTTAGAACGTCTTCCAATCCATTTAAGGCATTTGTGATTATCATAAATAGCGAGTGTGTTTCTAATTTTTATAGCTATCATATTTACATTATATTTGTCTTTATGCAGCTAAGAGCAGATTGAGAGTCACTAAAATCTGAGGACTGATATTGTTATTCACACAATATTCAGCCGATTTTAGAAGAGAAAAGATTTTCGCTTGGATAACTGAGTATTATGATTTTAGTTTGATCAGTTCATTGTAGATTTGTTTGTCGTTTTTGGGGGGGTGGGGGGGGGGGAGCACAAAAGCACCATTGGATCCGTCTGTATAGATGTAATTCTGTTGAACAAAGCAAGATTGGGAGTCATTAACTGGCTGGACTTATTTCGCAGGATAATTAATATATGCTGGGCTGGATATAGTTTAAAGAAACAAATATATATAAGTACACACATTCCTCTTTATATTCGTAATTGTTGCCCTATATTCGTGCAAGGTGAAGTAGTTCATGCCGGTAATAACGAGAGCTGCATCTGTTAAATATGAGTTAATGCTTCATTAAACTCGGCGGTGATGCGTTTTGGAGTAGATATAATCACACTTTCCACCTAGATGTAACTGACAGGGCGGCGCTTAATAATCTCAACTGTGAACTCTTTCCTAAATTCCTAATACTTGGAAAAGATGTTAATATATGCGGAAATGAGACTCAGCGTTAAAGAAGCAGCCAACATTAAATTTTGTACCAGGAGGCTTCCGTTTGTGGTGCGACCTCGTCTTGTTCAACCGTCACGAGCACGGTTCATCGCGGAAGTATGATTCATTACACCAGCAAAGAGAGACTCATACATCACGCAAACATTCCTCAATGCAAGAAAACGTGGCCTGTATCTACAAGAGTAAAATCTGGACGCGAAAATTGTACTCTTCGTTTCACAACTAGAAAACCCTGCTTAAGAAGAGATCTACATGTATACATGTAACTAACTGAACGTGTTCTCAATTAGGCGAGGGATCAACAAACTATCATCAAACCGATCCTCCATTGTTCTCGTCTATTTTTGTCTTTTCCAAACAATTGGAAAGGAGATAGTCCAAGACAGAGGAAGGGAATGATGAGGAACAGCCGGAAATGTTTACCCGCACTTTGCTTAGTGGTTTGACGGACAAACTTGAAGCAACTTCTTGACTAAACCTTCTAAAATAATAACAGACAAAACAGAGGCATCAAGGAGCTGACTTCAGTTGTTTAATCAACAACCAAAAATGTAAATTGGACTTTTATCTAGAGTGCAACGATTGATAATATATATTGTGGTAATTGAAGTTAAGATTAAAATATAGTCGGAATATAAAACACGTGGTTACAAAAGTAGCAGTGCGAGAAATAACGTAGAATGCATATTGTGTTTTCACAGACTTGTTAAATCAACATCGAAGAAAGGACAGAACATTTTCCTTATGAATTGCGATTAAGTTTTATTTTGATTGTTCAACTGAAATAAGGTTAAATAAAACGTATCAAAAACGACACAAAGCGAATAATTTAGCCAAAAAATAAACATTGATCTGTGCCACGCCCGAGATATAGAGTCGCCTAGCTCTCTGAGCAATTATAAAAATGAGCCTCAACGCCATTGAAATCCTGTTACAAAATTATGAGATAAAGAATTGACTAGTGACAGTTTGGATTTCGGAAAATGTTCATTGAATTTTGAAGGAGAAGATATGAATGCAAATTATTGTGCTTGGCGTTATTGAGACTGCTATATCCCACCGATAGGAATTTTAGCTATGGATAGGTTTTGTCAAAAGAAGTGAAACTCACGTGACAGCGGTAGATGGAAGATATTTTGTAAAATGGACATTCATATCAAACTTGAACACACATTTTGATTTAGTAACTAGAGTTGTGGACCATGTTTTGCAGCTAAATATCACTTGATTCTTGCTAAAGGTGTAAAAATACTAACACGCAGTGTACAAAGAGCGCCAAAGAAAATCTCACTGCACCTCGCGTCTATGTTACATTTATCGTTGTACTAAGCCTTTGTCGTTCATTGGTTACTTTGAGTAAATAGTTACGCCAATAACCACAACAAAAGATAATAAAATGGCGTATATGGCGAAATATATGTTCACGCTCTCTATCGTATTGGGTAAAAGAGAAAGAGCTAAAGTGAGAGCATTCAGTTTATCATACAGACCTTATCATGGCTAGTGCAGAGCCCCTTTGAAGGGATTAAAACCTAAGGGGAAATTTTGATGTGCACCCAGGTTAGCGGTGAAGCTCACGCCTCAAAAGATCCCGGGACACGATGCAAAATCCACCGAAGAGTTTCTTTGGCGTTTTTTGTGCCTAAAGTATTATACCTATTACAGAATAATAGTATAATGCTTTAACCTTCACTACCACAAATATCACCGTCGTGTATAACCATTTGAAGAAAGTTTAACGCCCTTTAATCTGGTAGTTGATATCTGACGATGAATGACTGAAATGGGTGCTAAAATGAGCCCGGGGTCAGCAGAGCTTAAATTTATCCGACATTTGTCTACTCAGGATAAGGGAAAACCCTGGGGAAAAAACATTATCCGGATAACTCAACCAAATCTAGATTCAAACTCAGCTCCTCCTGAATGTGAGGCACCCCGCACCATAGATATGGGGGGGGGGGGGGGAGCGGGGGGCATTTTAAATTCTGTGTTTATATTTAAGTAGTGTGCGAGATAATGGCAGTGGAATAATGTGGCTAACTTAGCCTAAGTTAAAGCTAGAGATGGCAATTTTTCTCGAGACATTTGTGGGTTGATGCTCAACGTGTCCCATCTGTCTGGTGGAGAGGAATGCACGGCAAACAACCGATAAGTTCGCTAGCACATGAACTTATAAATACATGAGTTGAATGGTAAAAACATATTTACACCTTATGATATTAATTTCCGTAACTGTCTAGGGTATAATTTCCACATATCCTCCAGTTATAGGACAATGTTGCAAAGGTTTCACAATACAGAAGCGAAACAGAAGTCGTGCTGCCTTTCCGCAGTGATTATTCAAAGCACAGCCCGTCCCACCGTCTGTAGATACCAGACGTCCCACTTGGCAATATACGCCGAGTCAGTGAGATTATTAACAGTATTTTTATTTTTTGTTTCATGTAGTGTTTCCCTGCAAAACTACATTCCAAGATAGGGAAGAAAACCAGTCTAGACGGCACCGACACATGTGAGAACAGGCGCCTCGTCGACCACATTGCAGAACGTGACGACAATTTTGTCAACCGAGGGGAGCACTGAACCTGTACACCTAAATTGTGTCACGTCACTGGGAAAATGAAACAGAATATGCCAGTCACCCCGCCACATGTATTATTAGTAGGGCTCGCATTTTTACATGTTATATTTTCATCCTGACTTAATTTACCATGGCTTAGTTAATTTAACCATGTTTCCAACATTTTATAACACAATGAACTAGCTTTGATTGGTCATATAATTGCATATTTGACCCTATTTTAGTGTCAAGTCATACATTGATTAAATATACGAATAAGAGCACACTTCAGGTCATATTTTACATAGCAGATATTTTTTTAAACTTCATTTCATAACCTTTTCCTTTCCTCCCAAACCATTGTAACATAGTAGGGATATTGGCTTGATGCTGCAAACGCTACTGCGTAAAATACAGCAAGATTGAGAAGATTTTCAATAACTGACGAAAGTAATTCATCTTCAATCAAAAATTAACAATAATTGTTTCCATTCACCATTTCATGAAACTTATCTACATAAAATCAACTTTCTGCACAATATTGAAGTCCATCACTTACCTTGAAACTGTGGGCTTGAAATTGTGATGCATTAAGCATCGTGAAGGGAACTGAAAGTGAGTTACAGATCGAAAAACTAAGTTGGGGAAAAATGACGTCGTATGCTTGAAAATAAATCCTGCATGTGCAACATTGTGTAAAAGTGATGAGATTCTTTGTGGTAAAGAAGCACAAGTCGATAAAAATGAACCAAAACTTTCTGCTAATGGATTTCCTTACTTCAAGTTTGCCCCTATTGCCAAGAACTTTCTAGTTTGACTATCTGAAAGTTCATATCATTATACAGTGCAGTTCTGCTGAAAATGAAGGTTAAAATACATATGAATTATTTAATCTGTAACTATTGCGTCTTTTCGTGTTTTGTTTGAAGTTTTAGGTTATATTTTCAGCATTTTGTGTCATATTTTGGTAATTTTTACAGAATAAGTGCATGTATAGAGTTTTTAAGTCATAAAAATCCGAGCTCTAATTACCTTCGTTGTTCACAGTTGTGCGAATTGTGTGTATCATACATACACTTCAAGGAAACACAAACTGAATTTTTATTATTTGTTACAAAATTAAATATCCAATTAGGAACGTTAATGGAACAAATATCAAAGTTACGGCAATATGTTGCTTGACATTGTCTCGGCTTACGTATACGTTAATGGAAAATAAGTGCACTTATTCTTGAGGGGGAAAAAGCATCACATGACTTTTACAACGGATTCCACGATCATACAGATAACAAATCTAGAATGTGTTATGCCAGACTTGCGACATTTCTATTAAGAGCTAAAACAATTCATAAGATTAATCTACCTCTGTATTAGACAACTATTGCTGCTGTTAGTTCTCAACTTATTCTTATGCGTATGTACAGTCATCCTAATACCGAGGATTCTAACGTTGGGAAACAAGTTTTTCGACTGTTGCTGGAGAAAGTTCGTGCCTGAATTTTACTTGGGTTCGCCCCTGGGTAGACAATTGAACTCACTTGCGGCTGATGGTGCATGAATGATGTGTGTGGGACAAAGATTGGAAAGACATAGAAAGAGACTAAAAAATTCAGTACCATAGCCGGGATTTGAACCACGGATATTTCGGTCTTCGTCTGCTTGTTCTAACCACTGAGATACTATAGCAACATGACATTGCAATTGATTGACTTTATAGTTAGTTAAACTATGAAGCCCGGGACTTGAAGTACGTAGACGTGCAAGTCGCCATTAGGGTATGATATCTCGTATGAATTTAAGATTTTCTTGTGGTTTACCGGGTAAAATGCGAGGAAGTTGGAGAATTTAATGTCTGCCCCCAAATACCAGAAGACAAGACAAGAAATGTTGGGAATGCACCCTATATGTAGCGTTATGTGTACATTTACCATTTTCTTATGTTTTAATTTTTATTTATGTAGGTCACTTTAACTTCTATGGTCATATCGGGAGTTTTAAGTTGAGAAACAACTGATGGTGACAACGCTGAACTGTAGATTTCTTCACGTTGATTTTTATTAGTACATCAATACTCACTTCCATTCTTATGCTTAACAGACTTTGGAGAGGGTAGGAAATGATTCTGGTTAAAGAAAAAGTCTCTTCTCGGGATATCTGGATCGAGAAGCCGGAACACTGTCCACTTGACTACAGGGGCAGACTCCCTGTCTTGTTAAGACTTGGAAACGATGTCATATTCGGTATTCCTCTTGGGTTCTGAAATCTAAAATGCTATGTGAAGTCGAGCAGGAGTTTTTTTCCATTCAGGAAGATACTCGGATAGAATCTTCATTAGGTCACCACCGACTAAATCAGATTTTGATCCCACGCTCCTTATGTATAAAAGCAACTACGCCTTAAAGCCCATTCGCCAAGGAGGTAGTTTTTGTTGTTGCATGATGAAGCAACAATTCGAAGAATTCGGCTGATGTAATTTAAATCCACCAAAGATCAAATCTGCAACTGTCGCATTATAAAGGCATTATAAACAGTCTTTACAAGGAGTGGACTGTCATCACTAACAGCTGTGTGTGGGCCACTTTACAGCTATACAGTATGCAAATCAAGGTGATAGGATCATTGCTTCCGCCACTGCTTTGTGTTCTGGTTTGCCAAATGTCTGCACACCGATAAATC
Source organism: Tenodera sinensis (assembly GCA_030765045.1). Lineage (NCBI taxonomy): Eukaryota > Metazoa > Arthropoda > Insecta > Mantodea > Mantidae > Tenodera > Tenodera sinensis. The sequence goes on along the minus strand of CM060968.1, from coordinate 94,199,515 downwards.
ACAAGCATTAATATGCCCTACGTAGGCGATAAGGCGGTTCCAAGGTTTATTACTATACTGAGAAGAAACCTGTTGCTGGACGTTTGTGTTCCTCACGTGACTAAAGGTAAATGAGATATCACGTCAGCAAATGTCAAAATAATGCGTTCCTAATAGCTCGCGATATATTCTAATTGTAATATAATTTGGAACTCGTTTCTTAAAACTGATTATATTTAACATCTTTTTTAGTTTTTCTGAACCTGTAACAGAGAATGCAATGATCCACAAGTTTGTCATTTTGTTGCAAATGAATGGCTTGAAACGAAGAAGATTACAACAGTGGTAGCATTTACACAATTTAGGTGCACGAATTCCTCATATTTGTCTTGTTCTGTTAGGAAAAAATGTTCATCAAAATGTACTGCATCAGCGTAACTAAGCAAAATTACATCCTGCAGAGGTCAGAGACCAAAGCCAACTAATGTGTGTTGGTAATGAGGCAGGATAAAGCCTATGACCCCGGACAAATTCTAATTTGTACCCTATTTAATGAGGGTTAATTTAATGTGTGTCAAATGGAATTCAAAGGCTGGAAAACAAACGCACAGTTTTAAGGGACTTGTCGAGTCATTGCGGGGGCGTGATCCAGCTTTCACATTGTTGGAAACTGCAAAACAGATGTTCATTTGAGACGTATCGGAACAAGGTGATACCTGCGTCGCCCACGTTATAAAGTTGCCGCGAGATTTGTTCGCGGATTGTGTGTTGGACCAAAAGACTATACTAGCCATGAATTCCGAAATAAAATGAAAAAGCATCATACAAATTGTGCGAAATGCTGAGCTGTAAAGTTACTTGGCTAGAGCGCCGAAACAGTGTTGGAATACGAAGTAAATTCAATTTAAAGTTTAGCATCAGTGCTTTTCTTCAATCCTCAATTCTCCATTTCCCACGCCCGGAGATGAACGACCGCCTGTTAAAGAAAATATAGCGAGAGTCCATATTGTAGCTGAGCATCGCCACCAATAGCCAGGGCAAACATCAACGAGACGCCATAGGAAACGTTGGCCAAAGTTGTCTTCCAGAGGGCTTAAAAACAGTACGGTGATTATTACATCCATACACTGGTAGTGAGGAATAACTGCTGCAGTAAGATTGGGAAGGTGTCACGGAAATCGTGACCCGCTCATCCAACAATATTAATAAAATTGTAACTGTTGAGAGTTTCAAATACTGGGTGTCCTAAAAAAACCGACAAGTCTTATTATACTGTGCGGGATGGCAAACTGATCGGTTTTCAAATAGGAACTCCCGTCCGGAAATGCACGGTTTGAGCACTATAGCGCATCGAAGTGTGAGATGGATGTACGTTCACATTTCGTCAATTAACCCAACATCGAGCTGACTGCATTTTAAACGGACTTCGAATTGTGTACCTCCTATGCCATTGCAGAGCTTTTATCGGTGGTGGTGAGCCTCATGCACATGACCCAATACGTGTGATTGTCTGAACATTTTCAATCGCTCCGTGGACTCGAGCCATAAGGTCCTCCGCTGACGTTACAGGAGTGCCATACACCATACTCTTCATACAGCTCCAGAGAAAATAGTGGAAAGGTGTCAGATCTGGGGACCGTGCTCACCAGGGAATCGGTTAATCTCTACTAATCGATCGATTTGAATATGCTACGTTGAGGTGATTCCGCACATTTACATCAAAGTGTGCTGGAGTTCAAGTCGGTCATTTCAGTAGCCGTTTCGTATTGTTAAAAAACGTTACTGTACTGGAAACTACGCAAGCAACGCAGTAGGATGCACGCCAAAGACTCTGGAGTAATTTAGCGCATGTGCAGGTATGTTATTTTGCTCAGGCGTTCATCCTAGTGCACAGATGGTTAAAGGGTTGCATATCTTGCATATTAAGATACCAAAACGAATTGTTAGCAAATTGCCACAACCGTTCGTTCTTAAACTTCGACTCTCTCCAGCGCTCAAACCTGCATTTCCGTGCAGGGGTTCTTAGTTGAAAACCGATCAGTTTGCCATCCCGCACAACATACTAAGTGTTTTGTGTGTGTGTGTGTGTGTGTGTGTGTGTGTGTGTGTGTGTGTGTGTGTGTGTGTGTGTCGGACACCCTATATAAGCGCTATTTTAACGCTGTTTAATTTTTTTTTTCGATAGAAAGCAAATGAGTTTCCGTAACGCGTAAATTTAACTCAATAAAATTATATGGTACATTGCATTAACCTGCCTTTCTGTACTCTAAATTGCTTATTAGTGGGTACGTAATCTATTCTTGCGAGAGCTTTTTTTCTGTCTAGTCCATTTTAGTGTGATAAATCTTTGCAGAACGCTACGTTGCACGTTTCGTTATAGATATGAAGGGAATAGTGATTCATTGATTGGTTGATTGATTATTTAAAAGTGTAATGTGACGTAGACCAATAAAAGGCTCATTTTGCTCATTAAATTAAGGAACCTACCCAAATCGCAGGGTAACAATATAAAGATAATCAGGCTCCTGGGTTCAATTCTTTTAATATCCTGCAGTTCCAAAAATATTACAGATAAGCACATCTTAATCTGGATGAGACTATATAGACAGTATTTCGCTGCAAAAGTATGTATGCCAGCGGCAGGTTCAAGGCTATACTGCTAGAATAGGCGGGTTCCATTTTATAGCGGTAACTTACTGTCCCCGCCCTGGCTCCACTGATAATAGTTCACTGCGTTCGTCTTGAACACAAAGTGCTGTCTTTCTGTGCTCCCTGCGGGCTTGGAGATCTCCCCCTATCCGAAGGACGAGGATATGTTTTCTGCCATGCACGCCGAAACTTCCGCCTGCACGTGAAACCCCGAGAGCCGGAATGAAAAATGAAATTAAATAAGGAATGGGGTGAATTAAGGGAGAAGAAGTTACATGTAATTATTCTTTCCAACATTCGCCTAGCGACCCGGGAAATCCCTGAAAAAACTATAGATTAGGTAGATCGGCCACAGAGATCGAAACTTCGACCTCCAGAATGCGGGCCACACATCTGTGTAATTAGCCTGTGCCTTTCGCTCGTTATAGGTGCAAAAGGTCTTCTTCTGTAAACTGCTTTCCTCTCTATGTTTTCGATTGGTTTCGGCATCCCTGACGCAATCAGAGGGGCATGTGAGCCATACTATCACATTAGAGCATAATATAAAGACATCGATGTCTACTATCGCCTTCTACTTTGGAACTCTGATTAAGCTGTAACGAAACAGAAGTCTTAAAATCGCCTTCAAGCTGCAGGTAAAAGTTAGCACCAAGAAAGTATTAAATTACGTGAACGGAGTCCAGTAAACCGCAGAAGCAAAATAAGATAAAAAGTGTTGCTGCAGCAGCAGGCAGTGTAAAGGATTTGTTTTGGTCGTGAAGCTAGTCAGTAAGCCAATCCTGATTGTCGTTATTAATTTCACATCTTGACTTGAGGCGTGCTGGGACAGTCATAGCCACAAGCATGCGTTTTCAGATTCCTGTGGAAGCTTGATTACACTTGTGTGGCTTTTCCCATTAGCTTTATTAACCGCACTTGAAATCTCGCTTCTGGCACATGGATGTAATGTAAGTGACGTTCAAGCACACTGTTAAGTGATGGGCAAACATTTATAGTCTTTCGTGTAACAGCTACCTATCTTTCTCTTCTATTGTCGTCGTTATTCTGTAAGTTATTCACATAAGTTAGTTTTCTATCTCCCTCCTCTTTACCATAGAAAATATTCATTGCTTCAGTCAGTAATAGGTATACATTTTAGCTTGAAACCTAAATTTTAAAATATCACGTGATAATTACATGCTAGTCGCGTTATTGCATGCACTATATACGACCTCATTCGAAACAAAAGAACGAGCATGTAACAGGTCACTACCCCCTTAAATACAGACGAATGCTCGTAAGGATATTTACTCTACATCCCCCATTCATTCTCTCTCTATATAGTTCTTCCACGTTGTAAGAGACAGAGGGATTGCTGGTAAGGTGCGCTACGGAGGAGCTTGCGCTCCGGAAATGCGGTGTTGGGCTTAGGTGAGGCGCTGCAGCCGACTGGCCCACTCTGTTGGGCTGAAGTACTATCTGCACATGTTAGAGACCCAACGTAGTTCTGCTTGTAATGCGTTTTGGGCGCCTGTAGGGCACTTTCATATCATCCTGCCTCCCAGGGTCTCACGCTCAATAAGCTATCGCCCGAAGTGCCGGAAACCCCACCGTGACATACAAGACAAGACACCATTAAATATGAGATAAATGTGTATATTATGTGTAATATACATATTTTTCGTACACTGAAAATAAATTCAAGTAAGGAAATAAACTTTTTCTACGATTACTGCAGTAAGAATCTGATGTGTTGAACTCACGTGACTTTCTCTACCCTTGTACAAGCTATTCTTACAAACGCTTATTCTACTACTTCATGTTAATCGAGATAAACATTTGCAGAAATTATCTTAATGCTAATGTCCCCTTAGGTGCAAGATGAATATGGAAATAGATTAAGATTTAAGCGATAGTTAAATCTTTTGAAGCTGGTCGCTACGTGATCATTTTTAAATTCCATCCTTTTTGCATGAATAATCACTTCCCATCTGAGGAAAGCATTGGAAAATTCTGACAAATCTCGGAAACGGTTCTCTCCACAAATAAATTACTATAAATTGTGTGTTTTAACGAGATGTACGTTTTTGCGTAGTAAGATTTTGTCTAACTCTTACGCTTTTTGGGTTATTCAAAAGTCATCCAGAATGAAGAGAATTTCTGAAGACTTTCCCAAAAATTAAAGATTTACATTTCATTTCTCATGAAAATATCTTAAGTGTGTATTTTAATCAAAATCGTTAGAACCATTTTTGAGAAAATCGGAAGCATAATCATGTAAAGGGTCTGGGTGGGGATTTTCTTGAAACATGTTTTGTGCTGCATCCTCGGAAGATGCTAAACTTAAATAACTTTAAAGCTTAAACTTAGACAAAAGTTTACTATACAAAAAAGTGTAGATCTCGCTAAAACACACAATTTATGTCTGAATAATTTTTTTAGAGTGAATCATTTCGGAGATACTCCTTGTTATTTGTGTCAGTTTCAAAAAACTTTCGTGAAATGGAACATCGTTGTTCATTTGTTTATATGTTAAGCGTGCAAAGAGAACGGAATCTAAGCTTTAAAAGATTTGACTATCGCACAAAGCCTACTGTATTCCCATATTACCCTTGTACCTACAAGGAAATAAGCAATAAGATAATTTGTACAAATGTTTATCTCGACTAACACGAAGAAGATATAGGAATAAGGGTTTGTAAGAATGGTTAGTACAAGAGTAGAGAAAGTAATGCGAGTGCAACACATAGATTTTTATTTTTGGATTCATATGCTGAAAACGTGTTTGTCTACTTAAATCTACAGTAGGTATCGAACTTTTGGGTGGAATGGAATTCGTTCCCACCTACTATGTACGGCGAAGAGAAAGTAAAAACCGCACCCCCCCCCAAAAAAAAAATGTAAATTGTAAGTGGCTTTTAGGCGGGTAAAACTGCTGTGAACATGTTACCAGTTTCATCAAGTTCATATACGTATCGCACGTTTAATATTAGATGTAAATGTAACCCCGATTAACGGATATTAGTAATTGTTCTCTGTGGGAACGCTAGGGTTGGAAAGTTAGTCAATTGAAAAGGTTAATCGCCATGCCACAATTCTAACCACGATCCATGATTGGAGGCCCGGCCAGTGTTTGAATTTTTCAGTTCCGATTCGTTTCGAGAGTTATTTCTTCAGACAGTCAAGCCAGCACTAATGACTATACAATCATGAAAATATCGAAAACAGCCCATCACGACAGTAGACAAAATGCGTTGTTGAACGTTATAGCAACACTTGATTCGAGTTTGTTTAGTTCTGGAAGATTTCAGTGTTGTTTTAGCCGATAACTTTTTTTTCAGATTCGACCGTAATACTTTTATGTAGCAGTTTGAAAATGGGCTGTAGATTGATGTCCCTCCAGCTTTTATTTATCTATTTTTTCGCTTTATTTCAGATTTTTTGGAAACGGACGGGTAGATTCGAGGTGTGTCGCAAGTAAGTATTAACTATTATATATAATAAAAATATAAATTGTAAATGTTCTGTTGTTATTGCTATATTAAAAGTGCATCGTAACTGCATAATCAAGAATTCGCACGTAATTCTAACTTAAGTTTTGAGTATTTAATTTTGTAGCATAAACTGTGAATGAGTTATCAATTCGGCCTTGTGATTTTCATTTAGAGGTGTAGAACGCATTTTGTCTAGGTTTTCTATAAGTTTCATCTTTTGTCAAACTTATTTTCGCGATCGTGTAGTGACGTTTTCATGTGCACTAATACTATCGTGACCTTCGAAATGATTCCGCTCACTTAAATCAGTAATTATACTAGTAGTATCAGATTACGTTGGCAACGGAATTTTTTCTGTACTCCACTATTCCCGTCAAGCCAGCTTAGTTACTTCCTTGTTTACACAAGTGTTCGTACTAAGCGGAAGTTCTTGGGCGGGTACCAAGCCTTAGATAATTGTTGTAGACATATTTTTTCATAGGACACAATTGTTGCTGTTGATACGTTGGAACATTGTCTTGCTTAGTTGTATTCGTCGTATGAAATAACCTAATTACGGAGCGTTTATTCATAGAAATGCTAAGATCGTGGACCAACAAATACAAAATATCCTGTGAATAAGTTTGTGAAAATCAATTGAAGTCAGCCTTATCTATGACACGGACTATCACACGTATTGTACAACAATATAACTTGTAGGACTGGTCGTTTTTACGGAGCAACTTAAAGTTTCATCAACGATAGATATGGCTTCTTTGATTCTTAGTCGACCTTTAAGATCTGAAGGTATATCGCCGGCTTAGATTTTTGGGTGGGAATTGCTTTCGACCATAATATTTCTTTAAAAATGTGTATCTTAATGAATTACTCACCCTCCAAAATCATGTACAGTGAATTTCTTCAAAATTTAGCACGCACATTGAGAATCGGAAAATAAACAGACCCACAGACTCGAAGTCGATTGAATAGTAGAGTAGAATTAGGGATTACTTCACTTATATAAATTATTGATTGTGGTATCCTCTTTTATCTTTAATGCTTTCTGTAGAACCGTGACGTAATTCACTTCATTAAACCACAATCAGCAATAAAAGTATCTGAGGGTCTCATGGGTTATTTTTAGCACGTCATGGTGCCATTTATAGGCTCAGAAATACTCATTACCATTTTCAATTGCGCATTTTGTAGGAAAAATTAGTCTCGTGGGATTGCTTTAGAACTGATGCAATGTCTTGGCCGGCAGAGAATGGGAGAGGAAATTTAAGTTGAGGTCAGGAAGTCAACTACCTAATCCCGCTGAGCTATTACAGATTGTCTCGTTGACCCCAACCGTCTCTGCCCGGGCATTAAATTGCGTTACCCATATGTGCTTCAAGAGTATTATGTATCTTGGAAGCGGAACGCTGGATTCTTTATATCGCTTTGTTTAAGAGAGTGGAAATAAAGCTGTCGGGGACGGTAGGATTGTAATGATCTGCAGTAACCGTTTATCTCAGATATCCTCGAAATGCACTCGGATAAGACGTGCTCAGTACAACCTTACAAAGAGGGAAGCAAATGTGGACACTTGACTTTTTTGTAAACTTCGAGTTCAAGCTATCAGAATAACAAGGAAGACTGCCTCTCTGGTCTAGTGATTACCATGCTAACCTCCAAACCCTGAAGTCCCGGTTTGATTTCCGGCTGGAGGGTGGGCATGATTAGCCATTATTATTCCCCATCCTCTCAAGGTAAGAGTCTGGTTAAGAGTGTGAATGTGTGTATGTAAATTTAATGCAATAACAAGTAATGCCAACCCAAAGATGAAAAGCACTTGCGAGTGAACATCATTGCTGATGTTCCATAGACATAGGTCGCCGGTATGATTCTAGATGTTAAAGGTGTCTAAAATGGAACATTTAAAAGAAATAACAGGAAGTTTCCTTGTACCAAACCAAGAAATCACCACTTCACGCGCTAGCAAATCTCGATGAACAAAAGAACTCTGAAACATGACACGATACTGGATTCGCTATAGGAAACACACTTTTGAATTACTCGCACACAGCATAAGCTATAACTGCTGACTTCAGTAAGCTGTTTGTTTCTATTTAAAAAAATAGCATAATGCAATGGAATTGCCCATATTAAAGATATCCAGTAGCAGATTTTAAAAGTAATAAAATAAAGAAAATATGGATCTATTTTTTACTCTCAGAGTGAGCGTTACGCTCAGGAGCGAATGACAGCATTCACTACGAACCATGTGCTTTAAGCTGCCTCGCCTTTGTTTACATCAAGATGTTTTTCTAGTTTCAGGAAGAATATAATACTTCTTTTTTTCCTTTGTTATATAAACCGAACAGCTTCATTGAAGCTATACGAATTTGGCTAAAAATATAGAGGAACAAAAACAATACAGTAAAAAACATTGCAACAAACAAAAGAAGATCGATACTGGTACTAGCTGGATTGTAGTCGAACCACTTCAGGTCCCTTGCTGGCGACAAAAGATCCTGGGGAAGCTGTGAACGAGTGTGGATAGAAATAATAGTCAAGTGCAATAAAATCCCTATCCCGTCAAAGTTAAATTACTAAATTCATCGTCTATTATCTCAAACTGTTTAAGGATACCCATCTGTGTATAAAGGCTAAAAATTTCAAAAATTGCCAAAAATGGATTTTTGTTTTATCAAATAGTATAAATCTTCTGCTTTATTTTGGTATGCTTTTTATAGCCTTACGGCCTTTTTAACTATATCTAACTGATTGCCTGTAAGTGGTCGTGTCCATTTAAATCCATTATCCTTGCTATGACTTCAAACTTAGTTTTTCTATGTTTTTATTTTTAGCACCGTTTACTCTTTAAAATGCTCCACACTAGGCAATTTTCAGTACTTATCCATTTTTTCATAATGTGAATAACTCCTGAGTAATTAAATACTAAAATTTACATTTCGAAATTTAAATGAAAAAAATAATGACCTTAAACTTTAAAATTTATTTTTATCCAAACTAATAACAAGATTAAGAAATTATATCATCAATTTGCTAATATTCTATTACAGGACATAACTGAAAATTATTAAGTTTTTCAAATGAAAATTACATCATGGAGAACCATTTATACAAATATTAAAAATATAATAAAATATTAATATGTTAGCAACTAATCTGATTAAATGTGTGAAATTTGGCACAGTTACTCCTCAGTATACAGTGATTGTTGTGTTAAAATTTCAAATCAATCCAATGAAAACTGTAGATTTTCAAAATTTCACAGATGGATATCCTTAAGATATCAGACTGAATTTTTCACAGGATTAGATGCCTTCTGATTCACTGATTTACCTTTGTACAGTAAGCTGACTTATAAACCATCACTTCCATAATTATAACATCTTTTGATTAAAATGTATAAATGGTTATTTTAAAAAATAACCAATATATCGGGAGGGCCAATGAACCAACCAGTGTAAAATAACATTTAGCAGACACAAATCAATCTTAATGCTGCTCTGACCAGGTATATCGAAGCCCCAATATTATTAACATTGTAATGTCAAATAGTGAGAAGCTCAAGGAGCAGAAGTTAATTTAAAGGCGCTGCGGGTGGTACTAGGGGTGGCTGCCTGTACAATGTTTAGGTCTAGAAGAGAGACCATTCCTCAGAAGGCACTTGCCCGTTGAATTCAAGTCCGGAAATCAAATCAAATCAAAAACTGGAATTTTGGTTGGTAGAACCAAAACCCAGGCAGTTTAGGGTTTAACCCTCTTCAGCCTAGTATTTTAAATTTTTGTTTCAAGTCCGGAAGGTCCGGGAGTCGTTATATGAAGGACATGTAATGTAAAGTATGCTTAACCTTGTGTCCGATTGGGTGTGTCGCAGTGCGACTTTATAATAACAAGTCCTCAACATTTATACCTAAGTGGCTTGGGGATATGTGTTAATTCCAAAAGCAAATAAAAGTGCTAAATTATGGGAAGCCAATCTTACTTTGCACTGCGCTCACGACCTGTGAAATTTGCCGAAGCCCCGTGAACCTAGTCCTCGTATGCCGTTGCACCTGTGAAACCCGCAAATTAAAAGTACCTGCGACGTTGTAAGACATGCAACCTTGTTAGTACGAATTCTTAATGCATATCCGTCACATCTCAGCACTTGTAATTACTGCTGAGTTATACTCGCCATAATAGAATTCAAATCATAATCTTCGTGTGTTTTAATGCAAAATATAGCAAAAATCTTGGGTATCTTAATATAACAGCAAAACAACACTTCAAAACATGTGGGACAGCTGAAACGGACGAGCTCAGCAGCATAATTTGATTACATCTGATTAGCTGGACGACTTCAAATGGGCGTTACCAGTCAATGTGCGATCAAGGTCTTTCGGGTTTCGTAAATGAAAACCATTTTAGAGCTTTTAAGATTGAGATCTGCTATTTTAGTTGCGTGATTTAGACTGTGGTTTTCCACATGTCTCACATCTAGCACTACAAGCAGAACTTTCTATTTCCGGGCTCACCTCGTATATGTAGAATGAATCAAAATATCATTGATAATTAATTTTAACGCATTATTGAGGGGTTGTATTTCAGTATTTTCGTACAGAGAATATAGTCATGGAAATAAGTATTCATGCAGTAGTACAATTAAAATGTATTGCTGATATTCCCATATTAAATGAAATACAAGCGCTAAGATTTTGACTAGAAGGCTACACCATCAAATAGCCAGTATAATGGTAACAGCATTAAGTATTAAATAAACATGCTTCAAGATAATAAGTAATTCTCCAATTCTGGTGCTATTTGACAGGCAAAAAAGTATTCATATACCACTAGAAATGCAAACGTAAGACCACTAACCAACTGTTTGCAGCGAGGAACGTCTTCATTGACAAGCTGCACCACTTTCGTTATGGTCCTGGCGTGTTGTAAATGCCGTGTGGCAGAAAAATGGGCAACTAAGGTTATCTAATAAAAATACAAAAAAGCTGCAGTGGAAAGGCAACTATAATCTTCGCAAAACTTAAAGGCATATGGAGGCGGGGCGTACTGCAGACTCCAGCGAATCCTACGCTTGACCCTCCTACCAGCGCTGCCAAATGTGGTGCATGCATCTCATACAACCTTACGTACAGACTGTCTGCCGGTACACGCACTACGCTTGGCAACAGCGCTCTGCTTGAACATTGGCCAGCGTTCACATGCCTTTAACTTTTGCGAGCGGTATAGTCTCCCAATATCAAAAGGAAAATCATTTTCGGAAATCGCTAATATTATTGGAAGAAACCAGGCAACTGTGCAATCCATAAATACGCGATATATAAAAAAATACTGCCATTAACAGTGAAATAAAAGTTGATGACAGAAGCTAAAGCAAAGAGAATATTTAGGCCCAGATTACTGCCATCAACAAGACATGACCCCGAGCATGCAAGGGAAATTTATAGTGCGTATGTGGTGGTTATAGCATAAAACTAAGCTAACTAAGCCCCGGCACAACAGCCCATGAAGAGCCAAGCCTTACCGCCCAGCCGCTGCGTCCCCCACCTCGGCCCACTATAAGCGTCATTGGTGGGGTGCAGTACTGGAGGGTGGGACATGATCAGCGTCCCGATCCCTCCCGGCCAGTTATGCGGTCTTCAGACCTGGGGCCGCTACTTTTCCATCTAGTAGCTCCTCAATTAGTCCCTCCGGGACTAACAAGGCTGAGTACACCCCGTGCCAGACCTCCCAGAGGGGATAAAATCCCCATGCTGGTACCGGGGATTGAACCCGGGTCCTCTGCGCCAGAGGCAAGCGCGCTTTAGTTTTCAAATAACATCTCTAATTTTGAGATTTAGTTATAGTAAATAAATTTATTCTACATAAACAACTGTATATAAAACCTTCCATGACTGTATGCCCGTAAACGTCTGTTACAAAAGTAGAGGACATTAACGGTTTTCAAACGCCGCGTCGGGTTAGATGAAATTCCTCCAAACAGATCTCCACGCATCGTTTGTTGGGAGAGATGAAATGAGAGTAGCTGTGTATATTTAGTTTTAACAATGCAAAACTCTCTTAAATTGACTAAATACATCGTGAATGTTTAATTGTATAGTATTAAATCCATGTGCTGTTAAGTAGGTCAAAACTTTTTAGCCATCTGCAACTGCGATTACAGGTTATTTGTCAGTTACGCACAGAACTAATACTGTTGTCAGTCAAATTATTTCCGCCATTTTAGAAAAGTTAAAACTATGTTAAATGATGCAATATGTCATATTTTAAAAGGATTCAAATATAAAACCGAAAATAAAAGAGGAATTAAAAAGTGGATAAGTGTTAGTAAAAAAAGGTTTAAATGCCGGCCCGGCCGTCGACTTTGAGCGTAGTTAATAGCATCGTTGTAATGACTGCCGAGTTGTTGCAAAACTCTGGCATATCACCGATAGCATCACATGCCATCAGCTCCTCTTCGCTGTTAACCGGCGTGTCGTACACTAGTCTCAACATGTCCCCAAAGGAAAAACACCCAAAAGGAATGCGCTGGCCATGATTTCGGTGCTCCTAAAGGAACATCGGTCCAAACTTTCAGGTTAAGTATCTTGTAAAATCGTAGGTAAATGTACACCGGAGGTAGTAATTAGGCCCCGCTGAGTGTAATTCACAGTGTCATCCCAAATGTTCACACTGTGACTCAATAGCTTGGGTTTTCCTCTGGCTGAGTGGCACGGTTATATGTATTAAACATACCTCATCGACTTGAAGAGTTGGCTGCCTTCTTAACCTCTGCTGTACCAGTAACACCATTCGTGTTTTCGTGGTATATTGACTAGCATCAACGAAACGTAGATGGACAAATAAACTTTTGCATGCATTATATTACACCAGCCTAATAAACAAGGCCAGGTATTCTTGGAAATCCTGATTATGACGATATGTTCTATATCAGCTTATTTTTGCAGGCTTTCAAGAATTGAGGTATTAGTTGATTGTGCATAATATCATTGCGACAAACTGCACATGGTTGCGCCATGGCCGAGTGGTTAGACCATTAGCCTCTGACCAAAGCGGCCCAGGTTCAATCCCAGGCGACCGCGTATGGGATTTGTGATGGACAAATCGGCGCAGGGGCGGGTTTCCTCCGGGTTCTCCGGTTTCCCTCGCCATCTCATCCTACCGGTGCTCCATTTTTAGTCCATGTAACATCAGTGTCACCGCCTGCGGTGAAGCATGTAGTAAAAATGGGCGTTAAACAGTACCCCAAAAAACCGCGCATTTGGGAGCTAAAAGCAGAAAACTATAATTGCTCCACCCTTAGATCCACACTTGGTGTAAACACAAGCCGTCAACAACCAACCCGCGATACGCCGAAACCAAAGCACACCATAAAATGTAGTACCCGAAATATCGGCGGTTATCTGTGAGTTTTCAAAATATATGATAACCCTCGTAAAGACTTCCTGAATGTAACGCGGTAGCAGCAATATTCCCAAAACTTCTGAGTAAATATCGTTCTGTTGCAACATAAACACGAAGCATGAGTCCACGTGGTGTTTGTTTTGTATTAGTCGCAGGTTATCGCGGAGGGATACAAGGGGCACATCTATGGCTGGATGGAGTATAATACATTCTATTATTATTTTTCATTATTTATCATCATAATTCTACCTACAATGTTTCATTTAATTAACATGCCACTACTGACGTCTTACACCATGCTTTTGTGTTTACAAACTTCAATTCAGTTTAATCATCCTCAAATAATTGGAGCTTTGCATATAACGAGGAAAAAATCGTTTACTGTCTTCATTAGACACTTTCAAAAATATACTATCTGTGACACAATTTTATTTAGAAAAAGAAAAACAATCTATTCACTACTAGAACTAAAATAGTTCATGAACCTATGTAAATTGTATCTATTAACACAACCTGAAATAAAAATGACGCTTACAAAAGTACTCGTATTTGTGGCTGACGCAAAATTTAATGGCGGTTGGCTCAACACAAACGCCTTGCGGTGTTGTGTAGATAAACACGCTGTGAAATCAGGCTGTAAAGTGGGTGATATAAATATCATTTGCGCCCACAAAATTTATTTGCACAGCAGGAAATATAATAGTATTGGTCAGTTATCAGCCGCCATTTAATTTTGCGCCTGCCTTTATTAAATGTTGAAGCAGGGCATCATGTTGCAGCATTACAAAACTCAAAGAGAAAATGATATATTGGAATAATATGAGTTAATTAATCCCCACCAACAGTGTAAAATAGTCTCCACTCACATCTTAATAAACACAAAAGTGATTGCCTTAATACCTAAATACCTGCTCATGCGTGAGTACACTGTTGGACATTTACACCAAAGTTTTTCTGGACTACTCATCGGATACACCTTGTGTAACATAACGTTTGACTCATTCATTTTCGCCCTATTTGGATATACAGAAGACGGCTTCTCATAACCGGATTTCAAATGAATTATAACTGGCCAGTGGGTTTTAGCATACGCTTAAAAATAGAGAATTGCAGAGAGAAAGCCGCATCACACTCCCAGGAATTCCTGCCATCGTTACTCACCGGTGACGAAACCTTGGGGAGACTGTCGGCGGAAACGTTCCACAATAAAATGCTCTGCCGAACATCACACGCCTGAGCTATTCTTGTTGTGTCGAGCCGGCAAATAAACCTGGATGATCTCATGGGAATTAATTGCCCTTGCAATATTCTAATAAGTCAAGGAAACCTAATGCAGACGCACGACTGACAAGGTGATATGTCTTCTGCATAAAGTCATTGCCTCGGTTGCTACAGGAAGCTGTTGAAGTTACTACAAAGTACAAACAACATAAATTATGTAGGTACTTAAAAGGAAATCTAGCACTACTGTACCAAGGCTTTCCCGTCTACAGGTTGTATGTTGATATGGGGATTTGAAGCTGCTCTTGCGTACGTTGGTGCGCCTGTTTGAAGCCATTTGCTCCAAATGACGATGGTTGGTGATGCAATAACCTTAGTTCTTATTGGTACTGATGAAATGTTTAGGACCAGTGAAGATTTTACCTTCACAATCTCGAAATTCTCAGCTGGTTCCCTTGCTTGTATATTGCTCGAGCACAAAGTTTCCTATCTCAGGGTATGCGTGGATGTGGTTTTCAGAAAGGATGGCACGGAGTGTTTCAAGTGACTGAAATAATGAGAAGTTGTCGATCACGAAAAACAATGTAATACGTAACTCTCTAGTTAAATATAACTTGTGTTGTGTAGAAAGAGTTAGATGAATATACAGGATCAGCATATATGATTAATCCATGATTATTATTGATTATATCTTAACATCTATGGTAAATAGAAAAATAAATCTTACGACACTAAGTTGGCCTATGTGACGAGTTTATTATTATTGTTATTATTTATTTATGTATTTATTTATGTATGTATTTATTTATTTATTTATTTATTTATTTATTTATTTATTTATTTATTTATTTATTTATTTATTTATTTATTTATTTATTTATTTATTTATTGGGTGGGGGAGGGGTTCCTTGGTTTTCTAATCCAGTAGTGCTGCTGTCACATTGGCGTCTGTTCAGAGAAGGCGCAATATGTCTTGTGGTTTCATGAACCACGGTTGCCTGTTACAGTTCCGAAGGGAGTATGATCGAGATCTACCAGATGTGAAGTGTATCAGAGGATGGTATGAAAATTTAAAGAGACTGTCGGAGACAAGACAAGAAGTGGTAGATCTGCTGTGATTGACCGGACCTAACGCCTCTTGGCTGTTTCTTTTCTCTTTTGTTTTTCCTTTTCCACTGTTTTTGTTTAAGGACGTGTTTAGTTTACCAGTTCTTGATATTGACACGCTTAAGATTCGAATACGACATATGATGTAAAGAGGTGACGAAAGAGATGCTGACAGACACATGGGAAGAGGATGAGTATCGTTTTGACGTTCTTCGGGCAACAAATGGAGCACATGTCCAAGTGTATCCATGGAAACTTTATATTTTGGGATACCATTTACATGAAACCGTATATCTGTACCTAGCATAGATGTTGAAACAATTCATCTTAACCAGAGAAAGACTGCGCTCGTCCTGTACTTCCTAGCGGTATTATGAACCGGGACAGTTGGTTTCAATAAGCGATTCAACTCCGTTCTGCTCTTTATGCTACTCTGCACTGAACAATTAGAACGTGCCCAGACGATGCGACTGTCACAGAAGTGAGGTCTATCCAAGTCAACTGACGCTGCCACCCCTGCTTACTTAAACCATTTCAATCTCCCCACTTATAGCCGCCAATGCCATATTGCAGCATATTTTGTACAATTTTCAAGGTTTCCTGATTTCCACCCCGACTTCGTGTATAAAATTCTCAGAGACTGTCATGTTCAAGCACGGTAGTTCATCTGACAGCCCAGTTTTACTTCGCTAGTTACATTCTCCTAGATCAGGCATGGTCACGAGAGGAGAGGTAGCGATTGAACTTGCCGTACCCACCCCGGATCCTCTTGCTAAGTGACAAAGATTGTTTTATACAACACGTGCGGTGGTGGGTTCGTTCTACTAATAACAATTTCTAAGCTGTTATTAACTATTTTGTTTATATTAAACATATTTTGCATACAATAATTATTACAATCGCCTACTGTGGTTAGGCAAATTACATAATCTTGAAGTTCATAACATTTCTTTCTTTTATGCACGTAATATCCTTAAGCTGCCTTATGATAGCATACTAAATTGCTTCTCTTTCACAATAAAGCAGTAAAGTTCCAGTGCTACTTAGTCTTAAAATATTTTAAAGCTATTTGATCAAGATAATAAAGTCTTTGATTTTAAACTTAATATTATGTTCAACCTTTGAAACACGAAATGCATGTTTATATTAAATAAATTAATAAACTAAACCACTTAACAGTGGAACCATATCGCCCCTTTTATATGTTTAAATATGTGTATTCAAAAATTACATTTTGAAATTGTAAATAAATACCTGTAAGATCACCAAAGTTTGATTTATACTTCTGATCAAAGTTGCGTTTCATATTGTAACGCTTTACATTTGGAAATTGAAATCCGCATAACTACTACTGTTCATGAAATAGCCATACTCGCCACTGAATGAAGCGTGTTGGAAGCTGAACAGCAGTGCAAGAAAGGGATGGCCGGTGGAGTGAGATAAAAACGTGTTTCAGGGGAGTGGCACAGTTGCCCATGCCTGGCTCGAGCGAATTCTACGAATTGGCCTAAGGAATCCAGTCGCTCGCTAATGACCTACATAACTATCTGGTAACCAAAAACTAATTTTGCTGTACATTCGTATTTTATACAACATATTCTTCTGATATTTCATTTAAAATGATTCTGTTTGCCTAGTTTCCGTATCAATTCCTTAGCTATAATGTATTATGATTATAATTACTTCATTTTATTAATTCCATTTTAAATGACTATTTATTGGATCCAAAAATTACCGTATTAATGCACGATAAAGAACCTGTGCAATACATCTTTATTATCGCAACTATGTATGGTCACACTGTCGTCTGTAAACGTTTCATCTGCTCATTCCTTACTTTTCACAGACAATCCGTCTTGTTCATGTCGGCCAACATTTTAACTGTTACTGTATCTTGTGGTAATTTATCCCATTTTCCACCCATTATCTCTCCACACTTTTACCATTTCCGCTCTATTAAGCAATGGATTGTGTCATTTAATTTCTCACATTTCTCCCATTTCTCCCACCTTTCTGCAAAGTTTTACTACCCATTATTGCTTCCATATCGCGAGGCATTGGGAAAACATCCAAGTGATTTTATCGCTTTTCATTTTAATTTAATTGTTATTCTACAAATGTTTCATACAAATGCTTATTTCTATATCTGCTCTACCAGTCATGATTATTTTCAAGAAATTAGTTCAGTTGGGCAACACCGCGGAAATCCATTTGTTTTGCGCACATAGTTAAGCTACACAGAAAATGTTTTGTACTGGTTGATTTTCTTAGAAGCAACTCTAAGCAAATTTATCTTGCCCCATCTGCATAAACCCAACATAGACGATTAACAGCTGACAAAATCATCACCATTATCACCAGTTTTATCAAAACCATAAAAAAATCATCTGTTTCATATATTTTTCCCTTCATCATCTAACTTTCCATTCCAAACAATTTTCCCACCACTCAACCACCATTTCTGGTTTTAAAAAACATCCTAAGTCAGTAAGGGATTTAATGCCGGTGTGGCAAGAGTCGAGGGCGCCTCCCATAGGGAGGATAACCCCTCAATGACCCCCCTGCACGATAAGTCTGCAGTTTTGAGGAATTATTGCATCAGCGGAATTTTGAAAGACAAAAGTTTATTGGGATAAAGTATAAATTGCGCATACTCTATTGTTTATGTGAATCATATTAATTGTTACCAATTATTTCTGAAACACGCTCCCATATTCACAGTCAAGAAGGAAAGCGCAACCTTTGAAGAAACCTCGGGATCTTCAAGAGATCTTAGATTTAACTCTATTCTTCAGAACAGAATTATTTCCTATCTACCTATTCATTCAATGCCAGATGGTTGTTTAGAGATGTACGAGTATAAAAGAAGTGCTCGCATGCTGAAAGCATTTAAAGCAGTAGTTCATTTCGGTTCATAAGCAGGATGAGTGTGGACCATTGTAATGTGGAGCTGACCCTCACTTCCGTTATTGTGGTGTACTGATCCAAGAAGCCAGTTCAAGTTTCCTTTGCCACGAGTATCAGGTAGCAGGTAGCTCACGCTCTCGGCAAGGTCGGCTCAGAAATCCGCAAGAAAGAGACGGCATGTCACGCCCAGCAAGTGATTTACGCACCCTGGAAAGCATTATGCAGCTATTAAAGGATGTGGACTGGCATTCCATCATGTAGGTAGGGGAAAGGGAGAGAGGGAGAGAGCAGGCGGCTCTCGAGCTCATGAATGCTTCGGACTAGCAGTACCACAGCACTTATTCAACAACCAGCAAATTTGTTTTCCTCAAAACAATTACGGTTTTGTTGTTTGAAAAATAAATAGGAATGGTCGGCAATTTGGCAACCATGACGGGGAATGAAACTGCATGAGTCTGTGGGAGGTACAGTAAATAAATTGGTGAGTTTTTGTGAGAATGCAAACTGCTCAGTGGTATTCAACCTTTTTCTCCGTGTATCCCCAAAGACAATTTTCCATTCTAGCCTGAGCCCCGAGGCGTAACCCTAGAGTTATCCTTAATTCAAATTACACATAAAGACATCTAAAATAGTTTTAAAATGGTATAATTTATTAAATACTTCAGAAAGGTGGACTATGCTATAAACGTATAAAATAAATGCAGGAACTACTTTACAGCTAGACATATACAAAGGTATAAGAATTTGTATATGTTTTTCTGGTCTGTTAATCATATGGCTGAGCTTCTTTTCTGGACAGCAGCTCCTTTATTTGTGGCTGAATCTTCGTTGGTGCGAGTATCAAGCGATTTGTTTTGTTTTGACTACTGTCAATGCAGAGAAACATAAGTAGAGGGCGATGGAAGAAGCTGTGCAAGGCAGTATCCCTAACTTCAGTGCACTATTTCCGTGCATAACACCAGAAATCGCAAATTGACATATTTTCAGTGAAATGTCAACAGACATTTCCAAAAGAATTTCTTTTAATTTCATGGGAAGATCAGAGGAATTAACGGTGGTGGTGCAAAACCGATTTTAATTCAGTCTTGTGTATTATTGTCTTTCTGAATGTTGTCGAGTATTTTAAAAACTCGAACCTGAGATTTTGTAGGTGGAATTTGATTATTTCGAAAAGCCCATCAGCAATACTAAAGAACCGAAAAGTAAGCAAAATGGGTTCTTGGATGGAGGGAAATTCAAATCTCTGTGACTGAAACATTTTTCGTTATTCAGGAAACGAATTATACTGACTGTATGTTTATGTTAAATTTTATTGTTTTTCGTTGTTACAATTCAAGTTACATGTACTGATTATATGCACATTTTAAATTTTATGTACCCCTGAAGAAGTCTTTGCTACCTCCCCCCCCCCCCCCAGGTTGAATATATCGTAAATTATTAAATATGAAATTTTGACGCCTCTCACTGAAGCAGTTTTTAAACACTGAAAAACTTCTTTCTACGCCACACAATGTCAGAGGTGCGAATGTAAAGAACTTTACTCTGTCGTCTAGCGTGTTTTCCTTCTTATTCATTTTCAGAATTTTACAGATAGCTTGGTAACCAACATTTTTGTTTAGAACTTTTCTGGAATTTAGCTTTCACCTTTTCGATACCTGGCACAAGAGGTAGGTATCGTATTGATTGAGTTAGCTAAGCCTTCTATTATGTTTATGCTTTTGGACATTGCCAAACCCGATTTTTCTAATTGTTTAATAGCTTTGGGCAACACTACAAAGTTGCTGGATAAGAACTGAAGATTTTCAGATAGTTCATGGGATATACTACACCTTGACTTGCGTCTGCATACACTTGCAAGGCAATACTTCACTAGTTCGCCTAGTACCACGTTACGTTGTTTTGGACTCTTGCTTCTAGTGGCAGTTGTTTGCACATTTGATGGCCGTGCTGTGCTTCTGAGGTCATTCATACTCTGCGTCCAGCTAACCTGTATCGCATGTGAGCGCATATCCCTCCGGCCTTTACTAATTACTAACGTTGTTGCACATGATGGTTACATTAGCAAGATTATGGCCATCTGACAATCAATTATCCACGTGTGATTGTTGACCTTCAAAAATCAATAACTTGCAGTTCATACGCAGTTGCTACATGATTTAAATCTTAAGTAAATATTAATAAACTAAAAAGTAAGTAAAGACTCAGGTAAGATATAAGTGATAAAATTAAGCTGTAAAATATATTATATTTCCATACTTACAATAATAAATACCTATATCAATGTAACATAGGTGGTTCAACCACATACGTGCAGTAAAATAGGCAGAACAGCAGGCACACTAAATGCAGGAATTTGAACTTTCTGCTATCACAGCAGGAATAAAAGAGATAAAAACACTATCACCGAAAAAATATTTTTCAGTGATTATCCGTAAGCGTCAGTGTTAAACATCCGCTCATAATGTGACATCGCGAATGGGGCACGATGTCCTGGCTTGGATCACGAATTCAGCGGCAAGGTATAGTGTATGTCACTTAATCATGAGTTATAATGGTTGGTGCTGGCGCTGATTTATTCAGAAAATACATCATTATTCTTCATTGGCTGCTTGGTGGTTATCTGAAGGTCGAGTAATAGTTTGATGGCATGCAGCATACCAGCTCTAAATCATAATCAAGAAGATATTGAAAGGAGGTTTATGAGACTTTAATATTTGAAGCATGCTTTTGTTGGGTGGCATCTTAAGTAGCTGTCGCTTTGTTTTCACCCAATTAGCCAGCACACATTAACTTCAGTGATTGTGTTATTTATTGTTTTTGAACCAGCAAACAATAAGGAATGTGAGGAGCGGAATAATAACGAAGACACGTGCTGGACAACTGTCCAAAAGCAGCAAGACTATGGAACGATTAAGCCCGTTGAAAAAGGCGCTTATGGCATACTCATTCCAAATTGACAACCGGCTCATATTCTTCTCCTTCAGTATCCTTCATGGGCCACTGTTAAAGTTAGTGCTTCTATTTTTCTTTCTTTTCTGTCTCATTTTTCTTGAACTTTTTCCGAACCGTTAATACAAATAGTTTCTGCATCATTTTAACTACTAGTATACTATCATGAACTTCAACTTGGCCTTTTTGTATACGAGACAAACGTTTAACTGGGTAATTAGTTGCCTAGGAACCTCCGCTTCAGGCGTACTCGCGTTCTAAACCAGCCAACAGCTACAAAAACTGAACGTAAGCAGCTTCCTGCACACATGGAAGTTGGCCAAAGATTTCAGGATTTCAAAATGAACACCTTTTGGACATAAATTTGCACCAGAGCCTTGAAAAACTTACACACTAAAACCTAAAAATGTCGTGTACCACACTATTTAACTCAGTGGTAAAATCCGAACACGAACTTACCAGACAAGGGTCATTTGCGACATCCAGACGTTTTATTCGATTGTAGTTGGGGAGTGTAGTTCAGCCTATTTCACACAGATGGTCTTAGAGTTGCCTACTATGCCATTTGTTTAATTTATGTAGATATTGAGCACCTTTAGAGTTTCCTGTTTATATATTTATATTTACATCTCAGGTTTTGTAAATTTCACTACCGCTGGCCGCAGGTCAGGATTCAGATGTGCAGCAAGAGAATATCACGAGAAACCATAGCTAAGCTGGTCAAAATAGGATTTTAACATCTGATTTGTCTCGTTTGTGAGCCTCAGCGTCACTACGAGTCATCTCCATCTCTGTAGAGTTAAACACAGGAAGATTCGTTTTCTTATGGGTAACAGTAAATATGATTGTAAAAGATAACATGACCGTAGGAGGCATTTCTTTCTAGTAATATTTTGCTTGAAAGATAGACTTTCCGTACATGGCAAAAATTAAAATCATCAATGCGTTAATCACACACACACATAGTTGAAAAGTTATTACAAATCAACAACGAGCGCAATATGCGCAGTACGCTAAATTTGAGTGTTATACAAGTTGAAAGAGAATTCGGTGTGAGTATGGTGTATGTAATGTATCTATTGTTGTGGTATGGAAGAGGGGAAAAAACACAAAAACAAAACATGCAGGAGATCGCAGGCGAAACCCAGTTCGACAAGTAGCTACCTGTGAAGCCACGGTAAGGAGTACAGGGAAAAGTTTAAGACAACTGTCAGCAGAGATGAGTGTACCATAAACGTCCTGTCAAAGTATTGTTCGAAAGTACGTGAAACTGCACCATATTACGTCTATGCTATGAGGACCATGAAGCTCGTTTCATGAAGTGGCAACGGATTGAAGACGATGACAGCCTCTTAAACAAATGGCTATTTACACACTGTACGAATTTCATGAATTACCTGCAGATGAGCATAGTGAGTATACATTCACAGCTGTATTATTTGGACAAGGAAAAATCTACATGTCACTTACGAGCTTGAGGAGTGAGCCGCAATAAGTGCATACAGAAAAGACTACAGAGTTCCCCCTGGTCATTATATACAATCATTCAAGTGTTTCTTTTGAATCATACCTTTTCAGTTAAATTAGAACATACCGCATCTATTCCTGTTAATACACCTCAAGGCTCTCTCCTTGAACCCACACTTTTTAACATTCATACTTCCGACACTTCTGATTTATCGATATTGCTATTAAGCTGATGTCACCGCTCTCTTTACCTTGCACGAAGGCATCCATATTGCTGTCGGCCATAGCACTCCATTCCTCCAGAACAAAGTGTTCCGTATTGCAGTTGACGCACCCTGTTGGGGTTCTTCAGCCAATTCGCACTCAGGCGCAGAACTTCAACTTCCGAACCTCTCTGGAGCAGCATTCTTTTCTCTCGGCCGGCGATCCGCCTACCCCAGCAGGATTCGAAGCCGCTTATCTCAGCACCATCTGTCACTGAACGCATAGTTCAAGGAAGATTAACTCAACTCTAATCCTGTAGCTCCGTATGTTATTTGTAATTTCTAGTTGTGTTCCCGAGGGACATGGTTGAGGTTGACCTACTTTTCTCTTCTAGTGATTTTATATTTGTTATTCGGTTTGTGTAGTTTTTAATTTGTACTTGTATAGAGTTCTTATAAGTGTACGGGGATATCTGCTGGGGGCGGTAGCTAACATAGTAATAAATTTGTGTCTATTATCACAACGTGAGGACAATAATATGAACATTGTATTGCAGCAAGATGGTGTCCCCCTCACTTGGTGGCTTGGTCGTTTTTTAAATACCACTTTCAATCATACGGGTGTGATCGTTTGCTTGACTCCTAGCAAATTCCCAGATATAATTACTCCTGACTTCTTTATGTGTACTTTTGTTAACAACACTGTTCATTGAGAGAAACCCGGGAATATCGATGATCCGAAATTAAAAATTACTCAACCCTCACCCCCCCCCCAAAAAAAAAAAAAAAAAGAAAGAAAGAAAAATCACCGTTCTGGTGTTATTAACGCACATGGGCTGAGTTGCGTCACCATTATGAGTTGTGCAAAAGGCGCAATGGGCCCATGTATCGTTCTGAGGAATTTCCCATCTTTGAATGTTTCATACCTACACCAAATTTCGTCGGATCGCCCTGTATATTTCCTGAAACACTTGAAACCGGTGTGACAAATTAAAGGTAAGGAAGAAAAAGATGTTATTAGATACATAAACTACGTTCGTAATTATAGAAAATGGGATTTCGTTTGCTCAGCTTTGATCGCCCTGACAAATGTGACCAATCAAGCTGCGTCTTTATTTCTTGGGCACCATCAATTCGTTTAAACACACAAATAATGGAGGTGCAACAAGTTGAACAATACTTCTATCTTCCACTTCTATAATTTAAGTCATTGAAGAACAGAGTACCTTTAATAGCTAATAGCATATGATGGGAAAGCCCAAGCAGGCCCTTACTCTAATTAGCTAGCAAAATGTATCCAAATGCTGTTTGGCCCGAGGGCATTGAAACGGCAGGATCGTAATTTCACAATAGCCATTAACTCTGAAGCTCAACAAATAATATGGAATTTAGCAAACAAAATACTGCCTTGCTCTGATACCCACAATATGCTTATGACGATTCCTCATTCTTATCAAGATTTATCTTTGACGTAAGATTGGTTTTACTTAGCAATGCGCTGGTATTAAGTGTAAGCGTAAGCGGATGTGGGTAGGTTTTCGCCGTGTTCCACGTTTTCGTATCAACTTTATGCAATCGTTGCCAGTATAATGGGAAGCTAAGAGTGAAAGTACCTACATTGTTCGAGACCACGTGGGATGGATGGAGTAATAACGTCATGGTTAAAATGCCACAGAGCGTTCATTTGTGAAGTCGTGTACCTACTCCTCTTTTGTTTTACGCAGTTAGCACATCATCGCACTAATAATAATAATAATAATAATAATAATAATAATAATAATAATAATAATAATAATAATAATAATAATAATAATAATAATAATAATAATAATAATAATAATAATAATAACAACAACAACAACAACAACAACAACAACAACAGCAACAACAATAATAATAATAAACATGCCGCTGATTTTCCACTCAATTGTTAAGTTTTTCCAATGTGCTGTTTCGCCATTGAAAGTTAAAATCTTGCCAAAATTCACTTCTATGATTATATTTGTGTAATGTGTGGACACAAATTATTGTTGCAGAAAAAACTTTTATACTCAACTTTTTCAAGGCCTGTGAATCTGTTTTCCAGGATTGAATTAATCTTTACTGATACTATAAACACTGAGATAATTTTTGTGTGTTTCCAGGAGAATACCGAAAGCCACTGAACCGATTTTGATAATTTTCTCTAGTGAGTAGGTCCAAACATAAACTTCACAAAACAAGAGTGTTTTTTTAACATTCATGTAACACAATTTCACAGAATACTAATACTAGGGGATTATTAATTGACTCGGCATTACAAATCTGGCGGATGTTTGTTGGTGTTCTAACTAGGGAGAAGCAAAAATCCTAAAAAGGTTCATTGTGGAGTGCCATTTACGTTAATGTTATCTAATTTCCCACCAGTTTGCTATACATCAAATAGAAAATGTTTATCCGGGCTTGTGGGCCGTGGTGTAGTGAGAAATTGAATTCGAAGATGCGTCGAACATCTTCAGTGGCGTGGCCGCAGTACTCTTCTAGTTTTCAATCGTCGCCGTGTGTTGCGGGTGGTTGGACTTCACGGCGACATAGTGCAGGAGGAAAATAGAACAACACAGCGGGTCGCAAATTGGCATCCCTCATCTACATTTTTGTATGGTAAGATTTTGTCTATCTCCTGGGGTTTACCAGTGAAACTATATATATGGGGGATCTCAAAGCGTGTATTTCGAGTGAAATCTGGAATTTTTGGGTAGAGCGCAACACCTCTGTTTACCATGTATGTGGTAGAGAAGGTAAACATACTAAAGCAGCGTGATACGTTTTAAGATTTCCAAATAAGATCTCTAAACACAACGCGGATTTTATGTTGTATTAGGAACCTCACCAATGTAGGAATGAGAGCCCAAAGGCAACCAGTTTTACTCCCTACTCATTTCTGATTCTTAACATGTGCTCCGTGCTATAGCAGCAAGTCACCACCGTCATTTGTTCTTGGATTTGGTGGTCTTAACGTTGTCCAAACAAACGAGGGTGTCCAGGCTGTCACCATGGCAACGTTTCGAGAGTAACAAATAACGATCTTACAAGCGAGGCGTGGAGCACGTTCTTGCACGCTTCAAATTGTATTTGTCTATCCTAAAAGCTGCTGCATTGAAATTACTTAATTACCACATATTAAGTGCTGACATCGTTTTACTATGTCTGCCTTTTATCTCTTGTTGAAGTAAGCTTTCGACGAAAAATTCGATATAAAGATTTCATGTGCTCACGTTTTTAGGCGCTGTTACTGGAGAAAAATTAAATCGAATGTGACCACATGATTTTCTCTATCCATGTGGAATTCGCCGTCATGCATTATAGCGTTCATGTAAAATGTGTTCCTTATATCCAGCTTAAGCTATCTCTTTATTTCTTGTTGGTCTTTCTTTCGACAAAAAGTTCGATATTGAAAAATTCATGGGACGTTCACTTTTTGAGCCTCTCTTAAGAGAAAAAGATTCATCATGCGTTATGGTATTCATATAAAACGTGTTTCTTCTAGCCAGCTTATGTTATCTAGAAATAACTTCAAATTGTGCAATATTTGCGTAATTACATTTAACATTCCAAAACAGCATTCAAATGATAAAGAGCTCTTGTGAAGAATCGCAAACCTTCAAACATATCCTTCAAACATATGTGTATGCACATACTATATTTTAAAACGGTTGACGCTATGAAAAAATATATGTTATAACTTAAATTGTGTATTTTAATAACCTGTACATATGTTTTTCATCTCCTGTAGTTTCCAGTAATAAAAATGTGTATAACACAATTAGTGTGTTGAGAACAAACATAATATAAACATTTAATATGCTACATTAATCTGTGAAATGCATGTTAATTAAAACAGAGCAATATTTGAGAAAATTAAAAATAACTTTCCATGCAAAGGATAGTTGAAAATCTTCGCCTGGTGTGCGTAACACAGAATTTTGTATGCATCACTTTTTTACTTTCTCCGCTACGCTTAGTAAGTAGAGGAAGTATTCTATTCCAACCAAAAATTCGATGTCGAGATTTCATTGGAAATACGTTTTGATGTCCCCTGGATCCAAAAAAAAAAAAAGCATTTTTTTTACGTTCTCCAACGTAATGTCATATCGGACGGTGAATGAATGAAACGAGTGAAATGATGCTCAAATGAGCCCGAGGTCCATAGAGCTTTAAGTTACCCGACATTCGTCTTCTTAAGATAAGGGAAACCCTCTGAAAAAACCTTAACCGGGTAACTTACCCTAAGCGAGATTCGAACTTGCAACCTCTGAACGTGAGGCAGACACGCTAACCATCGCGCTAGTGTGGGTGTGGGTGGGAGAATGTGTGTGTGTGGGTGTATGCACGTGCGTGTGCGTGTGAACAGATTAAAACGGTTAAAAATCAAAGTTGGTGTTTTAAGTTTAACATCTTTCAAGGATGCAACACGAAGATTTTGAAAAAAATTCCTCCACCCTAAAGTACCCTCTACATGACAATTTTTCGAAAATTTTGATTTTTATGACCAATGAAATGTATATTTTGAATTTTTGGCTATAGCCTATGTAGTCCTGTTTACTCTTGATGACTTTTAAATAACTCATAAACCGTAAGAGATAGACTCAGTCTTACTATACAAAAAGTGTAGATCTTGTTAAAATACATAATTTATGTTCAACTGAATTTTTTGGGGAGTGAAACATTTCGGAGATATTCCTTGTTATTTGTGTGAGCTTTCCAATACTTACACGTTTTTTCAATGAGGACGTAATTCACTTTTTTATATCTCAGCCGTGCAAAGTGAACAGAATTTCAAAGCCTTCAGGTAGCGACCAGCTTTAAAAGATTTGACTCGCTCAAAGCCTAATGTAGGCCATGACAGACATATTTTTTAAATACTGCTATATAAGAAATGAGTAATTATGTACAGGGTGGAAGGGAAGTCATTACATTCCTTCTTATATGTGCTTCGTAGAAGCATTACAAACAAAAAGTCTAATGGCATTTTGTTCTTTGATTAGCTCCCTCACACCAGTGCCTTTCTAAGCGTCGGCCAGTCAACAGCACGCGACAATGGGCAGTTCAGAACAAACGCCGTTGCACGCAGTTCTGGAAGCTTTAGAGTTGCTGGGACTTGTTTACGACACCAGTCGAAAAACCTCTATTCCCAGAAAAGTCGCCAGTAATGTGGAGACTATATAAGCAGACTGGCCTGTGAGTGGAGCTAGTTAATAGTCAGTTGTGAGTGAAGTTCGATTGCTTGTGAGAAGTTTGTTACCGTAGCAGTGTCAGGGTTAGAATACAACAGAACAGCAAGGTCACAAATAGTAATTCAGTTTTAGAAGAAATAAAGTTACTGTGACGCCGGCCGGCAGAGGTAGAAAATCAGAGACGCTCAAGGTCAAGCTACCTCACATCACTGCGCAGGGAGCAAACAACGACAATGGAGCAGTTAGAACAAGGACGGCAATGAGCGCGGCAGAACAAAACGTTTCCAGACATCTTGAAACTCCGACTGCCCGCTTATTTACGAGAAGTTCGAGGAAAGGTCGATTCAAGAAAATTTCGTGCTACTTATTCTCGCCTATATAAGCAAGTGGAGATTGCGAGAACGAGTTCTTCGGAGTTGCTAAGTGTCGAACGAGACAGCTATTAGCAGTTAGTTTTAAGTGCAATAAGTTAAGTGTTAAGGAAATGTGTGTATCGTCATAGATTTGGACATTGATTCGTCGCGGCGGAGTTGTTTGTTATGTGAAGCAGTTTTAGTGAGTGTGATCGTCGAAGCAGTTTGTGAGACAGGGAGAGGTCAGAGTTGTAATTCGGACAGAACAGCTGTGAGTTGCAAAGTTACCACGAATTGTAAATTGTGTTACCGATTAACAGACGACTGTGTTTTTGTAATGCAGTTTTAGAGGAGAATATAAAATAACGGAACGTGTCCTTTGTCACATTGATGTCAGAGGTGGGATTTGTCACAGTACAATAGGCTCTGCAGAATTTTAACTTAATAGACTTGAAAAAGACGAGAAAAGCTTCTCCATGTCTGTAAAAACGCCATGAAAGGCTATAAGAATGACGTATGTCCTATGTCTTTCTTCTCGGTTTTTCAGAAAGTACTTTTTAAGCAAGTAGTCGTGGATATTATTAAGTTAACAGCAAACGTGTAGGTTTTTGGAAACGACTGCTGTCTGTGGCAAAAGCACATGAAGGGTCTCTACATCAAGCGCAGTGCCACTAAGGAAAGTAGGGAAAGTGGTGAGGAATGGAAATGTAGCAAACATACGATTCTCTCACTCTAAGGATCGATGCCAGCCTTACCCTAAACTACACCTGCTCATACGTTTTCTTTCACCGCTCCACTGGAGTAATTGCGGAAATATTTCTCTGCTGCACCTTCTCCCTCAGCAGCTGAACAAATACGTCTTTTGTTATGAGGAACTGTAAAGGGGAGTGCTCTTTATTCGACTCAAGCCGCCATTTTCTACTCAACAAAAGAGTTCAGGTGTGAACTGCCGCTGCTGATACACTGCAATTTTTGTAATGAAGCATACGAGAATTAAGACAATGCATCAAGGTAACGAAACCGTCTATTTTCATCAGATTATATTGACAATTCAACCGAACAATGAAACTATACAGAAGTTATGGAAAAATGCAGTGGTATGACAGACATAAACTTTAATGGCGGATGATACCTGACCACCACTATTATCTCTCCTGTTGTGCAAATACCTAAATTTTGTGGGTCCAAATAATACATCACGAGCATGATTTCACAGCATGTTTAACTGTGCAAAATCGCTAGACCTGTCAACCCTCTGATTAGATTTTGTGTTGACCAGCTCCAGCTGCCACTCGCCATTAAATTTTGCGTCAGGCATAATTAACCGGTAGCAGTCGTTACTTGAAAAGTTAGAAGGTTGGTCGCGCGCTAGGTTTTTGTTCATCGTGCAGTCCTTGAGATCTCAGTTGTTGAAATGTAAACTTTAGTTAGTGAAACAGATTATTCGTGTTTTCAACAAGCAAATCTGTCGTTTGACTCTACAGTATAATTTACTCGGTCTTTTGACGCTTTTGTTACCTGAAATGCTTAAATTTCATTCATTTATATTATGAAAAAGTTTAATTTTGTGCTTATCAGTTTTAGTCGAACTTCACAATTGCATCACCTCAATGTTGTAAAAGAGTAAGTACCTAAATTCATTCTAACCCAAACATGTATTACGTATAACAATGGTATTTACAATATATTTGTGGATAGAACATAGTTACCTTTTTACAGGAAACGGGAGACCACCGTCCTACTCTTAAATTTTGACACCAAATAAATATTCTTTTGTTGCGATACACCGCCGGACTTTAATAAGCATGGTTGTCAGGTCCAGAAATATTATAGCATTTTCTCACTTATCTGTTCCTACATGTATGGTCTTATCTGCGGATGTGTTTGCGCAGAGAACGTCTTTTACACTCGCCGTGGTTATGTGGCGAAACATCCCCGGAACATATCAAAATCCTGGTTCCTCATCGCGAAGGACTTCGTCTTCTGTTGTAATTTATTACATATTTATAATAAATCCAGCCGGAAAAATTAACCATACCTCCTAGTTTTAGTCATCTAAAAGTAATCGAGATAATTTATTAGGCCCATTTATAACTCTTTTGAAAACCAATTCAGATGAATAGTCAGGCCGAGTGGTTAGACCATTCGCTGCTCACCTGAGCTCCCAGGCAACTGCATGTGAGATTCGTGATGGATAAAGCGGCGCTGGGGAGCGTTTCCTCAGAGTTCTCCGGTTTCCCCCGCCATCTCGTTCCACCGGTGCTCCATCTTCATTCCATGCATCATCTGTGTCACCGCCTGCGGTGCCGTAGTTGTAAAAGCAGGTGTTAAATACTGCAAAAAAACTGAGATGAATAAAAGTACTTTTGTACTAGGTATGTTATATATAAAGTTCACGGTAAAGTGTTCAGTTATTACCTGAAAGGACAAAAGATATAATAATTATACTAATTTAATAATAATAATAATAATAATAATAATAATAATAATAATAATAATAGTAGTAGTAGTTTCCCGAAATGCAATTTGAGCGTACAATTGCTTATCACTCAGTTATTAATAAATAATAAATCAACAATTTTGATAGAAGTAGACGATGATTATTCTTATTGTTATCTTGATCACCCTTCCTTATTATATCCATGCCACTTTTAATCTCTAATGAAGTGCAAATGCGCTTCAGTAACCAACGGTATGAAAAAATTCAAGAAAGTGGTTAGTTCAGGGCTGGGCTACTGGTGCTCAGCGCAGATTGCTCACGACCTTGACTGATAACTAGAGCGCGGAATCATATGCGGTCACACGCGACACAGGTTAGTTAGGCTCGGATAATGAATGACGTAATCGGTACCGCGCAACCGTCGTATATGCTCACGCCTTTAGCACGCTTATCTGCCCTCTTATGATAACTGTATGTTTAGCAGGTAAAAAAAATGAAGATCTCGCCCAAGGTATCGTGCGAGTCTCCCAGGACTGGGTTAGTTAGAGCGGTTATGAGTGAAAAAACACTGGCACCCCTATTCAAACACATATTACTAGTCTTGGTGCATGGCCACCAAGATGAGGGATGATTGGGTTACTGAGGATGGTCACCACGTTCGCTCTATAATTATAGTGTTTTCCCCCTTCTTGTTACCTAAACTAAAACAAAACAGCAAAAATATTGTTGTCCTTGTCTGGAATTATTATTTAAAACATTATTCACATTAACGGCTTTCCTCAACTTGAGCGATTACAGGCCTCAATTTGTCTTGGAGGAGTGTTTAAACGGAGCTGCAACTGAGCATTTAACGGTTTCTAATTTGGGAGAAGTCAAGAGGATGAGTTAATGCTTTGATAGTCACTATCAGTCGTAAAGTAAGAAGTGGATGGAATGCAAGGCTCAGCAGAGTTCAGAATTAGTCCGAAAGGTTGCTGCAGGCACAGAAGCCAATCATTCCAAGTAGTGAATAATTCTTACAATTTTAAGGAGTGAAGGAGAACATAAAATAAAATAAAGTAATTTGGATACTCTTCTAAAATAGCAATTGTTCTCAACCCTCCTCCCCCCCCCCTGCAATTAAAAGAGTATGTGTAAAGACAAATGAAAACTTCCAACGTGTGTACTTTGATGAAAAAGGGTATATATGTAATTTTACAAGTGGAAGAAATTTTGTATAAAACCTCCCACAATCAACCCGGCAGTCGATAGCTTCTGCAACAATCTGGAAACGCTTTGTTCTGCGGGTTTATAGTCACCTTTGTTCTGACCACTCCATTGTTGTCGGGCCAAGTATCTACAATAGTGGTGAGAGATAGCTTGACCTTGGCTCCCTTTGATGTGCTGCCGATCGGCGTCACAATACTTACCCAAGCGATATGCTGAGGCATTAATGTGTGGCTTTCATTTGGGAAATCGCAGGTTCAAATCTCTTACACCGGTTGAATGGTTTAAAGGACATGAATAAGAAATAATTAATTCTACAATACACAGATTTAGTAAATATTTTAGAAGTTGAGAAATATCACTTGAACTGGAGTACACTGGATTTCTAAACAAGTTATCTGCAGGTGCAGGTTTTCCTATTGGTGAAATAAAGCTTCATCGTTATAATGAAATTCGTGTTGCCATGCAGTATGAAAGTGGCAAGGAATATAAGCTAACATTTTTTGTAACTTTTCAAATGCGTTGACATTGGATTCCATTTCCTTGACTGCCGTTTATCTTAATTGAAACGGTAATGGAACGCAGTGCCACATTTTGTTTATTTATGTGCTTTATATTCAAATTATACCGCACAGGAAACGTTTGAAGCAGTGCGGTATCTTCCCCATCCTTGTGGCTCAGAAGGGGAATTAAATGTAAACAAAATCATAAAACACACTCTTTTTCTTTGAAACAGCAGCAAAAAAAAAAAAAAAAAAATCTTTGAGAGGGTTTGCTCACACTTAAGTTCGTATACTCACGAATGCTTTTTTTATAGTCATTTACGCAACTTAGATATACTTTTAATGTGGGTATACAGACTATTTAAGGAAATATTTATAATAATTCCCAAGGCGCAACAGCCCGTGCTGGGCCTAGGCCTACCGCCCGACCGCAGTGTCCGCCACCTCTGCCCATCATCAGCGTCATGAGTGGGGCGCAGTACTGGAGATGGGACGTGGTCAGCTCCTCGGTCCCTCCCGGCCGATTATGCCAGGCCTGACGAAAATACTCACCAGGTGTGAAGACATTCCTTTACTCCCGAAAGCGGAACACAGGGGAAAATCAAAGGGAAAACCAGTTCCTTCTATGCGTGCTACCAAAGTTATGGAGCGGGGGCATATCATACCTTCGGAGTAGTGTTCGACAGGTCTGCTGTTTTTTCAACCAGGGCCCGTTACTTTTCAATATTGTTCCACGTTTGGCACCTCAAGGAGCCTGAGTGCACCCCGGGCCAGGTCTCCCAGCGGGAGAAAATCACACCAGTACGGGGAAACGAACCCGGGTCCCCGCTTGGTAAGCAACATACCCCATTGGCGACTTACAATGTTAAGTCCCGGGCTTCATGGTTTAAGTAACAATTAGATCATCAGTAATAATTTACTATTCTTTCACACAACCGGGTGTTAGTCAAGGTTGAAAAGGTACTGAACTGAAAAAATGAATGTCATGGCCGGAATTTGAACCGCGTATCTTCCGGCTTCCGGTGAATAGCAACAAATTGAATGTTCGGGGCTCCCCCTGAGCACTGCGTAGTTTCAGCTTCCTGTGTTTTTTGGTGGCTGAGCCAAAGAGCCAAAGGCTGTGCCTGGTCTTGAAAAAAAAAGCGGAGAAAAAGCCCACAAGCTCGTAAATACTGCGGTTTAAAAACTACAAGCCAATAAGGAAGCAATGCTTGAAGCGGCAGTTCATTATACACAATACGGGGTCTCGCAGTGGCCTGATTAGTGGCGAAGGTCGTTGTGTCACGCACCATGTGACAGTACGTGACGTATGAGCCGGATTATGTATGTATGTATATGTGTTAACGAACACACCTACTTCTCTACTGTATATTAGCGTTACCACGTGGGGCTTCCGCGAGGGGGAGCAAAATAAACATTTCAGAGCAGCAAGAGGTAATTAAAATGTTACACACTTGCTCCCATTCTGCGCATTTAGCATAAACAAGGAAAAGGCTGGGCGTTGCTGTCACAAAGGCCTGAGCTGAAGAAATTAAAGGTACGCTGCAATTGAACAGTGTGCACTGTTGTCAGTGTTTTATTATTTTCGCGTAGCCTTTCAGCTTTTCCCTCCAGGAGCAGCTCAACAACGATAATATTGTGTTATACATTATTCCCATTTTTGCTACCATCATAAGCGTGAACGTCACTGTGAACGGAAACCTCGTCATTTTCAATAAATCTTGTGTACATCTAATAAAGGGGGGGGGACTGATATATTGCACTCACATAACTTTCTTTATTCTTGACCTGTTCGTTACACCTATTCTTCAAGTTCATGTTTGGCGAGACAAACATCTGCGGAAATTATCTTATTGCTTATTTTCTTGCGGGTGCAATGGAAATATGGGAATACAGTGGGTTTTGAACATAATAGAATTGTTTAAAGCTATGAAATTCTGTTTCTCTTGCACAGTCAAGGGATAAAAAAGTGAATAACGATCTTCCATTTCAGAAAATAATTAAATATTGCAAAACTCATACTAATAGCAAGGAATATCTCCGAAATGGTTCACTCCCCCTCCCCCAAAGCGATATAACGTGTTTTCACGAGATCTACATTTTTGTATAGTAAGATTTGGTCCATCTCTTACGGCTTACCAGTTATGCGAAAGTCATCAAGAGTGAACGGGGCTACATAGTATATAGCCAGAAAATTCAAAATATACATTTTATTTGCCATAAAAATGTCTTAAACATATGGCATTTTAATCAAGATCGTTAAAACCATTTTTGAGAGTTTAAATTCTTCGAAATATTTTCTATGTAAAAGCTAATTTAGAGTGGGGGAATTTTCTTCAAAATCTTCGTGTCGCATCCTTGAAAGATAAACTTAATACGAACTTTGGTTTTTAACCGACTTTTCGTTTTTGAGGTTTTTTAAATGCTTTTTTTACTCAGGGGAGCCTCAAAATATATTTCCGGGGAAATCTCGGCATTAACATTTTAGGTTGAAAATACTTCCCCTACTTACTATACGTAGTAGAGAAAGTAAAAAGGGAAAAGAAGACGGATTCTTAATGCATATAGATACAGTATTGGGCGACTCATGAGATACTTTGAACGAGCTTCATTTTTTGTACCTGCTAAACATAGTTATCAGTGTAAGACCGTGAGCCGGTTGCGCTCAGTGAGTCTGCCGTGGTGGCTCCCCAGTCCTTCCATATTTCACCTTCCGTTGCTCCTCTGTGCCCTAAGAAGATCTATAGCATAAAGCAATTAAGCTATAATGCTAGATCTCGTTTATATACAATAGCATACACAAAATTTAATGGCGGCTGATTACTGACCACTACTATTAGCTTTCCTGTTGTGCAAATAAACTTTGTGGGCGCAAATGATACGAGTATTTATATCATCGGCTTTACAGCGTGATTTCGTAGTGTGTTTAGCTAGACAGTACCTCAAGAGATGGCAAGCCTCTGATTGGATTTTGTGTTGACCAGCTCCTCCTGCCACCCGCCATTAAATGTTGTACCCATCATGACATTTGTGCTAGTTTACGGATTTAAAATAAGAAAGAGATAGAGAGCTATCATAATAACAGGAAAAGAGACGGTTTGCATACAGCTGTCTTGAATTCGCACCAGCTCCAAAGCACCAGTGCTCTACATCCAATTCGGAGACTAAATTCTTTTTAAAAATTGTATTTTGTTATAACCAAGCAAAGAAATATCCAGGATGGCAGGAAAGAGAATGAGCTGTCATGTAGATAGGGAGGTTGCAAATAACAAAACAGCTCCTTGGTACAGTCTTTTGACGCTTACAGACCGCACACTTACAGACGCTTACCTGCCTCTGTTGGGCTCTGTAGTATAGATAACTTGAAGGCAACTTCTTGCCTGATTAGAACCACAATAAAACTAGACTAGGCCTGGGGAACTCAAAGTTAGAAGTAAACACTTGAAGGGAAGAGAGAGTAGGGAAGAGCATGTGAATGTTTTGTCTAAAAGAAAGGTGAGTAGAGAAAGCCGTGTAAATGTAACACGTTGCATTTCTGTTTCAACCATAGAAAACTGTTTCAATTGTATGTTGAAGGGCAAGTAGAGGACATGTCACTGTGTTACGTAAAAGAAAAACGAGTAGAGAAAACCGGGTAAATGTAATAATTAAAGCCACAATTATTCTTAGTCACCTTACCGTGTGCATGGGCCTTGTCCGTTCAGTGGTGATGTTTAGTCTCTCGGTTTGGGCGAACACACTCACGGCACAACCGACACTCCTACACACGATGCGGTACTAAAAATTGTGGCTTTAGTAATAGTGTTGCATTTGTATTTTAATCATATAGCAATTTATGAACTTTTGTTGAAGAGCGATCAGAGAAAGTCAGATTGTTTCGTAAAAGAAAAGGGAGTAGAGAAAACTGCATGAATGTAGCGCGTTGCGTAGTAAAATGGATAGCATAAAATTCTTCTGAAAAAGCACTTAGATGTGTCAATTTTCATGGTGATCGGACACTAGTCGTTGGAGTTTATTACTTGCATACATACACATACCAACAGCCATTTTTATATAATTGAAATAGATACATTGTGTTGAAACTACACGTTCTACTTATTGTAAAACGGTTTGATCAACTCCGAAACCTTCACAATTTACCAAAGTTTCATCGCAATCGGGTGAAAGATGAAGGAATCTATATCGTCACCAAAGCGCATGGGAATCACAATAAAATATTTTTGACTTCACATTCACATAACCATTTATTTTTGGTGTAAATGTCTTATTTAGTTCCTACGGGTTAAAATCGTCATCTTTTTGTTCTATATTTATGTGCAGATAAGGAGCAGAGTCTTCCCATGTATTTCAGTTTCACTTCTTCTTCTAACGATAGTGTAGCAAATGGGCTACTTAGTAAAATGATCTTTATTCGTGTTATTTACATAAAGAAAAGATTACATACTAGAGTAGCCGTCAGGAACGATGGCGGTAAATGACATATAACGCGCAGGTAGGGGTAATGGAAAAAGTGCTACGCTGCAACTGTTTCCCATCTATCTCAGGAAGTATTTGTACACATTATACTCAATTTCTTTGGCTTTACTGTGAATAATGCAACAGTTTTTTATGGAAAATGAATGACAAATGTGAAATTGCAAAACACAATTTTCCTCTAACCTTTACACTGCGTAGTGGTGATAAGTGCCTTATTTCTCACCTCTCAATACTTTGTCTTAGGTCATGTATAAGTTGGTACGTTTGATTGATATGTGCTGCTAACGATAGCTGTGACAGAAACTAACTGGAACGGACTTTGCCCATCTCTTTACCCCTCCACTTGCCGATAATGTCTAAAGTGAACGTGCACAATGCTATTCATCCGTGCCAAAAACGAGGAGGCACGGATCCATAGAACAATAACATAATAATGTTGCAAACTTAGAACTAGCAGTCCCTCCCGTGGCTTTTTGTTGTTAGGCAAGGCATTTCATTGCGCCTTGAAGAATATTAAGCTTAACTACATTTAGAGTACACAAACAATTTAAAATACCAATTTTTACTCTTTCTCAAGGTAGTGCCATGGCACGGAGGCACCGTAACCGGAGCCGCCCTGTATACGAGCAGAATAAATGGGAGCTTACAATCAGGTTTTGTAAAATGTTCCTTAGCCTTCAAACATCATACAGAGTTTGAATTTATGACTATGTCCACAGAAACAAAGTATAAGCAACGCAAAGGTCAGCAGAGTTTTGAAAAATATAGAGGTACAGAAATGATAACTTACACTTGAGTAACATTTGGCACCCCTGCAAAACAAAATAAATAACAGTTGCCTTGTGTGAAGGCCAACAGGACTGAACGTTTCTTTCCTCCAGCCCATTCCTTCCACCCCCTTTTCCACCGTCTGCTTACTAGCAGGTGGCTTTGACAGGAGTCAGCCAGGCGACATATCCCTGAAAAGAAAGTACAAAACACTTTCGAAAGATTGCAATTTCACTTCTCCTTAACGTGTCCAAGCCTTACAATAATGATGAACAGAAGAGAATCTACAAAAACCCTATATGAATTACAAACTGTAGATACATATCTCTACAAGCTAAACTAGAAGCGTGTTAGGAAACAACTTCATTAGAGCAAACATTTTAATTGCTGTTCACTCTATTAAGGAAGGAAGATAATTTAAATAGGCTTACGTATAAGTATGCAGCAGTCGTTCCCACAATTTGAGAACAAATTAAAATCTTAATAGTAGGAGTATCACAGGCGCGGAGGACTTCGGCACTTCGACCTTACACATCCTTTACGCCTGTACCCCGAAGGGGCACCACCGGGAGTGAGGGGTGATGTTAGAGGATAC
This sequence comes from Tenodera sinensis, assembly GCA_030765045.1. Lineage (NCBI taxonomy): Eukaryota > Metazoa > Arthropoda > Insecta > Mantodea > Mantidae > Tenodera > Tenodera sinensis. The sequence goes on along the minus strand of CM060968.1, from coordinate 94,160,611 downwards.
AGAGGATGGCCAGACCACGGAAGAGTGGGCACAGCAGAGGGTAGGGGTCAAGAATATTAATAACTGTATGGTATCGTAATCATTAGAGGAACTTTATAAAAGAAGATACAATATTGAAACTAGGTATTATCCAATTTTTCAATGTAAAGACAACGTAGAATTTCGATCTCTTACTAAAACAAAAATGCCGAATACAGTTTGGAGAAATGAAGTTCATCAGTAGGATGTAAATTAAGAGAGCTTGTCGAATACGAAAGCAAGAGAGAAATTTCAAAGTTTCAACTTGCTTAATAAGGCTGCTTATACCTCTCCGGTTGACTGTCCACTGGTGCTGCTGTGTGTCATGTGTGTTGCATAATTATTGGTAATTTGGCGATCGGAGGCATTCTCGCCAGTCTTGAAACAGTAATTCATGTGGCGAGAGTGGAAACTCACAGAAAGTATTTAAATACCAAAGGGAAGGTGAACACAGGTACAGTGATCTGATCGGTTTGAAAGTCTCCTTGAAGACATACAGTTTTCGGTAATGATGGAGTTTCTTCTTTTAGCAGTGATTCAGGTAAGGCAAAGTATCAATTGTGACGTCGTATAATACAAATATTTATGTATAATTTGCACATATGTTGTATATTTTTGTTTTATTAGTATCCTACTGTAATTCGAAATTTTCAATGTTATGTTTTTCGTGTAGTATTTTGGAAACTTATCCACTTATATAAAGTATGTACCATTTGTTTAGGAGCAAGTAGGTACATACAGGTATGATTAAAGAAATGCGTAATTTTACATGCGAATCCCAGTGGAATGAAAACACAAACGGCAAAGGGAGTTATTAGATGATCTGAGGATCTTTCTGTCTTCGTTGCTAAATAATTTGCATTGCGCACTGTAACTCCCAGCGTTTTTCATATGTTGTTCCTCGGGTAGCATTATTTAATGACCATCCTAATCTGAAATATTTGTTAATCTAGCATTGTTCCCAGTGTATTATTTTGTTTTATAGAATATGAGAAAAAAACTTTTAACTAACTGAAAATTTCAGATTTTACGAAGTATAATTGAAGGGTTGTGCATGAAATAACGTTACAGGTACCCATAGGTAAACATTTCTAAATCTTGCACTTTTTATCTAAATGTTTTCAAAATGTCACATATTGCGCTCTACCACAAATATAAGCGTCTTTTAAGTTTCACACATATCTTTAATAGGTTTTGAGGAAAGCCCTTTATTTTCTTTTTAATCTAATTAAAATCACCGCAGAGCGAAGCTACCGGCGGACCACTCGGCTACTTAGTCTTAGGTGCGGCTAATGGCCAATCTTCCACAGAACAATAGCTCGTGTGGAACAATAGCCATTGTATGCTGCATCCCTGCTCCGGAAGATTTGTTTCGGCAATTTCCAGCAAGTTCTTTTCCTAGACAATGGAGTTCCCGTTGTGACAACGGAGTTGCTTCTCAATAGATAGTTGACAGTGACAATGCCCAGTATAGTTCATTTGTGAGCTATGGCACAGCAGTTCAATTGGGATTTCGATTCGACGGATCAACTGTTCGGAGTTCGTGTGAGAGCACCTCAAAAGTAATATTTGCTCTACCTAAGCGCAAAAGTGACAAGTTTGTTTAGCAGGAACTGTGTTCTCATTTGTTACATTAATGAGTTGTTGCACAAGACAGAGAAATCATATTTTTGACAAAATTAAAATGTTGCCACGTTATTTAAATACTAGTACACAAAGTTGGCATATAGACTTTTTTCAGAAAAAAATTCACTTTAAATGTTTTTCTAAGAATTTATCCAGTTTTCGAATGAATATATCATTTCTTGAGCAGTTTAAAAGCGTAGCAAAAGATATATTCCAATTTTTAACGTTAATTCTCTCTGAAGTTCTGCTGAAAATATGAACAAGTTCGGTTTAAAATTACATCATAAGATACATTTTAAGGTAAAAGTGCAAAATTAAAGTCGGGTAAAAGGCATTGGAAATAAATGCAGGCTATAGGCGTGTGCTTTTGGTCAATTAAATGACCACGTTTTAAAAGGCTCAGAGAAAAAGCAATAGCAAGTAATTGAAGATAAAGGTTCAATGTATGTTTTGGACATAAAGGATAATTTTAGAATTATGCAAAAGTGTTGACCAAATTTCGGCTATGGATACCATTAAATGCAAAATACTGCCAAAGACTGCGAAAAGTTTGATAACTGCTTATTGTAATGTAGAAAACGAGAAGTACTCTCTCAAAATAGGGTATTTTAAGAACTTACATTTTCATCACAAATCAATGCATTTTGTATATTTTGTTTGAAGTTATATTACACACAGAAATTTCTCATCTTCACTGGCAAGACTTCCTGAATTTCCATGTGATTTGAGGTTTCGTACACTCTCGTTCCGCTGAAGGAATTCATTTGAAGCCGTATTGCAGGTAGATGTCCATTAAATGTATTTCCCTGGGTTAGAAATGTTTCCAAGTATGTTTTAATCTACTCTGAGATGAAACACAGATGAGTCGTAGAGACAAAAAAGTTTCTTCCAGAGAACAATAGATAATGTCGTGGGTATTCAACATGTTCCTACTCAAGGGCCATATTTAAATTACAGAAAGGTGCAAGGACTATTGTAAGAATAAGAGCACTGTTACAATTCCAGTATACTCATTAACTGAATGTAGTTTCCTGACTATAATCCCAATGAACTCAATAACAAAGAAAATACATCAATATAATTGTATAATATTAACATATGGTTAAAGAACAAAACATAATACACTTAAATTATAGAGTTAGATAATTTAAATGAAATGTGGTGTAAAAGATGAAGATAACTTGTCAAAAATAACATACAGTTTAAATATGCTTTAATCAGACATATGCAACTATTTGGTTTTCACCAACCTCTGTATTTGTAACCATTCTTAGCGAGTTCTTTAAATGGGTGTATTCATTGAGCTCCTAATTTTGCTTCAGTAGCCTTCATTCTTGAAAAGGATTGGTCAAAATCATTGGTACTTCCAAGAACGGACATCATAAGATCACGAAAATCAATGCATTAAAAAGTGTCTGGAGTGCAGTCATCGATCCCGTCATATACAATTCTGTAGTGCACGGTTATACTGTAGATCATTGTAGGTCATCCAGGAAGTAACGACCATTTGGCTTTAATATATTAAGAAAAAATGTATGATTAAAAATGAAACGCTTACTTTATTTCCCACATAATCATCTCCGTTATTTAAACATTTGTTATATCTGGCCACAACCTTTAGAAGTCCTGTGTTGCAGTCGGCTGCCGCCAATCCACCAACGTCAACGTGTTCGGTCACAGCTTTGCGGTGTAAAGAACGAGAACTCTTGGGAAAGGAGTCTGTAGGGTTACACGTCTGTCGAAGGCAATGCACCAGTGCTGTGTCCAGCATGATGGAACGCTAAGGCTTTGAACGCGGGAGATTAGAGAAAGCAGACACGTATGGTGCAATTGGCCAAACATTGGAAGAGGCTTTGGCTTCCTACTCTTCGAGAAAGTTCGCCATCTGCATTCTAGTAATTATGAAAGATCGTATTAATGTGTCTCCCTAACCATAGGAGACAAAAGATGTGTCAGTTACGAGATAGAAGCGAGAGTTTCGAGCGATTTCTAAGTTAGAGCTGCAAAGCGAAGTTGTAATGCATTTTGTCTAATAAGTAATGCTTGTTAAGATTACCCGTGTTTTTATTTGTCACGTACTCTTTAATTTGTAACTGACATAACATCTGAAACATATTACCAAATACGCTTCAGTTCAGCAAATTCCAAAGTGTACTTCCCAATGTTAAGAGAAGCACCAGGTTCGCTTACAAATCATTAGCATATAAATAATATATTTATATAAATAAAAAACGTGGTGCTAATTGATAATATGCCAGCGTACGTAAATCGTGGTCGCTGGAGCGCAAGTCTTTGGCGCTGCACCACGCAGAGGGTAGCGGGTTCGAGTCCCATCTCGAGCATAGGTGTTTTTGTGTATTGTGTATGTATATAAAAACGGACAACAGAAAAGTACAGAGACGTAAAGGGTGGAAACAAGGGACATTTTGAAAAAAGTTGTCATTAAAAAATGCAATTAAATAAATATTCCAGCGTGAAATTGGATGAAGGTTTGCATATATTAATCTTCATAGGAATTCTTTACAATGTATAATGTGGAATCCTTAAATTATTCTGCACTGCCAACTTAGGAATAAATTTTGATTTAGGCATATTTTGCAGTGCATTTCTCCGGAGCTGTTAATATTCAAATTAGGTTAGATTGGCTCGGTGTTCTTAGGTATCGTTCAGTACAGTGACAACTTTATAAGTACAAAAAATGATCTACAAATAAAAAAAAATATACGAGATAGCTGTTCTAATGTGGGAATAAATTTTGAGCAACTGGCGGCTGTATCATTTAAATTTTCGGGGTTTTGAAACACCTTCGGTTCAGTGTACTAAGGCTAAATAAACAGCGAGTCATCCAATTATGCATGCAATAACCCCACCTTCATGGATGAGATCAGACATGTGGGCCGAAAGCTCCTGCATTTAGTAGTTCTGGCGCAATGTCTATTTTTAAAAACAATTCCTTTGACAAGTTCATTGATTCTTAATTGTTTTGCTTTAAGTGTTGGGCTTGTTTGCAATGCAGAACTATTTACACACCCTCTTCTAATGACGTAACGCTTGGAAATATTTGAAAGAATGCGCCAAGGCGTTGAAATCATGAGCTATTTAAAATGTTGCAGTATTATGATAGGAATGAGACAAAAACATGAGTTCCTTAGTTAAACGGTAAAATTTGTTTCCAATAAATCATTGATTTATTATAATATATTATATATTATAATATATCCTGTCTACTCCATGTTAGTCGAGGTAGATATTTGTAGATAAGGTTTTATTGCATATTCCCTTGCACATACAATGGGAACAGTAGAATTGTGTGCTGATCGCTATGTTAGGAATTCGAAATACCGTTCCTTTTGCATGGCCAAGGAAGTGTAATATCTTTCGAGGATGCGTCACGAAGATTTTGAAGAAAATTCCTCCACCTTAAATTATCCTTTACATGGAAATTTTTTTGAAAATGGCTCTAGCAATTTTAATTAAAATTGCATATGTTTAAGACATTTTTGTGACAAATTACATATTTTGAATTTTCTGGCTATAGCCCAAGCAGTCCTGTTTACTCTTGATGACTTTTGAATAAATCGTAAACCGTAAGAAGTAGACCAGATCTTACTGTACAAAAATGTAGATCTCGTTAAAACTTAATGCATATCCAAATTATTTTTTTTTGTGGAGTGTACCATTTCTAAGATATTCCTTGTTATTTGTGTGAGTTTTGCAATACTTAAACTTTTCTCAAATGGAAGGTCGTTATTCACGGTTTTATATCTGAGCTGTGCAAAGGGAATAACATTTCAAAGCCTTCATATAGCGACCAGCTTTAATAGATTCCTCTTGCACCTACAAGAAAATTAGCAATAAGATAATTTGTACAAATGTTTATCTCGCTAACATGAAGAGAAAGTCATAGGAGTGCAACATCAGATTTTTAGTTATTGCCTCTAACTGAAAAGCGGGGAAAAAGAAAAATATCTTTTTATACGGGGTGGCATGTATAAATTGTGGTCTCCCTGACAAATGATGGTGGCCGTCATACCCTAGTCACAAATTCCCATATAGCTTGCACATGCGTGGTAATGGGAAACTAATGAATGTTAGAATATCACAAAAATTTGTTACATGCACAATTTTGATTCTTAGAAGTCTTGGACTCTCGTTCCGGTCCTCCTTAAAATCTCGAGTCGTCGCTCCTCCTTTTGAGCGATCCTGCCTTTACAACACAGCATGTTATTGAATGTATTGGTGGTTTAAGATTTGAAATAATGCTAAGTATTGTACTGAGTAATTTATTAATAAGGATGTTTCAAACTGATGATTTTGTCATCACAAATACTGAGAATTTTACTTTATGGGCTTTGCATTATTTGTGGTAATGAAACCAAATTCAGATGATCAAAATATATAATAGGGTTCAGAAACAAACGTAGGAGGCCGATAGTCCTTATTTAGAACCGCAAGGCGCTCTAGTAGAAAAAATAAATGACGATCGAATATTTCCGAGTTGCACTGGAAATGTGTGTTACATCAGTCATTCCTTAAGAGGCGGACTTCTTCTGAGCATCCCGAATGTCATTTGTTTTAATGAATGTCGCTTTCTTTGAACATCGTTTGACTCGGAGGCCTTAGGTCAGCTGGCATACATCATTGTGTTCGTGAACACTCCGAGACGATTTGGGGAAGGGCGAGATAATTCATTTGCTTTGTTATCCAAATGCTGTACAGGAGGCTGCAAGAAGACTGGAGTTTACATAGATGCATCGTTTGTTTGTGTCGAATGTTGTCCCCTTTGTTAAATATTGTCTAAATTTTATGGTAAAATATCTCTGAATCTTCAAAAGTTTATATTTAAAATTCACGCATTATTTCAGCAGCCTTCTATTATAGAACTCATTAGTTAGCGTCAGAACATAATACAAGAAGAATAGAACAGTGAACTTCAGAAAGAAAGAAGTGAAAGGAGATGGAATGAAAGAAAATGAATGTGTAACGTTCACACGACTTTATTTACCTTTTACAAATTCAAAAAATGTATATACTTTGTATCGTAATATTCACATAAAGTTATGCATCTATCCACATTACGTCATTCATAAATATTTTTCTAAAATAATTTCAAACAAATTAAACACACCAAATTGAATATTTCGAAAGAACCAATATCATTTCCATGACTTGGACACCCGGCCGTAGGGCGCTCAATTGCGACCCTCCCAGTCCAATGGAGGATGGCTCATAGCCTCCCCTCTGGCGGGTACGGGGGAAAGTACGGGAGTACGGGGGAGGCTCGAACACCTGCTATCTGATGGGGCTGAGAAGGATTTCCAATGAGACCGGAGTAAACCTGTAACGTGAAAGGGGGAGATGAAAAGAGAGGAAATGGGGGAAGAGGAGATCCTTGGTAGAATACACCACTCCAGCTTTCACCTTGCCAACCAGAGAAATCCATGGCCAGAGAGGGAGGACATCAGGAATAGAACCCGAGTCCTTTCGAATGCGAGCCTCCGCGTTACCGCGGAACCTTCTCGCTCCGTTAGCGATCTAGGTGAGTGGCATTCAACCTTTTTTCTCCGCGTACCTCCAAAGACAATTTTCCATTTCAGCGTGTACCCCTATGCCTAGCCCTGGAGTTATTCTTAATTCAAATTAAACATAACCATACCTAAGATAGATTATAATGTTTATAACTTATTTAATACTGCACAAAGAAAGATTAAATTAAATTACATTTTACGCACCCCCTAAAAAGTCTTCGTGTACCCTAGGTTGCATATCACTGACCTAAGTTAATGGGCCACTTCTTGCACGTCAGTTTGCATGGCTTCTAGAAATGTCCTTATCTATCGCATACGGTATTGTGTCTCGGCAGGTGAACATGTCACAGTTGTGTGCTTTTGTGCCCTGACTTCGCTTCTTAAAATGATGCTGTGTATAATTGTACATTGTAGTAAATACTGGAAATATTGTTTCTCAGCTAAACAGGTAAAAGCATTAGTAACATCGAAGCAACTCCACTAGCAGCAAAAGCTGAACTCCTATATAATTCTATCAAGAGATGCCTGGATTTCAAATTTAAAGTCAAACTCCATTATTGTTTGGATGCAGTCATTACCTCTATCATTGACCCAATCTCAATTACACCCGCCATCCTGCAAACCCCACATCCCGTAATTTCAGTGGTTAAGCCCTGACAAGAGCATGTACACGTAAGACACACCTCGAGCTGTCCTCAGCCTGCTAACGGCCAGATGAGACGAGAAAAAGGTTCTCATTAACGCCATTTATTTTGGCCACCGTATTGTTTCTCATTTCACTTCATGTACTTTCTCCGAGTTCTTCCAATGTGTGAGAATATGATTTGTGCACCTTGTTCTTCAGGCTGTCCCACAAATAAAAATAACAAGGTTTAGATCCGAACAGCGAGAGGGCCATACGCGAGCACTAATTATGGTATTCAGTGGATTTGAGTACTGGCAAAATATCTCCTAACCTGATAAAAACTGGAGTTGGAATGTCATTTCAGTACCTCTCCCCATGTTAGTGTGCTGTATAAATTCTGCTATTATGTGTTTGCACAAACATGCAGGCATCCCAGAATTGGAAGTCTAGCCCGGGATAGCGAGACACACAACCTGATGCGCGTGATAATATGGAAATTGGGTAGGTGCTATAACTACCTACCTTTTATGTAGTGTGGAATCCAATACTTCATATACTGTATTTTTACTTTCTTTAGCACTTATTTAGAGGAAGTATTTGCTATCCGCCCAAAAATTCAACATTGAGATTTTACCGGAACTAAACCTATACCTACGTACCTCACTCTATGTGTGAATATGTAGCTCACATGTAATTCGAAAATTCGGATAAATACCAAATTTCGTATCTTTAATACTACAACAAGATTTTCAAGAAAATCCCCCAATTCAAACTGCAGTTTACATGACTAATTTTTTATAGTTTTGATTTTTTCAAACACGGCCATTAACCATTTTAATTAAAATACTACATTATTACCACACTTAACTAATACAGTTTATTTCTTGAATTTTCTGCGAATAGCTTTGGAGTACTCATTCGCAATGAATTTTGCATAATTATTTATAAATGGCAAACCACAAGACTGGCAAACGCACCAAAAAATATAGATCTCTTTAAAACAATTTAATATAAATCATGTGACATAACGCAACTTCTTAACATGTAGCTGTTAAGTTTGAATAATTATGCAATAATATTGTTGTAAATTTACAGAATATTACTTGGAATTTTGTAATCTTTGCAAGGTAAATGATATGTTACAGAATTGTAAGATTTAGGAAAGATATAAATAGAAACATTGCTGTCCTGTAAAACCTATAAAATTGGACTTATCTCATTCTTTTCCTGAATTCTTCGGTTGTGTTCCATTCTGCATGCAACCAATTTCATAGTGGTTGTTTTGAGATTATATCTAGTTAAAATGTAAGGAACCGAATAGATAGATTATTTCTTATATGAATATCGTAACATATAAGGGACTATACGAAATTGCGGTGAGTAGTGAAAGTCGTTGAGTGGGCGCATTTTTCTAAAAATATAGGAGAAAGAAGCTAAGCAATTTAACTTCCCAAGTTTATTCTGACTCTAGGACAGGGTTGCCAGGTCTACTGATTTTGCAGATCTGCGTTTTCCAAGTCTACTGATCTATTGCTAAAAACTGAACGCACTTCAAAATCTGCTCTTGATGCATTTTCCATTTTTAAGCACTATTTTCCTTAATATCATATAATTCGCTCTTTTAAAAAACATTTTCAGGCAAGGCATTTCCCCCGTGTATAAAAACAAAAGATTAATATAATCACCTGTAGGTATACATAAACAGTATATCACATCTATTGTTTCTGCATTGCGGAGTACCCTTGACTGCTACATTAAACCTGAACATTTGAATTCCACAAAAATAAAGTTGTATACAGGGATCCAAAAGTATTTCTTCCTGTGAAAAACATGTATTTTGGTGCCAAAGTTCAAATATCTCTGACAAAATCATCCCTGCCCAACAAATATGTACAAGTTTTCAAATTACGCTGTGTTGATTTTTATGTTGAGTCAGTTCGCGACATGCTAAATCGTTTTTCATTAAGTGAACCTCTTCTTACAATGTGGAAGTGTTAGAATAAGCTAAAATCCAAACAGTTCAGTCAATCGCACCACTTGCTTCTTGGTTTCCTAATTTGGTGAAAGCAGAAGGAATCCAACAAATAGATACAGAATGGAGGCTATTGCGCAATACTGACATTGTATGAGGCACTAACTCTAAGTGCAAGAATTTTTGAGCGAATATATGTATTATCATCATTATCATTAATGTCATAAATATGTATACACTAAGCAAAATTGTCGGTTAAAAATCTGCTGTTTTCTCCTGCTTTTTTCAAATCAAATCTTCTGTTTTTACTTCGGCGGACATGGCAACACTGCTAGGGTGCTGTAATTTGAATAGTGTGTGCATATGAACCTCACCGAAAGAGAGAGCTAAACACCTTTGAAAAAATAAAGGAAAAAGAATAGTAAACAAAACAAAAAAAAAGTATAATCTCTTATAGTCAAGAATGCTTTGGGGACTCCTATATTTCTACGCCTTTGTTAAATATTATCAGTTGTGATTTACCGATCCTGGTGTACAAATTTAGAAACGAAGCGCCAATTAGAAAGAATATGAAGTTGCGTGTATCAGCTCCTTGAATAGCTAATTGAATTTTCGCTGCAAGAGAACACATAAAAGAAAAAAAGCAACAGAATTTAACTTTCATAGTAGTAAACAGTATGTAACAGGAAGTGCATTACACTAAACGTATCATCAGAGCACAAGATAACATTGAGAAATATATCTTGTGCTAATTTCTTTTTGAGGTGCAAGGGCCAGCTAAAGCAGAAAGTATAAATGTGCATGGGCGTCGCGAAGGGGGGGGGCAAGGGAGGGCCGCGGCCCCCCTCCCCCTTGGAAATTAATGAACTTAATGTGCTGACTACTTAACTATTTTAATTTTTATGTAAAGAACAATTTCAATTTAGCGCAAATTTATACGGTTATCCGCAACAAATACTATAACTTTTGACAACAAAATAATGAATCAATGTTATCTGATTGCAAAATTCTAACATTTGGCCCCCCCCCCCTGGAAAAAAGTCTGCCGACGTTCATGTAAATGTGTTGAATTGATGCACAGTGGTGCCCTGGAGCGAAAGTTGGCACTAGTTCACTGCAGCCATATAAACAAAGGCAGGGAATGCACAGCCGCCTTCAGGTCTTAGAAATCGGAAAACCCGGACGGTATCCACTTGTTGCACGTTCCCGTTTCGTATTACAGTGCATGTCTGGCACCCGTTGAATCGTTCTGTTGTGTCGATACCACGATATGCAACAGCTTGTTTTGCTCTTGGCAGACTTCTACTGGCGTCGATATCGTGTCGAAGGAACAGCATACAAAAGTGCAGCAAGTCTAGACATTGTATTTTGGGAGAATGTGTTTCTAGAATATGCTGCTATTAGGAAGAGTAATAGAACTAATCGGATGAATCCATATTACTAGGATGACTATCTCTGTGGTCTGGTGGTTAACGTGCTAGCTTCCAAACCCAGAGTTCCCGGGTTCGATTCCCGGCTGGAGGATTATTCCCCATCCCACCTAGAGCCAGGAAATATGATTGAGATTGCTAACTTGTGTGTGAATTTAACTTTTCTAAATAAAACCAAAAATACGCAAATCGTAAACTAGTAAACATTGCCGATGAGTAATTGTTCCAAAGAAAAGGTCGCCGTTATGAGCTTAGAAGTTAAAGGTGGCATATAAAATTAGCAATAAATAAATAATTAGAAATGCCCATGGGCATACAAATTGCCTAACTATAGCGGGATCCATAGAGAAGCCATTAGCCATTAAAATTGAAATTTAATTAAACCTCATATTTGGCGCAATTACAATATCAAATGTGTGTGATTTTTGGCGAATCCAGCCGTGCTTTGTTCATATCCAAGAAAAGATGGTTAACTGTTGGTAGAAGTGTACAGTTTTCGATTCAGCCCAGCCTACGCCCTCATTCTTATGCAACACGCACATCTCGTTCTGGCTGAGAGGAGGCAGTATTTTATCCTCTCCAAACCTCCCTTCCACACTGCATAGTGTGGTCAAAATCTCAGTTGCTGGGGTATACCTACAGGACCTGGAACCTTGCTAGACACATATAGTAACTGAAGTTTGTCATCCGCGCTTACGCAGGGATGTCGTATAAAACAATGTTTACCTTAGGAATTAGTGAACCCAAACATTTATTTTACGAAAGCACACAAATAAAACCAAGAGTACTTCATGCCAGAGAATACGTAATTTTCATTAAGACCTGCAACAGTTCTCAAGGTTAATCGACCTCTTCATCTTAAGACAATTGCGGTTGTTGGTTCTCAGTTTATTCTGGTGCGTCTGCATTATCATCTTGTATAGGAGTTTCCAATGTGCTGAAACAAGTTTTTCGGTTGTTGGCGGAGAAAGTTTATTCCAGGTTTTTATGGGTATTTGCCCCTGGGTAGACCAGTTTAGCTCATTTGCGGCTGACGGTATATTCAGAACTTTGGATGGCTAGAAAAAGTGAGACAGCAGCCCACAACAAAATAGCTATCACTACCTTCAAATTCTCCTAAATTAGCTAGTTTTATTCCACTATCGCAATATTCCTAACACGTTGCTTAAAGTCTAAAGACAAGGCGCCTGGTGATTCTTGTTATGCCTGTCTACAGTCAGCCAATAGAGATTACACAGAGCCTTCGTTCAACACGTGACCGTAATACGGGAGTTTGCTCGCCCTGCATTGCGCTGTTTCTGACCGGTCTGTTCCCCCTCTGCTTTTCTATCTCTCGTAATCTTGTACATAGATTTAGTAAAACGGATCTGTAAGTGATAATAAAAATTAAATCACCATGTTCTGAGTAAAAGCTTGATGACATCGAACAAAAGTTAGACCCAAATCCAAGGAAACATGCTAGAAGCTTGCACAGGAATCAAGATTTCGTAAACCTCGGCTGGAATGTCATTAGACTTTTAAAATTAAAACGTTGTAAGATCTCGTAGTTGTAGTTGTGTACCTGAGGAATCGCAACCACGCGACAATGCGAATAGGGCCAATTTCTGCATTTGGATGTTGGGATATATTAATGATCGCCCTATTGACACACGTTTATTGTTTTTGTTGTTATAGTTTGTAACGGGCGAAGCATGATTTTATTTACATGACCATGAAGAATTAATGAGTGTTAATGTAAATTTTCTTAAAAGATGTCAAATGTACGGTTGAAGAGGGACGGCATTTCCAACATAATCTGTGACTTAGGTATGAAGCTATTGCTGTTATAATTTGCATGAGAAATGTATGTACTGGGATTTAAGGGGCTGGGGATATTGGATTCCGGCGGTAAGAGCCTGCTTTCCGGTACCAAGAACATTCCCGTTAGGCGGGCCACACTTCCACACGAAGGCTCTGTAGAATGCAAACCGTAAAGTTACCTGTTGTTTTGCCTCTCTCTTAGAAAACAAGAGACGGTCTCTTTGAACCTGAACGCCCTCTGCTTGTCTATTGTTTTTACTTTAGTGTAATCTCTGTGCATGCACTTCCTTTTCCCTGTTATTCACCCTAACAGGGAGCTTCTCATAACCAGGTCGAGGCATTTCAATGCCTGCCTTTTAAGTTAAGTGCGCACGGACGTAGCCCACGAAATAGGGGCAGCGACAACGTAAACAAAGCAGCGCACTCAATCCAGCGACCTATAGTTGTGTACAAAGCAAACGTGTATCTGTAGATGAGCTGTTAATTTGAAATTACTGTAGGTTACAGTAAGATGTAGGGTAGCCATTAAATAACTGTTGCACTGTATGATCATATACATTCTTAGGTCCTTAAAAACAGAACTGGTCCAACACACCTGACATGTAATGTTTTCTCCATCTGTAGAGAAATACATTGAACCTAACTCCTCCACAATTGCATTTATGAATTTATAACTTGAATGCTGCAATTCAAACATACTTAAGGTTTATTTCAATGCAAATTAACACAGGGTTAGGTTCCCTATTCGCAACCCCTGCGCTATACTGTGCTATACATCCTGGAGCGGCTATGCGTAACACAGCCAGTTCTTGACCTTGCCCTAATATACATGTGATGCAGCGCTCTTGTAGGACCGGAAAGGTACTGAAATGCCTCGCCCTGGTCATTACTGTACATTCATTTATGGCGTAATTAATCCAGAACAAAGGTTCCGTTTGTATCAATATGATGTGTCCATTGAATTGTTTTTATCCGAAAATATGTAGTAATAATAATAAGAAAACAAAAGCCACATTACAATGAACCAGAATAACGCGAAATCGCGAAGTAAAATGAGAATATCTACGAATGCAAGAAATATGTAGTTTCCTACTAGGTGTCTCGAGACGTTTCGTCTGTGGCGATCTGGTCTCTTCCGGTGTGCTACAAGTGTTAGGTGCAGGTGATGCTTATGAAACGCCCAAAACTGCGAGAAATGAGCGTCACAAGGTTGTTATGATGAGCAAGTCACCAGATTTAACTTAGTAAACTAGTCGCAGAACTGACCAACGAGCGTGGGCAAGCATCCAGGCTGATCGGAACCCGCTGCCAGTTGTGCAAGGCTACTCAGCTCAAAATAGAACCTATGTGTTTTGCCGTTGCTGCTTATCTGGAGCATATTTACATATTTTTAAGATTGAATGGAAACATTGTAATGCAGCAGTAAATATTGTTTCGCCTCTAAAGAAGTTTCAAAACGCCCCAACAGTTTAAATAGTCATTTGTTTCATCTTTCAGTCATGTCATTATGGACTATAATAAAGGGGAAAAAGACATTCTACAACATGTAATATCACCAGTAAAAATTTGGTATGTTGAAAATAAAACTAATGGAATGTCATCAATGAAAGGAAAGAATATAAGAGCAACAGTAAATAAAGGAGTATTTTTTTTTTTTTTTTTTTTTTTTTTTTTTTTTTTTTTTAAATTAACGTCATCCAACATTGTGTCATATCGGACGAATGAATGGAAATGAAATGGCTGAAATGATGCCCAAATGAGCCCGAGGTCCATGGAGCTTTAAGTTACCCGACATTCGTCTTCTCAGGGTAGGGAAAACCTCGGAAAAAAACCTTACCCGGATAACTTACCCTAAGCGAGATTCGAACTCGCGACCTCTTGACCGTGAGGCGGACACGCTAACCATGACGTTACCGAGACGGACATAAATAAGACAATGTGTTCACTTTCATATATAAATAGTGACGAAATGGCAAATGGATTTAAAAGAGCATTTTATAATTAAAAACAAACAAAAATATAGTATTAGATACGCTTCTTTTTGCAGATGACCAAGTTTTAATATCTAGTTCTGAAAGAATGATATCCAAAACAAAATCAATAAATTCTTGGGTATACATCATTATCAACAGATCTCTAACAGATACTATAAAAGTAAAAAAGTAAAAGTAAAAAAAGTAAAAAAGTATCCCTTAGAAAGGGAACTAAGGTTAAATTTTATACAGTAATGGTAGTACCAATGCTGTTTTACGGCTAGGTGTTTTTTATGACGAAAAAGGAGGAAAGAAGAATTGTTGAAGCGGTGGAAATGAGATTTTTGAGATCTGTCGCGAGGTATTCCCTACTATACAGGGTGGAAGGGAAGACATTACATTAATTTAAACCAGTGATAGATATCGGTATTTGGAACATATTTTGCATCTTACGTTTTTGTCCCTGACCATTTCTTACGAAGATATTTTAGTTTTATCGAAAACAAGTTGGCAACACTGCATGTTTCACTTTCACTAGGTCAGTACATAAACAAACACGCGTCACGGAGCCGCGCGGCTCGTGAGTGTAAACAAAGACATACCATACCGTGTCGGCTACGTCGTAATAAATAAGTACATCTGAATTCTCCAGTAAGTTGTTGTAGTGTTTAACGCCCGCTTTTACTACTACGGCACCGCAGGCGGTGACACTGATGATACATGAAGATGGAGCACCGGTGGAATGAAATGGCGGGGGAAACCGGAGTACCCGGAGAAAACCCGCCCTGACGCCGCTTCGTCCACCACGAATACCACATGCGGGCCCCTGGGATCGAACACGGGCCGCCTAGGTGGTAGGCGAGCGCGCTAACCGCTCGGCCACGGCGCCGCGATATTCTCCAGTAACGCATACTGTAACCTAAACTAACAATATAAGGATATTGTTTATCATTTCCTTCAACATCAAACTTAGATCGTTTCGTAGCTGATACTGCTATAATTTAATAAACCAAACCATCTTTGTGACTTATAAGCACAAAGGTACATTTGTAGGCTCTTACAAAGTGTACGAAATTATATATTTAAGGTTACAGCAAAAGAATAAGCAATGAACCAAATGGTTCACCTATTTCACAGGTATTGTTCAAAATGTCCGCCATTTGCGCACCTGCAAGTCTCACACCTTTTTAACCAATTACATCGCACTGTAACAAAAACACCCTCATTGTTGCGTATTTCTTCGAAGGCCGTAGTTGCTGTTTTGTGGATCCTGCTTTTCACGTCTCCCCAGAAGAAAAAATCCAGAGGATACATATCGGGTGGAAGGAAAGTCATTACATTAATTTAAACCAGTGGTAGATCTCGGTATTTGGAGCACATTTTGTATCTTACGTTTTTGTCTCTGACCATTTCCT
This sequence comes from Tenodera sinensis, assembly GCA_030765045.1. Classification (NCBI taxonomy): domain Eukaryota; kingdom Metazoa; phylum Arthropoda; class Insecta; order Mantodea; family Mantidae; genus Tenodera; species Tenodera sinensis. Next base: position 94,144,224 of record CM060968.1, on the reverse strand, counting down.
ATGAAGATCGTTTTGTCGAAAACAAGCTGCCGACACTACCGATTGTGTGTGTGTGTCACTTTCACTGGTTCAGTACAAACAAACTCTACTGTTACCACGCGTCTCCTCCTGTGTTTACTGTGCGAACGTAGGCCAATCACAACCGTTACCTGCCAAAACAGTTGGGAAAGAGAAAGTGGTCGACCTGTTTACGTGCGGAAACCGGGTCAATTCCTGACCAACCTCAATGCATTCCTTCACGTCTTTTAAGTGATTATTTCGAAACCGTGTGTGATGTCCCATAATTACTACCGAAGCTATGTCAGAAAGAAGTTACTATACGCATCTTACAAGGAACAAACTTACCTTCGTAGTTTCTTGTGGAATTGCGCATCCAATTTGGAACAAAAGCCATTTATTTTTTCGAACTTGGCTGATCAAAGAACAAAATACCATAAGACTTTTTTGTTTCTAATGCTTCTATGAAACACATATTAGAAGGAATGTAATGACTTCCCTTCCACTCTGTATAAAAAATTGAGTCATTTTGGTCATTTTATACTATTTTCTATTTTAGGGCACCTTTTTGGGTTATATGTCTTTGTTTTTACATCTTTATTTATTGATATTTTATATAAAGATACGTTTTCAAACATCAGAAATTTGACTACTCAGCAAGAAATAGGAGCGAGTTTGTACATCCTTTACTGGCATTCTTCGGTAGAAAAAAAAAAGCACCCTGGTTAGCCTGGAAAGGGTTGTTTGTGGGTGGAAGGGTGGCTTTTGCCAGGGGAGCAGATATCATTGCACTTGGACTTCATGTCCCAAACTAGGGATGAGTCAAGTCGGCTTTCCCTCTTTCACACACAAAGCGCTAACCGAGTGAGATGGCTCCGCGGTAACGTGTGACTCGCATTCGGGAGGTCGCGGGTTCGATTCTTGTGGCCGATCTTCCTGACGCATGGGTTTTTCGGGGGTTTCCCGGGTCACTTGGGGAATGCCAATTTCCTGTCCTTTTCATTTCCATCTGACTTTTCAGGGTTGTCTGTCGGCTGCGTTTTGAGGGTGGCCCCTCTCCGTGAGAGTTCTCGGTAGCGAGGTGGCGTTGCGGTCCTGTCCTTGAAGCCTGGATAACAGGCTCCCTGCGCGAACCTCCCATCGAGATGAACTGCCTGTAGTTGTAGGGACCCGCCCTCAGTGAATGTCCCTTTGTGGCTCGCAAGCTCCCGTTGGGTACTACCATCTCATCCTTCCGCCCGGGGTCTAGAATGCAAAATTTGAATCTAAGTGATGCGTGTGAATTTTCCTCCGATATATAATTACAGAATGCTTTTATAATCAATCAATCAACAAGCGATATTTTCCTTATGCTGATGTCGTTTCATGTAACGTGAAGTCCTCATTCACAATGAATGTTGTACTCTCTGAGAACTCAAAGTTATATTATAGTTTTGTAGTGCTGAAAAACAGTTTTGTTAAATTTTCTTTTCAGATTATTTCAAATAAGAACAAATTTGATCTAAATTATTCTTTAAGATTGTCTGATAATTACTCTTATATTCACTTTTTCTACTTGTAAGTAGTTATACCTGTAGAGCGAGTAGAGGAGAACTTGTGAATGTGTTACTTAAAAGGGAAGTGAGTAGACAAAACCGTGTGTATACAATGCATTGCGCTTGTACTTCAATCATATAGGAAATGGCATGAATTGTGTATTGAAGAGCGAGCAGAGAAACTGTAAAAGAAAACTGAGTAGAGTAAACCATGTGAATGCAGTATGTTGCATAGTAAAATGGTTAACATTAAAACCTCCATGAAAAAATGTGATGTGTTGCACTCACATGAGTTTCTCTACTCTTGAACATTCTTACAAACTCTTATTCCTATATCTTCTTCTTGTTAGTTGAGATAAACATTTGTACAAATTATCTTATTGCTTATTTCCTTGTAGGTGCAAGGGGAACATTAGAATACAGTAGGCTTTGTGCGATAGTGAAATCTTTTAAAGCTTTGAGACTCCGTTCTCCTTGCACACTTAACATATAAAAAATGAAAAACGATGTTCTATTTCACGAAAGTTTTAAGTTTTCCGAAACTCACACATAAAATATGGAATATCTCCGAAATGGTTCACTCTACAAGAAAATTTATTCAGACATAAATTGTGTATTTTAGCAAGATCCACATTTTTTGTATAGTATGATTTGGTCTATCTCTAACGGTTTACCAGTTATGCAAAAGTCGTCCAGAGTAAATACTACTATAGGGGCTATAGCCAGAAAATTCAAGATATACATTTCTTTTGTCGTCAAAATACCTCAAACATACGACATTTTAATCAAAATCGTTAGAGCCATTTTCAAGAAAATGAAAATTTTCTAAAAATGTTCCATGTAAAGGGTAGTTTAGGGTGGGGCTATTTTCTTCAAAATCTTCGTGTGACATCCTTGAAAGACATTAAACTTAAATACCAACTTTGGTTTTTAACCAACTTTTCGTTTTTGAGTTATGCAGTCCACAGACACACATGGACCTTTTTCTAAAAATGCTTTTTTTTTTTTTTTTTTTTTTTTTTTTGGATTCAGGGGGTCTCAAAACATATATTTCCGGTGAAATCTCGACATCGTATTTTTGGGTGGAATGCAATACTTCCCCTACTTATCAGTAGAGGAAGTAAAAATTCGTAGGTGTGCCGATGTTTACACATTCAAAAGCGATTAAATGGTAATGGTAATAATAATAATAATAATAATAATAATAATAATAATAATAATAATAATAATAATAATAATAATAATAATAATACTGTACAGAAAGAGATATGATGTTTAACAAGATTAGTCATTTTAATTGTCACTTTTCAAAATGTTTAACTTATCCTGTCTCGGTCATCAGCATTAAACACTAATGGAGGGAAGGAGTATTTTGGGGTTTCCTTTTTAATATAGAACGTTATACCTACGTTACGTCCGGGTGAGGTTAGTAAAATGTCTGAATACGTACTGTGGGACAAGCAGTGATTGAAGCTAAAGAGAATTTTGCGTTAATTCCGAATGGAGCCTTTGAACAGAGGTGGGCAAAAGGTGTTCCGTGATCACACGCATTATCGACGACTTTGAGTTCACTCTCATGGATAGATGCACCCTCCCCCTTCTATCCTACCGTGACCGGCAAACGGACAACTTCTGTACACCAGGTCTGCATCGAAAACCCCAGTCGTCAAAATAATACCCATATCCACTACTACCTGTGGAACAATACTTACTCGCTCTTTCCGCGAGTCACCAAATATGCAACACGCGCTGCACCACGCAGCAACATGTGAAAAACAAATGCACAGCGACCCTGGCAGGTAACGGCGACCCTGAGTCAACATTGTTGCCACCAATTGTTGAGTGATCAATGTAATTAGGTTTTCCATAACTGTTCCAGTCCAGAAATAGAACAAATACGTGGAATGAACTAATAATTTTTAAATAATTCCAAGTATCAAGTGGTACTGATTCAACAACAAATACGATACAGATTTAGCACTGTACAGTTTCTTGTAAGGCGTTGTGCAGAGTGACTTGGCAATCAAACTTGCTTGAGAAACGGTGCTTTATAAATCAACTTGTTCCCTAGCCTAGGGAATGGGAGTGAGTAGAATTTGAACGAAGTGAGTGGGTAGACTATAGTATACTCCCGTCCATCCTTGGATATGCTTGTGAAACTACTAAAGCTGCTACATACATTTAATTAAAACCGCTGTCAGATGCTCCTTCAGCTGCTGTTATGGTTTCCCATACTGAGGTCAGAGAAACATCCCTCCTGACTTAAGTTATTAAATCTGCTTTGCATAACCAACGTATATCTATAGCATGCATTGGAATCTCGTTCCTTAGTATACAAAGAACTCCTAAGATAATGTAACTGCACCTCGTATCTATGCCATATTATTTATCTTGTCCATTTTGTTGGTTGTATTAGGCAACGGTGCAAGGATACGCCACTCCTTTTGCTAAATAACCGTAGCTAATAACCAAAGCAAAGGATACAAAATGGCATGGAAACGAAATACATGTTTACGCTTTCGACCGCATTGGCTAAAAGAGAAAGAGGTAGTGAATGCATTTAGTTTGTCGGTTAGAGCAGGACACGCCTTGAAAAGGGTTAAAATCTAAGGGGAAAACTCGATGAGTGCCCACATTAGCGAAATGTATGATATATTTGTGAGATTTTCAGAGGGTGCAAATTAACGCTTCAGTGGTATTCATTAAATACATAACAAGGCAGAGCTTTATAAGAAAAAAGTAAACAGAACATTATTCTCACAGTAACATCGATGTTTGTTGCTGCACAGAAGCAAAAATAAATAAATAAGTGAATGAGTAAATGATAAACAAATAAATCAACAAATAAATAAAGCAGGAAGGCAAGGGAGCACGGATCACCAGGAAAAATCAGTCTTTCATACGGATCTTAAAACACATCTCAGCAGTTTAAACAAGAATTTGTGGAACACTGAATGATTAAAAAACTGCCCCAATAAGCTTTCGGAAACCAGGATCTCAGTTTTCAACAATAACCAAATCCGCCTTAATTCTGCTTTAGTTCATTCATCCACTTTGGTTACTGCAGGAGTTTATTTATTAATTCGATTTAGTAAAGCTTTTCCGGTTTGATTAATAAGATTTTTATTAGTAATTTCTGTTTTAACAATAGGACCAGATAATTTATTCACGATTAAGAATTGACCATTCGAAATTGACACACGAGCACCTCATAACCAAAAATCAAGCTACTAGTGTAATTACTGCAAAGTAACATTTACAATAAAACATGCATTTGAATGCAAACATTTAGAACCTAACCGGCAAAAATACAAGGTTCCTTCACAACAGGAGGCACTGAACGACTACGCAATTCTATTGCCATAATATGTATTGTCATATTCATGGAAGCCATATATATATAAATATATTTATTTATAATTTCTAAACATTAGTTAATTATAATAAAAGAATAATTTACTTAATTACAGTGACCTTCATTCTCACAAATATGTCATAGTCATAAGTCACTGTCAACAAACATATATGATATATTATTCCTCTATAGTTCTACCTAATATTGCTGTTTCCATTTGGTTTCAATTATTATTGGAGGCTTTAAGCACCTATGTAATACACGTTTTCCTCGCCAGCATATCTACATGGCGAGTTTTGTGTGCGTGAGTGTGTGTGTGTGCGTGTGCGTGTGTGTGTGTGTGTGTGTGTGTGTGTGTGTGTGTGTGTGTGAGAGAGAGAGAGAGAGAGAGAGAGACAGACAGATTCAAAATATGTAGCTTTGGATCTTTTCAGAAAAAGCAGAAGCCTCAACCTCCCATCTTTTCCCCCTTATTACCCTGTCATCAAGCCACCACGTTCTCGCCGATGACCATGTAGTTGAACGCCCTTAAACCTACATCACCACGCTCTGTGATAGGTAAGATAAACACGCCACAAATGACTCCAGAAAACGATACAAAATCCACACTATGTGCACAAAATCCATTATAACAGAGCGTCTCTGATTGCGCCTCCTTCCCTCTCCACCACTCCTCCCTCCATCCCTCGCTCCCTTCCTCTCTCTCTCCAGAACAATACCAGAAAAATATTTTAACACACAAAAGACTATTTCTGTGTGATGTTTAAGTACACTTCTATTCTAAAGAGAGAAATTTTGTATGATTGTAGGGTAATCCCAAAAACCTTTGAACCGATTTTG